>CM060114.1:11617224-12217224 GCA_030522415.1 Channallabes apus
TCGCTGGCCCAGGAAGGCGGCCTTATAGAAGCGGATCACCGGCTCCGGGTGGATGCGGATGATGTGCAGACACCAGCGATATCCGTGGAAGAGCTGCGCGAAGAGCCACAGGAAGATGGCACGGATCTCTTTGTCCTACAGGGACGGGACGGGACTTTCAGTGTCACGGAGATCCATCAAGGAAGGTTTATACGAGGTGAAGAAACCTGCTAAAGCTATTGGGTTCACGGTACTGTACCTGGATCTTTGCTGGGGACGGCTGTGTGGAGGAAGGAGGGAAGGCGTGATCTGCCACCTCCAGCTCCGGATCCAACACCTGCAGAAACATAAACGCGTCAGATCCAAATCTCACACACACACACACACACACACACACACACACACATACATCACACACTAAAAATAAAAAGATGTAGGCTTTCATTCTCTGATTGATGGCTAGAAAGTGCTGTGAAAAAGTATTTGCACCTTCATGCTTTTTTTTTTTGGCATATTCGTGAGACTTAAATGATTCAGAGCATCAAACTAATTTTAATATTACACAAAGATAACCCGAGGAAATACAAAATGCGGTTTTTAAATGATGATTTTATTTATTAAGGGGAAAAATAAAAAAGTTGTCCCAACCTACCTGGCCCTATGTGAAAAAGTACTTGCCCCCCTAAACCCAATAACTGGTTGTGGCGGCGATCAAGCGATAACTGGGTCACTATAACTGGGCCACTATAACTGGGCCACTATAACTGGGCCACTATAACTGGGCCACTATAACTGGGCCACTATAACTGGGCCACTATAACTGGGCCACTATAACTGGGCCACTATAACTGGGCCACTATAACTGGGCCACTCTTCTTTGCAAAATTTTTTAATTCGGTCACATTAGAAAAAAAAACACTTGGTTAAAAAAAAATAATAAATCTGTTTTGGGTTACACAACCGGGTTTTTTGAAGTGACTTATTTCTGATTTTTTTTTTTACCCTTATGTGTCACATTTGTGACGTTCTCTGTATGTGGTCCTAGATGGGATATGTACCTGATAAGTGGTCATGTGACTTGAATGAGAACGGGTCGAATGGAATTTATGATTCGCATTTATGACGTGTTTCAGCTCGTATGGCTCAAGCAAAGACTTATCGATGTGCGCGTACGTGCCGTATCAGAGGACAGACACGTCCGCATTAGAGACAGATAAAAGTCACTTGTAATTAATTAGGAGTGTGGGGGAAAAAAATAAACAGAATTGAGCAATTCGGCTTGTAATGTGATCACCTTATCTACTCTCTTAAACCTGAAATAGTGGAAATACTCCATCTGTCTTTTTTAGCCTAACCATCGTGGACAATTAATAGATTTGGTGCATTTTTCTTTATAAGAAGCATCTTAATCATTACACAAGAATCATGTTTACACAAGCTTTATAAAGAAAACAACAAAAGACTCGAATTAAAAATCATAGAACACAAATTAGAAGAAAAAACCTAAAAAAAAAAAAAAATAATAAATAAAAAAAACGCAAAACATTTTCCATATAAACAACGAGAAAGAGTGTGAGTGATGTGTGTTATCTTTATTATAGCCCTGGTTGTGCTTATAGCTAATTTTAGCCCGTGCATGTGTAACGTCTGTAATATCTGTCACCTGATTTGTGTCTCTACAAACACCTGTCTCTCTGTTATTAAACACACTTTGGTTTTTCATCATGGTGATGGATGACAGACAGATTTTTACACAAGGTTATATAGAGGTCTTTTTTTATTTACACTCTTGATGGTGATAAACTTAACACTACGCCACACAACACTCCGAGGATTGTACTGAAACGATGCAAAAGTCAGCATAACTTTTTTTTTAATTAATGGATAAAGATGACTAACATTGTCTCCATGTTGGTAGAGTAACTCTACAGCTAGGAGTAAAATCTTAGATCACACCGTAACTATAGATGGCCTTTCTGTTCCATCAAGTACAACAGTAAACGACCTCGGCGTGATTATAGATTCCAGCCTTTCATTTGAATCTCATGTAGATAATATCACCAGGATAGCATTCTTTCACCTCAGAAATATTGTCAAGATAAGAAATATATTGTCGCGAAACGATGCAGAAAAACTAGTTCATGCTTTTATCACCTCTAGGTTGGACTATTGTAATGCCTTACTGTCTGGTTGTTCAGTTAGGTGCATAAACAAGCTTCAGCTAGTCCAGAATGCAGCAGCGAGAGTCCTCACTAGAACCAGAAGATATGAGCACATCACCCCTATCCTATCTTCACTGCATTGGCTCCCTGTGAAATTTCGCATTGATTTTAAAATACTACTCTTGACATATAAAGCATTAAATGGTCTCGCGCCGCAGTATCTGAGCGAACTGCTAGTGTCTTACGATCCGCCACGCCTACTTCGGTCAAAGGATGCAGGCTGCTTATCAGTACCGCGTATTATGAAAACTACAGCTGGGGGCAGAGCTTTTTCTTACAAAGCCCCAAAATTATGGAATAGTCTTCCAAATAGTGTTCGGGACTCAGACACAGTCTCAGTGTTTAAGTCTAGGCTAAAAACCTATTTATTTAGCCAAGCATTTTTATAAATAGATTTGCCATAAGGTAAAGGAGCAGATCTGGGGGACTCATGGACGTAGAGTATTATGGTGAACTGGTATGTTTAGATGCTGTCTTCCTCAGTCTCATTTGATCACTCAGGTTTGTTGACGGTGAGGTGATTGTTTGCTTTACATCTCAGTTCCCCCTCATGTTTGTGTTTCCTTCTGGCTCTCTCCCTTTTAGTTATGCTGTCATAGTTAGTCCTGCCGGAGTCCCTGCTTGCACTCTACAGTAAATTATACATTATAATAATTTACACATTATACATTATGTGACTGTGACCATACCCAACTGCCATCTCTCCTCCTCTTCTCTTCCTCCCCCTCTTTCTCTTTCCTCTCTCCCCCTGTCTCCCCCTTTCACTCTTTCTCTCTCTCTCTCTCTGTCGAGCTACACATGTAATCCCTGAGCTGCCAGTGATCCAGACTCCCTCTGCCCTCCGGACCTGTCTGATCCATCCTGGTGCCCCGTTTCTGGTTGGAGGTCTCGTCACATGGATGCCCCGTGTGTCTCTTTAGGATGCGTCTGGTGTCTGGGGATGATTCTATCTACTTAGAAGACGGCTCTGGCCTCGACTGGTGTTAGCAGCTGTTTCTCTGAGGACTTGACAATTCGATAGTTCAGGACTGGAACTTTCTACAAGTCTACCCGAGTCTCCAATAACTACTGGACTCCATTTTAACATCGATTAACATCAACTATTATAGCTGAACTGCCTGTCACCTAACACACTGTATAAATGCAGATAATTTCATGCAGATCATTTTTTACCCAGATGAGGATGGGTTCCCTGTTGAGTCTGGTTCCTCTCCAGGTTTCTTCCTATTACCATCTCAGGGAGTTTTTCCTTGCCACTGTCGCCCTCGGGCTTGCTCACCAGGGACTATCTGACCATTTTATTAGAAAATCATATGCCTTTTTTTGAGAATGTCGATATTTAAACACAAAACACAACTTAACTCATGTGCATGTATTTTGTTATAGTAAGAAAACTAAAAAATAGGAAAAAATTCAGTTTGGTTCTTTAGGAAGAGAAATAGCAGTGCAGTGATTTCTGCCAGAGATTCAGTAAGAGAAATAACAGGCCTGTGCACTGCTGTAGAAACACACACACACACACACACACACACAGCACTCTCCCACAGCCTCTTATTCTAACTCGAAAAGCAATCAGCACTCCTCCATATTCCTCCTTTCACTTTCTCTGCCCACAGACAGGACGAGACGCGGAGGGTCTTCTGTAAAAGCACCAATTACGGCACTTAACTGGCACATGAAAGTCGATCATTCCCTCCACATGAGACATTAAGACTATTCCCAGCTCCACAACACGCTCCAACGCATGATGGAAAAAACCCGGTTGTGTAAGCGAGCTCCTTCCCATCAGCGTGTTGACACGCAAATAAATCTTTTTTTTAAAAAACTATTTTATTCCATCTATTGCGAAACTCGACTGTGATGCAGTGACATTTCATGGTCATTGGCCTGTGAGCTGGACCATCACTTGGGGAAAAGTGCACTACAGGACGACACTACAGGACGACGACATTACGCGCAAACAAGAGATTTCGGGGAAGTCCGTATCACAAAATCAATTTCTGATTGATTGATTTTCTTGAAACATTTTCCAAAAGCGTGCATTTGTTTACACACATGAACAAAACCAAAAGATTTTTGTTTTTATGTTAAAATATTTCACACACGTACCTGTATGGAGCTAATACGGTATGAATACGTAATTCAAGTATCAAATATCTGTAAAATGATTGGCAGTGGCAGATTTCTCCTTTCTATCGATAAGTCCTCACTTTTTAAGACAATAACATTTAATCCGTTTAAAATTTAATTGTCCAACTCCTTTTAGACTCCTAGGTGCCTAAAACGATGGTCATTGTCACAAATCAAAAGAAAATTAGGGAATTGAGTGTGAGGAAATGTGTGTGGAAATACATATAAACCATAACGGTCACTTTGTCCCTGATGAGAAAGCCGAGGTAGCACTGAGGAAAAACTCCCCGAGATGGCAACAGAAAGAAAGCTTAAGAGGAACCAGACTCGACAGGGAACACGCCCTCATTCGGGTGATATCAGATAGTGTGAACGTAAATCAGTGTATAGAATGTCTATGTGCTATGAGGCTGAAAGTTCAATAAAACAAAACAAGTTGTTTAAGTTAAAATAAAACAAAAAATAAATAAGTTAAAATGTCCTTCCCAGGAAAGCAAGGCTAAAACCTACCTCTGCTGCAGAGGAGACGTTCATTTAGAGTCACAAGTTACCTCAGAAATCACCAGTTAATAAACATTACCTCAGATTAGAGGCGTTATGAAGGATTTACAGAGCGTAAGTAGCAGATAATCTCAATATCAACTGTTCAAAGGAGATGATTGTATATTCTGGATATTCAGCTTTGCTTTACAGTGTAGAAAAGAAAAAATCAGGAGCGATCATGGAAACTTTTGAGTGGTTGTGTTGCGTCTCAAACAGAGCTCACAAAATGCTCACGTGATGAATTTTTGGTCACAGAAACAGTCGATCATACAGTGTGATCCATTTTTAAATTCTTTGTTCAGTCATGTTTGTATAGTTGGTTAGTTGATTGATTTAATCACACAGTATTGCTTAGGTTTTGCAGAATAAAAGGATATGTCACTCTATACAGTATATCACCCAAATTAAATCCCTATACAAAATGCATTTATTAAATCATATTAATGGCTAAAAATGTCCTGGGTTTTAAGGGTTAATGTTTATAAACCGGTAATTGACTCCCAAAAATTTCCCCACATAAAAGAAAAAAAAAAAAAAAAAAACCCTTTCATGCAACTCTTCCTTGTTTGTACATGAGCCAACAAATGATGGTAAACTTCATAACATTACTACAACCAATAAATCGGACGTGTTATCTTTTTACAGTAAATCTTAATCTTGTGCCACCGGGTTTAACTGGCGCTGGCACAAAGCCTCGACATGGAGATACTGTCAGTGTTTATACGAGTAAATATTTCTTCTTGTGTGAAGCCCATGTCGCCGCGAATACACTCCAACACCATAAATCTATAAATGAGTGTGTGCAACTGTGTTTTTTTGGTAGGTTTTTATTAGATCACTATTAGTTTAATGCTTACAGGTCGAACTGGAGGTCAATCTGTTCTATCTGGTCTTTATGAATTAACAAAATAATTATGAAACGCCTGATGGTAAAAATTACTTCTTTTTTGTTCACACTTTCTGGATTTCACACCAGACTTGTAGTTAGTTTTTTTAGCGTGTGATGAAACCTCAGTGTTTGATGCCACTTTATTTCCTGGAGTTAGAAAATAAAAAATCTTAGAATTGATCGAATCCCAAAAATTATCACCAGAATGTAGAGGTCGTGTATCTTAAATAACCAAATAAAAAAAGAAAGGTTGATGGAAGGTGAAGACGAGACAGCAGGACGTCGTTAGGAGGTCAAGTTCTCGACAAACTGCTCTGTACTGTGTTGTGTGGAGCAGGATTTACTGTCCCTTTCAGAGACACTCGGAGTGTGTGTGGTAGAAGAGTGATGATGTCAGGGGTGCGTTACCATAGAGAGGACCGTCTGTGTGTGCTGCAGAAGAGGCTCGGGCAGCAGGGATATGTGCACGCACTCCGGGATCGTCACCGTGCCTCCGTCCAGATCTGCGATGATCACGTCCAACTGTGAAGAAATGAATCATGTGACTTTTTAATCCGACTGAACCAGACAAAAGCAACAACACTAAAGTCAAACAAAACTGCATCAGACTACAGATCGCTGTGTAAAAAGGTGTTAATCACACGGCCAGGCGGCAGACAAGAAGAACTGCAGCTGATCACAAACACACAAACAAACAGTGTTCTCTACACCGCGTCATTACAGCTGAACAAACGTGCTCGACACCTGGAGAACTTATAGAGAAAATATCTGCTTTGTGACCATTTTTTAATTTGATGATCATCATGAAATGTGTAACACTAATCAATACACAGAAGATAATAACAAAATCAGTTTCATCAAGAATTACATCTGAAAACGCGGTAGTTATTTCCTTAAATATTGACTTTATCATAATTACAATTTTATTTCTTGCAAGTGTTTCTTAAATTTTTTACTTCACTTTATTAATATTCTAACTTTACTTCTCACAATCTTTATTTCTCAAAATTCTGACCATTTCTTGAAATTCTGACATGAATTTTGGAAATTCTGAACATTTCAAAAATAACTTTTTTTAAATGCTTACTTTATTTCTCGCAATTGCACCTTTATTTCTCATAGTTTCTTGAGATTCTGGCTTTATTTCTCGCAGTTGTATCCTTGCTTCTCAAAATTCTGACTTCTCGCAATTTTTTTTAATCTTTTCTTGAAATCTGACTTTATTTTGTAAAATTCTTAGTAGTTCTTGAAATTCAAATTTTATTCTTTGCAACCTCAAGTTTATCATAAAATTGTTACAATTCTGGAAACTCAATTTCTTTATTTGTTAAAATTCTGTCTTTTCCTTAAAAATAAAGTACCAATTGTGCAAAAAATTATAATAAAAATCTTTTAAAGAATTGCAAGAAATGAACTCAGACTCCCAGATATGGGCTTCATACCAGCTCCTGAGTCTCGGAGCGAAAGAAGGAGTTGACTCCGATGATGAAGGGTGTCGGTGTGCTGAGGACTTCCAGGAGCTTTCCGGGCAGGATGGGAACGTAGGTGAAGCTGAGAAGAAAAAAAATTCACCCATGAGACATTTTAAAAACAAATTTTTTTTTACATATTTTCAGTAGAAAAACCATATTGCTTTAGTATCGTTATTACTCAGCATTAATTTACTGCAGTCAAAATAAAACAAAACTGAAAACTGAATTTACAGTAAAATATAAACTGGTTTCTTGGTGACTTATAAATAGGGGTTTTATAACCGTGGTGATTTCCAGAGTACTGTAACAGAAGGATACCGGATGCCAAGTGTGGGAGATTTATCATGAGATGCAAATGAAAGTAAAACTTTCATTTTACACACACACACACACACACACACACACACACCTGTATTTGAGCGGGAACATGATGGCCAGGAGAGCTCGGCAGGCGTCTGTAAGCCGCTGGTAGCTCTTGGACAGGAAGAGGATCTTGTGTTCCGTCAGAGCGGCGCAGAACAGATAGAGAACATTTACAATACCTGCACGCAGACACGCAGAGAGAGAGAGAGAGAGAGAGAGAGAGAGAGAGAGAGAGAGAGAGAGAGAGAGGGGGAGAGAGACGGGGAGAGAGAGGGGGAGTGAGAAATAACAACTGTGAGAACAGTGTGTCTATAGAAACTGACTAGTAAGGTCAGGCTTGTTCTTACTCACATACAGACATCATAATCACTTAAATCTATCGCGAAACAACTAGAGAACTGGGGTTCGAATCTGTACGTTGATGCATTTCCTTTTAAACCAGGAAGTCGTGTGGTAACAAATGCTTGACCATTTTCAACCAATAACACGAAAACCTTTGTACACACAAAGTTGCAGAACCACATGTTCTTAGAAAGTCTGTATAACGTCATACAAGATGTACACTACCGTTCAAAAGTTTTAGAACACTTGCAAATTTCTTTGTTTTTGTTTAGTGATTTATTTTCTACATTCTACAACAATATTGTGGATTTCAAAACTATAAAATATCACATATGGAATTAGGTAATTACGTAACAACAACAAAAACAACAGTTAGTTGTTATTTTAAGACACAGAGGTCGGCCTTTCTGTAATAGTTCTTGCAAGAACAGTATTGTCAAGTGCATTTGCAAAATCCGTCAAGCACCATAATGAAACTGTCTCTCATGAAGGCCGTCCCAGGAGGACGAGACCAAAACCTACCTCTGCTGCAGACGAGAAGTTCATTTAGAGTTATCAGCCTGAAAAATGACCAATTAACAGCACCTCAGATTAGAGGCGTTATGAAGTCTTTACAGAGCAGAAGTAGCAGAAACATCTCAATATCAACTGTTCAAAGGAGATTCATGCATTTTTTGACGCCTTCAGCAAAACTTTACAATGTAGAAAGAAATAAACATCAGGAACCATCATGGAGTTAGAAAGTGATCTAAAACTTTTGAACGGTAGTGTATGTACGATAGAAATGTCCTTGAGTTGTATCGCCCAGCCCGACTTCCTGTATCCTGGAGTAGATGAACCTCATCCCTACTTGTAGAAAGGAATTTTACTCTACTGTACTTGTAAATGTGACTTTTTTCACCTAATCTCATGTCACACTCATGAAGCACTTTATTAGGAATACCTGTCCACCTGCACACTATATTTAGTGCATTTCAAACAATCTCTGGACATTTGATGCTTGATGTGAACATTAACTCTCGCTCTCGACCTCTACCTGTGTGATTTTATGCATTTGAAGCATTTATGTCCATGTGTGTTCAGTGTAGCACTTTTCTACACTTTTACACACTCCACAGAAAGCAACGGTGGATCCTAATATTAGTCATAACCAATTCTGGTTAGCTGAATGTCTTGCATATGTTTCTCTGAAGCATGCACGCAAAAGATTTTTTTTTTTTTTTTTTTTAAACGTCATCTGGCAGCTCAGTGAGTTTAAGCATTGAGGATGCAATACATGATTATTACCAGATGTTTGGCAGAATCATTTCCATTTTTTCTAACATTGCATCTAAGGGCGTTGTCAACACTTGGTCTGAATACTTGACGGATTCTGAGTTTTTTTTTTTTGTGGTCAGGGCGCAAGATTTTGTGTTTTGCATTAACCTAGATAAATCCCTTGTGCATGCAGGTTTGCTAAATTAATGACCTGGGTGGAGACATGTGGCTTACCGAGCTGCCTGAAGAGATGGGACACACTGCAGCCGCTCACAGGAAGTGCGTCGTTGATGGGCGTCTGGATCACCTGCCTGTCTCCCGCCCCTAAGGTGATGGTCCTCTTTAAGGACAAGGATAACAGAACGAGAGAGAGAGAATATGAGAAACCTCCCTAAGCATAAGCATACGAGGCTTAACAGGTCCGTGACAGCACAGATCCAAGGACTCCGGGGTTAATGTGTGTTTATCTGTGCTTTGTGCGTGCGCAATGGTAGGATTAGCAGCTATGTCACACACAGCATATCATGCCATTCACCGGTTATCACCAGCAATCTGTTTTGAAGCGTGAAATAAATAGCCAGCCTCGTTTCTGGATTATGATCTTCAGCCCACAGCAGGTCCATGCAAGATTAGTTTACATTCCAACAACACAGATTATAAAGCTTTCTAGAAAAAAGCAGGACTTTTTTTATTATTATTTTTTAACATATAGTTTAATATCACCATTAATTACGACCTCATGGCTCCGAGAGTGACGAAATTAGAAGACAATATGCATAAAGTAACAAATTGAATGTATTAAGAAGCGTAAATGCTAATCAAGTAATAAAAATGTTACATAAATCCAAGGTAAATGTATATTGTTTATATATATTTGTTTATATATTGATTTTCAACACTTACTGAATTATTTCACTCATTTATTAATATCGCGGCAAAATGATTCAAAGCACAATCTGGATGATCTACTCTGTGTCGAGGTTTGTTAATTAGCTGACGTCAATATCCAAGTTTCGGCTCTACCGCTGAAACTGAAAACAACCTTCAGAAAGCACCGAGCGTTCACAGTGTTTCAGAGCAGCAAGGCGTGACATAAGAGCGCAAGTCATAAATTTGTCATAAATAAGGCCGCTGAGATGACGATGTTGCCTGAAAATGATACAGAATACCATCATCAAATAGGACATTTCACTTGAGGCCTTTGGATTTTGCGCAGCATTCACTTCTCTCCAATTTTAAACTTGTAAATGTAAGAACAAGTTAGTCATAAAAAACTGAGGAGAAAAGCAGCCCTAACCCAAACGTCAGTGACAACTGACAGCCGGGATCATAGTATAGCATAATCATGAAGAACATTAGCTATCCCACTAGTTAACTAGCGCATAGGTGATTTCAGCAGCAGAGTCTCTTTTTATATACACGTATATTCTCAGAAAATGATTCACTTGAGTAAATAAGTAAAATAAGAAGTCTATTTCTATTCTATTTAAAAATCTATAATCTATTTCTGTCCAAAAATAACCAGTGAATAGCTAGCTATTAACTAGCAAACAGTTCAGTTCAGTAGTTGAGTCTTGAATCATGACTAACATTCACTAAAAAAAATAGCTGGATGGTAAGCTGACTAGCAAACAGTTCAGTTCAGTAGCCGAGTCTCAAATCATGAACACCACACATTAAAAAAAATGGCTGGATAGCTAGCAAACAGTTAATTTTAGGAGCTGAATCCCAAATCATGATCAAAATCCACCAAAAGAATTAGCTAAATGGCTAGCTAACGAGCAAACATTTCATTTCAATAGCGGAGTCTCAAATCATGACTACCATTCGCAAAAAAAAGATAGCTAGATTACTAGCAAACTGTTAATTTCAGTAGCTGAGTCTTGAATTATAACCAACATTTATTTATTTTTAAATCTGGATGTCTAGCTGATTAGCAAACAGTTAATTTCAGTAGCTGAGTCTGAAATCATGACTAAAATTCACTAAAGGAATTACCTGGACACCTAGCTAACTTGTAAGCTAGCTCATATTTAGACAACTGTGGGAATTCTGTCAAGTTACACAGTCCTAATAAAATAAAATAAAAAAATACATTATTTAACTGTATAGTACTGTATTATTTTCAATAGAATTTGTCAGCTAGCAAGCTTAGCATTGAGAGACAAAAACATTTGCTGAGTCACTAGCTGAGCTACATGAAACTGAGGAAGTCAGTTATTTTAAGTAGGAAAATGTGTGGAAAAAAAATCAATTGTGAAAAAAAAAATTCAAAATTAAGCTACTTATGTAGAAAAATGTGAAGTATAAAAATATAAAATGTTAATACAGGAAGTGATGCACAGTTAGCATGAGTTTATGCTAGCATTGTACTGAAACTCATCTTCCTATTTAGCCTGATAACTCATGGCTCATGTGATCTTTAGACAGACAAGCAGACAGATGATCTCTCTCTCACACACACACACACACACATATATATATATATACACACACACACACACACACACACACACACACACACACACACATACACACACACGTCCATTTCTCAGCCACAGTGTAGCTGTATTGGGGTTGTTGTGGCTATGAGTGGTTAGCTAGCAGCAGTGGCAGCAGCACATGCACACAACTCCACAGCAATGGCGCAGTGAGGCTCAAAACATTCTCCAGGTGCCCTATATGTGATGTCAAGAGATCTGGTCAGTTCCCAGAATGCCGAGGGTGCCTTATAATCACAGGGGTGAAAGCCTGAGAGAGACAGTAGCACTGACGGTGACAAAAAAAAAAATGCTAAAATCAAGGAAACCTGTCGTACCAAGCCGTCCTCTCGATCCTCCACGCCTGGCTAGATTAGCGACAAGAGTTGCACACGCACGCAACACACACACACACACACATGCACACACACAGTAAAACACCACAGGAAAGCACAGGGGTTAGGATACACCACAGTTTAGACTGAAACACACCCAAAAGACATTACAAATGGCAACAACACGACAGAGACGTGACCAAAACGAGGATGAAAACTTAAAGACAAAATGCAGAGAAATCAGGAAATAATTGAGTATAACGTAAGTTTTTATACCACAGAGATGCTGTACATTTGGATACTGTATACACTGTTACGTTTTGGGTATGTTGCGGTTATTAAAGGTTTATGGAAGGAGTCTCCAGCGTCAGTACGTTTTCCACCAAGTCTTCAGGCTGAGATTTCTGATTAAAAGCTGCATTTCCTTTCTTATCTACTTCACATTTAAGGAAATAAAAGAAGCTTGTGGTGAAATTGACAAAGGCCACTTCATTAGGCACACCTGTTTAGCTGCTTGTTAACGTATTTAGGCATGCAAATGACATCAGGAGGATCTGCTGAAGTTCAAACCGAGCTTCAGAGTGGGAAGGAAAAGTAATTTAAGTGACTTGGAACGTGATGAGGCTGTTGGTGCCAGTCGGACTAGGGTTTAGTATTTCCAAAACTGCTGATCTACTGGGATTTTCAAATACATTTATCGCTAGTGTTTACAGAAATTGGTCTGAAAAAGAAAACATTCAGTGAGTGGAAGTTCTCTGCATGAAAAAGCTTTGTTGATGCCAGAGGTCAGAGGAGAATGACCGGACTGGTTTGAGCTTGATAGAAAGCCAACAAATATTTCATTACAACTGAGGTACACCGAAGAACATCTCTGAACATGCAACACTTTGAACCTTGAAGCAGATGGACTACAGCAGCAGAAGCTCACAACGAGTGTCAGCTAAGAACAGGAAACTAAGTCTACAATTTGTATGGGCTCAACAACAGAAGATTGGAAAAAACAATGATGAGCCTTGATTTTTATGCTGCAACATTCAGATGGTAGAGTCAGAATTTGGTGTACACCACATGAACGCATGGCTTCATCATGCCTTGTGTCAAAGTTTCATGTGTAATGGTGTGGGGGAGATTTTCTTGGCACAATGGAAAATTGTTTAAATCCCACATCCTACCTGAATATTGCCCGTTTATGTCCAACGCACCACGTCACAAAACTAAAAGTCATCTCAAACTGTTCACTGTACTCAAGTAAACACATATCCTTGGGCCTTTAAGCAATGCCCTCAGCACTGCCTGTTCCAGAACCTCCATATCATGGCTGACCACGGTCTCCTAACAAAGCTGGTATATGCAAAGTATAAAGAATTTCACTGTGCAGTAATGCGCATGTGATGAACAAAGCATTAAATTAACTTAAAATCCTCAATCCAGTAGAGCGGCCTTTGGGATGGGGTGGAATGGGAGACTTGTGTCATGGATATGCAGCTGCAAAAAAATCTGCAGCAAACTGCGTGATCAATATGGACTAGAATCTGAAAGGAATTTTTCTTGTCCCTTGCTGAATCTACGGCATGACAAATAAAGGCAGGGTTGAAGGAGGGGGTCGGTCCAACCCAGTACTAGCAAGGTGTACCTAATGAATTGGCCGGTGAATGTATAGATGTTATGACGTAAATTATAACTATAGTTTATAGGAGTAAAATTAAAAACTGGAATCGCTTGAATGAACCACTGTGGTATAAGAACAAGAAAGCACTTTGTCTGTATTGGAAATTAGAATTATTCTGGTTTGTAAGAGCAACATTACTATCAAACTATATTTTCCTCAAACAGCACACTGGATTGTGGAAGGGTTTTATTCCTTCCTGATTTTACAAAAGTGCTTTCAGTGAACTTTGACATGTTTTTACGGTGGGGAAAAGAAGAGGAGCTCCCCCAGCTCTGGCAGTGAGATGCAGAAGAACAAAAAAACAACAACATAATGCTGAGAAGCGGAGAGGACGATAAATGGATTTGCCGAGTCATGATTACAAATATTTCTTTCATTTTCTCTTACTCTTCCTGTCTCTCTCTCTCTCTTTTACACATCTATCCTTTCCCCTATTTTATCTCTCGCACTTATCTCTCCGTCATATGACTCATTCAGTAACTTCTCATGCTTTTTATAAGCGGTGGCAGATGTGTGTAATGAGATATGCGCTGCAGAAATGAGCTTGAAGAACACAACTGTTTCTCTTACACCTTTATGAAAGAAGAGGCGTTCGAACCCTTACTGAGTCAAGCCACGAGCTTTGTTGCTACCTACTGTATGTGTCTGTTAATATGGCACAAAGCAGATTTATGTAGAATCGAGTGGTAGATTTCAGGATGTTTACAGAATGACTGTGAGAAGATTATGCATGAAACTTATTTTACTCAGTAGACACAAACGCATAGCATTCAGTAAGATTAATCACTGAAGAAATGGACAATAAGGTGCTTTTAATTAAACTTGGATTTTGAAAACAGTCCGCCAGATAACGCCTCATTCACACAGCTGGTTCAGGTTGGGAACATTATACGGGGTCGTTGTTAATGAGTCTGTGTGAGATCTGTGCGCGATCTGTGCGCGATCTGTGCGCGATCTGTGCGCGATCTGTGCGCGATCTGTGCGCGATCTGTGCGAGATCTGTGCGAGATCTGTGCGAGATCTGTGCGAGATCTGTGCGAGATCTGTGCGAGATCTGTGCGAGATCTGTGCGAGATCTGTGCGCGATCTGTGCGCGATCGAAGAACCCTCACATCACAGAATGAGGTTTTGATGAGTGGAAACATATGATATGTGCGACACGTCATCTGGAAGTGTAAACGGTTAGCCGCTAATTGACAGATATGTGATATAGAGTGGCTCGGATCACAGATATCGTATACAGAGTAGATCACACCAAACCTGCTGCATTTAATTAGTGCTAAACAGGGACGTGAATCACGAAATTAGATATCATCACGATAACTAGATGATGATTCTATAAGTACCACAATTTTATATATAAACATCCTGATTCAAAAAAATTTTCAACATTCTAACCGAAATTAGCAAATAATTTGCTCCCACCACACAAGATCGCTGTGTGACTAGTTTAGAGTGCACCACCTGTTGATACCTGTGCACCACCTGTGGTGGCTCAGAGGGTTAAAGCAATAAGTTATTGATCAGAAGGTCGGCAGTTCAAACCCCATCGTCACCAGGTTGCCATTGTGGGCCCTTGAGCAAGGCCTTTAATCCTATCTGCTCCAGCGGGCGCTGTATCACCGGTGACCTTGCGCTCGGACCCCAGTTACGCTGAATTTCACTGTGAGGTAATGTATACGTGACTAATAAAAGCTTACTTAACTTAAAAAAATTTAAAAATAAGATATATTAATTTCCAAATAAAAGAATCACTGAATCAATTCCATCTCTAGTTCTAAAGCTGTAGAGCAGCAACACTAAATGAAAGATCAGCTGAGATCGAGACTGATCAGCAGGATCAGGATTTTTATTTTTGGATGCCTCCTGCATCATGACTGGTTATGATCATTTGCTTTCATCTATGACAGAGCTCTGAAATATTATGTACAGAATTTCCGAAAAACATACGGTACCTACACACAGATGCTGTTGTTGTGGTAAACACCACGCCTAGTCTAATAGAAGCCCAGTCTAATCAAAGCACACAGTGAGGTGGTTTAGCGCTGAATTTGTGGGTTGTGTGTGAATTACAAGACGTGAGAGAAGAAAGCGCAATATTAAGGAGGTTCTTAGTATCACCCTTATGGTGCAATATCTGTGTGACAAAAGCTTAAATCTACCCAGTGGTGATCTCTTTGTATTCATGGATGAGCAAAATGGGTGTATACGCAAGTGTATAAGAGTGTGTGTGGGTGTGTTTATGAGACATGTCCATCAGAGACAATACAGCCTGCTTAGACAACCATCTGCCATCCTGTAATCTCCACCCCTACTGTCTCCAGGCCGAGATCCCACCAATGTGTGTGTGTGTGTGTGTGTGTGTGTGTGTTGAGCTCATTTGTATAGCTCACGCAATGCAAAACAATACTTTAAGAATTCGATTTCTGATTGGCTGATTGGAAAAGTGCAACATAAACAGTGAGTGAACGCAAATGAGTTACACGACTGAAGCGATCGGAAGGGGGGAAATAATTAACACACAAAAAAAACAACAGAAAATCAAATGTGTTCATCATGGACAGACAGAATCAGGAGAAGACTGGTGATTGGCTGAAGCTGCGAATGAAAGGTCGCCGTTACCTGAAAACAACCCAGCAGCCAGTCAGATAAACTACAGACTGGGGGTTCGTTTATCTGCAACACACAGGAGCAGAGTTTAAACTTCACACACCAGGAAAGTCTCGATCAGTGACTCATAAAGTGATGACAAGAGCCAGTTTACACATCATACACATGGCAGACTTGTGAGACGGTGCGGGCCGTTATTAATATAATATATGTGTGTGTGTGTGTGTGTGTGTGTGATACAGAGTACGACAGTGGTATGTAGTATACTGGGCTTTCACCATGTACAGTTTATTAAACATTTATTAATGTTCATAAACTCATTACACTCTATAAATAAACCTAAAAATTCACATTTTATATTCTCAAGTATTATTGGGTGTGCTGTAAAGTGCGCGCGCACACACACACACACACACACACACACACACACACACACACACACACACACACACACACACAGGAAATGAAGGTACTGTTACTTCAAAGCAGGAAGGAAGGAAGGAAGGAAAAGTGAAGCAGGAGAACAGCGGGGTAAAGTAAGGGCAGAGGAATAGATGAGACAATGTAAAAGTTAGAAAGAAAGAAAGACAAGGGGATGAATGAAGGGCAGAGGAAATAATATGAAAATGTAAAAAAAATCATGAGAGAAAAAGATAGAAAGAAAGCTGAAGAAGACAGGGATTAAGGAAATGCAGAGAAAATTATATATTTTTTAAAAACAGCACAGAAGAAAGAAAGAAGGAAAGAAAGAAAGAAAGAAAGAAAGAAAGAAAGAAAGATGAATGATGGGCACAGGAAACTATATGGAAATGGAAAAAAACATAAGAGAAAAAAAAAGAAAGAAAAAGCTGAAGAGGAGGATGAAGAGGAAATGAAGCAAAAATGTAAAAAAAAATTAAAAAAGGAGGACAGATGAAAGAAAGGAAGTAAAAAATAAAGAAATAAAAGAAAGAAGGTTAAGAGAGATAAAGGAAAGGCAGAGAAATGTAACAGAAAATGTAACAACAGCACAGAGAAAGAAAGAAAGAAGAGGATGAAGGAAGGGCAGACAAAAAAAAACATGAGGAAGCAAGAAAGAAAGAAAAAAGAGAAGACAAGGATCAGTAACCCAGTACAAAAGAAATTAATTAAACAATAAAGGAAATGAGAAAAGATGAAGTAAAAACTGAAGAAGGAAAAATGTAAGTATTAGAAGGTGTGATGGAGAGAGCAGAGGGACAGGGGGACAAAGGGGGACAGGGGGACGGAGGGGGACAGGGGGACAAAGAGGGACAGGGGGGCGGAGAGACGGAGGGACAGGGGGACGGAGAGACGGAGGGACAGGGGGACGGAGGGGGACAGGGGGACAAAGAGGGACAGGGGGGCGGAGAGACGGAGGGACAGGGGGACGGAGAGACGGAGGGACAGGGGGACGGAGGGGGACAGGGGGACGGAGGGGGACGGAGAGGGACAGGGGGACGGATGGACAGGGGGACGGAGGGGGACGGAGGGACACCTGCACCGGGGCGGTGTTAAAGCAGAGCTGCTGATTGGTCGATTGTGAGGCTCAATATTTACTAAATTACAAATATGATCAGAATTTAAAAAAATGCAGTGCCTTGCAAAAGTATTCACCCCCTAATGTGTTCACATAAGTATTTGCTCCCTCTGGTTTGTAAATGAGTACATTTGAGCATCACTACTGTACCAAAAGGAAGAAGGTTAAGAGGGGTGAATACTTCTGCACGGCAGGTAGAGTTTGGTCTGAACTGACCTTCAAATAGAGGAAGAGGAAGAAGAAGAAGAAGAAGGAGGAGGAGGAGGAGTAACCCAGCACTCGTTCTCTTAGCAGTGTAGTTATCTCAAGCCACTCCCTCCCTCCCTCCCTCCCTCCCTCCCTCCCTCTACTGTACAGCTGAGTGTGTGTGAGAGGCGAGAGCTCACCTGAGATCCTCCAGCGATGGGAATGAGGCAGGTCAGGAGATTCCCGATCACGGTCTCCAGCGGGACGCTCACGTGCTCCACGTGCACCGTGTAGACCAGCCCCAGACAGTTCTGTACACACACACACACACAGCTCAGCTCCACATTATACAGCACTCTGTGTGTGTGTGTGTGTGTGTGTGTGTGTGTGTGTGCTCACCCTGAACACCTCGGTGTGGTCCAGACGAGACACCAGCACCAGACTCTTGGGGGCGTAGAGCTGTGCAGGCTGGAGCAGATCAGGACTTTCATCTTCATCTGCCTCACTCGGCTCTTCATTCTGCAGCTACACACACACACACACACACACACACACACACACACACACAATGACATTTGCTTTAAAGAGAATTTCATGATATGAGCTGAACACTGAGGTGTGAAACATTCCATCATTGCTTGTTTCTCTCTTTCTCTCCTTTATCGTCTCTCTCTCTCACATTCACTAATTCTTTCTCTCACTCTCACATTCATTCCCTCACTCGCTCATTTTCTCACACATTCCCTCCCTCCCTCCATGTCTCACTCCCTCCCCCCCTCAATGTCTCACTCCCTCCATGTCTCCCTCCCTCAATGTCTCACTCCCTCCCTCCCTGTCTCACTCCCTCCATGTCTCCCTCCCTCCATGTCTCACTCACTCCCTCCCTCCATGTCTCACTCCCTCCCTCCCTCCATGTCTCACTCCCTCCCTCCCTCACTCCATGTCTCACTCACTCCCTCCCTCCCTCCCTCACCTGAGGGTTATCTACAGTCTCCCAGAAGGTGAAGCAGGCACAGTAATGGCGTTCCGAGTTGATGTCTGTGAGGACGGCCACGAAGAAAGACGGAGGCTGTCTCTCGGGGACCAGCTGCCACCCGCTGGGCTGACAGAACTGATGAACACACACACACACACACACACACACACAGACACACACACACACACAGACACACACACACACACACAGACAGCAAGTTAAACAACACCACTGAATATAATAATGACAGCGTTTGAGAGACGGCTCCTGGAGGACACCTGTTAGAGACAGGCTGTTAGAGACACACGGTCCTGTACGGTGATCTATCAGTATCGTGACACGTCATCACCATGGCTGGGTGTGTTTTTGGTATTACTGTGCGTCATGTTTTAGCGCTTTAACACCGTCGTTGTCCCTCACAGTCACCTTTCACCTTCACGTAACACCTGATTTACTGAATTACACCAGTGAAGGAGACTCGCTGTCCGCTGTAGTCTGTCTCTCCTCACTGGGACTAAAAACACTGTGGACATCATACGTGAAGTAGTTGGCTTCTCTTTGATTGGTGTGTGTGTGTGTGTGTGTGTGTTATGTACTCACTAGTTCGATGCCCTGAGGGAAGGGGTTATCCTCCCAGTCCTTCTCTGGGAATCGCTGGAGGATCCGGCCTTGACCTTCACTTCCCCCTGTGCACACACACACACACACACACACACACACACACACACACACACACACACACACACACACAAAATCAGTCAGATGCACAATGGATTATCTAAAACAGTGATCAACAATACTCCATAAATCTGACCGCACACACACACACACAGTAATATGTGCAGTGTGAGGTCACAGGGTAGAATTTAGTAAAAACGATATTTTACACAGGTGTCAGGAAAATGTTCACTCACACACACACACACACATTTTCAGGGGCTCATAAATAATGGAACGAGCGGCTGACGGGCAGGTGTGATCTGTTCCCTCATTTCTCCATCAATAAACAAACAGATAAAAGGCCTGGAGGCCTCCGAGTCGTACGTTTGCTTTCGCTGGCTGTTCACTTGAGCTCTCGATATAAACAACTTATCTCATAAACAGCGAAACATTCTTCTCACGGTCAATAAATATATGTGCAATATTGTGTGCAATACCACAGATATTTATGTTATATGTATAGTTAAACTTATTTAAAAGAATCTCACACCCTACTCCATTTGTTGTAAACATTTTGTGTGTGTGTGTGTGTGTGTGTGTGTGTGTCGTGCCGTTTTGTTTTGTTCTGGAAGCTCTGTCACTAAAACAAATTCCTTGTACGTGCAAGCGCACTTCACAATAAAACTCTCTCTGGTTCGGAAAAAAGAAAAAGAATAAATAAATGAAATAAATAAATAAATAAATAACGTAAAAAAACTGTGCTAGTGCAAAAAATAAAAATAAAAATAAATAAAACAAAAGAAAACACAACACTAGCGGCAAAATAAAAGAAAGAAATAAACAAATAAAATGTCCCTCTGTACACGTCTGTGCTTTCCCAGTAATGCGAGCGACAATGCTAGTAGCAAAAATAAATAAAAAAAAGGAATAAATAAACAAATAAATAAATAAAATAAAATACCAGGCTAGGGCAAAAAAAATAAATTAAATAAAATACAATGGTAGTGCAAAAAATACAAATAAATAAATAAAATACAATAAAATACAACGCTAGTGCAAAAAATATAAATAAATAAATTAAATTAAATACAATGTTAGTGCAAAAAATTTTTAATAAATAAATAAAATACAATGCTTATGCTAAAAATAAAATTAATAAATAAACAAATAAAATATCACAGCACACGTCCGTGTACGTCCGTACTTTCCCAGTAACGCTAGCGACAATGCTAGTGGCAAAACAGTGACAAATAAATAAATAATAAAATCAAATCAAATACTGTACAATGCTAGTGTCAAAAATGAACAAATTAAATAAATTAAATTAAATGCAATGCTAAATGCAAATTTTTTTTAAATAATGCTAGCAGCAAGCACAACAACAACAACAACAACAACAACAACAATGCTGAACTTCCTCATGGCTTTGCGAGCGACTTTTCCTGACTTTTATCATTACTAGGACGCACTTGTAGCTGCGCATTGCGTATTGATTCCTTTTTTAAAGATGGAGGTCACAAACTTTTAGTCGTTCGTGATAACCCCGCCCCCGCCCCGTTCCTGAGGTAACCGGCTCTTTGTTTTAGTCCAGCAAAGTGTTGGTGAAGCCATGGAGCTGTTTTTTCTGTTCGAGGGCCGGCGGCTTCGGCTTTCTGAAAACAAAGAACTGGTTTGAAATTGGGCTCTGAACTGGATCTGGAACCAGCTTGGTGGAAAAGGGCTAACTGGAAGTGCAGTAGGTGCATCATCAGGATGAAGATATAAAATAAAACCCTCAGACAAATAGCAAAAATACTGAGAGTCGCCAATACAGGTTTGGAACGACCTTAAAAAGAAGGAATCAATTGACGAGCTCAGCGACAGCAGACGTGAAGACCAGAGCAGAGACAACTGAAGTGAACCAACATCGAGCCAAATCAGGAGCGCTCTCCAAGAGGGGTTGGCATGTCATCGTCAAAGTCTACAGTCAAAAGACGACTTTATGAGGTGAATACAGACGCTTCACGCTGACACATTCTGGGGGCACAAACTTATGTGCTGCACTGCTGTGTTCTTCTCATGTCTTACACTGATGAGCCTGTTACTGAAAAAACTGCTGCCTCAAAGGCCTGCGTTGTGTGTTGGGGAACAGTGAGTGTCAGAGTGTGTGTGTGTGTGTGTGTGTGTGTGTGTGTGTGTGTGTGTGTGTGTGTGTGTGTGTGAGAAAGACAAAGACACAGAGCATTTACACAGCTGCAGCTCTCTGCACCAGTCTAAATGAGTTACAGTGAATGAAGTGAGTTGAAGTTGGGTGTGGTGGATGCAGAGGCCTTTCTCTTTCTCACACACACACACACACACACACACACACACACACACACACACACACACACACACACACACAGTGTGTAGGTTACGTGTTTGTTTGTTTGTTTTATTTCAGAAATACGAGTCGTGCCCCGCCTCGAGTCAGTGAAGTCACCCTGATGGTGGAGCGAGCGGTATTTACTCAAGTGTGATTCAGACACGCTGTAAAACATTCAGTCGCAAAAAAAGGCGGAAGAGAAACGCGGCCCGTCTGTCACCCAGACCGGTTATTACACGTCCCGAGAGACGTCACGCTGAGGGGTGAGAAGCTGGAAGGGCTGCACGTTTAACGGTGGAGAGAACGAGGAAACAACACCGTAAAAAACCCCCTGAAGCAGGGAAAAGGTCTCCTCTAATGAAGGAAGCGTCTCAACAGTCTGAACAGAACATGGAACAGGGAAGCACGACCTCATTTGTTTACTTCCTACGTGACTAAACATAATACCACAAAAAAAAATCTGAATAGAAAATACTTCACAGAACATTAATGCAGAATTTAATTAAACATGTTTTTGTGAAACAAGTTCCGCATCTCTGCCGAACAAAAAAAGGAGAAAAATACATGCAAGAGCGTTAACACTCATATCTACTGATATAGAAGCTAAAACACAACGAAAAGCAAAAGACAGCTAGGTCAGCTCTTAAGAGAGGACCAAAAAAAAAAAAAAAAAAAAACCTCGCCTTTCCGTTTCCTTTTAAAACGAGGTGATATTGCACACTGTTCGAATCGCAAGTGCGCCCTCGCGAGATGTACGAGATCTCGAGCTACGGAAAAATATTGTGCAAAACACTGACGACTAATGCATTTTCAAATCAGTTAAAATATTAACACAGATGATTAATCATTAACACACCCACATATTACATGTTATAAATTTGTTTAATTATTTTATATATTTAATATAATATTTTATATAAACGTATATATTAAATTTTATTATTGAAAAATAAGACTAATTTTTAATTAACAATTTTTTCAATTTTTTTTTATTAATTCATTATTTTTATTTATTTATTTGCGCAAAAATATTTTAACTTTAGATTTCATTTTATAATTTCATTATTTAATTCTTCTTATTATTATTATTAGTAGTAGTAGTAGGCTTATTATTGTTATGACTATTATTAATATTATGATTATGATTATTATTATGTTTCAAACTGCATCCGCAAAATATCAAAACTTTACTTCAGAAGTCGTACTTCAGAAACATCACTTTCAACTACAAGGCCATCATTCAGAAACGGCGTTTGAGCAACACGCTAATTTCTCAGCCATCCTGACCTACGTACAAAGTAAAGGTATAATATTTATTTCTGGTCGTCAGAAGCTCAGCTCCACCTACAGACGGTTCAACCCGAGTTTGTGGCCAGGCAAGTTCTCACCCACCCTTTTAAACTGATGTTTCATGCCAATGTTTGCAGGATCTAACGATGTAATCTCGTTAAAGATCGTGTCTGGCCAAGTCTTAACTTCTCCCCGAATAAAGCTGACATTCAAGTGCTTCTTTCCTGCGAAGCCTCCAGTCTGTGCAGTCTTTCCCACACACAGCTGTTAATTTGGCATTACAGCCCAGGAAACACCTGCTTACAGTAGGTACAGTAATATTACTCCTGGTGCCAGTCACACAGGGTGGCACGTTACTGTTGATCTGTTTATTCCCGAGCATTGGACTACGGTTCGGAAGATCCCAGGTTCAAACCCCACAACCACCAAGTTGCCACTGTTGGGCCCTTGAGCAAGGCCCTTAACCCTCAACTGCTCAGATGTATAATGAGATAAAAATTTAAGTCGCTCTGGATAAGAGCATCTGCCAAATGCCTAAATGTAAATGTAAATGTAAAAACAACAACAAAAAAAACATTTTGATCATGAGTTGAGATCGGTGGTGTTTGAGCGTAAAGTACAAACAAAGACATCAGGAAACTTTCAGTTAAGTGTTATAATAGTAAAGCTTATAAATACAAAAACAGATGATTTACAAGACAAGCGGGCTGCTGAATTGTAGTTTGGACAAGTTAAAAATGTTTAAGCTCCTACGGTGAGTAACAAAGCCACACTATTACCTCAGGATCATGATGGAGCAGTTTCCTCTGAATCATACAGTAGGTTTAACAATAGACGGTAAAAATAATATTATTATTACAATTATTATTATTAGTCACAGAAACGACATGATGAAGATATGAATCTGGACTATTTATTTGCCTGTGTGACCCTCTTTGCACAATCATAAAGACTTTAAGCGCTTCGTGCTCGGATAAACAGTGTAGTAGCGGTGACGGTAGAACCAGCATCAGCAGCAGTAATAGCAGAAGCAACAGAAGCAACAGTAGTAAAAGTAGCAGAAGCAGCGGTAGAGTATTAGTCGTAGTAATGACAAAAGCTGGAATAGTAGCAGGAGCAGTAGTGGCAAAATGCAGCAAATGGCTGCAGCGTTAGCAGTAGTAGTAACAGTAGCATTAGCATTAGCAGGAGTAGTAGTAGTAGTAGTAACAGTAGCATTAGCATTAGCAGTAGTAGTAACAGTAGCATTAGCATTAGCAGTAGTAGTAGTAGTAGTAGTAACAGTAGCATTAGCAGTAGTAGTAACAGTAGCATTAGCATTAGCAGTAGTAGTAGTAACAGTAGCATTAGCAGTAGTAGTAACAGTAGCATTAGCATTAGTAGTAGTAGTAGTAACAGTAGCATTAGCATTAGCAGTAGTAGTAGTAGTAACAGTAGCATTAGCAGTAGTAGTAGTAACAGTAGCATTAGCATTAGCAGTAGTAGTAGTAGTAACAGTAGCATTAGCATTAGCAGTAGTAGTAACAGTAGCATTAGCATTAGCAGTAGTAGTAGTAGTAACAGTAGCATTAACATTAGCAGTAGTAGTAACAGTAGCATTAGCATTAGTAGTAGTAGTAGTAACAGTAGCATTAGCATTAGCAGTAGTAGTAACAGTAGCATTAGCATTAGCAGTAGTAGTAGTAGTAACAGTAGCATTAGCATTAGTAGTAGTAGTAACAGTAGCATTAGCATTAGTAGTAGTAGTAACAGTAGCATTAGCATTAGCAGTAGTAGTAGTAGTAGTAACAGTAGCATTAGCAGTAGTAGTAACAGTAGCATTAGCATTAGCAGTAGTAGTAGTAGTAGTAACAGTAGCATTAGCAGTAGTAGTAGTAGTAGTAACAGTAGCATTAGCATTAGCAGTAGTAGTAGTAGTAACAGTAGCATTAGCATTAGCAGTAGTAGTAGTTGTAGTAGTAGCATTAGCAGTAGCATTAGCATTAGTAGTAGTAATGGCAGAAACAGTAGTAGCAGTAATGTCAAAAGCAGCAACAAAAATAGCAGTAAAGTAGCAGTAGTAGAGTAATAGCAGAAACAAAATTATGATTATTATTATTATGTTTCAAACTGCATCTGCAAAATATCAAAACTTTACTAAAATTACTTCAGAAACATCACTTTCAACTACAAGGCCATCATTCAGAAACGGCGTTTGAGCAACACGCTAATTTCTCAGCCATCCTGACCTACGTACAAAGTAAAGGTATAATATTTATTTCTGGTCGTCAGAAGCTGGTCTGACCAGCATGGCAAAAGAAGCAGCAGTAGTAGTACTTATAGCAGCAGCATCAGTAGCAGTTATAGCAGCAGCATCAGTAGCAGTTATAGCAGCAGTTATAGCAGACGTAGCAGCAGCAATAGTAGCAATAATGGCAGAAGCAGAAGCTGTGATAGTAACAGTGGCAGTAATGGCAGAAGAAGCAGATGTTGCAGCAGCAGTAGTAGTAGTAGTAAAAGCGTTTAATACTCTTCCTACAAAACTTCCTTCCTCCTCTGTTTCCGACACATTTAACACCTCACAGTCTGATTCTTAGAAGATCTATTTAAATTCATTCAGTTTTATTCCTAACACGCTTTTAAAAGCTACTGATGCAGTTTTACAAAACTAAAAAATATTGAAATAAAATAGAAAACGTAAGGATATATGAAGAAAACATAATCATCAGATCGTACGTGATGCGCACGCCTGAGGTGATGGTGGCAAGGAAAAGGAAAAAAAAAACTCCCTGAGATGTCAATAAGACGATCTGAACACCTCCTTCTGGAAATCTCACCAAAACAATAAAACTACTTGTGACTATAATTGTTTACCGCAAGACTATTTAACTTGGGAATTCCCTGCATTTTGATTACTGGATAGCTGGAAATAACAACCATACGCGGAACCATGAGCCAAAACTCACACCCTCCTGTGAAGAGAAAAATATTCAATGACTGCCAAACACAGAGAAAGTCACTCTGGACCACGGCCAAAAGAATAATAAAAAAAAAAAAAAAACACGAACAGCAGCTGTGATTCAGCAGCGACGCAGCCATGATTGAGGATGATGGATGTGTGGTTGAGGAGCTGGACTGCTCCAGAATCTGAAATGATTCATGTGCACGGAGATAAACGAAATCTGCTGGAGTTAGGACTCACACTGCGCCCGAGCCAAAACTCTAAGGCAGGAAATTCCTTGCCGTCCCAGTGCTGGGTCAATGACACGGATCATGCTTCGGTTCTGTAAGCGTCAAGAGAAATGTAGGAATCTTTCTGGATCTCCAAACGTCCACGATGTTCAGGACTAAACACCATTCTACCTGCATGCAGTAGATCAGTAGAGCTGTGCGATTCAATCAATTATGCAATCAAGTCAATCATTTGTTTGTAGATTAAATTATTTCAATTGTTGCGTTGGGTTCCAATTTATACGTAATTCACAAGTTAATCAGGTAAATGTGGATAAAAAAATATATAAATTTCTGACAAACGTACCAGAACCTTCAGAGAAAATACAAACCGACTCCATATTCTGCAAACACTCATGTTTTGTGAGAGTATTGCCTTTTCTTCTTCTTTTGATTATAAGTAGTTTATGGAATACTGCCACCTACTGGACGTAAGTGTTATTGCTTTGTCCGAGACAAGATATTTAAACAACTGGCAGCAAGAGTTACACATGATTTTAGTAGATACGATTAGTCCCCGACTTACAAACTAGTTCTGTTCCAGGAGCACATTCATAAGTCTGATTTGTTCTTAAGTCTTGTATACCTTTGACACAAATATACAATGTAAAGCATAATAGTCCACTTTCCCCACACTGACATTATGTGGTCAAAAACTGTAACTGCGCCTAAGGAAATTAATCTTACGAACGTCAAATACAACAGTGTTGTCTCTGCGCCTTTAAATCGGGAAGGGAATCCCAGACATCATTTTGTCTCGGAGCTGTTTTCCACTGTGTTGGACAGTGAACTCTGTTTTGTTGAGAATTTTTTTTACGAAATTTGGATCATTGACCATCAGGACAGCTTTACACGACAGACATTCTCCATCACTGTGCTTCCGGTCCGTTCGTATCTGCGGTAATTCATAACTCGGGTGTTCGTAAGTCAGGGACTACTTGTACTGTGAATTTTAAAACACAGTAGAACCTTGGCCTAAAGAATATAATTAATTCTGTAATTTCCCATAAGAAATAAATAATGTAAATGCACATAATCTGTCCCAGCCATCCAAAAATATTACCAAGATTACCATAAAAACATGAAAAAAACACACACAGCTTTGAACGCATGCCAAAGGCAACGTTGGTATCGTGTGTTGACTTTTTCGAAAGAGCTTCTGAAAAGCATTTGCTCAGATTTACATTTGACTGGGCAAAGGTTGGCCCTCACTCGGCAGTTAATGGGATTAGCGTACGGGAGAAGTGACTGGTACGTGGATGTGGTTGCGAGTCGTGCCTGGGGTTAACTGAAGATCTGCACGAGACCTAAAGCCGGACGCTGGAGAGGACAGGACTTCTTCATCTCAAGCTGTTCCTACTTGCCTGTTTCTGAGAAACGACTTAACAGACAGGAGTAAAAGTGAACGCTGTAACAACATTACAATGGACCCTCATGACCATCCGGCTACCTCTTTTTTTTTTTCTTTCTTTCTCTCATTTACCTTTCTGTCTCTTTCTTTCCCAGAACTCCAGGACACAAGCTTTCATTTTCACTCCACTTCAGAATTCTCTGACTTGCAATATCTCCGCCGAGTTGGCAGGACGCCCGGGTACTCTTAAGATTCCCGCAGCAAATGGTTCTCACACACACACGCGCGCACACACACAAAGAAAAATAACCTACAGGCTAAATCTGAGAGTGCAGAGTAGAGCTGGACGATTAACCAAAAAAAAAAAAAAAAAAAAAAACAATCACGATCTCGATTCACACATACGTGCGATCTGGTTTCTGAATGACGGCAGTTCACTCGCATGTGTTTCCGGTCGCTGCATTCACGCACTTATTTACTTGACAACAAGCCTGGATTGCTGTAATCAGTCAGGGTCACTGGTTGGACACAAACAGTATATTATTATTATTATTATTATTATTATTATTATTTTAACATTCGGGCCACCTGTTTCTGATCAACTCCTTTTGATGTCTTTTCAATGTATACGTGTCAAACAGTTACACCCTGATCTCACCTCCGTGGTTTGACGCGCTGTGTGAGGTGCGAGTGACCGCCCCGATGTTCCCTGAGAAGCGGCGAAAAATTATACATTAATTTTCCGCAAGAAAAGATTGGAAACGTAAAACCAATACGCCAAAACTTGCGATGATCTATACTTACGGCCACCACGCGAGACCACGTATGTGAGATAGGGGTGTTTGATTTTCTTCAGTTGTTGGCATAAGTTGATGCATGTTGTAAATGTCTCTCTCACACACACACACACACGCTATAAAAACTAAAATACACACTACTGCCTGTTCAGAGACGGGGACGTGCAGTTTTAATTGGGCTATAACTTATTAGATCATTACTTCTGCCGCTACAGAGGAGTTTACTGAAGGTGTGTTCAGACTGAGCAATAAACCCTCTGATAACAATCAATTCTACACTGCAAACTATGTATTTAATAACAAACTACCCAACATACCAATATATTTAATATATGTAAATAGATCTCATTTATTTTCATTTACAATAATTATAATAATAATATAAACTAACATGCGTGATGAAGTTCTGTAGTTGTCCGAGTGTCCAAAACGCACAAGTGCTACTGATTAGTTATTAGCAAATCGTCATGCTAATTAGCCTAGCATCATTTTTATGTATTATTGTTAATATTCTAATTCAAATTCAAAATGTGTCACATACACAGTACAAAATGCAGTGAAATGCTTAAACAACCGGCTGTGACCTTAAAAATAAAAAGATTATTAATAGGAAATAAATATGGAATAAAATAAGAAATAAAATATATATTAAAAAAAACTCTAGCTAAGGAAAATTATATCTACAGAAAACAAGCCAAAATATAAATAAATATATATAAGAAAACCTAGCTGTAAACAAATATGGGAAAAAAAGATTTTCTGTACAAATATAGAAACTTTAGTATGGAGATGAAATGTGATTTAAATGGAAATGTCCGGGGGTTTGGAGGTTCAACTTTTCACCTTATTTATTATTTATTTATAGTTATTTAAAATAGGGAAAGGTGACTTTTATTTTAATACCATAGAGAACCGCGCAGGCTAGAGAATCGCACGGGCTAGAGAATCGCACGGGCTAGAGAATCGCGCAGACTAGAGAATCGCGCGGGCTAGAGAACCGCGTGGGCTAGAGAACCGCGTGGGCTAGAGAACCGCGATCTCAATTCCCATGGAGATTCACGTTTTGTCAAGAATCGTGCATCGCTCGTGTCAAGGTTACAAAGCTTAGAACGGCTCTAAGGGTTCCACCTGGTTTTTATCAGATTGTAGAGTTTTCCTCATGTCTCCAGTAGAGCTGAGTGATCTCATCCTCACTTATACCACACGCCAAGTGGCACTGAGGGCAGTGAAGCAGTGGAACAGTGAACCCCGACACACTCACATGCCTTACATTAGCTGTGTAATAACTTCACCCAAAAATAAATAAATAAATAAAGATTTGAATTGCACAAACACAAAATCCCTACATATTTTCAACACGCAAGATTTGATAAACGCCCTAAAACTGTAGAGTTAAACCATGCTTATTTTTCTCTTTATTTATTTATATTTAAATTTTTGTAAAAAACCTGTCGGGCGATCTCTAGGACACGTGCCACTTTGAAGTTCTACAGCTCTGTCCTTTGGCTCAGATTGTGTCTCATGTCTCGGGTTAATCAGCTGAAATCATGGAAAAAGGAAAAAATTTAATAAAATGCTGCAACTAAAATCTCAAGGCATGTTCGATACTGTAGTACGGACTAAACTCGCGCAGACGCCGTGCAGAACAGTCTAGATATACGACATCTCTTCCAGTTACACTATCAAACACAATCTGGGAGGAAAAAAACTTTAACTGAAAGTTTAGAAAACGATTAAACACAAGTTGCAGAGTGAAACTCAGAGAAGCTGCAGAAGTTCTGGATAAGGGTTATGAAAACCTTTAGTTCAAGAGCGCGTACGAGTCATATGAGCACTGAGGAGAGAGAGCGAGAGAGAAACACGCAGACCGCACATCTCCTCCTCTCTCCGGACAGCAGCTGAAGTGAAACTGCAGGCAGAGACGCGCCATCAACACCCTGAAAGTGTCATGGAGACGGAGATCACAAGGTCCTTTTGGTGAAATCAGGAATGAGGAACACAAAACAATCAGAGCTTCCCTCGGGTGCGAAAAAAAAACACTGAGATCATGCAGACAGGTGTCAGAGGACGGAGTTTTCTGTTCTCCTCGCTTGTGCCGATTTTCCTCATTTGTGGTTTTGTTCCGAGGCCGAAACAGATCAGACTGTCGTAGCGTCAGTATCAGTTGTAGCGTCAGTATCCCAATCGTCGTGATGCGATCGAGTTGGCCGATCGAAATGTTTGTGCGGTAAAATGTGGTTTCTGCAGCTTTTACATCAACAAAAATAAACCCGGGTGTTTCGTCCATGGAGTCGGAGCAGAACGTCTTCCTTAGAAGAAACGGATAAAATCTTAAATTCATTCAAGCAAATTCGAACAGTTGTTGCTGTTGGAAATCAATAATATAAAATTAGGCTACTTGCGGCTATTTTCGACTGAGGATATTTGTAAGGTGTAATGGGTTTATCGTAGCAAGTTGTGTTAGGGAGATCTGACCAGACCTGACTGTTAGAGGTCTGTCGATTTATTGCATCTTTTGTTCATCAATCGATTTAATGGATGGAATCGTTGGGTCAGTTTTCGAGTCTTTTTCAATTATTTATTTATTTATTCTTTTTCGGATGTTTCCCCTCCCCTGAGTTTTTTCCTCATGTAGTTGTATCCGATTCCCCCCACCATCACCTGGGAGCTCCCACATTCTTTGCGGTCTATTGTCGCTACAGATCCAGTAATGCGCACATCCGATTTAAAACCCGCTTACTCCGTAATGATTAATTACTCTTTCCATCTCTTTTCCTTGGTCGCTAATAGCAGCACCTGCCATTTCCACATTACTGGATCTTTAGCGACAACAGACCACAAAGGAGGATGGTCACGCCTGGGCTGATGGGAATTGTAGTTCCCGCTACCTCCCGTTCGCTCCATTCGCCTGAGCAAACTTTTCTCAGAAGACCTGTAGTTTTATCGAGTCATTTCGGTTTCTCTCTGAAAAGAAACGGGAAAGGGAAAAAAAAATCCTGTCTCTGTCTGAATAAGTGAGTGAATGAGGTGAGTGTCTCAAATACTCATTCAGCACATGGGCCAGCTGCAATAAGTACGCTGCTATTTTCAGTTTTCAAGAATACTAAATTGAAACTTTTTTCTTTTTACATGATTTAATAATTTTTTGTTATTAAAATTGAAAAATTTAAGTTTCTGTTTCAAAGTTTATAGATAGATGGCTAATTTGTATGCCATTGTTATGTTCAGTGTTCATGTATACTGTTTAATAAACACTTCTGGAACTTTTTCCGAGTCTCTTCATTAGTTTTGTTTTTCCTGTAAATGATTCAATAAATACCGAACCGTGCCATTCATACCGAGGTATTACCGCACCGTGAAGTTTTGATACCGTTACATCCCTAATATATATACATACACACAGGTCCTTCTCAAAAAATTTGCATATTGTGATAAAGTTCATTATTTTCTGTAATGTACTGATAAACATTAGACTTTCATATATTTTAGATTCATTACACACAACTGAAGTAGTTCAAGCCTTTTATTGTTTTAATATTGATGATTGTGGCATACAGTCATATATGAAAGTCTAATGTTTATCAGTACATTACAGAAAATAATGAACTTTATCACAATATGCTAATTTTTTGAGAAGGACCTGTATGTCAACTTGCCATCTGCAATTATTGTTTAAAACAAAACAAATGTTGGTATGGTTTAATATAGTTATAAGCAAAACATCAAATTAAAGAAGCGTTTAGTTTTTATCCGATTAATCGAAAAATAATCGCCCAACTAATCGATTATCAAAATAATCGTTAGTTGCAGCCCTAATCTAAACAATATACAACACAATTAACACAGCACTTCAGCATGTATTAAATACTTTTAAATGAAAAAATATATTTTTATTAGAGCTTTTAGTCTGAAATAATTTGTAGCACTTTGATGTTTGATATAAATATAAAAAGCAATTATACATAGAATACATCATTATTATTATAACTTTTTATAGATTTGATAGTTTTTTTTAAATACTTTCAAACGTACAAGAAATACAACTTTATTGCTATCTGATTCTCAGCTCTAGTAACTGCATTACGTAACCCATATCCAAGTGAATGATCCGGGTACGATCGTTCAAACACCGCATGTGAGCCGAACTGTAGTGTGTAGAGTGATGTAGTCACTGGGTTTCTTCCTATCCCAGCTGGATTTCCGCCTCACCTCAAAGCCTGATTTAAAAAAAAAAAAAATAAAAAAAAAAAATAAAAAAAAAGAAAAATCACATGAACAAGAGAACACAAGGATGAGAAACTAGTAGGTCTGTGCAGGGGTGCGGTTTCAAACTGAAACCCCTCTGATGCATCTACCACGCATGTTGCAGGAAAAAGTCATAACGAGACGTGTCACTTATCCTCATCAGTCTCGGTATAAAAAATGAAAAAAAGACAGTTAGTCTTCAGTTCCTGAAGCGTCATGCTTGATTGGATGCGACTTCCTGATGATCAGAGAGCTACAGGAAACCTCACTCTACCGCTCAGGCACACGGGGCAAATACAAGTCAGATCAAGCGTCTCGTTCTGGAACTGGGGCAAATATTTACAACTGAACAACTGTCCGACGATGTTGGCGATAAGAAGAAGTAATCTGATCTTCCGGTTAAATCGCTGAAGACAAACAATTGAATAATCAGAGCTGCGGCAGATTTGGACCGGCTTACTACTAGGAGACGTGTCCTAATAACATCAGCCAGTTAGTTTTAAACACAGCGTGTTAACTAGCTACAGGAATTCACTTAGTGATGAAGAACAGCTTACGACAGGCTTCCCGTAGCAAAATGGCTCAAATACAAGCAGCCTGCTGTAGGGGCGCATACATATTTATGAGCATCTGGACACAATGAGTGTGTTTCTGAAAGAATGTGAATTTCTCTCTCTAACAGACACACAGTGAAGGAATGAGACAACAACTGCAATGATGTAACCTGAAGGCTCGAACAATCCCACAGCACTTAACCTGATTAAAGTAAAGAAAACTCAATGTAAAAAAAGACCTCGTCACTGTCAGCAACCCATCAGCCCCCTATAAGAGTGTCCATCAGCCCATTAACCCCGCCCCCTCATAAACTTTTGAATCAAACGCCCCATGAGCTTCCCTACTACCCCCCAAATTCCCAAAGCTTGAACCATGACCATGTCAGAGCGCTCTTAGTGCAGTATGTGCATCGCCACCATACCCGTTGCCCCCCATAGCCCGTTAATTGCCCCTACCCGTCTCTCTAATCCTGAACATCAGCCTCCAAATCACTCCCTATGAGCTTCCCTATTACCCTGGCTCAACCCCACATCAGCCTCCAAATCGCTTCCAATCAACTGCCCCATCACCCTGGTTACCCCACATCAATCTCTCCATGGCTCCCCTTCAACTGCCCCACCTCCCTGGCTCAACCCTACATCAGTTCCAATATGGCTCCCCATCAACTGCCCCCTGGTTCTACCCCACATCAGTCTCTACATCTATCCCACTCAACTGCCCCATCACCCTGGTTCTACCCCATATATGTCCATCACAATTAAACCATCACATTGGTTTAATCCCAAATCAGCCTCCAAATCTCTCCCAATTAACTGCCCCATCACCCTGCATCAGTCCCTACATCTCTCCGTATCAGTTCCCACACTTTAACCCGCTATGAGCCCCTTCATCCATACACCTGATCACCCACCATCAAGGCCTTGTTTCAGCATCCCCTCAAACTCCAATCCACCTCATAAACACCTCTATTGCCCCCATTATCATCATTAAGTCCCTTCATCAGGACCCCGTTTCTCCCCCTCTCCATACTTGGAGCTTTTCCCCCCCATTCTCCCATGCTTAGCTGTTGGATCTGCTCCTTGGATCAACCACAAAAAAAATCCCCCCTCCTTTCCCCACATCAGTTTCGCCTCATGAGCTTCCCATTCACCCGCCTCCCGTCATCATACAGGAGGAGGCACTGCATCTGCCAAAAAAAAAAGCTCTTTAACAAACTCGTATCCTTCCTGTACAATACAAAGACCCACATATTGAACAGGCCACAAAAAAATAAACTCACATACTCTACCAAAGAAAAGAAGCAAAAGTTTCTTCAGAAGTGTGAGGAAAAAAAAAACCCAGAAGTTAGTGTTAGTGTGAAAAGATCTGTGAGGCCACACTGGTGAAGTGGCCGAGCTCCTCTGTGACACAGCGCTATATATAAAATCCTGTGGTTTGATATTTTTATACTTCACACTCTGGTCACTTCAGCGTCGCGACGTTCATCAAGACAACATGACGCGAAGAAGCTGCTGAAGTGAGATTTGTTCATGAACACGTGGAATAAGTGTCATTTTGATTTTAAAACACATTCTGACTTTTTTTTTTTTTTTTTTTACATCAGAAGCTGCTCTGATACAATTTTACAACATAATGCTAATTTCTTTCCAGCAAAAAAGAAATCCTGCAGCAAAACCTTTCCAGCAAAATTATTGGCACCCTATAGCATAAGCTAACAGCATAATATAATATAATATAATATAATATAATATAATATAATATAATATAATATAATATAATATAATATAATATGAGTTTCATGGTTAGAAATCTTGGACAAATGCCGTATAGAAAATCATTTTAAATACCTTTCAACATTTCCACACTTTCTAAACACATTTGTTTGTTCATTCCTTGTCAAATGTTTACTTCTATGAAAAAAAAAAAAAAAGTCTGTACATGTGTGTTAGTGCCGATTTGTTGAAAGGCAAAGATATTCAAGCTGACTAAGAGCGTCGTTACATTAGGCACGATTGATTTGTACCGTGCACATAAAGGACTCTTGGGTCACGGTTCCAGAGCACGGAATGATTGTGTTCTCACTGATCAAAATGAACCAGACCTTATTGTCACAATCCCAGGGGACATAATGCGAAAACGCCCTCAAAGCCAATGGACGAATTTATGGGGTATCTTCTATTTATCGGGGTCAATATTTTTGTCACTTACCATCTAAAATTGCTGTAATATAAATTTTAATTGTCTGATTTAAACAGAAAATTTTTAAAATTTTTCAATCATTGTGCACATAACCGTATATATTCTTATTTTCCAGAAGGGGCCATTACTTTCGGAACTAACTACAGATTTGACCTAAAAAAACACGACACAGGTCACCTTCATTATTACATTTATTATTTTATCATCATGCTGGTTTACACAACTGCTATGCTGACGATTAAGAAAAGTTTTATCTGCTTTCTGTGAATTTGACTAGAATTTGACTCGGAGCCACGAGCTTGAGCACGGGGATGAACACTCGGAAACAGAAAAACAATAAAGCAATAAACTACTAACTTTTCCTGTGAGTGGAGTTCACAAAAAGTCCAAAAAAAAAAAAAAAAAAAAGTGAAGATATGAGGGTGTGTTTATTTTCTCACAGGAGAGTCTTTAAACTAGACTGCATTCAATCGTTATCGTAACATCTCGTCTTACTGGGTTTTTGGCGTTCACGTATCTGGAGTATGTAGCAGAGAATGAGCCGTGACTTCGCTGCTTTCTTAAAAGTGCCGAGCAAACAAAACAAACTGGATAGAAAATGCTTTAAATGTACTTTTTTTGTAAATTAGGTGAGTGTATCGTGAGGCACATTCGAATACGTCAGACCTATACAAGATCACAAACCAAACAGCAGCAGTTACAAAACATATACATCTAATACTCCAAGTCTATAAAACAAACAAAAACTCAAACACGACAGTGCACTAAAGGACAGTCACGCTCACATTCATCCACTGAGCTTTACAGAGCACTGAGTCAGACAGTCAGTCATCAGTATCTCAGGCAAGTAGACAACCAGTTCCTCAATGAGACAGACAAGCAGACAATCCGTCTGTCAAAATCAGTCGATCAGACATTCAGGCATTCGGGCAATCAGAGTGTCTATCAGACAACACGATAGCAGGCAGTTGGTCAATCAGATTAGTCAATCAGTCAGTCTGTCTGTATATAAGACAATCAGACAGTCTGATGGTCTGACACTTACTTATTCAGACGATCAGACAATAATCCTGAGACTCAGTAATTTTCTAAAGAAGACAGTCATTCAGTTAGTTAGACAGGGTCAATCGGTCAGTCGGCCAATCGGTCAGTCAGTCAGTCAGTCGGTCAGACAGTCAGTCGGTCAGTAAGATGGTCAGACACTCAGTCAGTCAGTAAGATGGTCAGACAGTCAGTCAATCAGACGGTTAGTCAATCAGACAGTCAGTCAATCAGTCAGTCGATCACTCAGTCAAATGGTCAGTCAGTCAGTCGATCAGACAGTCAGTGAGTCGGTCAGACAGTCAGTGAGTTGGTCAGACAGTCAGTGAGTCGGTCAGACAGTCAGTGAGTCGGTCAGACAGTCAGTAAGTAAGATGGTCAGACAGTCAGTAAGTAAGATGGTCAGACAGTCAGTCGATCAAACAGTCAGTCGATCAGACAGTCAGTCGATCAGACAGTCAGTCGATCAGTCAGTCAGTAACTCAGACAATCAGTCGATCTGGCAGACAGAAAGTAAGTCAGTCAGACAGTCAGTCAAATGGTCAGTCAGTTAATCAGTCACTCAATCAGTCAGTTTGACTGTGGGTCAGCTAACCAGTCAGTTAGTCTGTAAATCATACAACCAGTCAGCTAATCAGACAATCAAACAGCCAGTCAGGCAGACAATTAGTCAGCTATTTATACAGTCAGTCGGTCAGTCAGTCAGCCAGCCATCTCGACGGTCAGACAGTCAGTGTGTCAGCCAGGCTGTCAATCAGGTAGTCCATCAGACAGTCAGTGAGTCAGACAGTCAGTTGTTTAGCCACTTAATCAGTCAGTCAGACAATTAGTCAACTATTTAGACTGTCAGTTAATCAAGCCTTTAGTCACGTAATCAGACAATCAGTCAGCTGCTAATCAGACCACCAGACACGTCTATTCCATTGTTAGACGTGTGATTTCTAACTGAGATACTACTGAACTATATAAAACGGAGACTCACCTCTCTCACACTCAGCACGTATCAGTGCCTGCTGAAGCATGTTCACCTATTTATAAACTATTTTTGTGTCATGACTGAACAGGAGGAAACAGGCACAAACCAACCAGCAGGATGTGACGAAAATGTGTATAATTACACTCAGATTTCTAGTACATGAAGTATAATGTCTGGCACACACCACTGACTTCAGCAACGTTCCCTCACAGTCTGTGTAGAGTAAAGAGAAAGTGCTCTTAGTCATCAAATAGACCGTGTCTATTCTCTAATCTCTAATCTGTTCCTCTAGACACCTAGATCAGCCAAGGTTCTGACACTAACACAAAAACAATCCATGACCCTGCGAGTCCTTGTTGAGATGATGATGATGATGATGGTCATTCTTGTTACTCTCACAGCCTCAACACCTCTCGCACAGCTCGGACATTAATATCCGGACAGAAACGAAAGACATGACTTCTGCTTAAGTATTACTTTTAAGTTGCTTTTGGATGGTTAAGGATGAAAGTTGCTGGTTTCCTTTGACTTCTGCTTCTGAAGTTCACCGACGCACGGCCTTTCACACTCAAACCGAATTTACTTTCTCGCCAGTCTCTCTCGTCAGCTGAAAATAAAAACGGTTTCCGAAGGGCTTTAAAACAAAAATGAAACTATTAAGTAAAGGTATAAAACATGTACAGTATGAACTTAACATCCTGTATTGAGAGAGAGAGAGAGAGAGAGAGAGAGAGAGAGAGAGAGAGTATATTGGTGAAAGCCTGATGTCCAAAGACAATCAAGCAAGTTAAAAGCATGATGGAACAAAGGACCAACCATATGCTTTCATTCAACTATTGTATTTTTATTTTGTCTGTTTTTTGTCTGCCATGTTTGTTTTGATCCTGTTTGTTCGCAGGAGATCCCAGATGCGATAAAACATGTTTTATTCCGAGCAAATCCTGCAATAGAACGTAAAGGATTGATGACTGATTGTGTGGTTTATATTATTATTATTATTATTATTATCTGAGAGCTCATACATTTTTAACGCACTACACCCCATAAAGTGGTGCAAGATGGGTGAGAACAGGACTGCCTCGGTTTGTACCCCGAGGGCCCTGGGGGAAGGGACGGGGTGAGAAGGGAACGGAAAATGCATAGTCTAAATTCCAGGGAAGACCATGAAAGCGCTGACGAGGCTGTGAGCGATCGGCTCCTCGTGCCCTCCCACTGACCAAACTGCCACTGATCCTAAAGTTAGTGATGGGACGCTTCTGGGTCTGAGGGAGCTTCATGAATCCTATTATGCGCTAGATCCCTAGATATTATGTGTGTGTGTGTGTAGTGAGAGAGCGGCGTCCGTTCTCAGAACAAGGCCATCTCCCAGTGCCCTGTAACTCCCGCATGAATAAGAAGCATTCATCTAGCAGACGGCTGGCAGATGCAAAAAAGCCCCGTCCGTCCGCCGCAGGCCAGACCGGGAGCCGTTATAGAGACCGGAGTACCATGGCAACGCAGCACGGACCCCATAATCACGCCACACAGCTCTCTCTCGCCCATTCACTCGCCATTGAAAGGAAGTTTGGACAGGGACGTGTGGCGAAGTCCGCCTGGTCAATTTTAACACTGTAAAATTATTATTATGGGGGTCAGTAAGATGGCCGTGAGTGAATCTGAATCTGCCCGGGACGTAGATCTTTATAAAATACCAACACTTCATTGGGGTCTTTCTTTTTTTTTTTTGTTTTGTAGAAGAAGCCGCAGGAGTGGCCTGAGAAAGAATCAAAGCTCTGGAGGACTATTGTCCTTAGCGTTATTCAGGCCACGACTGTTCAGAGCCTTTATGAAGGACGAGAAGAGAAGAGAAGAGGAGAGGGTTAGGGTGGGGCGAGAGCACAGCAAAACCCCGAAAGGATTTTTTCTTTTTTTTTTTTTTTTTTAAGGGGGACCCCCACCCAAAACGGCCCGGACAATGCTCGAGCCTGCTCCGCTCTCCCTTCCCCAGAGTCCCACTCTCTCACTTCCTGTTTGCGATCCCCCTCGCTCAGAGGATCCTATTCTGCACTGGAAGAAGGAGTCAAACAATGATACAGTTTCACAACTTTTACACCCTCCACCCTGACCGCGGCTTCTCGCCAAACGACTTGTGCTGTGTGCATCGGCTGAGACGCCGTTTAGGCTCATAACAGCGCCGATGTGGGCACGTTGTAGCGCTGCTGCGTTCAACTGACACGCCGACGTTACTCTGACGGCCAAACCCGAGCACATGGTTCCTCACAGGAAAAGCAAGCGTGTGTATCTTTCATCAGCTCTATGCGTGACACATTCCTCCGACGTCACGCATACCAGAAAGCATACGAAACAACGCTTGAGCAACAGATGAAGAAACACCTTACCACCATGTTTAAAAGACACCAATTTTCAGGTGTCCTAGAACTCCATAGTGTATTTAATGAAACTCAAATACACATGTGGGCGTATATATTTTTTTTTCTCCCCGTTTATATAGTAACAGCTAACCCGGCAGACTATTGCACAAACGCTTTCACATTAGGCACTACTGATTTTCCTACCTTGCTCATTAATGATTGCCCCCTCCTTTGTGCATCGCTCGGTTCTCTGCATATTTACACCTTCCAATATATATATATATATTTGTTTTTTACACATGCCATTAAACACAGTAGAAGAACAGAGTTGACTTTTGCGCTAAACCTAATATTATTGATATTTCCGAAAAAGTAAAGTAGAAGTACAAGTTCTCCATTTACAAGTTACACTTGAGGAAAAGTAAAAAAAAATATTTTATATATATATATATATATATATATATATATATATATATATATATATATATAAAAAATAGTCACCTTGAAATGTACTTAAGATATACTTTTGATACTATCCTTCACCTTATTTATTTATTGTCAAAAGAACACAGTGCGATATAAAAACTTTCATATCAATCAAATGTCCGATTAAACCTTTTGAAAAAAGTTACATAGTTTGAGAATATTTGAGGACCAGGTTTAAAATATACCATTGTACATTGTGGTACTAGAGGATGTTTATTATAGTCTGAAAGCTTTCTTCTAGTATTTATATCCTGTATTATATGTTTAAACAAAGTCAGAGGCGACTCTACTATTGGGATGTGCATTGAATCTTGAATCTCGTGCTGATTTCATTGAGATTTCACCCCTGAGACGAGACTGAGACGTGCGATGTTGACTGAAACGTTATACGCGGATACGGACGACCTGAAAAATCACACCAATCATAAAAATGTGAAACTTTTTCATTTCCAGATCGTGCCCAGTGATATCCAAGGTTCGGATGTTGAAAACACGGTGCTTCACCTAGTGACAGAAGAGACTTGTGACAATGATCTTATGATTCGCACTCCTACACACACGCTCTTCCTTTACAGCCGTTTGACTGATAAACGACTGCTACTTTCTCTCCAAAAGCAGAATCAGTGCAGGATAGCTGCTGCTTGCTGATGCACGGTTCTTTTGCGGTTTTATCCGCATCATGCAACAACAAAAAAAAAGAAGTAAAAAACAAACAGAAAAAAAATCATCTTTTTACTAGGGAGGGCCTGATTCCTCTACATCCACAGCTGCAATGCTGGGAAACGTCCCCCGAGTGAACCAGACTCGAAATCGGGACGGTTTTCTTCTTTTCGTGACACCTCGTGCTGTCGATGTACACCCCCCACACACCCCAAACGTCTGCTGTGCAGATGATGTGATGTGGTCTGTGTGGAAACAAGGCTGTCGGGTAGAAACAGGAAGGCAAGGCCGTGTAACATCCTGCCACATGCTAAAGCCATATACTCTCTTTCATACAGGAGAGTTAAGAGAAACCGTGCCAGAAGCCGCTGCCATGTCAGCGCGCTTCATAAATAAAATATAGACACGAACGTGGATTAAAAATAACCGGGAAGTCGAATCAGTTTCCATTTCTGGTTGAGAGGGGCTGTGAATAATTTAACGCTTAATAGAGAGGGTGGACGGAGTCGATCTGGGCCACGGGGTCCGAATCATCATCCTCCGAATGATACGAAACTGGGAGATGCTTTGAAAGAGTCGAGGACGGACAGGAGGAATCTTTTGGTTCATCTTTAATTGGTCTGATCATTACTCAAAGCTTTGACTTGATTTGCAGTTTAAAAACTCCATGAATAAACCACTACAGTGTGGCTTTAGTGAGAAAGCCGAAGCATGCACATCATTTACTCAGAGTTATTATTTTTATTCTGCTTGTTCTTGTTTTCTTTTTTTTGTTTGTTTGTTCTAGGGATTGATAAAGTCACGCAGCACATTTTCAAATCTTTCTTTAAATATTTTTAAAACCAAGCCTTCAAAACACAGGATTAAAAACACTCCTTTCTGACGCCCAGAGGCCTCACATATCCCCGGTCCGGAGTTCACCGATCCGCGGGGAAAGGGTAGAGCTTGTGCGGGACGCGGGCTCTGTCCCGGGCCGCTCAGTCCGTCCCTTCCCCTCCCTCCTGCTCCTTACACCTCTCCCCTTAGCGCTCGGGCTGTTAGCTAACCCGCTCCCAAATCCCTCCCATTCTAAAACGTAGTGCCCTAAACACTGCGCATACGCCATTAACACACACACACTATAGAGTGCGCTCGCGCCGGGTGTAGCGGGTGAATTGGCATTGATCCACCGTTACATAGTTAGCATAGCAACGTAATAACCTAGCATAACGAGGAAAGGAAAAACAGACAGACAGATAGACAGTCAGTCAGTTAGTCTCTCTCTCTCTCTCACTCACCCCTCTTATCGAGATCATAGCCGATCACGACGAAATAATCCGCAAGCCTGGCCATCCTGGACTCCGAGGCTACAGGCCGTTATTGTTGTCCACTCTCCGCGCGCGGTGGATATTCCGTTCACATTCTGAAGGCAGCGCAGACAGCAGGCTGGCCGACAGCAGCATCCTTCCAGCAGCAGCTCGCCGCCATACTGTCGCTGACTGCCGTGCCCTGACAGCGGCGCCACCTGCGCATGCGCACTCGCGCTCTCACAGGAAGCATGACAGGAATGGACAGTATTTCACACTCAAGGTTTACAGGCATAAAAAAAATGCAATATTACTGCATATTTATGGGAAAAAACATTATTACTTGAATTAGAGAATAGTAATGATATATATATATATATATATATATATATATATATATATATATATATATATATATACACAGTGTAGTAATGTGTATTATAACATTACTATTCTATATTATATAATACAGTTCAAGTAATAATATTATACACTATATATACAGTCCCGATCAAAATTTTAAGACCACTTGAAAAATGGCAAAAAATCATATTGTGCATGGTTGGATCTTAACAAGGTTCCAAGTAGAGCTTCACAATGCAACAAGAAGAAATTTTTTTGAGCATGCAATTTGATGAAAATGTCGTCCTAAAATTTTGATCAGCTGTAAAACAGCCTGTTTCAGTTTAATCGTTATTTTCAATTAATTGCATGCTCAAAAAATGTTTTGTCTCACTCGCATCTCTTCTTGTTGCATGTTGAAACTCTACTTGGAACCTTGTTAAGATCCAACCATGCAAAATATGATTTTTTTGCCATTTCTTCGGGACTGTATATACAGTATATAACTATATATAAACCTGTGATTTTCCCAGCTTCTGAAATCACTAATTAACGTCTTTACTGTTTAATGGTGTTTGGAATCCTGTAAGTGTACTGTAGGTCTCATTCTCTCTCATCTTTGCGGCCTCCTACTGTATAGCCGAATTTCCACCCATCCTTAAACAATGTTTAATGTTTCCTTCCCTGATCTTGTCTTGCTCCGTCTCGTCAACTCTTCATCTGCTTTTAACCGGCACTTCCACGTCACCAATCTCTAACATCACCTCAGCTTAGAGCCGTTAGCTCTGGTCCGATGGCACAGGGGGAACAGAAACCTAGGAGGGTTGTATGGTAATGAATTCGATGTTATGGCTGATCAGGGTGTACTGTATATTCATTATGATAAGAGAAAACACTGGCTCTGTTTAATTAGTCGTAACTTATTCTAAACATTTCAACCATTTATGAGCACAGCATAAAATATGTGTAATAACCAGTCAGACCATCTTTTATAATATGAGTAATCACAGGTACGGTTAAATCTGTGCAAATGATTATGACTCCAGAATGAATGTTGACACCCAGATACGCAATGTTAATCATATTTACAGTTTACACATACGCTCAAAGTTCTGCTGGTATCTAATTTCAGTTCAGTTCAGTTCAGTTCATCCTGGATTTCACTGTTGCATAAGGCAGAACCGCCCAAAGCAGACTTTGTGATTTGTCATCACTGCTTTAGGAGCTGCCCCGCACACACCCACAAACACACCCACCCTCACACACATATACACACACACTAGCACATCCAGCAGCTGCAGGAACTTGTGGCATGTTTGGTGTCTCGCACTGGAAACATAGGCAAAGCGAGCACCCTGTATGCTTAACATAGGTGTCAGAGTCTTTCTCCTGCTTGGGAGGAAAAGCCTGCAACGCCCCTCCGGATATCCCTCCAATCAGAGGCTTGCGTCCTCGGCTGTCAGACACTTCTGAACGAATTCCAACACTTCCCGTTTAGAAGCTCCTTTGACCTAATGTACTTATCGCGCCAGGACTGCAAACATTCCCCAAGCGCTGTGCAACGCTATCAAGTAGTATTTGTGTTCAGGGACATTTACGTTCACTAACTTCTTGCTGTTTATTTGGTTTGTCAGTGTAGTAGCACAGAGCCTGGGAGAATAATGTAACTGTAACCTAATACCCCAAGTAATCCCACCGTCCATAAACACGGATTGCACTATAATGCAGCGTGAAGAGCAAATGGAGGAGAAATGCATGTCGGATTTCACGAGGGATACAGAAGAAGAACAGAGCCGTCTCTGCGATGTGCAGTGGCCCGAAAATTTAATTACAGATAAGGAAATTAATAACAAAATAAGAAAGGAAGGATAAGGATGGGACAGGCACTCACCGTGATCGAGTTTCCAGCATTACCTTGGGAAAATGTATTGGCAGTAATGAAGTCATGCATGCAGCTGGACTGCCACCATATCCAATTCCCCTCAGGAGCTTTTACTAGTGCGCTGCCAGGTCGTATTCCTGCACCTGCAGGTCTATTCGGAAAAGAGGACACGAGACATGTATGCATAAAAATCTATTCACAGAAACTAAACGTTTCAAAACGTAAATGGAGAATCAAATTCTTCACGTTCATCATTAAAAACTGAGAGGTTTCCGACCCGATTCGAGTCAGCACCAGTCCACCACCTGGCATGTCTGGGAGACGGAAGGCTGTAAGGCGACCCACTGTACCACCATGCCACTCGCCAATCCTTAAAATCTCGCTTCTAATGGAAACGTTTTTCCTTGTGCACCACTGCTTGTGCTTCTCCAGGTAAATGATCTCCTGGTGGAATGTCTAATAAACATAAATTGCACATTTTTCCAGTCATTTGTTGCCATGATTACATAATTGCAAATAATGTTCGGCTCCTTTCAGCCAAGTTAAAGTGTGCAATTGATCTAGTACTGTACACTGCCTTGTGTTTAGACTATTATGCTGTCACTCCATTGTTTTCAAAAAAATATTAATAAACCCCATTTGATTTGACCTTTTTTTTTTTTTTACACTTGCTTGGCTTCACTTCAGTTGACCAAAATTAACTTGACTTTATGCTTCTTGATTTGACTGGACTTTTTATAACCTTTGTAACTTTGTCTCTTTGATGGCGGCACGGAGGTGTAGTGGTTAGCACTGTCGCCTTGCACCTCCAGGGTCCGGGTTCGATTCCCGTCTCTGTGTGTATGGAGTTTGCATGTTCTCCCCGTGCTTGGTGGGTTTCCTCCGGGTACTCCGGTTTCCGCCCACAGTCCAAAGACATGCAGATTAGGCTAATTGGCGTTCCTAAATTGACCATAGTGTGTGAATGAGTGTGTGTGTGTGTGTGTGTGTGTGTGCTCTGCGATGGATTGGCACACTGTCCAGGGTGTACCCTGCCTCGTGCCCTGAGTCTCCTGGGATAGGCTCCAGGTCCCCGCGACCCTAAATACAGGATAAAGCGGTATAGAAGATGAATGAATGAATGTATGTCTCTTTGATTTAACTCCATTTCATTTGACTTTAATCGATTTGACTTGTACTGGATTCGACTTGATGTGACATGACTCGATGCTTCATTTGACTTGAATTTATTATTATTTTATTTTCATTCATTCAGTTTCTATACCGCTTATCCTGGGAACAGGGTGACGGGGCCTAAAGGACATCCCAGGAGACTTAGGGCACGAGACGGGGTTCACACTGTACAGGATGCCAATCCATCACATTTTATTTGTAGTTTATTTTATATTAACTTGACCTGAGTGGACTTAACATAACGTGACTTGATACGACCCGTCTTCATTTCAATTGACTTGACTTCCGTTTATTTGCAAGTTGACTCCATTTGATTTGATTTGACTCCATTTGGTTTGACTTAATTTCATTTAATGTGATCTGACTTGACTTGAAGTGATTTGATTTCATTGGCGACTTGATTTATACCTCATTTTATTTGGACTTGCTTGACAAAGTTTTTTTTTTTTCTTTTTTAAACAATGTACATTTGTCTTAGACTTGAGCAAACTCCTAAGTTAATGCTATTTATATAAATAAATAATGACTTAATTTAGGGGTGTGTTACAGTAGCTGGGTGGTTCTTGGGCAACACAGGTGTGTGTATGTGTGAGTGTGTGTGATATATGATCTGGGTACCAATTAAATATGCAGAGTAATTAATATCCTTCATCTTTGTAGCACAACCCTGGCTACCCAGTCACAGGATGAGCTACGGGCTGCTGGGTGAGCAGACGTCAGGGTAAATGTTTGTGTCTGTTTATCAGTGTAAGTAGGTAAATGTGTGTGCGTGTGTGCGTGCATGCAGCGTATCGGGAGCACAAAGCACAGTGCTGTCTGTCCGGATACAAAAGTCACATGACATCCTGTCGACACGCCAATAGACAGGAAGAGGTCTGCTTGCTTGGTTAAAATCTTTGCGTCTTCCATCGTGATACCTTCCTACCTCACCACATGTAGAGATCAATAAGACATGCTGGTTCTATTATATCAGCTCGGTTTAGATCATGACTAGATCGTTTCTTTAAGGCATGTGTGACAGACAGGACTTGCTTCTCCTACTTGCTCCCCCGCCTTTTTACTTTACTAAGCAACGTTTCTTCGAATCCTCTGTGTACTGTAAATATAAACTGTATGGACAATGATACTTTGTGCTTAGACCGCAAATACTGTATAAAGTCTTGCCTGAGGGTGTCTAAGTGTAATATCATAACCACCTTGCATAGTGGTTTACAAGAATAACATCTGCAGTCAAAATTGCCTTGACAGGATTACAGGGGGAATAATACTGTATCTCCTACGAGTTATGAGTCAGGATAAAGTAAAAGGTGGCTTGTTAAACTTTTCCGCACTCACACACACACACACACACACACACACACACACCTCTTGAAAGGATGCCAAATCTACACACACATAAAACGGCCTTGACTGCATGGTGTCATGACCAGCTAAAGGAAGAAGCACTCGAATGCCAGTTATGCAGGTTCCTGATATACAAAGTTCATCTTCATTCATCTTTTATGAAGTGTTCACCTGATCCGCTTTCATTCGCCATCTGATCCATTCATTTCTAGTAACGCAGTCATTGTGCCCAAGCGGTCACACCCAAGAACCAACTACCTAGCCAAATTACATTCACACACACACACACACACACACACACACACACACACACACACACACACACGTACAGAGGTCTGTGGTTGATTTCTAAAAGGGCTCTTACCTGGTCTTGTGGTAACATGAACCCTGCTAAAGAAACCTACAGTAAGAGCCGGCTGTCCTGGTGAATAAAAGCTATACATTATGGTCCATCACTGTAACGCATGTTATTTATGGGTCTTATCAATACAATCCACTAATTTGAGAATATCAGTAAATATTTATCGAAGTTTTCTTATTCAACCCCCGAAGATTGTAGACGATTCTGATCCTAAGCGCTGGGCGCAAGGCAGGAGAACCCCAATGTCTCCATACTGTTTATAAAGGAAATTAACTCATTCTTTTCTAGCAAAAGCTATTTTCACACAATGTGTGGATCTGTCTCTATGATGAACACGTTTTAACACATCAGATGTTAGGCATGTAATTGCTGAAAGACTTTTCGGACTTCATGTACACACGAAATCACACACCCATTCACTAAAGGTCTTAACTTACATCACAAATTCACCTAGTGGCGTGTTTTTTTTTTTCGCGAAGTGGGTGGATACTGTTTGGTTTGTGGGTGTGTAATCGCCTCGTCCCAGGAAGAGATTCATCCAGACTCTTTTCTGTACTGGCACCGAGGTGATGGAATGAACTTCCTCTAGATGTCCGTACAGCGTAGTCTTTGACAATCTAGTAACCCAGTGTACGTACGTGTAAGTATCTGTCCAGTGACGGAAACTTCAAAGCACTTTTTGTAAGTGGCTCTGGATGTAAATGTACTATTTGATCAATGGAAAGTGATTGAATGCCTAAAAAAAGGTTACATTTGCCAATAGAAATAAAATGAGTAATCTAAAAACGCTGCTTTGATGACATGGAGAATCTGGATCATCATGACCAGGTCGAAGGTCCGGGACAAAGTTGTCCGAGCAACTGCCCACTTGCCCACTTTGACTGAGTTGCCCATCGGGAAAAGAGAAACAATCGTCTTATTTCTGCTGTTGTGGACAGCTGGCCTATCATGTGACACCGTCACACATTAGGATATGGTGGTTATGGAAATCATATATGATGAATGATATAACCTGTGTGTGACCTGTACATGAACATCTCCACATTTAAACAATACAGTTTGCCAAGTTCGCAGCACATTGCAACAATTAAGCTCTAATCTTAGCTAGCTAGGAAGCTTGTGTGAAAATGAGCTTCTTTTTGGCATGTAGCAGGTGTTACAAGCCATGTTCTCAAACATGCCTCATTCTGGTTGTGTGATGATTTTTGAAGGATAACCTGACTGCCAGGCCCTAGAGCTGCTTACTTGGTTTTGGATGATACAGTAAAGTATGTCCATCCATCCATCCATCCATCCATCCATCTAGGAATCTCTGTACTCCAACTACAGACCATGGAGGCCAATGGTGAGCATCATATTTATTCCCATTTTTACGACTGTGTTAGGACCATCGGTCAACATTCACACATACATCAGGCAATCTGGGAATGCCAGTTAGACCAATCTGCATGTCTTTGGACTGTGGGAGGAAACTGGAGTACCCCATACAAACACAGACCTGTGGCAGTGGCAGGACTCGGACCCGGACCCTGGGGGTGTAAGGCGACAGTGCTAACCACTAAGCCACCATGCTGCCTTGTGAAGCCATGCTCTTTCTCTTTCCTCTCTCCCCCTGTCTCTCTTTCTCTCTCTCTCTGTCGAGCTACACACGTCATTCCTGAGCTGCCAGTGATCCAGACTCCCTCTGCCCTCCGGACCTGTCTGACCCATCCTGGTGCCCCGTTTCTGGTTGGAGGTCTCGTCGCATGGATGCCCCGTGTGTCTCGACTGGTGTTGTCAACTGTTTCTCTGAGGACTTGACAATTCGAAAGTTCAGGACTGGAACTTTCTACAAGTCTATCTGAGTCTCCAATAACTACTGGACTCCATTTTAACATCAATTAACATCAACTATTATAGCTGAACTGGCTGTCACCTAACACACTGTATAAATGCAGATCATTTCCTGCTATCTGTTTCACCCAGATGAGGATGGGTTCCCTGTTGAGTCCGGTTCCTCTCCAGGTTTCTTCCTATTACCATCTCAGGGAGTTTTTCCTTGCCACTGTCGCCCTCGGCTTGCTCACCAGGGACTATCTGATCATTTTGATTTATACACACTAACATTCCATACAAACTTAAATAATTCTTTTGATTGTGTAAAGCTGCTTTGAGACAATGTCAATTGTTAAAAGCGCTATACAAATAAAATTGAATAAAATTGAATTGAATTGAAGTATATAACATTTCCAATTTTACCTAATTTACTTTTTTCTTTAACTTTTAAAGGCTCTATATTTTGCTATTCTTTAAAACGTTAACACGGGTCTCAGAGCTTCTCCAAAGTGTGTGTTAATTCTCCAGCTATAATACACCTCAATTGTATTTTTTCATACCTCAAACTCAGGTATCGACATAATTCATGTAATGCTACGTTGGTGTAGTGGGAGTTCGGGGCAGGGATTGTGTCACTGATTTTTCAGGTTGGAACAAAAGCGAGTCAAAATGTCTGTGCACGTCCTTGTTTCAGGCTGACATGTGACGTGACGGGTAAAGCTATAAAACGAATTGTCTGCCTCAACAGGCATCAGCAGGTTATATTCAGGTTTTTTTTTTTTTTTTTGCGATAATTTTAGGCTTTTAGCTGTGTGTGTGTGTGTGTGTGTCCATGAACCCAAGACTTTCTGGACTAAAGAGGTAAAAAAAAAAAAAAACACTATTGATGCACTGTGTAGCCTTTAGAAAGTCGAACAAATGCTGAACCAAAGGCTGTAACTTTTTCTGACGTAGGTAATTCTTCAAGATGGAGATACGTGATAGCAATTTTTTACAATGTTCAATGTAAAAAACAAACAGAATACAAAAACTTTTAATACAAAAACTGTTTTTTTGCTGGGAAAAATTGGTGTGTTATAAGAGGAATAAAGCACTCCAGGACACATTGTTATAGGAACATAATAAAATTTCACAAAGAGTTGTAAAAGAAACTCGACTGTATGTTTAGCCTCCACTCCATCGTTGATTATTTCTCTATAACAGCTCTCCTTATAGTGTTTTATTGCTTCCCCGGTTGCTTTGTTAAAGTTACCATTATTAAAGTTCATATATAAGCATCTTATTAAATTTCATCTTAAGTTTAGCTTAAAAAAACAAGACAGACTGATGTTCAACAGCGATTTCCTCCAGCGGCAGTGAGAAGGAAGTCAAAGACCGACCCCGGTTCACAGAGCCTGTTTTTCTTTTAGAAGCAGTTGAGACATTGCGTCTGTTCCCTCCTGATCTTAATCTGAGCGTCCCACATGGGAGCATCAGTTCGTAGCTTGGTATGTCCCCCACATCCTGCACACAAACAGATAAATCTAGAGGATTGATGCTGCGCTTCACTAGATGGCAGCACACCAGAATGAAATGCTGCATGGCTTCTGCACCACCACTAGGGTTAGTACAGTTACAGTATGTCTGGGGAAATACCGCTGCGTCTCCCTTCAGCAGAAGGAAAGTATGAGCAATTCATAAACAACCTATTGAGATGCACAATAAATAATAAACAAAAATTCTCACATACATTCGACGTTTTCTGCTAAATCATTGAACATTAAACCGTTTCACAATCATTGTACGTTTATAATTAGTGAACCAGATTCAGCTCGACTGGACTTTACTGTATATCATATAATCACAGCCCTTCATCCTTCATGCCTTACAGTAAGCATGTCAATTATTAGTCTGACCCTGGCACTCATAACACTCACTACAAGCATGTCTCGAGTTCTTAGTCATTTGTTTTCCGAGCAACCAGTCCTGTCTAAAGTACAAGTCATGCAGTACAACTGGTTAAAGATAATACTTTCAAATGTCTTCACTGGCTTACTGTAGTTACAAACACAAATAGCTATTTTTCTTTTTCTCTTTCTGGAATATACTGTATGCTGATCACAGATCAAGTACAAGGAATTTGGCCAGCTGTGCCAGGGGCGAGACATCACGTGCAAACTTTACTAAAGCGGCTGGTCATAAACTGTTTTTATAACGACAGGTGATAAGCTTCCATCTGACCGAGATCTAGATTACTGTAGATCACTGAGCACTGAGCTGCCAATCACCTGCATACACTTACTGTAGGAGAATGCAGATATGGGTTTCTCTCTTTCTCTCTTTCTTTCTCTCTCTCTCTCTTTCTTTCTTTCTTCCTTTTTCTCTTTCTTTCTCTCTCTCTCTCTCTCTCTCTTTCTTTCTTTCTTTCTCTCTTTCTCTTTCTTTCTTTCTTTCTCTCTCTCTCTCTTTCTTTCTTTCTCTCTTTCTCTTTCTTTCTTTCTTTCTTTCTTTCTTTCTCTCTTTCTTTCTTTCTTTCTCTCTTTCTTTCTCTCGCTCTCTTTCTTTCTTTCTTTCTCTTTCTTTCTTTCTTTCTTTCTTTCTTCCTTTTTCTCTTTCTCTCTTTCTTTCTTTCTTTCTCTCTCTCTTTCTTTCTTTCTCTCTCTCTCACTTTCTTCCTTTTCCTCTTTCTCTCTTTCTTTCTCTCTTTCTTTCTCTCTCTCTCTTTCTTTCTTTCTTTCTCACTTTCTTCCTTTTCCTCTTTCTTTCTTTCTTTCTCTCTTTCTTTCTTTCTTTCTCTCTTTCTTTCTCTCGCTCTCTTTCTTTCTTTCTTTCTTCCTTTTTCTCTTTCTCTCTTTCTTTCTTTCTTTCTCTCTCTCTTTCTTTCTTTTTTTCTTTCTCTCTTTCTCTCTTTCTTTCTTTCTTTCTTTCTTTCTTTTTCTTTCTTTCTTTCTTTCTTCCTTTTTCTCTTTCTTTCTTTCTTTCTTTCTCTCTTTCTTTCAGAAATTGCTCTTCAGTACATGCAGATGTAATGTTAGGGGTGAACTACGTGTATAATTCCCCCAAAATCACAGTGCTACCCTGAACATTAGGCAACATGAGACATCAGACAAGGGGATATGAGGCAGGTGCAAAAACAACTACGTACTACAGACAGAAGACTACATACCATACAATAGGCGATATGGTAAAGATAATATATAATAAACATTATGCACTACAGGAAAGCAAACACTTCACTGCCCAGTAGTGGTGATGATGTTAACACTGCTCTTAGTCCTTAGTGTGTGTTTATCCTACAGTACAAGTTTTATATACTGTATTTTCCTGTTGCCAGTTCACCGGTTTTCCTTCCTTGAATCACTTTTGGTATGTCCTGAGCCCTGCAGCCTGGGAACATCCCACAAGACCTTTAGTTTTGGACTTGCTCTGACCCAGTCAACTCAAATCCTTAAGCTTACTCTTTTTTTTTTGTTGTTGCTTCCAATACATTAACTTCAGTAAAAAAAAAAAAAAAAGTGCACTTGCTGCCTAATATATCCCACCCACTTCCATCCATTATTGAAATGAGATATAGAAAATGTAGCCGCTGTGAGAAGGGCCAAAGTGGGTCAGTGCAACTCCAAAACTGCAGCTCTTCGGTCTGCAGTGGTCAGGACATACCAAAAGTGATCCAAGGAAGGAAAACTGGTAAACTGGCAATAGTGTCATGGGTGGCCGAGGCTCACTAATGCGCATGGGGAGAGAAGGCTGGCCTGTGTACAGCAGTCCGATTTAATAGAAGTGCTAGTGTAGTAAGTGTAATACCGGTTGTAATAGAAAGGTGTCAGAACAAACCTCAATATTGGGGGGGGGGGGGGGGGGGGGGGCTTACTCAATATTGGGCAGGTGGTCATAATATTATGGCTGATATTTATTTACATACACAATATGACCAAATTATCGATCGATCGACATCTGACCATCACAAGTCATATGTCATATAATCCCACAAGGGGATTAATGATATTAGGCATTAATGGGTCAGCAGTTAAGGGTTAAGGGCCTTGCTCAAGGGCCCAACAGTGGTCAAACTATTTATATTATAATATTAATCTCTCATTGATTTCCTTTATTCTGGTCCTGTTTGCTTTGAAGTATATCCCAGAAACACCACAGTTAATCAGTTACCAACATAGAGTTGATTATTTCCCAATAATATCCACTCATACATCCATTTATTATCTATAATGATTTACCTGTGTGGAGTCATTGGGGGTCTGCAGCCTATTCCAGGAACTTGGGGCACAAGGTGTGGTACACCCTGGACACACCCATCACAGGACACACACACACACACACACCACCAATCACACACGACATGCAATATGAAGACACTAATCAGCCTACATGGCACATACTGTATTTGGACTGTGGGAGGAAACTGCAGTGCAGACAGCACCAACAGGGCACAAGCACACAGATCTGAGGTGAGATTCGAACCCCCAATCCTGAAGTCTTGAGGCGACATTTGGATGGATGCCAGATGTTTGTTTACTCGTCTCACGTCTGCTGCAAAACAGACTTATGCAATATCTCTTTACAAGAAACCACAGGCTGCAGTCACTCATGTGGACTACTCAGAAAACTCGACACAAACAGTGTCTGAGAGATCAAAGGGCCGATTGTTCGCTTTTACCCGACACCTTGGCATCGACCCACACTTCCACACATGTCACATGATCAGGGTTATGTAAATGAAAATAGGTCAAAGTGATCTGGTTAGGAAGTTCCGCTCCTCATTAAACTCATTGGAATCATTTTTACATGGTCACCAAGCGCACGTATTATGATTGGCAGTGTCTCAAAGCGCATCTGAAAGTATTGCTGCGAAAGTAAACAGCATGTCTAGGTCAAAGAGCACCGTCGGTGTGTGTGGACAGATGCTTGGTCAGCATCTCAAAGGAATTCATTGAGTTTAAGAGGGTGGAACTTAGTAGTCAGGTTACTGATAAGCCTCAGGATACGCGAGAGTAGTGCATGGGAAGAGCTGTGTAATCATGGTAAGTGTTGAATTTGATGATAGCGAAGCTCCTTTGTGTTCAACAAGACACCACAATTGTACGTCAAACCGCCTTCACTGTGTTCCTATAAACAGAGTAAATCACGGAGAAGCACAAGGGGCGTTCAAATCAAACCGGGATTGGTTGTGACGAACAACAGAACACAGATATGAGAGTAAAAACGACTGTAGCTTAAGCTCTCTTTATAATCCCCTGCTACACTAATCACTAGTGCTTGGGTACCATAAAGGGAGAAAGTTTTCTCAGTACACAGGAGAGCCATGATCAGACTGCCCCTGCTTCTTGTCTGGAACGCTGGCCTCCCAGGAACTCCTTTAATGACCCAAACATGATGTGGAAATGGCCCAGAGTAATGTAGGGGCGGGGATTGGGGGGGTGTGGCAATAACTCCTGTAATGTGCAAGTGGTGTCGGTGAATGAACGTGTGCACAGTTTCTACAGACAGATGCGTCTCTCCCGCAAGTTGGCAATCTTTGAAGATCTTTCGATCTTCGAGAATCAGTGGGTTCCGAGCCACCCCGGCCGGTATCGTCGTTCACAGACATACAAGCTTCTTTAAAACATCTGTGCCATCTAAATGTCCCATCACTTCATTACAAGTCCAGGTTTGACTTGAACACCACTTGTAGATGAGTATTAAAATGAAGCAAGAAAAATGACATCATCTGTAAAACCAAAACTGATTTATTCTGGTGAATCCACAGACTATGCCAGGAAACATTAGGCACAAAGTAGGACACGTTAATTACAGGGCACCGCTTATGAATTCTACACCAACCAAATTCAGATCGTTTAAAATGTCCACCACGGTGCTTTTAATAAGTAGGAGGAAACAGGAGTACTGTATTGACAGAAAGGCCATACGGCCGCAGAGGAAACGTGCAAAACTGCACACAGGCTGTAACCTAAGTCCAATAAAAGACCCAGGAATACAGATTCATGTGATGAATGAATAATGAGAGTTTTCTTTCATTTTAGGTTTCCCCTTTGGAAACAAAATATTATGAGTAATTACAACATTTTGTCACAGGATTGTTCACGTTATTGAATTTCGTCTTGAGGAACTGCTTTGTCCTTTATCAGGGTGATAGTGGATCCAGAGCCTATCTCAGGATCAATGCATGTGAGAAGTGAATCCAGCATGGATCAGATGCTCCACACACACACATATTCACACTTTCATTCTTACCTGAGGGCAGTTTATAGTCTGGCAGGTTTTTGGGCGGTAGAATGAAACCAGAGAGCCAGAAGCAAATTCATACAGTCACATGAAGAACGTGTCAGACTCCACGCATAGAGAAATCCGAGCTCAGGTTTGAATCACGGACCCTGGAGCTGTGAGACGACAATGCTGCTCGCTGCACCACAAGTCCCACCCTTACTTTAAACATAATAAAGAATGTGTACAGCGGGTTATAATTTTTGAGAAAACAATTAGAGCCAGTTTCCTTTAAACCACTACAAGCAACCGGGGAAGAAATACTTTTATTATTTGCTTTACTCACTAGCTTTGTTATCTCAGCTCTATTGGTTATTAATGATATTTTTGTAAATTAGACATAAATATTAATATTGTTATGATTATGATTATGATTATGCTAAATATGGGTGTGTCTCATCTTGTCTTGTCCTGCTGTAAGTTCTGGGGAAGATGAGGTCTACCAAGATCCTTATCCATCAACGACACTCACGCTGACTGTTAAAGATAAAAGCAGCAGGCTGGAGTTCCCGCCACTTCTAAAGAATTTAAGGAGAATTTCATGAATTGCTTTTGTTTTCACAGCATGTATCCATTGTGTAATTGCTCAGATAAGTTTATGCAATGCCACAACATTTATTTCCATCTAGAGTTGCATTAATTTTGCTCCAACCTTTTCCAACAGCTGCTCCAACGTTCCACAGTCCATTCTTTACGCTCATTAGCAAATGTAAGCCTTTTCCCCCCAATTAGTCTCAGTGATAAGTGGTTTTCTTAAGACTACACAGCTGTTTAGTCCCAGTCCCCTGAGTTGTCTGTCTCATTGTGCATGTGAAAATGTTCACTATTAAACATAATTGTGAATTCTTCATTCATTTTCTATACCGCTTAATCCTGTGTTCAGGGTCGCGGGGGACCTGGAGCCTATCCCAGGAGACTTCGGGCACTAGGCAGGGTACACTCTGGACAGGGTGCCAATCCATCGCAGGGCACACACACATACACACACTCACACACCCAAACACACACTACGGGCAATTTGGGAACACAAATTAGCCTAACCTGCATATCTTTGGACTGTGGGAGGAAACCGGAGTACCCGGAGGAAACCCACCAAGCACGGGGAGAACATGCAAACTCCATGCACACAGAGACGGGAATCGAACCTGGCCGGGGAATCGAACCCGGACCCTGGAGGTGCAAGGCGACAGTGCTAACCACTACACCACCACGCCGCCTATTGTGAATTCTACTACAGTTTTTACCTTTTTTTTAAATTATTTATTTGATTTCACTACAGTATATGTTTAAGTGATCTCCAATCACAATAATAATAATAATAATAATAATAATAATAATAACGACGACGACGACAACAACAACAACAATAATAATAATAATAATAATAATAATAATAACGACGACGACGACGACAACAACAACAATAATAATAATAATAATAATAACAAGAACAACAATAACAATAATAATAATAACAACAACAACAACAATAATAATAATAATAACAAGAACAACAAGAACAATAGTAATAACAACAACAACAACAACAATAATAATAATAATAATAATAAGTTTTTAAAAAATTTCAGGTCATCACCAGATTTTAGTAGTACCAGCATTCCTCTAAGTTGATTTCTTTTCTTGATGCAGGAAAAAAATTGAGTCTTTTAACCAATGGATATGTCTTCTGATATGGTTGTTTAAGAAATGAGAAGCTGCTCACTGCATCGGTTTTAAAATGATTGGTTTCCAGCCGTACCATATTAATCACTGCAGTAATTATCCAATATAAGGGTGATCCCTATTTGCTGAGTTAAACCCAGGTGCTGACTTCTTTTTTTTGGCCAGACATGGTATATACAGATTTAAAAAGGAACATGTGATTATAATAATGTGATTATTTCTTTAAATAAAACACTTCAATCAATGATACAGTAGTAAAAGTTAAGTCACAGATTAAATTTCTAGACTGAAGTAAAAATATACAAGTATAAACTTGCATAGTTGTTGTGCACTGTTGTAAACAGTTTAAAATATATTAATAAAATGCATTAGTTTACTGTAGGTTTCCTTCCTGTTCTCCTTACAACTTCTAAAACTTTAATGTAGATAGATTTGGGGCTACCTCAAATTGCTTAAAAGTGGGACGTAAAAATGAATAATATATTGAACTTTCATCATCCATTCATCAAACGTGTGAGCTCATGAGTGACGGTATGGCCGTAGAGGTCAGTTCCTTCAATACAACATCAGTTTCAAGATACTTACACATCTTGTGTCCTGGATCATATTAACGCTGAGTGTACACACTGGTGTTTCTTAATCACATGCCATGGATGAACTCTGAAGTCCTGCTGAAAGCAAGAGATGCTGCTTTTAGATCCAGTGATACAGATCCCTTCAGCACAGCCAGAGCCAGCGTGAAAAGGAAAGCTAAACATTCTTACAAACTCCACATTGAGGATCACTTCCACAACTCTAAGCTCAGATATGTTCTGTGCAAAAGTCTTGCGCCACCCCTCATTTCTTTATATTTTGGGAAGATGAGATGATCGGTACAGGGATTTATTGCAACATGTGCAAACATAAATAATGTAGATATAACGAAAAGTGTTTGGATAATTCTAAAGAGTCTTAAAGTCAATATCTGGTATGACCTCCATCACAGCCTGAACTCCCTTAGGCAAGTTTTCTTGGAATTTCTTTAAGTAGACTTATGAGAAGATATATCTTAAGGCTTCTTGAATGACCTTCCAAAGCTCTTCTTTGGATGTCATCTGCTTTTTCCTCTGTTCTCTATGAAGATGATCCCACACTGCTTCAGTAATATCAAGATCTGGGTTGGCTGCATTGGCAGTATGTTTGAACTGTTCCTCAATACTAAATTAAAATACAAGAACGTCTGGCTATTTGGAAGCAAAATATGAACAAATTCAAGACTTTTGCACAGTCCTGTATATGGAAGCATATCAAGACCATTAGTGTCCACAAATCTATAACACAGATACCCACAACATTCCTTGCTGTTGGGTTCAATCACTACTACCCTCAAGCTGACCAAAGCAGCAGACTGGGCTAAGTGAGTTCATCTGTCTCCCCAGATAATAACAAGTTTATATCACTGCAACACGGAGAACATCTTGGCCAACTCTGTCACAGCGTGGTATGAAGCTCCACTGCATATGAAAGAAAGCTTTGCAAAGATCTATCTATCTATCTATCTATCTATCTATCTATCTATCTATCTATCTATCTATCTATCTATCTATCTATCTATCTAGCAAAAAAAACTACATAATTGATAAAACAAACAAACGAGCAAACAACTGTACATCTATTATAACTTTTACCAAGCACCCTTATCCACAGCATTTATCTTAATAAATTAGAATATCATAGTAAAGCATTCTTAACTCTTTTTTTTCTTTTTGCAATTTAATTCAAAAAGTAAAACACATATCCTCTAGATTTGTTGCACCCCAATATATTTCATTTTGAAGCAAATTACTATGCATACAGTATAAATACAGTGTATATCTCGGTCTGACTTGACAATCATTGACGCCCTCTACAAGGAGGGTAACATACACATTCATAAAAAGTTGCCTGGAAAAAAAAAATGTGGTAAGAAAATGTGCACAGGGATGACCACAGCCTTAAGACGATTGTCAATCAAAACCAAGTAAAGAACTTAAAATGGATTCAATGATGGGAGCGGCATGGTGGTGTAGTGGTTATCACTGTCGCCTCCAGGGTCCGGCTTCGATTCCTGGTCAGGCTCGATTCCCATCTCTGTATGCATGGAGTTTGCATGTTCTCCCCATGCTTGGGGGGTTTCCTCCAGGTTTCCTCCCACAGTCCAAAGATAAGCAGGTTAGGCCAATTGGCGTTTGGAGTGTGAGTGTGTGTATGTGTGTGTGCCCTGCGATGGATTGATACCCTGTCCAGGGTGTACCCTGCCTCGTGCCCTAAGTCTCCTGGGATAGGTTCCAGGTCCCTGCGACCCTGAATACAGGATAAAGTGGTATAGACAATGAGTAGGTGAGGGATTCAATGTTGAATTGTGATTGCGATTCCACACTGGCTCCAAAATCTATTTTATGTTGTTACATTGTCAAAAAACGTGTGGGTTAAAAGCCTTTCTCCAAACTCGGTGAGCGAATTAGTCCCAAATCCACTAATTGCACACGCTTGAACAGGTCTCAAAACACCGCGAGCAATAATTTGTTGTTATAAGCAGCACGCGCCCACGCGCTCACTGTCAAGTTGAGTTTCAAGGCTTGTTTGTGACATTTGAGGCGGTAAAACATCATCGTTTCTTTATAATACTACAAACCGATCTTGTGTGGTAGGGAAAAAATCAGGGGAGAAAAGCCAGGGCAGAAAAAAATTATGGCAGAGGACAGAGATACGTGCTGCTCAGTTAAATGGTAAACTCTTGTATTTGAAATCAGTTTGTATTTTTTAAATGAGAAAAATAACTGTTTTCTAGGCGGCACGGTGGTGTAGTGGTTAGCACCGTCGCCTTGCACCTCCAGGGTCTGGGTTCGATTCCCCGGCCAGGCTCGATTCCCGTCTCTGTGTGCATGGAGTTTGCATGTTCTCCCCGTGCTTGGTGGGTTTCCTCCGGGTACTCCGGTTTCCTCCCACAGTCCAAAGATATGCAGGTTAGGCTAATTGGCGTTCCCAAATTGACCGTAGTGTGTGAATGAGTGTGTGAATGTGCGTATGAGTGTGTGCCCTGCGATGGATTGGCACCCTGTCCAGGGTGTACCCCGCCTTGTGCCCGAAGTCTCCTGGGATAGGCTCCAGGTCCCCCGCGACCCTGAATAGAGGATAAAGCGGTACAGAAGATGAATGAATGAATGAACTGTTTTCTACCCAGAACTTACTGTTTTTCTTTATAAAATCATGATACTTATAGAATCTCAATGTGTCATAATAATATAACATTGGTGGTGGACTGGTGATTCCCATCCCATTTCACAGGACGTGAAGTGAACTGTCGCATCCCTAGTATTAAACCATTCCTAAAGCATAGACAACCTCAGACATGTCTTAACTGGGATTAGAATAACTCAGTGATCCAAAGTCTTCTTTTCAGATGAAAGTAAATTTTGCATTTTGTTTGGAAATTAAAGTGCCAGAGTCTGGAGGAAAAGTGGAGTGGCAAAGAATCCATAGTGCTTGAAGCCCAGTGTAAAGTTTCCACAGTAAGTGATGATTTGTCATCTACTTATGTTGGTGTTTCATGAATTTTCAAGTCTAAAGTCCACATAGCTGTCTACCAGGAGATTTTAGAGCACTTTCTGCTTCCGTCTGCTCACTAGCTTTTTGGAGGTTCTGATTTGCACCTGTCCACAGTTTCAAAACTACCACTAATTGGTATGCTGGTTTGCTGACCTACCTGAGCTGAGCCCCATAGAGATTCTATGTATGAGCTATTGTCAAGATAAAGATGAGAAACACAGACTCAACAATACAAATGAGCTTAAGGCTGCTATTAAAGCAACCTGGTCTTCAAGTCTTCAATAATGCCTCAGCAGTGCCACAGGCATGAAACTGGGCAAATCTGCCACAGAAAAGTTAGACATAATTTGGCAAGTTACGGTTGCAATGAGCCTTTCAAAGGAGTTTTGAGTGTTGCAACTTGTGCTTATGATGACTGTCGGAGAACAATCCATAACATCACTGTCATTGTCAGTGGGTCATATGGAACAGTCCAGGCAGTCTTGACAGGAGCAGAAGGAACATTGTGTCAAAGTCTGCCAAGAACTTCATCAGTGTGCCATGGATGACCCGTCCCTCATCCGTCAAGGATCAGGGGATGAGACTTCGATGTATGGGCATCACCCTGAGACGAAGCAACAACAAAAAAAAAAGCTTGGCCAAGTGAATGCTCATCATCTTTTTTTGACATTCGCTGCATTGTCCATCGAGAAATTCGTAACCAGGGGCATTTGTCCCTGTCAATAGTGAATTCCACTGCAAGGTTTTAAGGCATCTGAGGCTAACACTGTTATCTCCACCTCCAGGGTCCGGGTTCGATTCCCGGCCAGGTTCGATTCCCGTCTCCTGTGTGCATGGAGTTTGCATGTTCTCCCTGTGCTTGGTGAGTTTCTTGGTGAGTTTACTCCAGGTACTCTGGTTTCCTCCCACCGTCCAAAGACCTGCTGACTGACTGACCACCCTCCAGGGTGTACCCCGCCTCGTGCCCTAAGTCTCCTGGGGATAGACTCCAGACTCCAGTGACCCTGAATACAGGATAAAGCGGTATAGAAGATGAGTAAAGTAAGTGAAAGAGTTCAATCTCTCTCTCACACACACACACACACACACACACACACATATATGTGTGTATATATGTGTGTGTGTGTGTGTGTGTGATATATATATATATATATATATATATATATATATATATATACAGTGGTGTGAAAAACTATTTACCCCCTTCCTGATTTCTTATTCTTTTGCATGTTTGTCACACTTAAATGTTTCTGCTCATCAAAAACCGTTAACTATTAGTCAAAGATAACATAATTGAACACAAAATGCAGTTTTTAAATGAAGGTTTACGTTATTAAGGGAGAAAAAAAACTCTAAATCTACATGGCCCTGTGTGAAAAAGTGATTGCCCCCCTTGTTAAAAAATAACGTAACTGTAGTTTATCACACCTGAGTTCAATTTCTGTAGTCACCCCCAGGCCTGATTACTGCCACACCTGTTTCAATCAATAAATCACTTAAATAGGAGCTACCTGACACAGAGAAGTAGACCAAAAGCACCTCAAAAGCTAGACATCATGCCAAGATCCAAAGAAATTCAGGAACAAATGAGAACAAAAGTAATTGAGATCTATCAGTCTGGTAAAGGTTATAAAGCCATTTCTAAAGCTTTGGGACTCCAGCGAACCACAGTGAGAGCCATTATCCACAAATGGCGAAAACATGGAACAGTGGTGAACCTTCCCAGGAGTGGCCGGCCGACCAAAATTACCCCAAGAGCGCAGAGACAACTCATCCGAGAGGCCACAAAAGACCCCAGGACAACATCTAAAGAACTGCAGGCCTCACTTGCCTCAATTAAGGTCAGTGTTCACGACTCCACCATAAGAAAGAGACTGGGCAAAAACGACCTGCATGGCAGATTTCCAAGGCGCAAACCACTTTTAAGCAAAAAGAACATTAAGGCTAATTTTGCTAAAAAACATCTCAATGATTGCCAAGACTTTTGGGAAAATACCGTGTGGACCGACAAGACAAAAGTTTTACTTTTTGGAAGGTGCGTGTCCCGTTACATCTGGCGTAAAAGTAACACAGCATTTCAGAAAAAGAACATCATACCAACAGTAAAATATGGTGGTGGTAGTGTGATGGTCTGGGGTTGTTTTGCTGCTTCAGGACCTGGAAGGCTTGCTGTGATAGATGGAACCATGAATTCTACTGTCTACCAAAAAATCCTGAAGTAGAATGTCCGGCCATCTGTTCGTCAACTCAAGCTGAAGCGATCTTGGGTGCTGCAGCAGGACAATGACCCAAAACACACCAGCAAATCCACCTCTGAATGGCTGAAGAAAAACAAAATGAAGACTTTGGAGTGGCCTAGTCAAAGTCCTGACCTGAATCCTATTGAGATGTTGTGGCATGACCTTAAAAAGGCAGTTCATTCTAGAAAACCCTCAAATAAAGCTGAATTACAACAATTCTGCAAAGATGAGTGGGCCAAAATTCCTCCAGAGCGCTGTAAAAGACTCGTTGCAAGTTATCGCAAACGCTTGATTGCAGTTATTGCTGCTAAGGGTGGCCCAACCAGTTATTAGGTTCAGGGGGCAATTACTTTTTCACACAGGGCCATGTAGGTTTGGATTTTTTTTCTCCCTAAATAATAAAACCCCTCATTTAAAAACTGCATTTTGTGTTTACTTGTGTTATCTTTGACTAATAGTTAAATGTGTTTGATGGTCAGAAACATTTTGTGTGACAAACATGCAAAAGAATAAGAAATCAGGAGGGGGGCAAATAGTTTTTCACACCACTGTATATATGTGTGTGTGTATGTGTGTGTGTGTGATTAAATATAATAGTGACCCCTAAAAACGTTATGAAAATAAAAAGCTTTCAAATAGGAAAAAAAAACGAAATTCATGTACAACTACAGTATATACACACACTGTAGGTGTATATCAATATTAATTTTATATTATATTTAGTCCCTATTTAACGGTCAATGTGTGTGCGCGCGTGCGTGGGAGCGCGTGCGTGCGTGCGCGTGGGCGCGCGCGTGTGTCTGCGTGCTTGTGTACGTGTAGCTTTTCCCTGCCTCTTTAACAATAACGGACCACCGCTCTAACAGTAAATTAATTAGGGATTAAATATATTTGATTAAATAAATCCAGAAACCTAGGCGGACGAATGTTCTGGAAATAAAATGTTCACCTCTGTATACTTCTGAAAATAGTTCTGAATGTACTAAAAACGAAAAGCAGCAGAAGAAAAGATATATAAATAGGTGATTTCCTGTGCCAGTCGATTCACTCTCTCTCTCATCGCTCCGCGTGACGCACCTTTGGAACTGGCACGTGCGCCAGTGCTAAGCCACGCCTAAACCGTATTTAAGCGCAATGCCAGCCCCAGTGGAGAAGACTTCAGGACTCAGTCACAGCGTGGGAAAGAAAAGAAAATCACACAGAAGACATCATTTATTTCAAGTGGAGCATTCAAACAAGCTGATATAACATCAAGGTAAGTCATAAAATACATTCAAACTTTATACATTGCATTCATTATAATGTTGATTTATGGTCATTATGTATAATGCATAATATATATATAAACCTATATAATATATATGTTTTATGGCCTGTTTTTTATTGCAAATGTGAAACATTTAGTGTGGCTGTAGGTTAGGTCTAGGTGAGAATAACAAAAACATTATTACGATAAAGCACTTGCAAAAGTTCATTCATGTACAGTATGTGTGAGTGTGTGAAAGAGAGAAAGTGTGAGAGAGACTTTTTTTAAAGCAATAAAAATGCCCTCCCTACAGACCAGTATGCTGCATGCTTGAGATTATAATTATAAAACCATTTAAAGTTGAATAAAGATTGCCCAAAAACTTTTGGATGGAACAGCTTAGTCATTCTTTCCCTCCTCCTCCTTCTCTCTCTCTCTCTCCAGCACTCCTAAAAGCCAAGCCATTTCAGGCCGGATCTTTATTTTGGGAACATCCCGGGAGTCCCTACCAATTTTGTCCAGGTGGTGTGTCCTGTCCTACCCCAGGGGTGTGTGTAAAGGAGCTTCGTCCACGATGCGCACACTTTCTCTCCCTCTCACCCTGTATTGCATCAGCCTCCTGTGCCTCCAAATTTACGCCCTCCCGGTGGCCAACAGGTAGGAACAGTCATTTTCTTAAAAAAAAAAATAATAATTTTTTTTTACATGCAACTCCTGTGCATTAATAAAGATGCGCCCAATGCAACATCATGTATGAAAAACAGTTCAGTATCCATGGAGACTTATTATAATATGTGCACTATATTTTGCGCAACTTTTTTTTATTATAGTCTGAGCGCGTGCAGCTGACTAGTCATATTTTTTTTTCATTAAGCAAAATATATTAAATCTGCTATAGTTCACTCTTTCTGGACTGATATCTAATCTGGAAAGAGTGATAAGCCGCTATCTGTGTCTGATTATACAAATTTCGAACCTTTTTTTCTCTCTCTCTCTTTCTTTCGCGCGCGCACAACGTGTCCAAACTTGCATTCAAGTAAAGAAGAGCGTTTCCATACTAGTGTGTGCGCGCGCGCGTGTATGTGAGAGCGCGCGCAGATAGCGGCTGAATGAACAAGGTCACCGGGAGAGGCAGACGTGCCGGTGGAAACGCGCGCACTCCTCGCGCCAAGAGCCAGTAACTGACTTGTGCCTTCATGGAAAAGGCTTTTATAAATGATGACATCATAGAACTAATTAATCACACAGGTCCAGGATCGACATTCAACTGGACATAATAGAGGCTACTATTGTATAAAGACTTAGAGTAATATTTAGACCAAGTCTTTAAAGATATGCAAGCACCTTTTTAGATGAAAGATGTGTACTAAAAGTATAAAAGGTGTACACTTGAGATAACCGCCCCACTGATAAGGGAATGTTACAGTTTAATAGCCTCTCAAAAGTTTAACATTGTTTCCATTTTTTATTACATTTTTTGCATTATTATACAGAATTAGGCAGTTCCTCTTCTCTCGTGTTCTGCATATTAAAATAATACATATGCTTCATCGATTTTGTGAAAGAGGTGCATATCACTTAGAGAGCAATATGAGCCAGACAAAGAGTCTAACACACGCCACATGGTGATAATCACTTGCGTCAGCTGGAAAAAAGTTGTTCAAGGTCAAACGATGGCTTTGAGAAAATGCTCGAATATCTCTGAGCCGTTAATCTTATCATCTAAGTGTTTTCTTTTCTTTTCTTCACTCCTCATCTACTCTGGTGCACAGATTGGTTTTGTCATTTGGCTGCCTTGCCAAGTCTGCTACTGTATGTGCGCGCACACCCCATTTTCGCAGGCAAGAGCATGCATCAGACTAAACCAACAAGGACATCACGGAAATCCTCGAGTTCTGTTTTAAGATGATTTTTCAGTGATGCGCAGAATTATATCAATTACCTTATGCATCTTAATTTTATCTCAAACTTTTACAGCCTATTTTGTATCATATGCATTATTTATAACCCCATTTAAGGATTCTTTCTTATCAAAAGTACCTGCCCTTGTTGCCCTCAGGGCTACCACTTTGTATGATTATCATGTCCCGTTAACCCTCAACGTCTAAAAACAAACCACAGCCCATTTATATGCCTTGAAATCATATTAAAGTTAATTTAAATCAAATAAAGATCCACATTGAAGTTACATAAGATTGAGGGTGCAGCTGCAGTGACAAGTTTTTTTTGTTTGAAAGAGTATCTGTTATATCTCCCCCCAACTGTTTGGCAGTTATTTATCCATTCTCCATGACATAGCTGGTGTAACTCTAACAGATAGGTCATGTGATTCCTTCGTCAGATAAATTTTTTTGCCTCCTTTCCCTTTTGAACTATTGCTCCAACGCAGAAATTTCCACATTTCATTCAAAAATTGTGAAATATCAGAACAGATTTTTTTTCCCCCAACCAGAAATAACCATGGATGCAAACTTTTACACAGAATTGAGTTTAATGTGAAAAGCTGTAGTTCCTGACAAAGCTCCCTTTTCAATACAGTTTATGTTTCCAACTTGGAGGTCAATCAAAAGTAAAATAGGGTTTGTTGTGACTTATGACCGAATATGGGTATTGGCGTTTTGTCCGCACGGTTTTGAGCGTCTTTCAAATATGTTGTCCAGGATTGTGCAGTGTCAGTGTGCCCTCTCCTGGTTGAGTGGGATGTTGGACATGTGCCTGGATCCACTTGTTGCTGTTTTAAGGGCAATTTTAAGCCATCCTGAGCAAATTACAAGCTCCTTCAATGTTTGTGGGTTGGCGTGGAAGGTGACTGAGTCAGCACGGTTATCCTTCCGTTGTGAGTGGGCATAAACAGTGCATGTACTAAGAAGCACTTTACCCCAGTGACTTTTGGTCCTTGTACAGGAAACACCATATATTGCAGACATTAGAGACAACCTGTCTGATCTAAAAGGTCTACAACTGACTCGAAATGTATATTTATTACAGTGCAGTTGATAAAAATTCAGTACACTCATAAAGCTGACAAAAATATTTAATCTCACAGTTTGCTTGGTGGCTTGGTGGCGTAGCGGTAAGCGCTGTGGTCTAGCACCTGCAGGGTTGACGGTTCAATATCTGCCTTGGGTCTTTGTTCTCAACAGTGTGTGTGTGTGTGTGTGATGAACTGGCACCCCATTTTAGGGTGTATTCTGCCTTGTGCCCCAAGTTCTCTGGAATAAGCTTCAGACTTCCCGTGCCCTTACACAGGATAAGCAGTATAGAGTGTGTGAGTGTGTGTGTGTGTGTGAGAGAGAGAAAGCTTTAATCAGGTCACGAAGAAATGGAGTGTTTACTTAGAACAGGTGCACAGTGAAGAGCAACAACTTGCTGATCTGTGTGTTCCCATGATGCATTGGAGGAGGAAAGCTCATGTTTAAAACTATGTGCTTCACTGACTTAATTGTTAGCAAACATCATGTACCGGTAAGGAGAGACTGAATGTTCCGCTCATGTGCTGAACGGAAGGTGCGCAAAGACATTTTTCCCAGAACGTTGCTGAAAGATGTTTTTCCAGGGCCAGCTGTTTTTGTTTTTCATGTTGTTTTTACAGCTAAAATTATTGGCAGTTGTAGCATTGTTTCATAATTTGATCCCTTCTTCAGTCAGAAAAAGTTGGTCTTATTGCGGTAAAAGTCAGCCCGCCTGTCATGTCTGAAGCGCATCCGATGTGGTCCGAGATTCAGGCCACTGACCTCGGCGCTGGCTGTGATTGACACAGGACTGTCTGCGGTTGGATACACCACATTTTCATGTGTGCCGCGTGTGGAGAAAAGAGTCTTCAATTCATTTAGCATTTGAACAAATATCAAAAGATTTCCAAAATCTATATTTATTTACGTATTTTAACAAGAGATTAAAGGTATTGTTTATCTTGTGGCGAAACATCTTACAGTGCGGCGGTATAGTTGTCCAAGTATTTGTTCAGTAGCGTTACATACTGTAGCATGAACGCACCGCTAATCCGCGCACTCAGTTCATCGATAGCTCATGAAAAACAGGCCATCGATCCGCTTCTACAGTCTAAATCTGGTTTTAAACTGATTACTCCAGTGTCTGAACATTTTTCCAATAACTAGAATCAGGTCCAGACGAGCACGCAGACGAAATATTCCGCAGTCATGGAGAATTCCAGTGTGGATTAGCGGCTAAGATTTACATTCCACCTTCTCCGCTCTCCGGGTTTCCAATTAGCACAGAAACTCGCTGATAGCAATATGGTCTCGATTCTTAGTGTGTATAGTATAGAAATCCCTCAATCCTGGGTCTCAGTTCGTCTCAGTTCACCTTTCACCAGTTTATTTCTGTCTCCTTCCTAACAATAAGCGTACTGTACTGGGGGGAAGCGAGTGGCTCGCTATATTTAGACGGATTAACCTGGCTCTCCGAAGTCTTGGTTTGCCTTGGGGAACCAGGTAACACGTGTGGGCCTCTCGATTATAAATCTTAAACTCATGAAAGTAGCGAAGTTTCATGTTTTCGTTGCTTTCTTCAGCTCCTCTGGTGGGTGTGTAGGTTTAAAATATAGTCTAGGTTATTGTATGTCTCCAGTCAAGTGGACAAGCTGAAATCCAAAAATGAATCATGAAAAAAGACTTGGCAGGAAATGAGATTTTCACCAAGCAGTGTAGAAAAACCCTATTCTGTCAGGAGACACTTCATTTAAACAAATCCAGCGCTAAACTGTACTTTCCCTGAAACTCTGATGGTACCTTCATGCTTCATTATACCTACCTTATATTATACCTTATTATACCTTATTATACCTTTCCAGGACAGGAAACTTTCTTTTCAGGAACGTGTCAAGATTTTTTTTTATGTAGGAAGTAGAGAAACATTTCTGCTCAGAAGGAACTAATCTTACTGTAGTTCCTTAACCATAGTTTAAGGTTTTGATTTTGGTAGGTTTCTATGGGTTTCCATGGGACTGGAAACCATTTGGGGTGAAGTTAGGTGTTGTAAATGCCTACAATATCTCAAGAAGCTTAATTTATAGCCTCAATATGAACTATAAATCCACCTGCTATACCTTAAAAATAACTACAAGAACGTCAGTTTATAGATCATTGCTTGGTGGACGTGATTTTCCTTCTTTTAAAGAAACATCTCAAAGACGGAGGGGGTTTATTACTGGCTACTTATTCTCACTTGGGTTAGTCATTGTGCCCCAGACAGTAGATTCTCTGAGCGGATTTCCAACACCAAGCTGGTTGTAAATTGAGTAGTTATTGGCAACAATGAAAAGCGGGCGTCATCCGTGTCCTTGCATGTGCCTAACAACTAACGAACAGAAATAGGACGTGAGAGAAGTGAAGTATGTTACCCAATTTTGCACATAAAAGGCATCATCTACTGTTTCTCTCTTGTGGCAAATGTTCTAGCTGGCTTGGGTTTCTGGGTGTAGGGGGTTATTTTCTTCACTGAACGCATGTACAAAGCAGAAATGTACCAGGACGTTTGATCACGCCTACTGGTAATTAAGAAAATTTTACGTAGCAGAAAAAATGCTACTTAGAGGCCAGAAGCTGTGTTGCATTTGATGTTATTCCAAAAAACATACGAGGTCGAATTCTAAGACAAAGCAGTTCTGCATATAGTTTTCTCGTTAAAACAAAATTATGGTTTTAAGCACTGTACTGTATATACTATACGCTTCTTGAGGGCCAGCAAACTTCTGGATGCCAAGTAGAAATGGCTAGCAAGTTCTAGTCTACGATCATCCAAGCTTATTAGCACTCTGGAGATGTTTTCTGTCCTGAAACTTCATCAGTCTTCATAATTGGATGAAGAATCTTCTCGTGTTCTGAAGCCCTACCTGGTCCAAACCAAGACTTTTAGGGATTTAGCAAACATTGATGAGTGTTAATGGTGTGTCTGGTGAAGGTGCACAAAGAAGAACGATGAGAGGATTAGATGTTAAGCTTCTCGATTGAAGCCCACATACTCTTTGAATCAAGCTCAAAAAGGAAATCAAGCTTTAAGCACAGCCACATGAGCTTTAAAACCTGTAAGAACTGGTGCTGAGGAACTCGATCGTTCCAGGAAACTGGTCATTTTTTGCTTTAGGCATAATGTTGGATAAAGAGGTTTAAATGGTCAGCGTCAGGTTGCAGAGATTAAAGCTGTTTGTTTTTCTGATCTCTAAGAGTAAGATCTAATGTGGAAAGAAACCTGTGCAAACATTCTGTAATGGATGTTCGCAGATGGCGCTATAAATGTATGTGTTTACTGTACAATCTATCCGGGAGAGCCAAAACACTCCTAAGAACATGAGCTATTTTGGAGTTTTTTCTCCACAGCGTACACTTGGTAGCTGTTATAATGTGTATAATGATGGACGTTATCAAGTGATCAATATTTACAGACACTATCTAACTTTGCATAGTGCAGTAAACCAGGAAGTCACGTGTTATTATTACTACAATATTACTTTTATACCCAGGTTGCTTCTTGGAAAAACCAGTAATAACTATATTTCCTTAAACAATACACGTTGTTCTTATCATGTCTAGAAGGAAGCTCAACACTTTCCTGTTTCTCTGCTTTGCAGGCTGGACTTCAAGACAATCTTACATCAGCTGGAAGAAGGACGTGCTGCCTTCCCAGACTCTGATCCATCCCCTGATGATGTCATTAATGCTCCAGCTGAGCGTTTGGACAGAACGGCGTTATGGAGAGCCTTACTCTTCAAAAACCCGCCTTCATCGTCTCAAAAGCCGGCAAGCGTCATTGACCCAACTGTCGATTCTGTCGTGCAAGAAGTGCAGCTGAACCTAAGAAGCATCAGAGTTCGCCGCAACATCCGTAGTCGTCACCACCCACGTGGCCAGCTGATGCGTGTGGAGTGTGTCTTGGGCACATGCCAGGTACAGAAGCTCAGTCATCGCCTCTACCAGCTGGTCGGACAGAATGGACGTGAAGAGTCGGCTCCTATAAGCCCACATAGCCCGCATAGCTATGGATGATCACGAGAGCGTCTACGGCCTAAATGGAAACCACGGCAAAACTGCGCAACTTGCATCCGATCTCTATTTTTGCTAATAGTCTTAGATTCTTGTCAAAATGTCCCCTTTTTTTCTTTTGTGCTTTGTGCTTTAATGATGCGAAACGAAAGTGCCTTGTTTTTTTTTTTTTGTTTTTTTTGAAAAAAGGATCTGATGTTACTGACATACGCGGCTATAATCCCCCCCCCCCCACACACACACTTTTCACACAAAAAAAAACAAAAACGAGGACTTCCCATGACTTCGGCTTCAAATTATTGAATTGACTTTTTGATATCGTAATCCATTTCATCCGTCCTATATGGATTTTTGCATCTTGTCTAGGATGCAAAGTGAACATCGAGGAGCACGAAGACCATATGTAAAGTTCTTAACGTTGGACATGTACCTGGTTCAGGACTGTGATGGGATTTCTGACAGATTAGAGGACTTATGATGGACTTCGATCTTTTCTCTCAAATCCTAAAAACAACAAGTGCAGCTTTTCTCATCGTAGTGGAGTAGAAGAGATCTTGTCCTTTTGAGTGGAAGACCTTCATCAAGAACCTCACATGTCTCCTTGCTCTCTTTACATCCTCAGAAAAGAAATTTGATTTGAGAAAAAAACCATTGTCCTGCATAAATCATGGGCAATCAGTTGTCCCCACTAAGGTATTGTTTATGAAACACAGAGTATTAACCCTGCTGTGGCACAGAGTTTTATTCTACTTGATTGAAATGAGTTAAAACGCTCATGAATTCTATAATGACGATAAAACCTCGACCACTGTTTAATGTTATGTAATAATCCTTCAGTTTCTTTCGTACTAGAGCCCTGCTTAGCTCGCCGCCATAAACAAACACTGGCTTTATCCCAAGCGTTTCTTAACAGCTAATTAAAATATGCACGTTTGGACAGACACCAATCAAACTCGCCCCTGATGATGTCATCAGTAATGCACAATTGGAATTAATTGTTCCTTAACAAAAACAGTGTAATGATGGGAAAAAAAACAAGTATTTTAAAAAAGGCAGCGTTTCGTGCATAGCCAGGTATAGAAAACACAAGTAGATCTATTTTAGCCCTAATTATAAGACCGTTTTACCGGCAGATCTGCGCTGGAAAGAAATGCCCTAGAAATGCTTTAAACGCTCGTTATATACAGTATACTTTAAATCTTTTAAACCTCTTTTATTCCGCATAATGATTGTGTCTCAACCCGTGGCCTTGGTGTTCACCCCAGAATTACCCTGTCTGTGCCTTTCAGGAATAAATAGACCAGACTTGAAAATAGTCTGTTGTTTAAAGCCACGTGTTTATATCCGTGTTAAAAATAACCAAAGCGATCTCAAAAGCCAAAAAACCGGCGTGACGTGAAGTATCCTGCTGACGAATTCAACCCGACCAGGCCACGTTTGTGCGCTGTCGAAAAACTTATTTAACTTATTTAATCATAATCGTCTCTATTCCACCATCCAGATAAAGTAATTTGTTTACATTGTGTTCATTTCCTGTTTTTATTTTTGATCTGTAATCATTCCTAAAAGCCGACAATCTACTTAAAACCTGACAATACTTGACATTTATTTAAATTTCTTGATTTGCATCACACTGTAATTGACTGTTTTTTTTTTTTTTTTTTTCAATCACCCTGTAATATTTCCGTGTATATTTAAAAGGACGGGCTACATGATCATTCTAGCAGCCTTGTGTAATCCTGAATGTGTGTTTTAAGGCTCTTTGAACACAAACACTGCTCACTCTGCTGTAATCGACCTTACTCTTGATCATTAAAATGCTTTTAAAAAAACGCAGAAAAACTGGTCAATCTGTAGATTTTTGAAAAAAGACGAGCCAATCCGTGTACTTTAATCCGCCCCAGCCTGTTTTTACATTATTTTGCTCTTTGGCTTTTGTTTGTTAAGTTGTGTGTTTATTTAACGTAGACATCTAGCTGTGAGAATAGTCGTGACGTGGAGGTTCGGCGTCACCGCCAGGGTCACTGCCTGACGTCGATCATTCCTAATGCGCGTCTTCTGAGTTTGTGTTTTCGAAAACAGCGCGCCGGTCATAGCTGCGTATTTTGAGGACCTTTGCCCGGAAAATGCAGGACTTTAAGCGAGGTTATCAATGATGTCTGTTAGATTCAGGACACAGTCACACTCGAGCTTGTATGTTTCACTGTATTATGTTAAGGCCAGTTGGTATTTGAATCAAAAACACGAAGCACTTTATAGCAGGAATGTCTGAACTTGAACTTTCAAATGATGTAACTAATTTATGAACCTTGATATGTGTTAAGTACATTATGTGTTGAATATGTGAAAAGTAACTCTTATGTACATGTACACTTTGTAAATATTATTATTATTATTATTATTAGTTCAACTATTTAAGTCATGTATTTATGCATTTGTATGTGAAAAGACGTTATTTATCTTCACACCTGAATATGAGAGCATCCATGAAGGAAATGCCTTCGTTTAGTTACAGTGTTTTCTACTTTACAATGTTCTACATTTTGTGTGAAATAAAGCATTTTGCTGCAGTAAGATAACGTTCAATGTCTGAATGTCTCATTTAGTGTCACTGTCAGCAGATCTGTACAGTAAACATGTTACAATACATAAACATGTGCTGAAATATGTTAAGAAGAAGAGTGATAAGTCAATATTTCTACATATTCCAACATTTTCCACAATAGAAACAAAGTACATAATTAAAACAAGTTATCTTTTAAATAATACATGCCAAATAAAATTTGTAAATTGAATGTATGTGCAAGCATCTTTAAAAAAAAAGTTATAAAAATTTCCCCTTAGTCTCTATTAACTTATTTCCTGTTTCTTCAAGGTTTAAGCCACATATAAATACACAAATCCTTAGGACTGTAATAAAAAGTTTAAAAGGCTGAAACGATGTGTATATTTTCAAGTCATCTAGTAACAAATACATTTTCACAAATTCATCTAGTAACAAAAACATGATTTCTAGCTTTTTAAAATAAATAAATCATTAAATCAATAAATAATATGGCATGAGGAATTCTATACCACCAAAAGAGGTCTGATTATCAATAGTAGTAGAAGTATGGAAGAAGCACATACTATACATATAGGTACTGTATAGAACCTACTATACAGTACAAACATACAGTAGGTTCGGAAAAAGTAGTTAGTCTCTGAGATGCACCCCATAGAACGATGCACCCACCACCATGCTTCGCTGTTCAGTAGGAATGATTTTGACCAAGGTGTGTTTTTCCTTCTATTAACTTTTCATAAAAGGTCTTATCTATGGAGTATTTCTGAAATAGAATATACAGTATAAATAATCAACAAAACTATCAAAATATGAAGAATAATCTGTTACTTTATGCAATGAAATTGCTATACAACAATCAATATTTAGTATAAAGTCCTTTATTCTTCAAAACCTGCTAGATCCAGCTAGTCGAAAAGACATCTTCAATACTCTGGTGTCACTCGTTCAATCCATGCCTGCTTGATAGCTTCTTGGAGATCATGTCCAAAAGACAGTTACTTTAGTGCCACTGCCTTTCACCATTGCTCAACAGTTTTCTATTTCTATGGGTCTGGAGATGGTCCAGGCCATGGTTCCAGGCACTGAAGACTATTATCACATAGCCAGATTTCACTAGCTTTTCAGTTAATTTGCAAACCAGCTGTTTTGTGCACAGGGAGAACTATAATACGTGGCAAAGTATGGTGTCTTGGGACTTTTGCTGTAGTTGTCCTTCCAACGGGTTCACTGATGGACAATAAAATATGCAAAACCTAAAGGAACCCGTAGAAATTCTGAACCCAACATAAATACCATTTGGTCCACAACAGTCCACCACCAAACTTAAAGTATAAAGAAGCTCAAAATGTTTTTTTTTATGTATACACGATACACTCAAACCTGTCACCAACCTTGACATTACAGGAAGTGACTCATTTGCTGTTATGCTCTGTTATGATCTATTAGAAACGCAGCTGAGACAACACTCACATACTGCAAACTAAACTAAAACTCTGCCTTTCATACCCAACCAAGCATCATAAAATCACACTGGAGACATATGGAGAAAGCATATCTACAGAGCTCTGGTCTCCATTAAACCCTGGAAAATGTCACTAATGCAAGTGTTAGTGTTAAAATGCAAACCATCTAAATCCATGTGTGTGTGTACGGCAGGAGGGAGATGACGTCTCGACTGGTTGTCAGTCAGGATTAATATGTGACTAGCAGCAGAGTCACACGGTCACGCGACTTTCCACTGGCACCATGGAAAAAACATGCATGAGAGGGAGGAGGAATGGGGGACTGTCTGACTTAAGAACTTGCAGAATTACATTTGACTCTGTGGTTTCAAGGATCATGTGGAGGAAAGGCCATTAAAGGGTATTCCCATGTAGTAAAATCTCCCGAGGTAAAATAAATTGTTTATGTCTTAGGAAGTTTAGTGATGGCAGTTATGCTGTAAAGTTCATCCACAGTTCTGTTCAATGTTCTGGTTCCTATTGAAGGAATAGATAAGGTAAAAAAAAATATCCTCACAATTCTATTATATCATGGATTCATCAAATAATCCGTCAGTCTGAATCAGCCACTAAGACCAGAATTAAGTTTTTCTAAGTACTGCAAATGTACTGTATGAAACATGAAGATGTCATTCAAAGACCAATGTACAGAGAAAACCGTTCTTTTATTTAGATAGAAATGCTGAAGAGTTTATTTAAAAAAAAAGTTGAATTCAACCTCTAAGTAGAAAATTGGTGATTGGAATTAGATGTTGGAGAATTAGATGTTGGAGACTCAGCAGCATGGGCTAGAGACTCCACTTCTTAGCACAGCCTACACTCCTTAATGTAGTCATTAAGTCAGTGCAGAACAAAAGTCAATACTGGCCACAACAGAAAGGCACCAGAACTCCCAGAACGCCACAGTCCATGGTGCATGGGTTCAGCAGGCGAGGAGCCCAAGGCAGCTGACCCAGCTGATCCCAATCCGATTGAGCCCTCATGGGATATGCTGGACAAAGAATTCTGGTCCACAGAGGCCTCACCCAGCGGCCCGCAGCAGCCAAAAGACCCACTGCCAACATTCTGATGCCAGACACCACAGCACACCCCCAGACGTCTTTTGGAGTCATGCCCTGAGGGGCCAGAGCTGCCCCAGTGGCGTGGCACAAGGGGAACCTACACTATATTGGGCTTTATGTTATGTGATGTCATGTGCACTGATATGTCTTTAAAAGTTTTTGTTCACATGTATTGCTATTTTGATCTTTGACTTTGATCACCTGACATCTCTTTTCGAACCACAGCCCGAGAACAGTGTTTTGGATTTGCTTGCCTGCTCTTTCAGCAGGATATTTGCTTGTGTTTGTGGATATTCTGGTATTCATTTTTCTATCTTTGCCCAATGCCGGTGTTAAGAATGGTCTTTTTATTAACGAAGTCCCTAAGCTGGTGGCACAGCAGGTACTGTAGTATTTCTGCTCTAAAGCTCCAGGGTTTCCAATTCAATCCTGATCTCCGGTTACCGCCTGGGTAGAGTTTCTCTACATGTTTCACTTCTGCTTGCCTGGGTTGCCTGCCATTGCCAAATACACCGCGGTAGACCGACTGGTTAGAGTAAATTGCTCAAATCTGCTGCGTGGTTATTAAGTATAATAGGATTCTGTTCCCTATGGATAAGCTGCCAGTGTCACTGTGACCCAAATTATACTGAATTTCCCTCTGGGATTAATAAAGTTCTTTGAATCTTGAATCTTGAATTACACGATGTTCCAGCTCAAAACTTAGTTATGTCTGCCAGGAGGGTTCTATGGTTTTCCAGGGTCCGCCTGGGCTTACTTTGGGTTTCCAGGTTTTTTCCAAAGCCCTTCTGGTTGGCGAATTGGTACTGTAACTCTAAATTGCCTCTACATGTACATGTTAATGTTTGTGCACACGTTGCCCTTTGATGAAGTGACGTTGCATCCAGGATGTTCCTAGGATAAGCTTTAGATCCAGCCGAACCCTGCCCTAGATAAACTGAACGTGAGTGAGCGTGAGTCATTAAGCAGCAAATATCTAAAGGAACGTCGTTCATGTTAGTTAACTGTTTCAAAGCCGCGATGTCAGACGTATTTAAAAAATATATATATAAAGTAGGGCTGCACGATATTAGGAAAATATGCGATATTGTTGTTGAATATTGCGATAATGATATTTCTGGCGATATAACATTTCCCTAGGGAAATGCATTTTTTTATTATTGTTATTGCCTATTTTTTTTTTATTATTTATTTATATGTAATGATCATACTAAAATAAACAGGTAATAGATATTCGTCTGATGTAATTAAATCTAATTCAGGCTAAAAAGAAACTATATGTCAATGAAGTTGCAAATATTTAGACTTCAAAACACTATGAATGACTTAAAACCCCTCAGCAGATATTCTGACTTCTGGTTTGCTGTTACTATAAACCTGCCAACACAATATGAATTACTTTCAAACATGACTTTTTATTTACATGTAACCATACACTCATCAATAGTGTCTTAAAACAAGAGCATCTTTTAAACTAAATATTCTCTTTGGCTTGCCTGTTTTTTTTAAATAAAAATAAATATTATTAAACAAAAATTAAATAAAAAAAAACACTATTTGTCGCACACACACACACACACGCTCCGCGACCGGCACTAGGACCCGGAAGTAATGCGGGCGCGAACCAGGAAGTATAAGAGGAGTAAACAAACCACCGCATAGAGCTTAGTCACTGTGTTCACGCATGTCGGTTCAGATTGTTTACTTTCTGATTCGAGTGTGTGTTTATAGGACGCGGGTTAAATGTGTGTTTTTCCCTTGCTCCCCTTCTGTGAGAGTCCTGTGACTAATTCGCGTGGTTATCCCGCCTACTCGCTTGCTTCCGCGTTTGGGTTTACCGTCCACGATACAAAAGGCTAACGGCTAATCGCTAAGTTTTCTGATCATCTGGGCTTAGTTCGCGACAGAATGAAGTATCAAGATATTATGTGATATAAGCGGGTATAAACATAGTAAGGGCCCATCTGATTGGTCAAATTTGGACACACAAATGATTGGCAAATAAAGTATTTATCGCAACTCTTTGCGATATGGTTATCGCGCATGCCATTATCGCGATAACTATATTTTTTCGATATATCGTGCAGCCCTAATATAAAGTATATATATATATATATATATATATATATATATATATATATATATTCCAGAAAAATGTATACTTTATACGAATATGGATAAAAAAGCTGAGACAATGGTTTTCAATGTATAGTTCATATTTTATTATACACAAAGCAATATATTCATTAAAGCCTGCTTTCTGAAGTCCGAAGTCCTGAAGTTTTCTGTTCTAAAAAGCAATGTATGCAGTGCGATGTGAAACATTGTGGAAGCCCTTCAAATAAAGTGTTACGTCCAGCGTCCTTCAGATGTAATGTGTACAGTACTGCTGTTCAAACACAACGTAAGCAACAGCGTGCCTGTCAGTGTAGCATTTGTAAACTGACCCGGCCAAGTTCCTGAGTCATCTGACACTGTCTCTCTCTGATCAGCTGATGAGTAGTAATGTCAAGCCACAATTGCATCATTCAGGAATGTCTGATCTTTTCATGCTTTTATGTACATTGAAAAAAAAAATAGTAATCCATGTAACAAAATGCCTGGTTATCTTCACAAGCAAGATTCAGTGTATCGCATGTTTATACACTACACTTTCAGGACCTTTCTCATTACTGAAGTGGATCATCCTATTCAGTGTCCGGGTGCCTCATGCATTTAGTCATGACCTCAGTGAGTGAGTGGGTGAGTGAACATGATGGCTGTAGCAGATGGGTAATGTTCCATGACTATCTGTTTTTTATTTATTTATTATTTTTTTATAGGGCACCTTGCAAAAATAGCCTCGCACCGCAAACAGGTAAGAGCAAGAACCAGCAGAATCCTGCTTTTGTTTGGCGTGCCATGAGGCAGATATGACTTTGGGTGTTTGGTTGTTATAAACACAATCGGGAAGATGAAGTACTGTACGGTTTTCCAACACACCCATCCAACAAACAATCAGGTTGAGATTTGTGATTAAGTGAGAAGGATATTTTCTTTTTATAATTATTATTATTTGAGGGGGGCGGCACGGTGGTGTAGTGGTTAGCACCGTCGCCTTGCACCTCCAGGGTCTGGGTTCGATTCCCCGGCCAGGCTCGATTCCCGTCTCTGTGTGCATGGAGTTTGCATGTTCTCCCCGTGCTTGGTGGGTTTCCTCCGGGTACTCCGGTTTCATCCCACAGTCCAAAGATATGCAGGTTAGGCTAATTGGCGTTCCTAAATTGACCGTAGTGTGTGAATGAGTGTGTGAATGTGCGTATGAGTGTGTGCCCTGCGATGGATTGGCACCCTGTCCAGGGTGTACCCTGCCTTGTGCCCGAAGTCTCCTGGGATAGGCTCCAGGTCCCCCGCGACCCTGAATAGAGGATAAAGCGGTACAGAAGATGAATGAATGAATTATTTGAGGGAATTAAAAACAATAATGGCACCCTGTCCAGGGTGTACCCCGCCTAGTGCCCGAAGTCTCCTGGGATAGTCTCCAGGTCCCCCGCGACCCTGAACACAGGTTTAAGCGGTATAGAAAACGAATGAATGAATGAAAAACAATAATGAGGAAGTAACCGACTGTAAAGGGGGGGAACGCCATTATAAAATTTCATTACAAAAGGTACTTTGTGGGGCTTTCAATAAGAGATGTGTAGATAGATGAGGAAACTGTTTATAGCTGCTATAAAGTAAGTGATAACAGGAACTTACTTATCTTGCAGATATTCTACATGAATAGATTGAACTATAAAGGAATTCAATCAATTTAAACCAAATAAACAATTGGCAAATTGGTGTTGTACAAGACGGTGGCATGGTGGTCAGCACTGTGGCCTCGCACTTCCAGGGTTGGGATCACCTTTGGGTTTGTGTGTGTGTGTGTGTGTGTGTGTGTGTGTGTGTGTGTGTGTGTGTGTGTGTGTGGTTCACTGGGTCAGCTATTTGGTGTTTCGAAATTGCCTGTAGTATGTGAGTGTGTGTGCTTGTGTTGGATTGGCACCCTGTCCATAGTGTACCCCACCTTGTGCCCCAAGTCCCCGGGGATGGGCCCCCTGAGACCCTGTACAGGATAAACGGTGTAGAGAGTGAGTGTTATACAAGAGGTATTAAAGACTTGAGGATGTGCTGCTAATGAAACATATTCATCTTTCATTACAAAAAACTATTTATAAATACTAAAGATTTTTTTAAAAACATGAAAGTCGTCCATTGTTACATCATTCAGAAGTGTTTAATATGTTACTTCGAGAAAGTTATAAAGGATCAATATTACCCATGAAGATACACATTTGGAGGCCAAACTATGGCAGACAATCCAGAGTCCTGTTTCTAATCACTCTCAGAAAAAAAGTGGGTTTACACACACAGTGTAATCAGAGCGGAAAAAAAACAGAAATGGTTACATAATCAGTAAACAAACCCTTATCCATTTGTAAAACACTAGATAAATGAAAATAGTCCTGCACAGAAAGCATCTGCTTTCCATCCAGCCAAGGCTGAGTTCTAAATAGTACCCCAATGCTTAAGGTCACACAGGTTCCTTTAAACAGATGAACTTTTCATGCACATTATTTGTTCAGAATGCTTTCACTTCGTATGAGACCATGTTGGAATGACATTCATGTGGGAAACAGCATCAGCCTCTAGGCAGGGATCTTACTGGCATTTTGGGCAGCTGTTGGATACAAAAAGCCAATCATAAAACCTAACACCGAAATCCCTCATAGTTCCATTGTCTTTATCCAGTATACAGGGTTGCAGGGGGCCTGGAGCCGATCCCTGGAGTACTCTGCTTTTCTCCCACAGTCCAAAAAGCATGCAGTTTAGTCTAACTGGCGATCACAAATTGCCCATAGTGTGTGAATGAGCGTGTGAATGTTTTTTACACACGCTTTATTCCAGTCGTAAAAAATTGGAATAAATACAATGGTCACCATTGGTCTCCAATGGTCATAATAGCCATAGTTACTACTTAATAAATACTAAAACCCATGGTGAAGGTAGTTTAGGTAAGAGTATTAAGATTATTGTTAGTACACAGTAGCCAAAAGGTGAGGAGAATAAATCATAGAGGTGATGGACGGTCCTGTAAATTTAGTTTCTCTTTGTATCAACTTACAGTATTTCTCTTTAGAATAGGATTAGGTAACCATTAGGTACTGTTCTGGGGCAGAATCCCAAATAGCATAAAATGAAGAAAAAAAAAACTTGTGTTATGTAGAGTGTAGAATGCACTAGTTCAAGGGTTAAAGGAGGATTTGTGTAAGAAGCTGTGTATCATGCATTAGATGTGATCAAAGCGGTGAGCTGAGTCATGAAACTGTCAGTGCTTGGCGGAAGTTCACGCTCAAATTAACTATCAGTGATGAAAGATCAAAACACAACATGGACGGATCAGAGATTTAAAAGCAATTACTAAGACGTTTTGTTTAAGATGACATAATGCTATTGCATTTGTTTTCTTTCTGAAAGTGATACAATGACTGGTTTTGAATTTGAGTTTTGGCAGGCGGCTGACCTCCACTCTGTACAGTACCATGAATCTTTGGTGGTATGCAGTATTGCACCATACTGGCCTACTTTCACCCATGCTAACACCTTTAAATTTAAAATATAAATGTATTTTCATCAGATGATTATGTAGGATTAGAAAGTGAACAGAAAAAATATTTTAGAATAAACTAACATAAATCAAGAAATTATAGAACAATGAAATGTTTTCTATGATACCGCAGCCTACCTACTGAGCCACAACCCTAGGATCATGGTGCTAAAAGGGAGGTTAGATATTGGTCTATAGATAGATAGACATGTTGAGATCAGATTTTTTAAGAATTAAACTAAATTAAATAAAGTTTAACAATACACTTTTTCACAGTGATCATCATTGCAAAGCAGTCTTACAGAATTAAAAGGTACAGAGCCAGGGCTGAATAAGAAACCCAGTTATTTTTTAGAGGCAACTGATTCCTTTTTTTTTTCTCCCAGTACCCATTACAGAAAAATGTATGGACAGGAGACAGAAATCAATTATCTAGTTTGTGATTTTGAATAGGAAATTACTTTAATTGGTTGAACCTGTTGGACGTTGATGAAATATTCTAATTAGTCTACTAATTTGTGTATTTTGTATTCTGCATAGTTAGTTATTAAACTGGCTTATATTATTACTACTATTTATTTGTTTAAAATTTCCGATTTTGTTATTTAAAAAATCATTTAAAAAATGATGGTGGTGATGATGGTGTGCTTGAAGCAGTTTTGTGGAGAAATGCATATATGATGACTAAGGCACATTTTAAATGAGGTAATTATTTGACATCAGCTTCAAACTGGGGAAGTGTGACATTTATTTGTATATTTCATTAAGGAAATATTTCATGAGTGAAACCTTGAGGATTATAAAAACGATTATTTCCATCACCATTAATTACTTCTTGGTATACAGATTTGAGATTAAGTCTTTAAATTCTTGTAGACATTTATATTTTGGCCCTGGTCTGTAAATATCTAATAAAGGTAATTTATTAGTAATCATGCACAACTAGGTCACATGCTTGGTAAGTTTCCTTCAGGTTCTCTGGTTTCTTCCCACAGTCCAACCCAAGTAAAAAATAAGTATGCTAAGTATATTAAATCCTAGCGTGCCAAAGCATACTTAAATGTACTTGCAGCCAGACTAATGACTAGTATACTTGAAGTTTGCTATTTTGGAACAACTAATTTTGTACTAAGTGTATTTAAGTTGTAATTAAATTGTACAAAAGCACAATTTTAAGTGTATTAAGTATACTTTTGTGTGCTAAAGTGGAACAACTTTAAGTATACTTTAGTACACTTAAAGTATATGGCTGTGTGTGTACTAACGTACATACCTGACAGTATTATTAATACAATTTAAGTATATGTTTAATGTATTATAAGTACATTACAGCTATTTTTACTGTATTACAAATACATGATTAATACACTATGAGTATATTCTTATTGCAGCAGTAGCGGGCTGTTATACTTCTAGACACTTACAAATACTAAAAAAGTACACTTTGTGGTTAATACAAATAGACTTTATTGTATCACACAGTACACACAACCTTCTATAATACTGGAGCGTTTTTCGACGCTAGCAGGGGACTTGGAGGACGAGTGAGTTTGGTGGCTACACAATGTAATGACACACCTATTCAGCTATTAGCTAGAACTGGAGAACGGTAGCAGAATACACACATATAGATAGCACACATGTACACATACTCAAACTTGGCCGAAGCCACTAACCTAAACACAAGTCCTAAACAGGGTGAACACAAAAAGAACACCTGCCGCAAGGCGTGACAGTCGCAAGCCGCCGCCCCGCCCACAATACTGTACTGCAAATGTATTACCAGTACATTAAGTGTTTAGGATATGCTAAATGCATTTTCTACACTATAACATGTTTTTGAAAAGCATTACATCAGTAATTATGAGGCAGATTTTATTCATGAGTTCAACAGATTTAATTTGCACAAGGTTACAAAAAAGCACTACTATAGTTTATTTGTGCTCAACAAAAGTCAGGTTGTCTTACAAACACACAAACTAAAATATAAACTGGTGTGTGAACACAGACAGACATTAGTATTAGAATCTACAGGTACAGTATTAGTTTAAACCTGGTGTGTGAACACAGACAGACATTACTATTAGAATCTACAGGTCAAGGGCGTAGATTTGGTCTGGACATTGGTGGGGACCTATGACTCCACCCCCCCCCATCCCCTGCCCCACCCACCAACACCCCCACCCCAACTCCGTCCACGGAATGCATGTTTTTTTAATATGCTGCAAAATGCAAAATCACTTTACATTAATACTAGCAATGCTTCGATAGATATTAATCCACTCGAAATGCAATTCATTAAGTTAAATTAAGGAATAGTGTAATGTTAGTGGTTCCTGGTTAATAACATTTTATGACACTTCTGTTCACACAACCAAATGTTCTAAGTGCAATATCTGATTATAATACACTTGTGCAATACTTCTTTTCACTTACACTAAAGTTCTAGTGCAATATGTAACTAAATTATGTGCCAGAGCTAATTCTATTCTATTCTATTTTACTTCTATTTATTGTTATTTTTCCTTAAATTTAATAAAATTTTCCTGTCTAATATATATTTTTTCATAATCTAACTTTTCCTTGCTTCCCGGTAAATTAATCTGAGCAACTGCATAAGAGCAATTTCCATCTGGGATTAATAAAGTTCTTTGAATCTTGAATCTTAAAGGAATGTTTAATAACTGACAAAAAGATAGTTTAATAAAGACTATTCTTTATTGAGCCATAGTGCAAACGAAACATCTCAAGCATCAGTATATATAAAAGTAGATTACATCTAAACATGAATACTGTTAGGTACCACACAACAGCTCAATGCCTATTGCTCCTATATGAAGGAGCCAAAAACATGCCTTCGCCTCTCGTTAACAGAAATAAACTGCTGGCATATTTGTTTGACATCAATATTGTCCAAACTGTTCTGGTGGACATGGCATACAGCAGCATTGTTCAGTCTCATTTGTGTCATTGTTGATGCAGTCAGTGAATGCATTTTAAAAACTTTTGCCTCATTTCCACTACACTGGTGCTGGTGCCCGGTGCCGGTGCCGGTGCCCGGCCGGTGCTGAACTGGGAACCACCCGAGAACCGGCCCGCGTTTACACTAGACAGGAGCTCAGCGGGAGCTGGATGATAATACGTCACAGGCCACGCCCACTAAACAGAAACCAACATGGCCGAAGTCAGTTATTCTCCAGACTATTAAAATGTATTTCAGTATCTCCAAAGGCAGCTTATTCGACGTGTTATAACCGCTGAAACAGAGCGACATAGACAACGATTACGTGCAAGACGACTGGTAAGTTCTGACACCCCGTTAACTTACAATGTGTTTTTTTTTTTTACCGAGATTAGCATTAGCTCAAATGCTAATGGTAATGCTATCTAACTATACTGTTGTTTTTCTTTTTCAACACGTAATTTATGCAGTAAATAACATTTAACATTTACATTTTCAGATCGCCTCAAAACTTTGTGTGCGCCGTAAATCGCCCGTGATGTGGATGTTGCCATCACGGCAAGGAGCTGATGTAAAAGCGGCATTAATGGACTACAACAGACAGGACCAATACATCTGTAGTGTTTTATTGAATCAGAATCAGAATCAGAAAGAGTTTTATTGCCAAGTACGCTTGCACGTACAAGGAATTTGTTTTAGTGACGGAGCTTCCAGAACAAAAAATACAAATGACAAGACAAAAACAGCATGACGCAAAAAAAAAAAAAAAAAAAAAATTTTTTTTTTAAATGGTTGACATCAAATGGAGTACGATGTGAGATACTTTTAAATAAGTTACATCAATATCTGAAGTCTGTGGTATTATACAGTATATTGCACAGTGGTATTGTACACAATATTGCACATATATTTATTGACCGTTTGAATGATGTTTATCTGTTAAGGAGGTAGATTGCCTGGGGGAAAAAACTGTTCTTATGCCTGACTGTCCTGGTGTTCGGTGCTCTGTAGCGTCGACCCGATGGCAAAAGTTCAAAAAGAAGGTGGCTTGGGTGTGAGGGGTCCAAAGTGATATTCCGTGCCCTTTTCTTCACTCTGGATATATACAGTTCTTGCAGCGTGGGCAGGGGGGTGCCAATAATTCTTTCAGCAGTCCGAACCGTCCTTTGTAGTCTTCTGATGTCTGCTTTCGTAGCTGAGCCAAACCAGACAGTTATTGAAGTGCACAGGACGGATTCAATGACGGCTGAGTAGAACTGTGTGAGCAGCTCCTGTGGCAGGTTGAATTTCTTCAGCTGGCGAAGGAAATACAACCTCTGGTGGGCCTTTTTAACAATGGAGTCAATGTGAATGTCCCACTTCAGGTCCTGAGAGATGGTCGTGCCCAGGAACCGGAATGACTCCACTGCCGTCACAGTGCTGTTCATGATGGTGAGTGGGGGAAGTGCAGGTGGGTTTCTCCTGAAGTCCACGATCATCTCCACTGTTTTGAGCGTGTTTAGCTCCAGGTTGTTGTGACTGCACCAGACAGCCAACTGCTTGACCTCCCTTCTGTATGCAGACTCGTCACCGTCCTGGATGAGGCCGATGATTGTAGTGTCATCTGCAAATTTCAGGAGCTTGACAGTGGGGTCTGTGGAGGTGCAGTCGTTGGTGTAGATGGAGAAGAGCAGTGGGGAGAGAACGCATCCCTGAGGGGCTCCAGTATTGGTGGTGTGACTGTTGGATATGAATTTTCCCAGTTTCACTAGCTGCTGCCTGTCTGTCAGAAAGCTGGTGATCCAGTGACAGATAGAGCTAGGAACAGAGAGCTGGTTTAATTTGGTCTGAAGCAGTGCTGGGATGATCGTATTAAAAGCTGATGAAAAGTCTATGAACAAGACCCTTGCATAAGCCCCTGGTTTGTCCAGATGTTGAAGGATGAAGTGCAGTCCCATATTAACTGCATCATCAACAGACCTGTTTGCTCTATAAGCAAACTGCAGGGGGTCCAGTAAGGGTCCTGTGATGTCCCTCAGATAGGCCAACACCAGTCTTTCAAATGACTTCATGACCACAGATGTTAGGGCGACTGGTCTGTAGTCATTAAGTCCTGTGATTTTAGGTTTTTTTGGAATGGGGATGATTGTGGAACGTTTAAAGCACAAAGGCACTTCACATTGTTCCAGTGATCTGTTGAAGATCTGTGTGAAAATGGGCGCCAGCTGGTCAGCACAGGATTTCAGACAGGCTGGTGTCACGCCGTCAGGGCCTGGAGCTTTCCTTCTCTTTTGTTTCAGAAAGATCTGGCGAACATCCTTTTCACAGACCTGGAGTGCAGGGGGGGAAGAGAGGGTGGTTGTCAGAGGTGATAATGGTGGTGTAGAAAGAGGGTTAGGACAGGAGTGTGGTGTGAGACTGGGAGTTTCAAATCTACAATAGAACTCATTCAGGTCATCAACCAGTTGTTGATTCCCTACAGAGTTGGGGGATGGCATCTTGTAGTTAGTGATGGTTTTCAGGCCTTTCCACACTGAAGCAGGGTCGTTTGCAGAAAACTGGTTTTCCAGTTTTTTAGAGTAGCTCCTCTTAGCTGCTCTGATCGCCCTTGTTAGTGTGTTCCTGGCCTGGTTATACAAGATCCTGTCCCCACTCCTGTAGGCATCCTCTTTGGCCTGACGAAGCTGTCTGAGCTTTGCTGTAAACCATGGTTTGTCATTGTTATATGTTAAAAGTGTCCTGGTAGGGATGCACATGTCCTCACAGAAACTGATGTAGGATGTTACAGAATCTGTGAGCTCGTCCAGATTGGTGGCAGCAGCTTCAAAAACACTCCAATCAGTGCAGTCGAAACAGGCCTGTAATTCCTGTTCTGCTTCACTGGTCCATCTCTTTACTGTCCTTACTACAGGCTTAGCAGATTTAAGTTTTTGCCTATAGGTTGGGAGAAGATGAACCAGGCAGTGGTCAGAAAGTCCTAAAGCTGCTCTGGGGACGGAGCGATATGCATCCTTTATTGTGGTGTAGCAGTGATCCAAAGTATTTTTGTCTCTGGTGGGGCATGTAATGTGCTGTTTGTATTTAGGCAGTTCACGTTTGAGGTTTGCTTTGTTAAAATCCCCAAGTATAATTATAAGAGAGTCCGGGTGTTGTTGCTCCGTGTCTGTGATCTGAGCAGCCAGCTGTTGCAATGCTGCGTTCACACACGCTTGTGGAGGGATGTACACACTCACAAGAATGAACGAGGTGAACTCGCGCGGCGAATAGAAAGGCTTGCAGTTGATGAAATATGCCTCTAGATCAGGACAGCACATCTTCTTCAATGGTGTCACATTTGTACACCAACTTTCGTTGATGTAAAAGCATGTCCCGCCGCCTCGCGATTTCCCCGTTGATTCTGTGTCGCGATCCGCTCTGAACAGGTGGAAGCCCGGCAGGTGTAGCGCGTTGTCCGGGATGGCTTCATTCAGCCAGGTTTCCGTGAAACACAGCGCGGCAGAGTTTGAAAAGTCCTTATTTTTCCTGGAGAGCAGGAAAAGTTCGTCCATTTTGTTGGGTAGAGAGCGGAGATTCGCCAGATGTATACTCGGCAGCGCAGTTCTAAAGCCGCGCTGTCGGAGCTTGACGAGCGCACCGGCTCTCTTCCCCCGCCTGCGCTTCTTAAAGCATTTAAACAGCGCAGCTGCTCCGCCGGTTACAATGTTCAGTAAAACGTTTGAAAAATCAAAAAGTGGTTGAAAATTGTGTGATGTGTCCTGCTGAACGTTCAGCAGTTCATCCCTGGTATAAGTTATTACGTTTGAGAAACAAAAAACAGGACAAACTAACAAAAACAGTAAGACTAATGGAGAGCTCCACACTGAGGCAGCCATCCGCGGCGCCATCCTGAGAGAATATTGAAATGCAACAGTGCAGACAATTGAAGAACATTTAGCCAAAAGGCAACAAAGTAAAAAAAAATTAAGTGGCAACGAGTACAGTGCAAGCATGTTTTTGTAAATTAAACTGTGATTACAATAATAAATTTAAAAAAATGAAGAAAAAAAAAACATTAGCTGTGTGTTGTCTGGTTTTTCTCCATAACATTAACCATTCGTTCCAAAAGGCCCAGCATAGCACCTGATGTCTCATCCATTTTATTAAGAATGGCCTCATTCTCCACCGCTGCCACTTTTACACAGCCCCTTCTTTTTTACTTCTTTTTTTTTAAGTACTTTGCAATTTCTCTTGAATCTCTGCGGATATCCAAATTGCTAAAAGCGCTTTAGCTTCCTCCGCACTCCACGTTTGGGTCGCCGCCATTTTATTTTTAGAAAAATCTCCCTATAACTCCGCCCACTGCTCGTGACGTCACGGGTTCTCGGTTCTAGACCAGCAGCGTTTAGGGGCCGGTTCGGTGCTTATTTTAGGGCACCGGCACCAATTTTTATTCTGTGGAAAAGCGCGGCACCGGTTCCAAAATTGGGAACCGGCACGGAACCGGCACGGGAACCAGAGCAGTGGAAAAGGCCTATATTTGTGTGAAGCTGATTGTCTATTGGTGAACTGTAACTAAATTCTAGTATGTAGTTTATCAATTTCTTTCACAAGACTCATTTCTGACAAACAGTCGTCATTAGATTAGGAGAACTGACAGCGATCATTTATACTTTTACATTTAGCTGTTTAATCTGCTGTTAGTTTGAAGTCCGTATTCACAGACTATAACCTGCCCTGCTGTAATGAATGTGCGTCAAAGGGGTAAAAATAAAATAAAATAAAAAACACTAGCAGTAACGTTAACTGTTGTCGTTACTTTGATGGATTCACTAGCGAACTTGAAGCTCCTTATGTCCAGTTTCTTTTCTTTTTTTTGCTGCCGCCTCCTCACATGTCTGTCACCCAACACACCTTCTTGCACGGGAAAAAAAATCCACTGCATTTGGCGCTGCTTGTGTCTGAACGCAGCCAATAGCCTATCACATGATAGCAGGGAAAGGAACAGCCAATCAAAATGTTCATGTGTTTTGGGGGCGGGAGGAATCAAGGAGAGAACGTGATTTATCCCTTTCTGCGTGTCTAGGTTAATGCTGACAGCACGATTTTATTTAATTTTTTAAAGTGGATTAAATTATTGGTGGGGACATTTCAATGGTCTGAAGATATTGGTGGGGACACATCCCCTCCGTCCACCCTAAATCTACGCCCCTGCTACAGGTACAGTATTAGTTTAAACCTGGTGTGTTGATTCTGTTACACAGAGACTGAAAACAGGCCGAGAGCTACAGAGCCATTATACCACAAGCAAAGTACATAACACATTAACAACAACACATTAGACAATACAAACTACAGATTAAAGTATGTACTTAATTTAAAACCGTTAAATTTACCTTATGCCGATGAAAATAAAATAATAACGATACGAGCTAACGCACGCGATGATGCAGCTTCAGCCGTTAATTCAAACTAGAAGTGGAGAACTGGGGAGCCAATCAGAGAACGGACAGTCCGAATCTGCCCGCCTCCAGCCTCTGATTGGCTGGTGGGGCGCTGTCTAGTCTCCGGTTGGCTGGAATAGTCGCAAAGTTTTACAACCCTGCTGCAGTTTGTGTGTCGCTTTATGACAGTGAGCGGACAGAAGAGTGAGGAGTAAAAACATAAATTATCTTGAACGGCAAAAGTGATTTTGAGCGCGCAGGAACGAGTTTGAGATCGTGCGCGCGCGAGAGAGAGATTCAGCGTGCAAAAACGAGTCTAAAAGCGCACGAGAGAGTAGTGCACTCAATATAAGTACATTTACATTTAACTGATAATATACTGAGACTACCGTATATTAAAATTTGTATTCTAATATATACTTTCTGTACATTTGTACAATGATTATTTCGAGCATATTTTTAAAAACATATACCAAAAATATATTGAAAAACAAGTTTAAGTAAGTATACTTTGGAAATTAGACCAGCCTTTCACTTAAAGTATATTTAAGTATATAATAATATATCTTTGGAACGTGTACTATAATACAATTATTTTTAAGTATATTTAAAGTTTAATTCCAAAATTTGGTAAAAGCATGATGTTAGTATACTTTTTATATATTAACTGATGGTACAACTTTTTGTTAGTATATTAGCAGTGTATTATCGAGGATTTCAATATATTTGTAATACACTAAAGTTCTTTTTTTTTTCACTGGGGAAAGACTTGCAGATTAGGCTGATTGCTGTTCCCAAATTGCACATAGTGTGCAAATGAGCGTGTGAGTGTGTACTGTATGCTTGTGTGCCTTGTGATGGATTGATACCCCATCCAAGGTGTACCCCGCCTTGTGCTCTAAGTCTCCTGGGGTAGGCTCCAAGTCCCTCACAAGAATGAGTGAGTGAGTGAGTGAGTGAGCTTCAGTGATGGTGCAGTTCCTAGATTACTGCCTTAGAAAGAAGGCAAAGAGGGCAAGGCCAATAGAGATTGCAGTTTTCTAACATCTTCCATATAAAAAGACAGCAACTGTTTATTTTCTAGCAGGCAACAGAGCCCTAATCTGCAGGCTGAGATGTTAAGGTGAGGCCTTCAGCTGAGAAAGCCAAGCTAAGCAGACCCCATCCTGGGTCCCTCAACGATTATCGCCCTGTAGCCCTGACTTCAGTAGTGATGAAGTGCTTTGAGTGGCTGGTCAGTGACTTCATCACTTCTTCACTACTTGACACCTTGGATCCACTGCAGTTTGCATACGGTCCGTATCGCTCTACAGACGATGCCATCTCTCACTCCCTTCATATATCTCTCACTTACTGTACCTGAACACAAGAAAGGGGAATTATGTTAAAATGCTCTTTGCTGACTACAGCATTTAAGACTATAATTCCCTCCACACTCAGCTAGAGCTGGAGCACCTGGGACTCAGCTCATACATGCGTCAGTGAATCTCCAACTTCCTAACTGGCAGACCACAGGCAGTAAGTATGGGCAGACTTGTCTCAGCCTCCCTCACCCACAGCCCCCAGAGTTGTGTTCTGAGTCCCCTGTTGTACTCACTGACCAACTCCACCAACATTATCAAATTTGCTGATGACACTGTCGTGGTGGGCCTGACCTCTGACAATAACGAGACTGCCTACATGGAGGAGATCTGGAGAACTGGTGCCAGAGTAACAACCTCCTCCTGAACGACAGCAAGGCAAAAGAGCTGATAGTGGATTTTGTACAAGGCAGGAGAGAAATTACCAGATTCCTGTCATCAGAGAGCCAAGTGGAGCGAGTGGGTAGTTTCAGATACCTCAGTATTCACATCACGCAGGAACTGTCCTGGTCCTGCCTCATCAACACCGTGGTGAAAAAGGCCCGGCAGCGTTTCTACCGCCTCAGGCGCTTGAGAGAAGCTAGACTGCCCTCTAAGGTGCTTAGGAACTTCTACTCCTGAACCATAGAGAGCATCCTGACGAGAAACACTGCAATCTGGTTCAGGAATAGCACCATGCAGGACAAAGGAGCTCTAGAGAGGGTGGTGTTGAACACATTCTCCCAAACAATCTCACTACCCACCACGTTGCTCATCATACATGACATTGGCACACTGGCTCATTTTGCACACCACAGAACTGTGAACTTTGATTTGTGACCTTGCACATTATTCTCCAGTCTTTCCCATAACTGGACATGGTTCTATATTTCACTTTAACCCTTCTGTATGTTATTATATTTTATTATATTTTTTATATGTCTTTTCTTTCTTTTCTTTTTATTATTTGTACATAAGGCAAATAAAAAAGAATTCCCCGTATTTTTCTATATTTCTAATTGGTAAAAATATCCTGTTATTTCATAATGAAACTTATTACTTACATAATGAAATCTGCACCTTGTAGCAACATAATATATATTTTTAATTCTATTTTTCTTTCTTAGCAACATTAAGAATTTAGAAAGGGCTTATCCAAGTAATATTATCTCTATGAGGGTCTATAATCACACCAATTTCTTTTTGTGCTGCACATAATGTATCAGAAAGGACATTAGGTTTACAGTGTAATCAGAAAGATTACTTCTTTCTAGCTAATTGTGATGTTAGTAGAAGTACTTCTATCTTGTCAAAATTGATAAACACGTTAATCAGCATGTCAAATGTAAATGTAAATACAGACGTGTGTCTTCAGCGCAGTATTGGAAGCTAATACCATGTTTAACCTAGAGGTAGCATATGTATAGAAAGAAAGAAAGAAAGAGTGGGCCTAAGACAAGTCCTTGTGGCACAACAAACTATACTCTAATATGCAGTCATCGATTATATCTACAAAATGATAAAAAATCATACAAATAAGATTTGAGTCAGGAGATGGCTGTCCCCTTAACCCCAACAACATTTAAAGGCGATCACTAAGCACAAGCAACACAAACAAGAAGTCACAACCCTGATCAGAGGTTTCCTGGCTGTCTGGAAAAGCAACGAGACAACACCCATTTATTCTTTGCCAATAGTAGGGCCCAGTTCAGCAGGCTAACGGTAAAGCCCCCAGGCCAACAACCCGACTTGACTGTCAGCTCTCTAAAAAAGGGATTCCTCTAATCCTGATGGTTTGGTTTTCTGTTTTCTGACACTGTTTTTAAATAGGAACTCCTTTTCTTTCCACCTTTGCTCCCCATAAATTACAGAAAGGCAGTAGTCAGGCCTGAAGAGAAAGAGAAGTAGGTAGAAACAAAAAAAAAATTTATATACAAGAACGTCTATTAAATTTTATTTATAATTTATTATATTGATTAGAGATACACTGCCCGGCCGAAATGTAATTGTCATTTCTGAAGGGTCGAATTATTGGGTTGCATCAAGCAAAGAAAGCAACTAAGGAGTTCTTTTTGGACTTGGGTTAAAAAACTTTCACCACATTTTTAACACCTGTAAGGATAGTGCAGAACCATCAAGTTTGTGTAAGACATGTGGTCAGAAATTAATAAATCATGAAAGGAAATCACTTAAACACTTGGTGAAGTTGCATGGTAAAAAAAAACAACAGTAAAGACCAGTTGGTATGTGGCATGGGTTCGACCGCCGAGTCACAAGATGGAATAATGAAAGTAAGAGCACTTATGCAAGCACTTATGCAAGCTTTCTGATTGTGTTCAGTGAAGTAGGAGTGTGCGACAGTGGTTTTTCAGTGTTGGGAAGACCATCCAGTTTGGCGATAATGCAAGTTTATTAATGAAACTCAAAAGGAAACCTAAATAAAACTGAAAACAAAAAACAAACACAAAGCTTACTTGTCTCCTTGAAACAGGGTGGGGCTTTGTAATTGAAAATAAATGCTCTCGCCTCAACAAGATGAAGTTATCCCTCAATGGGTTTACCTCAAATGTTCTTTTGTGTTCACAGTTTTATTTTATTTTCAGTTTCTCTCCAGAGAGCACGCTTATCAAATAGCACGCTGCTCTATCTTTCTTGGACTCTTTCGAATTGGCTTGGTCTTGATCCTTGACTTTGTCTTTTCCTTTTTTTTGTGGCCTTAATACTGGAACGATGTGCTCTCTACCTGGTGCTACCTAATGATTGCATGCAGTGTGCAGGTTTCTGGGGGCCTATATAGATGCGCTGTATTACGCCTGTGTGTCCTTACGAAAATAAGAAAAACTTATTGAGACTAATCAGAAAAAAGGCTTCAGTTTGCTAGAGAACATAAACATTCAACTTGCAAGCAATGGAAAAAGATCATTTACATTTAGCAGATGCCCTTATCCAGAGCGACTTACATTTTTTTATCTCATTATACATCTGAGCAGTTGAGGGCCTTGCTCAAGGGCCCAATAGTGGCAACTTGGTGGTTGTGGGGTTTGAACCTGGGATCTTCCGAACCATAGTCCAATGCCTTAACCACTGATCTACCCCGGGTCTGATGAGTTCCGATCGACCCTATTCCAAAGTGATGGGCGCATCAGGGTGAGAAGGGAAGTACATGAAGCATTGAAACTGTTTTTTTTCATTGGGCAGCTCATTTCAGCTTCCAAGTGGCACAGCAGAAATACATTTGCCAGGGTGATGTTACAGTCAACCATGGGGACCTAGAAAGACACCGGATCGACCATGTTTAACTTAATAATGCACCTGAAAATCACCCAGCTCAATGTTTCAGATCTGTTACTGCAGACATTTGGACCGATAAGAGTATGTAAGAATTTCTAGAGGTAACAGCTCATTTCATTCAATTCAATTCAATTTTATTTGTATAGTGCTTCTAACTATTTTTTCAATTGTTGCAAAGCTGCTTTACACAATCAAAATAATCATGGAAGTTTGTATGAAATGTGAATGTGTATGAATCAAAATGATAAGATAGTCCCTGATGAGCAAGCCGCGGGCGACGGTGATAGTGGCAAGGAAAAAACCCCTGAGATGGTAAAAGGAAGAAACCTTGAGAGGACCCAGACTCGTCAGGGAACCATCCTCATTTGGGTGATAATGGACAGCAGGGATTGATCTGCAATCATACTGAGTGTTAGGAGGCTGGAAGTTCAGTATAACAGGAGATGTTATACGTTTAAGTTTAAGTTGGAGTAAAGAGAAATGTTGTCAATCATTTGGCTTTTCCAGTCGAGGGGTCTCCACATCTGATCTGCACAAGTATTATACCAGATGCCCTTGTAAATTCTGCAGTCTACTCCACTGTACCTGTGGGCTGAAAAAAGCCTTTGAAGCAGAGTAAGGTGTTAAACCCAGTATCCTGTTAGCAACATCAGTCTGGCGGAATTCAGCTTCATGGCTTGTGGGAGTTGTTGTTTCATGTGGAAAATCAAAGACTTAACAATCTTCTCAAAGCTTAAAGAACTGTGTGTGACATTTTGCCTCTCCTGGCTAAAATATAATGTTCTTGCACCAGATGATATCAAGCAGCGGATGATAGAAGAACTTTCGGTTGGATATAATAATTTATCCTCTTTTTATAGGTTTATGGTGCAAGAAAAACAATTGGAACGCAATAAAAACACTTGCTTTTGAACAACTTGCAACACAATATGATTTTTAAATAAATGATTAACTTCTTGATAGCTTTGGATGTCATTTCTTGCTATTTCTGAGAAAGAAAAAACAACCAAATACATACAGTACATAACAATTAATAAAAATATGATGCAACAAAATGCTTGTGAAAGCATTTATTCAGGAGAATGTTTTATGAGAAGCTATAGAATAATAGAGTCTTCAATGTGCTTATAGTAAAATGGCATAATTGTGTGTCATCTACAGTGGTGTGAAAAACTATTTGCCCCCCTCCTGATTTCTTATTCTTTTGCATGTTTGCCACACAAAATGTTTCTGATCATCAAACACATTTAACTATTAGTCAAAGATAACACAAGTAAACACAAAATGCAGTTTTTAAATGAGGGGTTTTATTATTTAGGGAGAAAAAAAAATCCAAACCTACGTGGCCCTGTGTGAAAAAGTAATTGCCCCCTGAACCTAATAACTGGTTGGGCCACCCTTAGCAGCAATAACTGCAATCAAGTGTTTGCGATAACTTGCAACAAGTCTTTTACAGCGCTCTGGAGGAATTTTGGCCCAATCATCTTTGCAGAATTGTTGTAATTCAGCTTTATTTGAGGTTTTTCTATCATGAACCGCCTTTTTAAGGTCATGCCACAACATCTCAATAGGATTCAGGTCAGGACTTTGACTAGGCCACTCCAAAGTCTTCATTTTGTTTTTCTTCAGCCATTCAGAGGTGGATTTGCTGGTGTGTTTTGGGTCATTGTCCTGCTGCAGCACCCAAGATCGCTTCAGCTTGAGTTGACGAACAGATGGCCGGACATTCTCCTTCAGGATTTTTTGGTAGACAGTAGAATTCATGGTTCCATCTATCACAGCAAGCCTTCCAGGTCCTGAAGCAGCAAAACAACCCCAGACCATCACACTACCACCACCATATTTTACTGTTGGTATGATGTTCTTTTTCTGAAATGCTGTGTTACTTTTACGTCAGATGTAACGGGACACGCACCTTCCAAAAAGTTCAACTTTTGTCTCGTCGGTCCACAAGGTATTTTCCCAAAAGCCTTGGCAATCATTGAGATGTTTTTTAGCAAATTTGAGACGAGCCTTAATGTTCTTTTTGCTTAAAAGTGGTTTGCGCCTTGGAAATCTGTTTTTGCCCAGTCTCTTTCTTATGGTGGAGTCGTGAACACTGACCTTAATTGAGGCAAGTGAGGCCTGCAGTTCTTTAGATGTTGTCCTGGGGTCTTTTGTGGCCTCTCGGATGAGTTGGGGTAATTTTGGTCGGCCGGCCACTCCTGGGAAGGTTCACCACTGTTCCATGTTTTTGCCATTTGTGGATAATGGCTCTCACTGTGGTTCACTGGAGTCCCAAAGCTTTAGAAATGGCTTTATAACCTTTACCAGACTGACAGATCTCAATTACTTTTGTTCTCATTTGTTCCTGAATTTCTTTGGATCTTGGCATGATGTCTAGCTTTTGAGGTGCTTTTGGTCTACTTCTCTGTGTCAGGTAGCTCCTATTTAAGTGATTTCTTGATTGAAACAGGTGTGGCAGTAATCAGGCCTGGGGGGTGACTACAGAAATTGAACTCAGGTGTGATAAACCACAGTTAAGTTATTTTTTAACAAGGGGGGCAATCACTTTTTCACACAGGGCCATGTAGATTTGGAGGTTTTTTTCCCCCTTAATAACGTAAACCTTCATTTAAAAACTGCATTTTGTGTTCAATTATGTTATCTTTGACTAATAGTTAACGGTTTTTGATGAGCAGAAACATTTAAGTGTGACAAACATGCAAAAGAATAAGAAATCAGGAAGGGGGCAAATAGTTTTTCACACCACTGTATAACAGAATCTGCTTTCAGATCTTGCAACATAAGAGCAGGAAAGATTCCCACGTCCTGAGAGCAGCAGCGGAGAAGACAAGCAAGAGCCTCCTCCCAAGACATCACTGCTTTCATTTCTTTCTTTTATTTAGGCTAGCAACGCACAAACAAGAGGATGTCTTTGACACCAGAATTAAATGCTTACTTCAAAGAGGCATTTGAGATTGACACAGATGACTGGTTTGGAGTTTTGGAGAACAGTTTTAACAGGCGGCAATAAGGGTGTTGGCCATTCCTGCAACCATTGCACCAGTTAAGAGGGTGTTCAGTCATGGTCGAATGACTAAATAATGGTGGAATAACCAAATAAGTTACAAAATTTGGGTAAAATTAGCTGTACCATTGATTATTGATCCAATGACTTCAAAAGCCAAAGTGTGGCACCGAAAGGCAGGATGGCACTGCCGCTTGGCACACAATCATGTGTAATGAGTTATCTATCCCATTATGGACAAGAATCTGAAGACCAATGTTGGGCACCTTTAGGCAGAACCTCTACTGTGTAGGAAGGAATGTGGATAGGTGAGTAGGTAGGTCGCCCATGAGTCAACTTTTGTTAAGTTTCACTACTCATCCTAGTAGCTTCTTCAGTTTGAGGGAAGTTGGAAGGATTCCACATGTTGATATCTTCTTGGGTGAAGGATCCTCCCCTGCCTGCAAATTCTCATTAGTTGAACAATGGAGAATGTGATAGTGGGAAGGAGAGTCGTTTCATCTAACAAGGCTTTCCAGAAGTTGGTAGGATTGCACATATTGTTATCTGCCAGGTTGAAGGATCCTCCCCTGCCTGAAAAGGCTCGTTAGATGAAACGGCTCTTCCTCCTACTCTCACCTTGTCCATTGTTCACCTAATGACGGGGAGGATCCTTGACCCTGGAAGATGCAAATATGTGGAATAATGCCAACTTCTCTTAGACTGAAGAAGCTACTTGGATGAGTAGTGAAATGTTTCTACCTAAAAAGTAAGAAGACTAGTTGATGTGACTCAACTTTCAGATAACCTCATCTGGATGACTGAGAATCTTCACAAACATACAAATTACATGCCATTGCACCACAATTACACACAAGGTTAAGCATTAATATTTACAACAAAATTCCCCACTTTTCTTCTACTACAAGAATTTTGGAAACAAACCCAAAGGAAATTAGTTGTAAAAAAATGGAAATTATTAAATTGATTTCTGTAAAATTTGTTTTAGAAGTTGTAATCTTATTATTAACTATTGGAATGCAAATGAACATCAGTAAATAAATAAGCCGAAAACTCTATGGGTACATCTCCACCTTCAAAAAAACCACTGCAGAAGAAGAGGCTGAGATGAAGAGGCTGTAATCACTGAGATTTCTGAGGCCAAGACTTCTGCTTGGATATTGTGCCACACATTATATTTAAAATACTTCGAATTAGACTCACATAATTTGCTATAATATATTGTTATATATAATATAGCAGGATAGAAATGAAGATACAGTGCAGCTAGATGCTTAAATGTTAGCATATTTAACTATACAAATAGGGACCAATGGGTACACACACTCACACACTGTGGGTAATCAACACATGGCTTTGAACTGTGGAGGAAACATGAGTACCTCAAGGAAACCCAACAAGCATAAGCAACATGTCCAAACTCTACATAGACAGACAGACCAGAGGCAAGATTCGCAACCCTAACTGTAGAGGTGTGGGGTGACAGAGCTAACCACTAAAACACTTTATCACCACTATGTTAAGGAATCAAAATGTGATCCGTAGTCCCGTACAGTATACAGTAGTATGGCTTATGATACATTCCTATAAGGAAAAATAGGTTTCTTGAGGTTTCTTAATATAATTAATGGTTCTAGCGTAGTCTGTTTAAATCAAAGGGGGACTTGTGATGAAATTTCTCATGAATGAAGGTGTAAAAAGGAATGACTTTTTACAGAAGACTTCACGCTCAGTACGGTAATGAGACTCTTAGCCGCAGTAAAATATTTGAGTGGTGCACCTGTTTTAAAGAAGGCCATGTATCTGTGAAAGATGATCCCGGTCTAGGTGGCTCGGAGCCCACTGTAGTCGCTCCAATGAACATTCAGCGAGTGGAACGCCTGATTCTTGAAAATCGACCAGTAACTTGTCACCAAATTGCAGACGAGACACATTTGATGATATCTCAGCACTAGTGAAGTGCTGGAGGATGTGCATTAGTGTAGCAGGGGATTCTACAGAGAAATTTTTAAAAAATGTTTTACGCTTATAACTGCTCTGTTCAAAAGTCCCCGTTTGACTTGAACACCCCTCATACAATAGACTTAAGGTTTGGGGAATTTTTTCAATTATTTGTTTTAGTGAGCAATTTCAAAACTGTATTACATTTAACCCAATAAAGTAAGTAAATTATGCAGGTGGAGTTTCAGTCACATATTTCCATGTGTTGTAACATATTATAGAACTCATAGCAATTATTCATTCATTCATTCTCTATACGGCTTAATCCTGTGTTCAGGGTCGCGGGGGGACCTGGAGCCTATCCCAGGAGACTTCGGGCACTAGGCGGGGTACACCCTGGACACGTGCCAATCCATCGCAGGGCACACACACATACACACACTCACACACCCAATCACACACTACGGGCAATTTAGGAACGCCAATTAGCCTAACCTGCATATTTGGACTGTGGGAGGAAACCGGAGTACCCGGAGGAAACCCACCAAGCACGGGGAGAACATGCAAACTCCATGCACACAGAGACGGGAATCGAGCCTGGCCGGGGAATCGAACCCAGACCCTGGAGGTGCAAGGCGACTGTGCTAACCACTACACCCTTAGCAATTAAGTAATGCTAAAAAAATTAAGTAATACCAAAAAAAAAGAAATCACATTTGTTTATGTAATATTTACTCAACAACTAAATCAGTTTTCTTTTGTGTCCTTTTGACATAATTAAAGGAGCAGTCAAAAACGATCTGCCAAAAACTGGGCTTGTATAGTCTTGTTCCTTTACAACGCCCTTCACGTACATCTCTGTCCTTCGTGTGTCCTCTAAGTCTACTGTATTGCGCACTATGTAGTTAAAGTTAATAGTTTTTATTGACAAACACACAAGAAATAAGTGCAACCTGTTACTTCTATTACCTAATCCTCTTGACCTGTGGCTGATGTTTCGCACAGGGTCGTGTATACTGTATTTCTCTATGTGGTTTACGTACTGTATAGGGGTTGAAATTACAAAAAAGCTGTGTTGACTTTGACCAATCAACATACAGTATAATGCCACTGTGGATCATCTTATATCACACAGCAAAGGTCTCCATCTCCAGTCCATGAGAATAAAACTATTGCAAAGTTGGTGATCTTCATCTTCCTATATTTGGTAATTAAGTCATAGGTTGAATCACACATCTGACTGTGCTGGACATAGACACAGACATGTGGAGTAAAGATGAACAATGCAGGTGTCCAAGAAAGCTAAATTACCAGATGGAGGGATATATACTGTAGCAGATGGAGATACATACTATCTGTCCCCTGTTAGTCATAGTGTCACTAGGCGATTTTAGACATCTACAAGCACATATACTGTATGTGGAAGAGAGCAGATAGCAGTTTCCCACCAGACTGTAATGTTGCCTCCTGATGCAATAGGCCCAATAATTTGAAAAGATGTGATGATTGGTTTCAGGAGGCATGTTGCAGCTGGTAGCTGTTTTATGAAAAGTGCCAGCTGATGGGTGGCTACAAATGATGGGTGGGACAAAAGGTTTAAATAGACAAAGTGATCTTGGGAAACAAGGCCACAATTAAGCAGTCAGGGAAATTAAAAGTCAAAGACCAAAGACAAAGCAGGAACTAAACAGACTCACATTGAAGTTGTGAATGGTGTGGGAGCCACGACGCAAAAAAAGTGACATAACAATGCTTCTGCTCTGGAATTCAGGACCCTTGGCTTAAAATTGAGTTTACAAAAGGTCAAGTTTTGCATATCACTGACAGAGTTCAACAGCTGCCCGTCAACTTCCACTGTGAGTGAGCTTCACTGAAGGAGTTTTCTGTTCTTTTCTCGGTAAAGAGAAACGTGTCTACATTTCTTGAACCACCGAGGTAACAAAGTCACTATTTTGTGTGGCGAAGCGTATACAATAACGGCTTTATGAAAGCAACACGGCAAGAAATCCAGTCTACACCATCGTGGTGGCGTTTCATTCCCACTGATTTTACATTTGCAGATAAGTTTGTAAAATAAAGGTAAAAGACATCTTAATCAATAGTAAGTGTCCTAGACAACAACCTTTGTGCCTATTTCAAGTAAATAACTCTATAAATAACCATAAAACCACTTTTTTGCCTCCCTTATTCCAATATACCTATTCTTTGCCTTGGAATAGTATAATGATAAATTATATAGAGTCAAAAAAAAAAAAAAAAAAAAAAAAAAAAAAAAATATATATATATATATATATATATATATATATATATATATATATATATATATATATATATATATATATATATATATATATATATTCATTCATTCATTTTCTATACCGCTTAATCCTGTGTTCAGGGTCGCAGGGGGACCTGAAGCCTATCCCAGGAGACTTCGGGCACTAGGCAGGGTACACCCTGGACAGGGTGCCAATCCATCGCAGGGCACACACACATACACACACTCACACACCCAATCACACACTACGGGCAATTTAGGAACGCCAATTAGCCTAACCTGCATGTCTTTGGACTGTGGGAGGAAACCGGAGTACCCGGAGGAAACCCACCAAGCAAAAAATAAAGATTTAAAAAGGCCAAAGTGATCGGAAATTTACATACTGTACTTATCATGAGCATGAACATCAGGGCAGTGATGGATTTTTTTATACTGGTCTTTTTCTGGAATAGAATCATTCTACATCAAACATGTCTATTATATATAAACATCCCTAAAGAATTAAGCTTGGTGCACAATTTATAATTGATTTGGGGTTTTCTCAAATCAACACAGGGTCGAAATACATACAGCACACCATTTATGGTGCCTGTTGGAACATCAAATTTGGTCAAACTGTCTAGCTGACCAGGCTCAAAGTGTGATGCTACCACCACCATGCTGCAAAGCTTTTGTAGTGTTTTGGGGGTTGCTTCACCTTTACTGCTCCAAACATAACTCTGGTACAAACTTTCCTCTAGAAGATTTTTCTTTTCTTTTCCCATGTCATTAGCTGTAAACTTTAGTCGAGTTTGAAGGTGTAGAATTTTGGAGGGACTCGTTTCTTTGTTCAGCAGCGCTTCATTCCATGGCGATGTACAACTCATTTGACTGTAGACAGAAACACTGGTGTTCCAGCAACTTTCCGTTCATGACAAGTGTTGTGTTTTGTTGATTACTGCATTGTTTCTGACCATCTGAAAGAATTTCCTCTCAGGTGAGACTGACAGTTTGCGTCTTTTCCCAGACTATTCCAAAAAATGGCTGCACCTCCCAATAACATGTCGTTGAGGTACAATTGTTTGAACTCACATTGGGATTTCTATTTGTTTGGAAATGGCGTAATTTCTGATTTGTTGTCTTTCTGAGATCTGCACTGAGCTCCTTGGACTTTCCCATTGTACTGTGGGTTGGTCAATCTAATCAGTGCTGTCAAACACAGCCAACATGGGGTGTGATATTTTTGACTCTGAGCTGATATCAGAAGTCTCAACATAAATTCTTCATTTTCTTCTGCTAAAGATGTTTCATTCTGCCCAAGAAACAATTTTTTTTTTAAATCCTTGAATGCTTGATATTGTCAATATTGTTAAAATTGTCAAAATGTAGCCTTCTGACTACAAATGTAAATGGCACATCAATCAGGAAATCCCCACAAATGACAGTTGTCTATAAATGTCTGACTGTAAGAGGTACACACCTCTAAAAACAGGCATGACGACACATGCCCAGCACAGCTCCCCTGCGCACTCATCCGCGCGTATCTCCATCATGACCAAGCTAATGTCCTTGACTACTCTAGATGAATCTAAACCAATCTGGATCAAAGTGGTTCAGTTTTGCATTTCTGGGAGACAGGAAGTGTCTGGTGGGACGCAATCACGAGATGTCTCGCCGTCGTTTCACGTTTTGCATCATGTATTTATGATCTTTATGACGCATTAACAGACAGCGGTTACACAAAGAGGCTTTCTCTTTTTTGTGCACATGCTTGCAGTGTGTTTAATGTGGTTCGTGACATGATTGTAATGTCACAGAATTAGCTTTCCGTCTCCGCTTGTGGGAACTCCAAGTTAATCCTGGTGGTACACATACCCCTATTTTAGGAACACAGCTGTAGATGAAAGGGTAAAAAGAGGACAGGGTGAGATCCACATCTGAAATTCATATTAATACCACAGTCATGTGAGCTGCTGAGTCATCAGAATGCACTTTTCAAACACACACACACACACACACACACACGCACACGCACAATTGACAGTCTTATGATGACAAAGTAGAGCATTGGGGCTGCATGTACGTGCAGCTTGACATGAACACACATTCCCACAATCACCTTGTGTTGGAGTAAATGAGGGGAATGACTGTGGGAAGTTATTAATGCATACAGTAATTCCTCTTTCCAAGAGCAAAAAACTCATCAGTGGCGGAGGTGAACTGGGACATGAATGGAAAAGTTTCTAGACCACAAAAAAAAAAAAAGTTTCTAAACCACATAAAAAAGTGTTTAATTGCCTGTATGTGAATAAAAGCAATAATATTATTGTGTTTGTCATGCCAAAAAAGGAAAACGACAAACAGTGACTAACCAAGAAAACACAGTTATAATTTGATAATTTGAGAAAAACTATTAAATAACAATACGGTATTACCAAAAAACAAACAAATAAACAAAAACAGACATGGAACAAAAAAAAAAAGATAAATCTCTTTAAATTTCATCGGAATTAAAAAAATAAAAAAACTCAAAATGGATATAAAATAATCAAGAATTGCGAGAAAGATAAAAAGAAGGAAAAGAAAAGAGAAGTTGATGCTGGAGTTGTGAGTATTAGCAACGGTAAGAACAGTACAATCATTCAGTTGTGTTCCTGAAAACGATCAGTAGCTGCCAAGAAAGTAGGAGAGGCATGCAATTTGCAGGAATTAGGTTGCTAAAGTACAGAAAATACTAATACTACAAATTAACTTTTATTATTATTATTATTAATTTTTTTATTATTATTATTATTTTTATTAATGATAATAATAATAATAAGCTGAAGATATCTGTCACCAAAGTACAATAAGTGCAATAAAGCTCATTCTGAATAATAATAATAATAATAATAATAATATTATTATTCCCATAATAATAATAATAATAATAATAATTATTATTATTATTCATTCATTCATTTTCTATACCGCTTAATCCTGTGTTCAGGGTTGCGGGGGACCTGGAGCCTATCCCAGGAGACTTCGGGCACTAGGCGGGGTACACCCTGGACAGGGTGCCAATCCATCACAGGGCACACACACATACGCACACTCACACACCCAATCACACACTACGGGCAATTTAGGAACGCCAATTAGCCTAACCTGCATATCTTTGGACTGTGGGAGGAAACCGGAGTACCCGGAGGAAACCCACCAAGCACGTGGAGAACATGCAAACTCCATGCACACAGAGACGGGAATCGAGCCTGGCCGGGGAATCGAACCCAGACCCTAGAGGTGCAAGGCGACAGTGCTAACCACTACACCACCGTACCATTATTATTATTATTATTATTATTATTATTATTATGTGAAGAGTTCTTAATGGACATTATTTTAATATTATCATAACATTATTATATATCTATTTTAGTTAAAGGAGTTACTGTTAGTCAGTGCATTTTGCATCTACACACACAAAAAAAAAACCTTAAATGAAGCAGAAGGTCTCCTGAGAAACAGGAAAAATGGGGGAAAGGTTCATTTTGTGTCTTCGATTGTTTCACTGTTGGATTAAACTTTTCCCCCCTGACCTCTGTTGGACTTGAATTCATTGAATTGAATTCATTTGATTCATCACGAATGGTACATCAAGCACATTTGGCTAATTCAATAGGCTACTTTATTTAAGCAGCATTATCAGGGATTGTGCTTTTCTGAATAAGTTATTCCTGTTTGGGAAGCTTACTGTAATAGTTACTGCTGATTCATTTCCAATACAAAACAACACGCTTGTGTAAATGACCAGAAGTGATGTCATAGGAAAATAACAACAAAGCCTTGGCATGTTACAACATAAAACCAGCATAACCAAAACGAACACAAACTACAGTATATTATTCATCTATAAACCCCTGTAATCGGTAAATGATGACCTTTTAGTTATTTATTTATTTATTTATTTATGTATTCACTTATTAAAGAACATCATACTTAAAATAAATCTGTTTATAGTTATGTTAAATGTTATAAAACATCCATTAAGGAAGATTCACACAGTGAATTTGACATAAATTGAATTTAATTGAATTCAATTATATATATAGACATAAAACATATATAGAGCGCCTTTCACAATGAAAACAGACAGAAACTTTCAGAGGAACCGGGCTCAACAAGGAACCCATCCTCATTTGAGATATCAGATAACAGAGATTGATCTGCAGTCATACTGTGTGTTAGGCAGCTTGAAGTTCAATATACCAGGATTATTAGCAGCTAAGTGGTTTTTGCATAGAGTTTGCATGGTCTCCCCATGGTTGGTGGGTTTCCTCACACAGTCCAAAGTCATGCTGAGTAGGCTATATGGCGTTTCCAAATTGCCTGTAATGTGTGAATGGGTGTGTGTGTGTGTGTGTGTATAGGTGTGTGTCCTGCAATGGATTGGGACCCTGTACAGGGTTACCCCGCCTTGTGCCTTAAGTCCCTCGATAGGCTCTAGGCCCTCTGCATACAGGATCAAGTGGTATAGACGATGAATGAGTAAAAGAGTAAAAGTATAACGTACAAGATTCAGGTGTAAAAATTTAATTGTAAAATCAACTATCCTCAGTTAACAAAACAAAAAAAGACATATATATATTATAAGCACATTTAAAAATTATGTAACTAAATAACAATAGACTTAATAAATAAAAAAAACTTTTTCAAATATCTACAATCTGATTTTACAACCCTCCCATTTTATGGGCTTTGGACTGGTATTGCATCCAGTGACTGGGGTTTGGGTGGAAGTTGAACCTACACCTAAACTTACTAAAGGGAAAAATGAAAAAAAAAAAAAAACTAAACAAAACTGTGCTTTATTTAATTTATTTAATACAAATGCTGACACAGTAACAGAGAAGATTTGTGGTTTTCCATAATATTTAGGATGGCAATGAGCTCTTTTTTGTGTGTTATTTCATATTCATTTATTCCCAGCAGCAAAATCTCTACATCTGTACATAAGACACAATAGACATTCAACAAAAAAAATGTGCAATGCTGTCATGTCCAGTATCTCACTCACTCATTGTCTATCCCGCTTTATCTTGTATACAGGGCCATGGGGGGGCCTGGAGCCTATCCCAGGAGACTAGGGGTACGAGGCGGGGAACACCCTGGACAGGGGGCCAATCTATCGCAGGGCACACACACACCCACCCACACACACACCATATCTCCACAGCGGACCATCCAGTCCGCACACCAACTTGGCACATGGCAACCCTCCCATTTTTATCCCATTTTTTGGGATCGGCACTGCATACATCATCTGGGGGTTTGGCCAATTGGTTTCACATGGCAGGAGAAAAACCTAATAATTAATGCAGGCGGGAATACCTGGTTTAGAAATCAATAGTTACACTTTAGATGCATCAGCGGCCTCAAGCTTAGAGCAATGCACACATATCGATACTTTTATGACTGACAAGCGTTTAAAGGAATCAAAAGAAAGGTTATTATGACGTCACACTATCTGAAGGCGTGTCTGCAGCCTCCATAAACTCAGTGTTTACCGCCATCTAGTGGTCCCACGTACAGCTGTAAATGATTGCAAAGAGGAAGAAAGAACAACAACAACAAAAAAAAACAATACAGAGATTAAAACCAGTATCTAATTATCTAATAGTATTCTAAAATTCTATTACTAGGTATTATTATTTTGTTTTTAATTCTTGAATAAAGACTTTTATTATGAAATTGAGAGGCGGAAGTAAACCGTCATGTCCAGAGAGTTGTTTTGCTAGCTAATTAGCTCTGTAGACGATTTAGCATGTAAAAGTAAATTTAAATAATAATTATTAATAATAAAAATGGGATGAAAACAGCAGCGCATTCAGGATCATTATTTAATCCGAGATTTCTACAGCTATGGAGGCGGCATCAGCAGGTTTGTTGTTTTCTGCTAATACAGTGAGATTAAATGAGTGTTTAAACACACAGCAGAGCTTCAGTGTGTCTCTGTGATTCAGGGTTTGTGTAATGTTAGTTAAACGTTGAACATAAACTAATATAAAAAGCATGCAGTGTCCTCATCCTGCCTTACAGTAAGTAGGTTCACTAAGAGGAAGCCTTTTAATGGAAACAAAGCACTTCCGGTTATGACAGCATCATTAAAATTATTTGAATGTGTTTTGGTTCTTTTATTGTTCCTCTTGCTGACTGTTTCCTCTGCTCTTGTGTTGTAGGAAAGGCCAAGCGGAGGCACCTGAGTGCAGCAGAGTGCAGGGATTTGACCCAAAGTCTCACCGGCAGCCCTGCAATCACACAGCCTTTCACCCTGAACCTCAATAATAAAGACCCCAATAAAGGACTTCAGCCCTGGAGCCCAACCAAAAGGAGGAGAGGTAGGTCATTGCCACACACACACACAGTACGCTATGATCTGAAGCTCACGTCAAGTCAGCTACAGTGCCAGACCCAAGCCTTGATAAAGTATGAGGGTTGTATCAGGAAGGGCGTCCGGTATATAACCAATATGTTGTGTGGATCTGATGGTCCGCTGTGGCGACCTCTCGACCAAAACAGCTGAAAATCCAGCAACAACATAGCTTGTATTAGAGATGGCGAGAAATCAGTGTCACGATACATGCATGCCTCCTGAATCGATGACATCATACTGTCTGAAGGGCCCTTCCGGTCTCAAGTGCTACGACATCATCGCCATCACTCTGGTAGTGCTGCTGTCTCACATTGCTGATGTCATAGTGTGTGCGAAGGGCCTGTTGTTCTAAGGATTATTAGGGCCCAAGCAATAAAATGTCATACTTCTGATAATGCGATGCTCCAGTGAAAATCAGTACACAGGTTGGAATGTGCAGCTGGGCCCTGGGCTTAAAGAAGGCTTTGCTCCATAGCTCATACAGACTTGTACATATACGTGTAAAACACGGGACACATTTAGATCTCACTGAGCTGAACAACTTTCGTTGTGCATGTCATGAGCTCAGGTCAACACGAAGGCAGTTATTTTGGCCTCTTTGCAAAACGCACCCAATGGAATTTGATATAATCCTTCTAGGTCATGGGTCGGCAACCCGTGGCACCGGAGCCGCATGTGGCTGTTTCGTCCCTCTGCTGCGGCTCCATGTGGCTTTGGAAAAGAAATAACGAGTATTTAATTTTAATTGATTTTATTTTAGTCTGTTTTTATATTAATTTATTTGCTTTCTTTCTAATGCGGGGGAAAGTTCACACTTTTTTTTAGTTAAACCTGATATAATATTACATTATGTGCTGATTCGATTTGACTGAAAACAGCTAAGGAGATTTGAAATGGCTGAAAAAGGGTTAAAACCAGTGGTGGCTGGCGCAAAAAAAAATTAAAATGAAACTTTTAATAATTGCCTGTAAATAGCCATAAAAAGTGCTGGAAAAGCAGAGAGTGTAAGCTCGACCGCGATCACTTGATTGCTGCTTAATTAGAAGATCAGGTCGATCTGGTCCAAGCTCTTTAACTTTTTTTTTCTTTCTTCATCCGATCGCCTTGTGAAGGGGTATTTTAGCAAAGAAACTACAGAATTGTCTCTAATATTTATCTGGCTTCCACGTCAATCACTATTTAATACATTAACTAACAATCTGCTGACCGTTAATAAGACTCGTTGAGAATGGTCCAATCACATGAGCCCAAATATTTAAAAGCAATATTGATTCGCTAAGAACTGAAGTGGGCGGGTTCGGGGCGCACAGAGCTGAATGATTTGAAAAAATCCAACTAGAGCTCAGCCTCAAATCACATGCTTTTCAAAAATTTACGTGCCTACATAGACACTCGTTTGTCCGGCGCTGCGAGTACACCAACACAAATGAACGTATATATTTATATTTTTTAAATGTAAATAAATTATATTAGGAAATGCAGCGGAATATTGTGACTAAATCACTATTTAATTCTTAAAATAAATATTTATTATGTTAAAGAAGCATGCTTCTCTACTTAACTTTAAGGCGCCCCTTATTGACCGGCCACCACTGGTTAAAACCCTTAAACACATTATAAAAACATGGATGGACAGTGCTGAACCGTCAACTTTGTGGAAGAAATGTGATCTGCAAAAAAAAATCATGAATGGAGATCACTTAAACGCTTGATGAAGTTGCATGAAAAAAGAAAAGAGTAAAAACCATAGCTATGTGTAATAGTGAAAGTAAGTGACATGTGATGAGAACTCGCAGGATTGGGACTAAACAGCTGTGTGCCACTTGTTAGTGAGACTAATCAGAAAAGAAAGACTTGACTTTACTTGGGAGCAACAGCAAAAGGTCACATGGACTGATGAGTCCAGATTATTTATTTATGTATTTTAACTACTTGTCTTTATACTTTAAAAATTTTCTAGTGTCAGACAACCGACAGCAGAAGGTCATTACAGGATTCTTCGCCTCTGTTGGACGCCTTAAAAGCAGCCCGCAGAAAGGCAACACGGTGAAGACGGAGCTGAACAGTCACATCGTACTGAAAGAGGAGGAGGAAGATGATGACCTCATGGAAGGTATTACCGAGGAGATGTTCGAGGATGATGAGGAGTTTGAGACGGGTGTGTGCTCAGTAAAGAAAGAAGAGGAGGATACAGAAGCAGGATGTAGCAGTTGGGCGTCTCCTCCACCTTGCTCCAGGTGGATTAACGGACATGTGAAAAAAGAGGAAGAAGACGACAGGGAGTATGACGTGGAGAGTCTCCCCGACGCTCATTACGGGTTGCTGGGGCTGAACCGGACACTGCTGCAGCCACAGGGTCACATTCAGGACCTGCCTGCAGAGGTACTGTGTGTTATTTTTGCTCAGCTTCCAGCAGATGATCTTTACTGCCATGTCAGTCTGGTGTGTCAGCACTGGAGAGACATCGCCATGGATACCCAGGTGTTTCCTTTACCTTCTATGTTTAATAAGGGCTTTCTTTTTTTATATCAAGTGAATTAACTTCTTAACTGTTTGTTTTGTTTTAGTTTCTGCCGTGGAAGAAGCTGCACTACAGATACGAGAAGCGGGAGGAGAAGGCGGTGAAGCAGGTGAATGCCCTCCTGGAAGAGAACGGCATTGTCAAAAATAACGATCTCTGTGTGCTGAACATGGTGAGGTAAGGGGCGGAATATTTTCATCACACATGATAAAAAGTATGAAGGTGAAATTTCTCAGGAAAATAAGGGAGTGACATTTACAGAAGACTTCAAATACAGTACAGTGACAAGACTTTTAGTCGCAGTAAAACATTTGAATGGTGCAAACGTTTAAAAGAAGGCTGTACATCCTTGAGTGACGATGATCCTGCCAGAGCTAGTCGTTCCTGTGAACGTTTAACGAGTGGAACGTGCGATACCTGAAAAAATCGAAGGGTAACTTGGTAACACTTTTGGCTGGGAGTTACTGGCACTAGTGATGGGTCGTTCATGCACAATTAGTTTTTAACGAATCTTTAACATGACTCAGAAGAACGAGTAGTCTCTGAGAGTGATTTGTTCATTTTATACTGGGCGCGCATGCGCAAATCACCGCAAAAACCTCCGTAGCTTTTCTACAGGAAACAGAATTGAGCGATTCTTTCTCAATGACTCTTCTACTACACGTCGTTTGTTCTTTTGTCACGTGACTCCCACAGACGCTATGCGGTGTGATAGATTCAAAAGAACGAACGACTCGGACTAGAAGATATGAGAGGTGAGCTACTCATTCTGTTTATTATAATATGTCCTTAGTTGCATTGTATTTTATTTCTGATCAAAAGGTCGAAATGAACTAAATGACTCAAAAAAAGATTCGTTCACTTTGATGAACGAGATTCAAAGAACCGAGTCACTAAAATGATTCAAACTTCCCATCACTGACTGGCACATCCTCCATACAGTCCTGACCACGCTCCAGGGCATTTGGGCGTTAAAGGAGTTCCTGGGAGGCCGGCATTTCAGACATCGAGTAGGCAATCCGAGAAAACTTTCCACCTTGTTGGTATCCTAGTGCTGAGCAAGCTAGAGTTAGGTTGTGTATTAATGCAAAGTAAAATACACATTTTTTTCATGAACTTTTCTCAGTTTTTCCATCATTCCTTATATCGCATTACTGTTGGACGCATATACAACATGCGAATGGCTCGTGCTCTATGACGTCATGGCACGTGTAAACCTCATGCGCTCCTCATGTAGCCCGGTGGTCTGTTTCCTGGGAATGGAATGATTGTCTTAGTAGTCTTCGCTGTTATCTGCTAAAGAAGTTCGTGTAGCACACTAGGTTTGTGACCTCGACCAAATATCACCAAAGTCACTGGAGAATGTTTGGGTTATGTGCTGAGGTGTTCTTGACACAAATCTCAAGTAAGCATGTCGTTTGTGGTTGGATGTAGTTTATTTTCCTATCCGAAAGGAATGATGTTCTCTCTGGTTGGTGTACCTATAAGCCTGACTATAAATAGTAAATAAATATAGAAAAATCCTCTTAATAATAATAATAAAAATATATAGAGTGGAACCTTGGATTACGAGCATAATTCGTAAATCAAAGCAAATTTTCCAATAAGAAATAATGGCAACTCTAATTATTTGTTCCACAGCCCAAAAAAAATAAATACATAAAAATATTTAATACAACAATTAATGCTGACTTTTTGCAATTGAAATATGATGAAATAAGTGGGGCTCAAGATTGACTGGTCTCTACTGCAGGTATCTAAATGATGGACTACAGTCACTAAAGTGCTCCACTGTCTCTGCAGGTACATGTCACAGTTTAAACACAGCAGACGAGTGAACGTGGCAGATGTGTTGTGTCGTGTGAAAGGCCATCGACTCTACTCCCAGGCAGAAGCCTGCATCAAGCACAGACTTCCAGACATGGAGACGATCGGTGGGGTATGTAGGGTTTTTCTAGTTTTCCACTGATTTTTTTTATTTTTTATTAAAGGTAACCTGTTCGTGTTTTTGAGTTTAAATAAAATAGCACATACAGAAATATTTTATTCCTCTTGCACCACGGCAGTTTGCCACCTATTACAAATTTCAATTTATTAAAGGACACATCAAACTTATGCCGAATGTTATAGAATGTTCTTCTAATCAGCTATAAACAGTTATCTCACAAGCATCTATGGTTGTCTCTCTGTTACAGTTACACAATCAAAAGAATTATTTAAGTTTGTATGCAATGTGAATGTGTATGAGTCAGAACGATCAGATTGTCCCTAATGATCTGATAGCGACAGTGGCAAGGAAAAACTCCCTGTGATGGTAACAGGAAGAAACCTTGAGAGGAACCAGACGCAACAGGGAACCCATCCTCATCTGAGTGAAACAGGAAGCAGGAAATGATCTGCATTCATACTGTGTTTTATGTGGCAGCCAGTTCAGCTATAACAGTTGATGTTAATTGATGTTAATATGGAGTCCAGGTAGTTATTGGAGACTCAGGTAGACTTGTAGGAAATTTCAGTCCTGAACTATCGAGCGACCGCAGCCAAGTCAAGTCCTCGGAGAAACAGCTGTTAACACCAGTGGAGGCCAGAACCGTCTTCATGGTAGAGTGAAACCATCCCCAGACACCAAACGCATCCCAAATAGACACACGGGGCATCCATGCGACGAGATCTCCACCCAGAAGCGGGGCACCAGGATGGGTCAGACAGGTCCTATTCGTCATTTCTGTGGCAGTTATTTACAGGGTCGAGTGGACAGCTTGACGTGTGATTGTATCTGAGCACTTGGGGCTTGATTGACCTCAAAGGTCCCAACAGTGGCAACTCGGCGGCGTCTGGCCTCGACCCGGCGACCTCCTGGTCAGCAGTCCAACTGTATACAGAAGTAACATTTATGTATCTGAATGAAAATGAGCAGGTTAATATAAACCTGAGATTTGACCTAGTGTCAGAATTGCTGTTAAAGAATATTAATCAATCATTTCTGACCAATAAGATTGAAAAATTCCGCATTGCTATGGTGGAAACTTTTAAGTCAAATCAACTTGTGAATGAAGGTGTAAAAAACGCTTAACATTTAATCTTACTTCAAGCACAGTACGGAGATGAGACTCTTAGCCGCAATAAAACATTTAAAGGTCGTATAGCCATGAATGACGATCCAGGCTGAGGTACATCATGGGAGTTATTGCGACATCCCTCGTACAGTCCTGCCACATTTTTCTGCGTCATTACAGGAGTTCCTGAGAGCCCAGTGTTTCAGACATGAAGCAGACCGTCTGATCATGTCTCTGGTTTACTGAGAAAACCTTCAACCTTGATGGTATCCGAGCACTAGTGAGAATTATATCGAGAAATAAAGGAGGGTTTTTTTTTTCTCTCAGAACTGTGTTCTGGTATCCTGCCTGATCAAAAGTCTCGCTTTGATTCGAATGCCCCTCATGTATGTGTATTATATATGTAGATGTTGATACATTAATCAAAATATTGAGGAAGTGTAAAATGATGTGTTGTAGGGACCAAACCCCTGGTCCGCCATGGCCCTCATGCTGATCCTTGCAGATGGGGTGAAGGACGTCCTGAATCTAGTGGCTCGTTTCCAAACCTCTGGCTGTTTACTGACTGCAGACTGGATGTCGGAGTTCCTGTGGGCCGTGGCTACGCTACTCCTCGCCATGAGGAACACAAACATAACTCTCACTAACAGGTAAAGTAAAGTAAAGAGTGATGTGGTGCTGTGACTGATAACTGCTTCTCTTTAAGGTTGGGATGAACGCTTGCTTGCAGCCAGGTCCTTAGTCATGGACAAATCGTCCTTTCTGTGTCTTGTCCCTCACTCAGGTGGCATTACAATATTTTTTACGTGTTGTATCTGATGGAGAACGCACCACCACCTCAGAGTCATGGTGAAGGCAGGTAAAGGGTCATTTTAACATTTTTTTTTAAGCTGAGTGTTAAATATAGCATGTAGCCATATTCATGAACCTCACTGCGCCTGTGTGCAGAGAAAAGCAGATATACGTCACTCATGAACAGCAGCAGATCCTCAATCACGACATCCAGAGAGAACACATCGTCAAAATCATGGCTTTTGCTGGTAAGAACCTTTGAACTGAGTCGATATTTATACACATAATCACCAGGTCCTCTGCACACATTATGTGAATAGCAGTAATTTTGACTTGGTGTTTTTGAGTCATTATCTCATGCATAAGTAAACACCCCGAAAAAAATAAGCTACTTCTGCTTTGCTGATGTATTTTGATGTCCCAGGAACTGGAAAGACAACAACTCTGGTGAAGTACGCTCAAGAAAGACCACATCTGCGCTTCCTTTACATCTCCTTCAACAAATCCGTGGCCATGCAGGCCAAGCAGAGTTTTCCTCCTAATGTAGAGTGCAGGACCGTCCACTCGTTGGCCTACAAAGCTGTTGGACACAGGTCAGATTTCTAAAATGAGTTCAAGCCTAAAAAAAAAAAAAAAACACAGACTTGTTTAACCCTGGAGAACCCATGGGGTCATATTTGACCCAGGCTTTTATTTCATCGTCATATTCAACCCACACACCAAAGTAAAGATTTCTTTTTGCATTACAACCCAGTGTGCCCTATGTGAACCCATAACACTGACATTTAGTGGTAACTGACTGAACTAACCTGATTTTTTTCACATCAAACATGGCTGCTACTGTGCTTTTTATTTGGTGATATAAAAGCTGATGCCAGTGTTTTTAGTTCCTGCCTTAGAATAAAATTTTATGTGCATAGCCTGTGCCTCTGCATAGATGTGCATCATTGATGAAAAGTTAAAATCAATAAATATATTTTGAAAGGAGAATCTGGTCTTTCCTTACTAAGAAAGAACTCCTGCCTTTATGTCATGAGTGAAAGTTACCAGTTGGTAAAACATACTGGATATCCCAAGGGGTCATATATAACCCATGTCATTACATGTAGTAGGAAAGGGTTAATTTTTAAAAAACACCTGTTTTAGGGTTCACTGGGTCTGTATCATCATTTCAGCCAAAGGAGATAGATTTCCTATTAGGATAAGGTGGTCTGGGTTTTCCAGGGTTAAAATGATTAGGCAAGTAACCTGGTTCTGAAAAAGAAAGTACATGTATTATTAAAATAAATTTTATCATCCAGGTACAAAACTCTGAGTAAGCTGTGCAGTAACCTGAAGCCCTTCACGGTGGCCTGGGTGCTTCCAGAAGGCCATGGTGGCTTTATTAACGCCAAGGTGGTGACGGATACCATCAACAACTTCTGCTCCTCCACGGATGGGCGCATAGGCTCGAATCATGTCCCGAACCACTGCAAGAAAACCAATGGGAATATCGAGGAACTGAGTGAAGCCAAAAAGAGGGTAAAAATACATTTGTCTGGATTTTCTCCCCTATTTTTTAGTCGTGTCCATTTCCTCCCGGTCGCTGGAGGCTCCCACATTAAGCTTCCACCACCGCTCAGTTGGGAGGGCCGCAGACCGACCATTTTTCGAACTGCTCGCTCACGCACTGTTGGGGGCGGCGTAACCCACTCGGAGGAACAGCGCTATCCGTTCCCTTCGCCTGCGTGAGCTCACAGACGCCCCTGATTGGCTTGTAGAGCCGTCATTAATGTGGGAGCACTAAGTACCTCTCATCCCTCCCCCCTGAGAGCTCGACCAATCAGCTCTCTCTAGGCCTCCGGCTGTGAGAGAAAACAGCATCACCCGGGGTTCGAACCAGCAATCTCCGGATGATGGGGCAAGCGCTTTACCACTGCGCCACTCGGAGGCTGCCTGGTAGAATTTTTTTATGCATAACATGGGCATGGATTGTTGATGCGTTACAGTTCCAGGGTCAAAGACCATCTGGTGCATCTTATGTTCTATCCGTGTCTGTGTGAGTTTCCACTGTGTAGGTGTAGTGCAGTTTTATCTGCTCCGCACAAAAACGTTCTTCTTTTAACAATTGTCATTGTCGCAAAGCAGCTTTACACAATCAAAAGAATTAATTAAGTTTGTATGGAATGTGAATATGTATGAATCAAAATGGTCACATTGTCCCTGATGAGCAAGCCGAGGGCTACAGTGGCAAGGAAAAACTCCTTGAGATGGTAATAGGAAGAAAGGAACCGGACTCAACAGGGAACCCATCCTCATTTGGGTAACTCATACAAAAAAAAACATTTGACCTCGCTCCAAGCCATTTCCACATGTTTGGGACAATACAGGAGTTTCTGGAAAGCCGTGAAGCAGGCCGTCTGTAATACCTATTCTGATGGTGTCCAAGCACTAGTCAAACGTTGGGATAAGTTCATTAGAATAGTGCATTGAATAATATAGAGAAATAAAGGCAGTTTTTACTCTCATAACTGTCAAATTTGAGGTTTGACTGAAGGACAGCTCATAAATAGATGAGTGAGCTCGTACAGTAACATGCGCGTTAAGGAGCAGTGTTTTACATACTGTACATGGAAAGACATACTCTACTCGTACTCTACTTTAAGTGCAGCTCCATTTTTGTTATTATGTGGTTTGAAACATAAAACTGCACATTTGCACAATGCTTACTGGAAATTTTGGAGATGCGCTTATTATTAGCTCCTGTGCAGGCCACCTTTTTCACTAACCTACATGTTTTCATCTTTTACATCTAAACCAGATGTTCGCACATATCGCAGAGAGCATCTGGAAGAAAATGACGGAGTTGCAACCCACTAAACAATCGGCGCACCACATAACCCATGATGGTAGATATAATAAACTCATTATTTTATATTAAACAAAAAAAGGTAGTAATGATTTAAACTTCAGACCTAAAACATTTTGCTCAATGATTGTGTATCAATTTATCTGATTTTATACATTTTCGCTAGAACACGGGGTCAAACCCTTGGTGGGTAAAACTTAGATAGCAGCTAACTTGTTTTTTGTTCATTAAAAATACAATAACTTATCGTACATACTTGTTTATTAAGGTTACCTCAAACTATGGCAGCTGCAGAAGCCTGTACTCGAAGACTATCATGTGATTCTTATCGATGAAGCTCAGGACTGCACTCCAGGTATTTTTTATTATTATTTTTTTCTTTTTCGCCCCACACAGTTTAGAGAGTGTTTGTCTGAGCCTTAACATCATGTATTCCTCCTCTTCTTTAGTCATCATGGACATCATGCTTTCTCAGTCCTGTGGAAAGATCCTGGTTGGAGATCCCCACCAGCAGATATACACTTTCAGAGGAGCCGTTAATGCTTTACACGGTGTTCCACACACACATCTTTACTACTTAACACAAGTACGTATAATCACATTCAAGCATAAAACTTGTACGCTAATCCATCACTCATAGGTTCGTTATAACTGTTCCTATATGAGTAATATTACATCTGTACATCGTTTTGGGACTTTTTGAATATCGACCAGGAATTTATCATAATTTTTTTGTTTGTTTTTTTTAATAGAGTTTCAGATTTGGCTCTGAGATCGCCTATGTTGGTGCAACGATCCTAAACGTCTGCAAAAAGGTGAAAAAGATTTTGGTCGGTGGACATCAGGATGGTAGGTTTAACAGACAGTTATCATAAAGGGTCATACATTTTGGAACAAAGATACACCTCAACATTGCATTTGAAATGAGACACGATGTGAGTATATTCAAGACTTTCAGCTGGAACTAATGGACAAAGAACAAATGCTGGGTTTTCGTCCTCAAGGTTGCATTGCCAGGCGTTTAACTACAGCTGCCTTCAGCTTCTGATTGATTGTTGGTCTTCAATGAAAAGTGAAACGCATGCACTAATAGTGTGAGAGCCCACCATCATCCACCATCAGTTCTACGGTCATCCACTTTAGTTGTCTTCCAGGCCTTTTGCTGTTGCTGAGCTTCCCGGTCAATCTCCTCTTCTTTTTTTTATTTTTTTTTATTTAGAACGTTTCAAACTGTTGTATTGGTCGCTACCAATGTTGAGAGTTCAAGTGAACAGCTACCGGATGTGAACGTAACACTCAGAACCACCTCCAGACCTTTCATCTGCTTGTTCATTGACTATATGTACTGCTGATTTGGTTAACTTTTGTCAAACCCCCTTGTATTAAAGCTGAATTTGTCTTGACTTCGCTCACATCTGGAGTATTTAATTTCACATTCAATGTGGTGATGTACACAGGCCAAATGCCTAAAACTTAATGTATGGACATGGCTCCTTTATATCATTAATATATCATATACTATATGCATTAATATCCGAGTACCTCAGTACCACCATTGTTTCCCCAGGCACTGTGAGAGGAGAGGACAAGGAGCATCTGGACGGCATAAAACAAGCTCAGTCACAGATCGGAGGAAACGTGGCCATTTTGTGTCGCTGTAACGTTACCGTGTTTGCCGAAGCAGTACGGCTCACCGACATCAACCCTACCTGCAAGATCCACATCGTGGGCGTGAGTTCATGCGATTCTGTATTGTGTACAAACCAATTCCCTGGTTTTTATTTTTGCATTGCTGGCTGAACTGTTGCGTTTTTTGTTCTTGTTTTTTTTAGGGTGTTGAAAATTTTGGGTTGAGGCAAATCATGGATATCTGGATTCTGCTGCAGCCAGATGAAAAACGGAGGAACGGTAAGTCCATTAACTGTTTGCCAAAAAAAAAAAAAAAGGCTGACGGTCCTGATTATATGTTTCTCAAGGGGGAAAAATAATTTTGCAATCCGCTCCTATGTTAATCGCATCTCATGTGCCGTCAAAGTATTACTCTTCATTTGTATATTCACTTGTGTATTTGTACTGCTCATTGCACAGACACAAAATTAAATCTTCTTGTTCTGTTGTTCTGCTTTACAGGTTTCCTATGCTTTATTTTAAGCTTTCGGATTCAACGATGCCTTTCTATTAGATATGCTTCATGAACCACCTCAGTGAATCAAAGCTTTTTATACATAGTGTTACCAGAAATGAATTCTCAAGCCAACAAAGATTAAATTTTTTGTTTAGTATAGGACCTTAGAACTTTGAAATCTTGGGAAACATGGGACACCGGTAGTACCTCAGGAACCTCGTTCCTTGTTCCTCAGTAACCTTGTTCTTATGTGTGATCACCAACCAAAGCACTGTGGCCTCGCACCTCCAGACTCGAGGGTTCAATTCTTGCCTCTGGTCTGTGTGCATGGAGTCTGATTCCATACTTTGTTGGGTTTCCACCATTTTCTTCTCACAGTCCACAGTTGGTTAATTGGCGTTCCCAAATTGCCTGAAATATGTGTGTGTGTGTGGGTGCCCTATAACGCTAGATAGATTGCTACCCTGTCCAGAGTGTACCTTGCCAAGTCAAGCCCCTGCAACCTTGTACAGAATAAGTGGTATAGATAATGTATTAATGCATGAATGAATCAATAAATGAATGCAGAAATGACTAATTATGGTTTTTACATACAGAAAAACTGTGGATTAAGGACCCATTTATCCGGAGGTTCTGTATGGAGAAGCTGGGCGGTTATGGAGGCCTAAAGAGGTACGCCATACACACGGAAGACCGCGAGCTAGAAGGCAAGCTGGCTGTGGTGGAGAAATTCAACAATCGCATTCCGGAGCTGGTGAAGCGGATCCAAAACTGCGCTCAGAGCGAGCCGAACCACGCCGGTCAGAAACAGTACCAATGATCAATAAGCAGCCAGTCTCAACCCTGCTCTGAGGATTTTAGTGTTTTTCATGCTTTACCACATTCACCGTTAATCAAGTCTACTGTGAGCTGAGAAAACACTAAAATGTCCAGGACCAGGGTTGAGAACTACTGAATTAGAGTGATGATGATTCTTATTTGCATAGTGTTTTTTCTCACGTTAAATATTTAACTTTTACTTTTACATTGGTTATACTTCACAATATCAGACTTATGTCCTTTATCTTTGTGTTGACTTTATAGACTACGTCCTGGGCACGATGCATAAAGCCAAGGGGCTAGAGTTTAATACAGTGGTGGTCATGGATGACTTCGTGAAGGTGCCCTGCTCCAGACACAACCTGCAGACGATGAACATTAACCAAGGTTCATACTGCTTTTTATTAATAAACAACACTGCACATCAAATTACACTCATACATCAGCAGTGGTAAATTCTCAAACCTAAATCTCAAGTTTATATCAATGCACTGGCTTTAATGCGTACAGTGGAACCTTAGATTATTAGCATAATTCATTCTGGAAGCGGGCTCGTATTCCAAAACGCTCCCAAATTTCCCATAGAAAATAATGGAAAAATTCCACAATTCGTTCCACAGCCCGAAAAAATAAATACATAAAAATAATTAACACAAAATATGAAGTAAAAATAAAACAAATTAACCTGCACTTTATAAAGTAAAAATAAATCCCGACAGATTGTGTTTCTGTTTATGCGCGCAGGCGCTGTGTGTGTGTGTGTGTGTGTGTGTGTGTGTGTGTGTGTGTGTGTGTGTGTGTGTGTGTGTGTGTTTTTCTCTCTCTTGCGCTGCTTAGTGTGTGTGTTATGACACCATCTCTCTCTCGCCTTTAGTGTGTGTGTGTGTGTGTGTGTGTGTGTGTGTGTGTGTGTGTGTGTGTGAAGCAGAGAGGCGGTGCTTCACACACACACGGTCACAGTGTTGTAGTAAACAGGACACGCATGCACGGATGTTGATTATATCAATGACAGACGAGCACTAAGACCCAGCAGGGGAGACGATTACCCACAATTCCTGTAAGCAAGAGAGAGAAAAACTGTTGGCTCAGTTGTGATCACGTGACACTCGGTGTCAAAACAAGAAGTGCATGCCTGATATATGATACTCGGTGCTCGTAAACCAAGACGGTGCTCGTTTCCAAATCAAAATTTATTAAAAATCTTTGCTCGTCTTGCAGAACACTCGCAAATCGCGTTACCCGTAATCCGAGGTTCCACTGTATTTTAAAAATGTAATGATTGGCTAATTGTGAAATTTGGCAAAAATAAAATTTTTCAGGGTATGGTGTTATTTAAAAACAAAATCCCATCATGAGTGATTCTTTATTCCTTACTGTATGCAATATATTTAAATATTTTTTATTTATTTATTATAACTAAATATTTTTTATTTGTTATTTATTTTTATATGAATTAATATTTCTATATCCTGGTGGGGTTTAGAGCTGGTCCTCATTATATCTGCTTGAAATCTAGAACCTACTTTGTAACTTCAATAATTGAAATGATGTGACTTATTGATTCTTGTTTAATATTTGATTAATAAAATATTCAGTAAAAACTATGAAAAGTGCAGATTAAGGCAACTATAAAATTATTCTTTGTAGTTCTGACTATATATTCAGAATTCCAAATTTAAAGTAAAATGTGAAAAACATCTGAACTCTGAGCTTAAGGTCAGAATTCTGAGATTAGTTGTCAGAACTCTATATGGAAAAGGATCACCATTAAAAATGATTAAATGGTTCCTGCATCTTGGGTTTAGGATATAAGGTTAATTATGCAGGTGAACAAACATTTTACACCCCTAGATATTTCTTTCTTTCCTGTGAAAAAAATCTTGCATTTGGTGAAGGAATTATTTTAGTAGTGAGGGATAAATAGACATAAGCAAATAAACCCCTCTTTTTGTCTATACAGGTATCAGAAATGTCCATGCAGACGAGTGGAATCTATTGTATGTGGCTGTGACTAGAGCCAAGAAAGTGCTGTACATCACCAAGAGCGTCAGTAACATCCTCACACTTGCAGGGGTGAGTAGTCTGTCCTCGATTTCACCTGGAAGCCCAGTGCAGAGCTGTAACGTCCATCCTGATCAATAGGATCTACAAGATCATATACAGTAGATGTAGGTTTAGTCACAAATATTTTCTAATCCGCTCCATAGATTTTGGCCCTTAAATAGGTTTCCCAAGTTATCTAAGTTAATTCTTGAAACTTTGCATGTAAAGCAGAATTTTAAAAACATAATTTGTATAATTTTCTATTATTTCACATTAGCTTACCACCAATGACACTATTTTTATTCATTAAGAAAAATCGTCATGTTTTTTCATATATAAACTTTTTCAAGAAGACCGAACGTCCATAAATGACGATCCACATCCCTGTACAGTCCTGACCTCACCATTTCCACATGTTTGGGCCATGAAAGGAGTTCCTGGGAGGCCAGTGTTTCAGATGTGGGGCAAGCAGTCTGATCATGACTCCAGCAGACTGAGAATTTTTTTTTTTTTACCTTGATCGTATTCAAGCATTCAGTGTCGCAGGGGTTATATAGTCTCATAACTGTCTCCTTTTAATCTGCATAATCAAAAGTCCTGGTTTGACTTGAACGGTCCTCATAGTTGCATTTAATTTTAATACTTTATATAGTTTTTTAATATACACGGCTCCCTGGTGTGTGTTGCAGCTTTATGCTGTTAGTTTGCATGTTAGCATTTGTACCAAAGTACACACTGATGTATTCTTTGCATGTCTCCGGCTGTAGGAATATTTTCTGCGGTCCGAGCTGAGCTGTACGCTTTTAAATAAGGATCCGCATCGGCGATGCAGCACCAGAGAGTGTCCTAACCTCATCACTACGGAGTCACCACTCAGCATGCACAGACTCCCAATCAATTACGTACGTCCTCAACATCTCAAATATCTTCATTCATTCACATACAGCTGCCATAATCTGTTTTTGTGTGTGTGTGTGTGTTCCAGATGGACGTTACAGAGGAAGGTGGAATTCTCTGTGCTACATGTGTGGAACAGCGTGTAGGCCCCGTAGCTTTCCTTCTCTCTTCACCTGACACAATCAAGTCCATGTATTACACCGAAGACCGACCCGATCTGCCTATTAATGTTGGCATGCTGCTGGCTCTGCTCTAACAGAACACACGTTGTTGTTTTTTTGTACCTGGGGTATGTGTGTTCAGAATCTTTGTGACTGTGTTTATTTCAAAGGAACAAGCAGCTGGACTTTCCAGATATTTAACTGTTTTTTTTCCTGGTTTTTCCTATAAAACTTTAAGAAAAACATGCTCTCATCGAACAGTGATGCATATACAGTGGTGTGAAAAACTATTTGCCCCCTTCCTGATTTCTTATTCTTTTGCATGTTTGTCACACTTAAATGTTTCTGCTCATAAAAAACCGTTAACTATTAGTCAAAGATAACATAATTGAACTCAAAATGCAGTTTTTAAATGAAGGTTTACGTTATTAAGGGAGAAAAAAAACTCCAAATCTACATGGCCCTGTGTGAAAAAGTGATTGCCCCCCTTGTTAAAAAATAACTTAACTGTGGTTTATCACACCTGAGTTCAATTTCTGTAGTCACCCCCAGGCCTGATTACTGCCACACCTGTTTCAATCAAGAAATCACTTAAATAGGAGCTACCTGACACAGAGAAGTAGACCAAAAGCACCTCAAAAGCTAGACATCATGCCAAGATCCAAAGAAATTCAGGAACAAATGAGAACAAAAGTAATTGAGATCTATCAGTCTGGTAAAGGTTATAAAGCCATTTCTAAAGCTTTGGGACTCCAGCGAACCACAGTGAGAGCCATTATCCACAAATGGCAAAAACATGGAACAGTGGTGAACCTTCCCAGGAGTGGCCGGCCGACCAAAATTACCCCAAGAGCGCAGAGACGACTCATCCGAGAGGCCACAAAAGACCCCAGGACAACATCTAAAGAACTGCAGGCCTCACTTGCTTCAATTAAGGTCAGTGTTCACGACTCCACCATAAGAAAGAGACTGGGCAAAAACGGCCTGCATGGCAGACTTCCAAGGCGCAAACCACTTTTAAGCAAAAAGAACATTAAGGCTCGTCTCAATTTTGCTAAAAAACATCTCAATGATTGCCAAGACTTTTGGGAAAATACCTTGTGGACCGACGAGACAAAAGTTGAACTTTTTGGAAGGTGCGTGTCCCGTTACATGTGGCGTAAAAGTAACACAGCATTTCAGAAAAAGAACATCATACCAACAGTAAAATATGGTGGTGGTAGTGTGATGGTCTGGGGTTGTTTTGCTGCTTCAGGACCTGGAAGGCTTGCTGTGATAGATGGAACCATGAATTCTACTGTCTACCAAAAAATCCTGAAGGAGAATGTCCGGCCATCTGTTCGTCAACTCAAGCTGAAGCGATCTTGGGTGCTGCAGCAGGACAATGACCCAAAACACACCAGCAAATCCACCTCTGAATGGCTGAAGAAAAACAAAATGAAGACTTTGGAGTGGCCTAGTCAAAGTCCTGACCTGAATCCTATTGAGATGTTGTGGCATGACCTTAAAAAGGCTCTTCATGCTAGAAAACCCTCAAATAAAGCTGAATTACAACAATTCTGCAAAGATGAGTGGGCCAAAATTCCTCCAGAGCGCTGTAAAAGACTCGTTGCAAGTTATCGCAAACGCTTGATTGCAGTTATTGCTGCTAAGGGTGGCCCAACCAGTTATTAGGTTCAGGGGGCAATTACTTTTTCACACAGGGCCATGTAGGTTTCGATTTTTTTTCTCCCTAAATAATAAAACCCCTCATTTAAAAACTGCATTTTGTGTTTACTTGTGTTATCTTTGACTAATAGTTAAATGTGTTTGATGATCAGAAACATTTTGTGTGGCAAATATGCAAAAGAATAAGAAATCAGGAGGGGGGGCAAATAGTTTTTCACACCACTGTAACTGTATATGTATAGTAGTGCAGAATCGACACACTTATTTTCATGTTGATATTACAGTTGAGTGCAGAAATTAGGCCGCCCTTTAAACAACCTTTCATTATTACTTAATTTAAAAAGTGCAACTTGTAGATAAATTACATTTAAAGTGAAATATTACAGGCCTTTTATGTTTTTATTCCCATGCTTTTGAAATATCAAAAATCCAGGGTTTCAGACTGCTTTTAAAATTTTCGACATTTTATGTTTCACACTCATCTTATAATGGATTAAAATCTTTTTTCTCTTCACCATTCTGCACATAATTTTCTACAGTTACAAAGTAAATACACATGTAGTTGATTTATTTTTTGTTGTTGATTTATTAACAACAAAAAAAAGACTGAAATTTCCCGTTTACATAAGTATTCAGACCGTTTTTGTTATTACACTTGTAATTGAGCTCTGGTACAACCTACCATTAATCACAATGACTTTCTAAAACATACAAACGTACAACTTCAATTATAAAGTTTTTGTAGGTCTTAATAAGTCTGTCTTTAATCAACAAGACTTCATAAATCTTCTTTGTCTTTGTAACCCTTTTTGATTTGTACAGTTTGTCTCTTTGATTTCAATCCAGAAGTCTTTTTAAGTTTGTGTAAGTCTTTGGTTTGAGGAAATCAGGCACTGCACATCAACTTAATAAAACCTTCCCTACAGTCAAACACAGTGGTGGCAGCATCATACTGTGTGGATGTTTCTCTGTGACCGAATTCGAGATTAGTTGCAGATACGATGACGCACCATCCTGTGTGAAAACCTACTCCAAAGTGCTCAGGATCTCCTGAAGGGTTACAGTTCAAGAAGACATAGGCGTGGTTTCAGAACAAGTCCTGGAGTGGCCTATAGAGAGTTTAGATCTGAACCCAATAGAGGATCTCTGGAGAGACCTGAAAATGTCTGTGCACCGACCCTGCCAATTCAACCTGGTTGAACTTGAATGATTCTGCCAAGAAGAATGTCGGAAACTTCCAAAAGAATATTGTGTCCAGCTTGTAGCAACATTCCCAAGCAGACTGTCATTGCTGCCAAAGGTATTTTAACCAACGACTAAGTGATGGATCTGAATAGTTGTTTAAATGGGATATTTCATTCTTTTTGTTCAAGCTATAAACACTTAAAATTCATCGGTGTGTATGTGTTGGGACACACCATGAATGCTGCTGTTGGAATTTGATCAGTTAAAATGATGTGAATCATGTCACTCATTGATCTTACTGCCTGGAGCAGGACCCTGTCAGTGCATTGCTTTCCCTCCTCCCAATCTTCAGCATTCCACACAGCTTTTCATATCAGACTGGAACACACTTCAGATTTTTCCCTTCTGCTTGTTCCTTGATTATTTAGCAAAATTCAGTTTTAGTTGCTGATCCGTCGTTACATTGATTCGTCGTTTTTTGGTGTATTAGGAGCTCTGTTGTGGGACTTCCAGAGAAACGGGTTAAAATACTGTTTCTAACAAGGTGACCTTTGTTTTCAGTTAACATGCTCATGTTGTTAGAAATCAGTACTTTTGAGGTTTTCGTTCAGTGGTGTGCTAATTAACCCTGTGGTTATATAGTTTTGTTTTTTTTACAGCTTGTACAGTGTGTATATTTTCCTCTCTCCACAGAGAAACTGGAGCTCTTGGTCGCCTCCCTGACTGTGGCCCTTCTCCCTCCTGTCGTTCAGTCTGGCGGGGTGGCTCGCTCTAGTAAAAGTTCTGGTGGTTCCAAACTTCTTCTATTTATGGATGATGGAGGCCATTGTGCTTATTGGGACCTTCAATGTTTCTGTACCCTTCCCCAGACGTGTGCCTCGATACAATCCTGTCTTTGAGGTCTACAGACAATTCCTTGGACTTCATGGCTTGGTTTATGCTCGGAGTTCCACTGTTAACTGTTGGACCTTTTATATAGAAAATATGTAAATCATCTTTCCGAATCATGTCCAGTCAACTGAATTTACCAGAGGTGGACTTCAATGAAGTTGTACAGTAACAGTGGAAACAGGATCAATTTTGAGAGTCATGGCAAAAGCTGTAAATACTGTGATGCCCTGTGAATACTTTCCGGATGCACTGTAGGTTTAGTGCAACATGGAGGAGGAAGGTCAAATTCTTACAAATTTGTATTAATTACAAATTAATTCTTACAAAGTATTATTAATTCTGCCAAACTGTATTTAGCTCAAAAGTTATGGTCGCCCCAATGGGCAAACAATGTCTGTGCAACTTTAAAAAAAGAAAATGAATGTGCCACAAGATTGACAAAGTTAATCTTCATCATTTTTCAAATTTAACTTGAAATATGATTGCATGTGTTATTTATTTTATACATAACTTTTATTTACATTAAGTCTAGAGAGGATTATTTCTGCACCGATCAGCCATATCGGCCAATCCGTGTTTTATTGATTGCATGTATTGTAATATTCTAATTTGCAGAGATTGGATTTGGGATTTTCGTGAGCTGTAAAATGTAATCATCTCAATTATGACAAATCACGGCTTGAACTATCTTGCATTGCATGTAATGAGTCTGTCTCATATATTAGTTTCACCTTTTAAGTTGCATTACTAAAATAAAATAACTTTTGCAAAGAAAGAACGAACGACTCAGACTAGAAGATATGTGAGGTGAGCTGCTCATTCTGTTTATTATAATATGTCCTTAGCTGCATTGTAAATATTTTCATTACTGAAATAGTCAAAATGTGTGTATGTAGATGTATTGGGGGTCTTTTTATTAAAAATGCAACATTTTATTTTATTTCTGATTAAAAGAACGAAATGACTCAAAAAGAAAAAGATTCAAAGAACTGAATCACTAAAATGATTCAAACTTCCCATCACAACGAAGCTTTTTTTTTTTTTTTTTTTTTGCAAAGAAATTACAGAATTTTCTCTCAGATTTATCTGGTTTTCACGTCAATCACTATTTAATACATTAATTAACAATCTACTGACTGTTAATAAGACTGGTTGAGAATGGTCCAATCACATGAGCCCAAATATTTAAAAACAATATGGATTCGCTAAGAACAGAAGTGGGAGGGTTCGGGGCGCACAGAGCTCCGCCCCAAAGATGATTTGAGAAAATCAAATTAGAGCTCAGCCTCAAATCACATGCTTTTCAAAAATGTAAGTTCCTACATAGACACTCGTTTGTCCGGCGCCGCGAGTACACCAACACAAAAGAACATAATACAGTTTAGATATATATTTTTTATTGTAAATAAATTATATTAAGAAATACAGTGGAATATTGTGACTAAATGACTATAGAATTATTAAAATAAATAATTGTTTAAAAAAATGTATACACGCTACGCCCCAAAAATATATAATATAATATAATATAATATAATATAATATACATCATACAATTTTTCTTTCCTAAAATGCGTGTATACATTTTTGGCCACCACACACACACACACTCTACTGTTTAAGAACATTTGTAAATCATAGTGTATTGGCTACATTTGTTGGTCATAAATGTTCAGTTACATTGTGTCTCTCGCGCGAACAAGACAAAGCACATCTGGGCAACAGCTGGGATGAGTTTCGCCGCGTGCGCGTTTGAGAAATCTTGCATCGCCGCCTGGCTGGAGCGGGACAGGAGTCGACCGACACGTCTCTCAGGGGTGAGTAGGACAACCACGGGGGTAATTCGGTACAAAATTAAATATATATTTAAAAAATAATAAAAAAAAAAAACACTGTAGATTATTAAAGCTTAAAGTTAAACACATTAAAAGTTAACGTTATAAACTGATACATTCCACTCATGAATTTCCATTTGCTCGTTCCTTCCACACTATGTGAGTTCCCTCGACAGCCGAGGATTAAGTGAGAAAAGTTCATAATAAATGGTTGAAGTCGGAAACTACCTACCTACTAGCATACTCCTTAGTACACACTGTGTAGGACAGTGTACAGCTCAGGGTCCTGACATGAACAGATTCTACTAGTCTGTATAGTGGCTCTAGTGTGAGCAGAGAGAGAGAGAGAAAGAGAGAAACAAACTAAAGTGGCAACAGATGCGAATAAAGACCAGTCCAAAGTCACGCATGCGAAGATATTAACCTGGAGTAAATCCAACTGAATCGAACTTTTAACCAGCCTTTAACCAAACTTTGCTTATTGTTCTTAAAAGAACTGCGATGAGGGTGATGAGTCCGAGGTTACAGTACTATACCTCCAGGGTTGGGGGGTTGGATCTCATCTCCAGTCTGTGAGCGTGGAGTTTGCGTGTTCTCCCTGTGCTCTGCTTTTCTCCTACAGTTCAAATACAGTATCTCACAAAAGTGAGTACAACCCTCACAAAAGAGTGTGTTTTACATTTCAGCAGCCACTTTATTATAGGATCTCAAGGGACAATGAAAATTGGATACTTACTTTAGAGTAGTCGATGTTCAGCTTGTACAGCAGCAGAGTTTTACTGTCTTCTAACAATAACTCAACATGCAGACATTTATTGTCTAAAAAACTGGCAACGGACATGAGTACACCCGAAGTGAACGTGTCAAAACTGTGTCCATATCACAGAGCTGGATGTTAGACACATCGCGCTTCGACACCTTCCACTTCAGGACGCCCCACAGGTGCTCAATAGGGTTCAGGTCTGGAGACATACTCGACCCCTGACAAACACATGAACATGATAAACAGGACATGTGACTTTGCATGGTTAAAGATGTGCAGCTGTTATTATTTAGGGAGTGCTCACTTTTATTGCCAGCGCTTTTGACAATAATGGCTTTATTTTGAGTTATTTTCAGAGAACAGTAAATTTATACTGTTATACAAGCTGCACACTGATTTCTCTGAAATATTTCCAAGTTTCATTTTTATAATATTGTCCTTTGAGAAGATATACTAACATATTTGCTGAAATTAGAGGGGTGTAGTGAGTGGGTGTACATACAGTACACAATTAGTTGATTGGCGTTTCCAAATTCCAGAGTCGACAGGCTGTCAGGATGGATTGTCCCTCTGCAGACCCTCTGCCGACCCTACAAAGGATAAACCATATATAAATATAAATAAATTATTACATTTATTCTTCTATTATTATTTTAGAGCAAAAGTATTTCGCCAAACCTGTTATTCATGTGTTTCAATCAGGCACCTTATCCCTAGTGACGGACAATCTTAATGCTTCAGCATATCAAGACATTTTGGACAATGCTATGCTTCCAACTTTTTGGAAACAGTTTGGGGAAGGTCCTTATCTATTCCAACATGACTATACCCCAGTGTACAAAGCAAGAACTATAAAGACATGGCTTGATGAGTTCGCTGTGGAAGAACTTGACTGGCCCTAACACCGAGCCCTGACCTCAACCTTATTGAACACCTTTGAGATGAACTGGAACGGAAGTTGTGAACCTGGCCTTCTCGTCCAACATCAGTGTCTTACCTCATAAATGCTCTACAGAATGAGTGGACATGAATTCCCTCAGAAACAGTCCATGATCTTGTGGACAGCCTTCCAAGGACAGTAGAAGCTGTTATACTGTAGCTGCAAAAGGGAACCTACATGACCAACATGAACCAACGCTATATTGAAGATTATGTATTTGGATAGAATGCCATTGCAGGTTTGGCCAAATACTTTTGTCCATATAGTGTAATTTAATTGATACTAGTCAAACATGCAGACCATCCATATTATTTTGCAGCATTTTCATAAAATAAACTGATTGATAAATAAATGTTTGGTACATTTTCTAACTGCGTTACCCTTGGTATCACTTTAAGCATACCTTGTTTATAATGTTGCAGTCTGGATCATAGACCAGTTAATAAGTTTGAGGAGCCATTTGAAAGATTTTAATTAAAACAGCAATTGGTTCTCGCTTACTCGTATTATAATACTGGTTGTCCCAAAAAAATTACTACCAAATTTTGTGAAATTGATTATAAAATCTATACCCGTTTGAATATGTTGTTGGAATTTTGATGAATAAATCTTAAATTTTTCAACATGAAGCCTATTTAATTTAATTTGCCTAGGACACGTAGTTACTATATTTTAGGATACCCTATATATGGATAAAAATTTTACAGTATAACCAGAATTACTATGTTTCTGTTAATCTGCATTTAGACAATAAGGGAATGTTAAAAGCGTTATACAAAAACATTTTCTACAAGCAAACCAGTTGGCAACCTTGTTCTGGTGGTTTGACCAGATCTGTCTGTGTTTGGGCTACTGGGAGCAGTCGGAATAAACAGGAACTTTCAGCACGGTTAGGGGAAAAAAGAGCAGACAAAAAACAAAACCATAATCTTTTCACTATGCCAGGCCTACAACAGATTTTCCTTTCCAGGGAGATTTCCAAGTAGAACTCCTTTATGCAGTGACATGGTGGTTAAGTGGGTGGGTGGGTGGGGGGGCTTAAATGTGCTTGAAAAAAAGTGATTGACATCATTGATGATGCCGTTGACTCCTAAGGGTTAATATAACTGTTGCCTAATCAATTAAATTATTTTGACTGTGATCAAACTAATAAGATTTAGCTTAAAAGACACATATTTTAAGGGTTGTGTTGGTACCAAGGCTTCTGTCTCACAGCTTCAGGATCTCTGGGTTCAATCCTGAGCTTGGCTTTTTTCACAGTTTGGAAATTTCCATTTTCTCCCCATGTATTTCCTCCATGACAGTAAGTGGTTTGGCAATGCTAAACTGACCCTCAGTGTGTAGGCTTTGTGTGTACTGATGTATACCCCATGGTTTGTTCCCGCCTCCCGCCTGATGTTCCCCAGACTGGGATAAACGGCTACTGATAATAAATGAACAAACAGATCGTTTATTCATCTGGTGAAGTAATCTAGTATTAATACATCTTAAAAGTCAACGTCACTGAAGTTAATCCAGGACTTGTGATTAAATTAAAACCAACTGACATTTACAGAAGACTTCAAGCACTATGAGTACGGTACCATTAAAGGAGTTCCTGGGAGGCCGTGAAGCAGGCAGTTTAATTATATTGAGCAATTAGGGGAGGTTTTACTCTCATAACTGTGTTCTGTTATTCTGCACAATCAAATGTCCAGGTTTGACTTGAAAACCCCATGTATAATATTTACTGTAGAGATGAACTCTATATATAAAGAACTCCTTCCTTTTGCAGAAAGTGGACATTTTAAGAAAGAATTTCTTATTGTATGTTGAAATTATCGTCCTGCTTTCAGTCTAACACTATACAACAGAGACACATTTTACTTTTAAATATTTAAATTTGTATCCATCAACTGCTGAACATTTTTCTGTTGAAGGTAAGAAATGAGAAAAGAGTTTACTCTTGAACTTGTCAGCACACAGATAGTCCTGTGAAAGAATGTGGATGAATGTTGATGTTTTGGGATTCATCTGGCATTTCAAAAGTCTTGAAAAAAAAAAGTTTCAACCCAGTCCTTTTGGAAAATAATATAAACTGTGGCAGTCATGTATAGTACATCTGAAAAAACATTACATTTAAGTCCACCCGTTTTTTCTCATCGTTAACTTTAATTTGTCTTCGCCAGCCTTTGTTTGGAAAATTTAGAAAAGAGTCATCTGTTTCTCCGTCTCGGAGACATCATGGCGCTGATAAGCCTCCTGTCCAGAGAGAAGGAGCGCGAGGCGAGAGTGGGAGTGGAGCTGGAACGGCTGTTTGTAAACCAAAGATACATGTGCACTAAAAAATGCTGTCAGGAAGGAAGAAGCATGAGACCCATTTAACCAGTTCCACATGTGTGCAGGGACTCGGGGGACTATCCTTCAGGGTCTGCTTAAGATGGACCCTGGGTATGTCTCTGGCGGAGCTTTTCTTCATCTCAGCTAACATCACGTGCAGTTTAGAACAATAAATTACTGTGTGCTCACTGAGTTCGAATGGGTTTAGGAAAAGCTTTGTGCTTTTTTTATTTTTGATGTTTTTTGTTCTCTCTGTGCAGATGTGTAAGAGCAAAGTATGGCTATGCTGAAGAAATGTAAGTACCGGCTTTTACTAACTACATTCCCATCACATGTATAGTATGCACAGTAATGATCTGGATTTGTCCTGAAACTGTAGATTTACATGCTAATGTAAGATACTTACACCCCGGGGTGGAGTATTTTTCTATAACATCATGACCTAATGTGTTTAATTCCTTCCATACCACAACCTATCACTTTTTATTCACTCATTGATCTATTTAAAATGACAAAAATGGCTTTGTGTTTTTCCACTATTCCCTTATACATCAAGGGTTAAAGATTTAAATCTTTACTCTGGTTTGTGTTTTGTGGAGTTTGCATATTCTCCCTGTGCTTGATGGGTTTCCTCCGGGTTCTCTGGTTTCCCCGAACAGTCCTAAGAAATGCAGTGTCGATTGGAGATGGGGGATCTGATAGGGGGATAGTGATTTTTTTCTACATTCTACAACAATACTGGGGATTTCGAAACTATGAAATAATGCATAAGGCATTAGGTAATTATGTAGCAACAAGACAAAGTCGTTCTGGAAGAGTTCTTGCAAGAACAGTATTGTGTCAAGTGCATTTGCAAAACCCATCAAGCTCCATCATGAAACTGTCTCTCATGAAGACCTTCCCAGGAAAGCCGGACCAAAACCTACCTCTGCTGCAGAGGAGACGTTCATTTAGAGTCACCAGTCTCGGAAATCACCAATTAACAACCAGCATCTCAGATTAGAGCCGGTATGAAGACTTTAGAAAAAAATTATTATTTGTAAAGTACCTTACGGAATAGTGAATTTTTATATACTGTTTATACAGTATAATTTTTATATATACAAGATCTGAAAACTGTTGTTCACAAACGCTGTCCGTCTAATCTGACTGAGCTGGAGCTGTTTTGCAAAGTAGAATGGGCAACGATTTCCGTCTCTAGATGTGCAAAGCTGGTAGAGACATACCCTAAAAGACTGGCAGCTGTAATTGCAGCAAAAGGTGGTTCTACAAAGTATTGACTCAGGGGGCTGAATAATTACGCACATCCCACTTTGCAGTCATTTATTTGTAAAAAATGTTTGGAATCATGTATGATTTTCGTTCCACTTCTCACGGTGTACACCACTTTGTATTGGTCTTTCACGTGGAATTCCAATAAAATTGATTCATGTTTGTGGCTGTAATGTGACAAAATGTGGAAAAGTTCAAGGGGGCCGAATACTTTTGCAAGCCACTGTATATATGTAAATTTTCAAGTTTGATGTGATAAAATGTTGCAGTTCCTCTATAATCCTACAGATGGTGAACCTTAAACTATTCCCACGTTTACTCTTATAGCTTTACTCTTAAGGCGCATTTATGACACAAAGCGACTTGCATTGTATCGCATTATACACCTGAGCAGTTGGGGGTTTAATGTACTGTAACTTTAAAGTAAGTTGGGTCTTGATCAAGGGCCCAACAGTGGCAGCTTGGTGGTGCTGGGACATGAACCCGGGACCTTCCAATGCCTTAACCACTGAGTTACCCTTGACATTAACAGTATGATATCCCATGTGGTAGGAACAAAGAATTTGCTAAGTTTGTTTAGAATTGTAACAACAGTTGAAAAAAAAAGAATCTAGAATCAGGATATTAATAAAATCATGATACTAACAGAATTGCAATGCAGATTGAATCGCAACCCTGATCCCTGGTGATTCCTATCCCTAGTGTAGACTGCTTGATATTTCTAAATTGCCCCTAGTGTATAATTGGGTGTGTGAGTTTGTGTGTCCCCTTTGATGAGTCCAGAGTGCACAGTACCCCACCTCCAAGTTCTCCAAGTTCCCTGGGACAGACTCCAGGTCCCTCCACAACAGTCAACACGATAAGCTGTTGTATAGTAGCTGATGAATGGATGGACAATGGATCACTTCCATTACAGATGTTCTAAACAGATGTTCCTTTCACTGTCCTTTTTCTTTGACTTAAAGAATATTAGTTCCTCTGTCCTAAAGAATTTCCCATGATGGGCATTCTTAGACATCTACCTCCAAATGTTCCATAATGCTCTTCTCATGGAAAAACTGCACATTTTTCACTCCACCTTTTTCTTCACAGTGCGGTGCTTCAAAAAAAAAAAAAACAAGTTGGTAGGTAAATATCGTTAAAGTCGTTAAACCAAATTCCATTGGTTTAAGGTTCAGTCTCTGAAGCAATTCCAGCTCAAGATAAAAAAAATGTCAGAAATTATTCATCATGTAGAGTATGAGACATAACTGGGAGAAATTAAGGAGAAATTGTTTCAAGGAACGCTCTGTGCTCCGACGTCATATACTGACATTAGAGCTGACATTATTATACGTGTGTGTGTGAAAGTGTGTGTGTGTAAGAGTCTTGGCAGTTGCACTGCGAGTGAGGTAACCATCAAGTCTCGTGTGTATGCAGGTTCAAACCCTCCCTATAAACTAGCAATTACAGCCAAGTGTTTGTTTTCTGGAATAATGTTTATAACAGCACTTTCAGCACTTACAGAGAAAGTGACCTGACAGTGCCGGAGACTGAGACCATGTGTTTACTCAATTCCTGAACAGGTGACATTCTGCACTTGAGCCCAAACCCTATAGTGCCAGCTTGCTTAATTGTGTCCTGGGACTATATGCCAAATTTAAAGTAAGTTAAAAGAAAAAGCATCTTCAATGGAATGTAAATGACGTTAAAAGATCAGTTTGCAACTGACTCCCAGATGTTTCTCTTCCTACTGACTTTCTACTGTTCCTAATGCAGAACCTGAAAGCCCTGCTCTCATAATCAGAGTAGGCTCTTCTTAAATACAATTTTATTCACTGGATTATAATAGCCAGATTAAAAAAATATATATATATATTAGAAAAACTTAATTTTGTTACAGAAAGCTCGTGGCTCCTGTCCTGAGTCTTGTTTCTAAGAGAAACAAATAAAAAAGCTCTGCTTCCCCATGACGTGACGTTAACCCTGACAAAAGAATTAAACCAACCATGGGAATCCATATACATAATAACAAAGGAATGAAGCAATCAAGGGGATTTTATACAGTAGGATGGTCTCATTTTATCCTGAGATAATCTCAGAGGATTCAGGGCTGTTGTTTAAGCAAAGGGAGATCAAGATGTTCTATAGCCAGGGGTGCCAATAATTATGGAAGATGAGTTTTCTTTTTCAACTTTAAAGTTAAGATTTTTCTCTCAACCTTTTCAATATCAAATAAATATGCATTATGCAAAAATAAGTAAGTTTTTTGTGTAACTTTACACAAAAATGGTAGATTTTTGGTGCTTGGGCCCGATCATCACTCCTTACAACTATACTCAGCAAAAGAAGAAACGTCCTCTGACTTTCAACTGTTTTTACTTTCAGTAAACTTAATGTGTAAATATTTGTATGAACACTAAAAGAGTCAACACCATAAGACATAAACTAAAAATGTTTCACAATGTGTCCCTGAATGAAGGGAGGCTCAAAATCAAAAGTACCAGTCAGTATCTGGTGGCCACCAGCTGCTTGAAGTACTGCAGTGCATCTCCTCCTCATGGACTGGACCAGATTTGTCAGTTCTTGCTGTGAGATGGAGGGATTGTGTGTTCCTGGTGTGACTCGGGCAGTTGTTGTGGCCATCCTGTACCTGTCACGCAGGTGTGATATTCGGATGTACCCATCCTGTGCAGGTGTTGTTACACGTGGTCTTCCACTGCGAGGATGATCAGCTGTCCTTCCTGTCTCCCTGTAGCGCCGTCTTAGGCGTCTCACAGTGCGGACATGGCAATTTATTGCCCTATAGCCACATCAGCAGTCCTCATGCCTCCCTGCAGCATGCCTAATGCACGTTCACGCAGATGAGCAGCGACCCTGGGCTTCTTTCTTTGGGTGTTTTTCACAGTCGGTAGACAAGTCTCTTTAGTGTCCTGCGTTTTTAGAACTGTGACCTTAAATGCCTACTTTCTGTAAGCTGTTAAGGTCTTAACGACCATTCCACAGGTGCGTGTTAATTAATTGATTATGGTTAATTGAACATGCATGGAAAACATTGTTTAAACCCTTTACAATGAAGATCTGTAAAGTTATTTGGATTTGTACAACATTATTGTTGAAATACACAGTCCTGAAAAAGGGGCGTTTCTTTTTTTGCTGAGTATATATAGAAAAAAAAAATTTCAATAATCTAGCGGAGGTTTTTTAACACACTCAAGAAGTCATGAAAATCAGTACCCAGGTTGGACTCTGGATCTGTTGGAGACTCCTGGATCAGTTGTTTTTCAGTGACCTCTAGTGTTTGCGCTTTATAACACTGGCTGATTGTGGCAGGTTGTGCTGCTATAGGAAAATAATCAATGATGGGATGATGAACTGATGAGGCAAAACAGATGTTTTTTATAAATAATGTTGATTATTTTACAAAAGCAACAGCACATCCTGATATCATTTCTTTTACCACACCAACCTGCTGCTCATTTGTATTTTTTAAATCATTAAAGCTTTATTAATAAAACACACATCACGTTTTTTTTTCATTCTTTTCCAACTGAATTGAATTTCAGTTCCTTTCATCAAGACTTCCAGTTATGACAGATGTAAACAGATGTTCCCTGTGTGTGTGTTCCAGTTAACCGGGTGCTCTCCATGTTACTCCTCCTGATGGCACTGGCTCTGCTGTACAGCAAAATGTTTAAAGCATATCAGCCAGAAAACCACTCAGGTACTGCACGTGCAAGCTCAGAGGATTAAGCAGGAAGTGTAAGGGTCCGTTGTTTAAATTTGTCCTCCTGCTACAGAACGGCCGCGGAACAACGAGGCCCCAAACCGAACGGCGGACGATGTGTCAGAGACGGACGTTCCCGTTGTGATCTGTGCAGCAGAAGAACGTCTCGGAGCTGCCATGGCGACCATCAACAGTGTGTATAGCAACACGAAGTCCAGTGTCATCTTCTATATAGTGACCCTGAGAGATGCTATCAAGCTGACAAGGTTCGTCATGCTACAGTATAACATTCTGTACATACACACACATATAGTTTCTAGTTGTATCCGTGAGCTTTCCTTGTTGGTTTTTCATTTCTGGTCTTAAACAGGCAGTACATCAAGAAAACCAAGCTGAAACAGATCAAGTATAAGATTCTGGAGTTCAATCCCATGGTGCTGAAGGGCAAAGTGAAACCAGACTCATCCAGACCAGATCTCCTTCATCCTGTGAGCAAAGCTTTACAGTATAAAAGAGACTCCAGAAAAGAAAAGTGGATTCCACAGTGTACCAGGGGTGTTCAAGTCAAACCGAGACTTTTGATTGTGCAGAATAACAGAACAGAGTTAAGAGTTAAAACCCCCTTTATTTCTCGATATAATCCTCTGCTACACTAATGCACTTATCCCAGTGTTTCACTAGTGCTTGGATACTAAGTTTTCTCAGTATCTCAGCGCCTTGTTTTGCACTGCCTGATTCACGTCTGGCACCCTGGCCTCCCAGGAACACCTTTAATGACCCAAACATGTCGAAATGGCTTGGAGCGAGGTCAGGGCTGTACGGAGGATGTGGCAAGAACTCCTAACCGAGTTCCTGTAATGTGCACGGTGCTTCATCACCAGTCTCGGTTTGACTTGAATGTCCCTTGTTTTTGCGTATGTACAGTACCACGAATTAAACTGGTTTCGCATGGAACCAAATCTGAAAGGAACATCATGTGTTTGCGGTTCTTCAATTGTGTAACATCAACACCAGTGATAAAAATTGTGTCATTTATGTTAAATGATGTGGATTCATTTCTCTAGCGCTGCCTCTGGAGGATAAACTGGAGGTTTATACATTGATAAAATTTCTGTCTTGTGTTCCAGCTGAACTTTGTCAGGTTCTACTTACCTTTGCTTGCTATCAGCGATCATAAGAAGATTGTTTACCTGGACGACGACATCATTGTTCAAGGTATGACCGTTTCGGATATTTAAATTAGCATTTAAACGGCCGAAAGAAAGGAGGAAACGGTTAGTTTGTAAGAAAACAGCGCATTTGTTTCATGAGTGAATCCCACAGGAGATATCCAGGATCTGTACAGCATCAAGCTGCAGTCAGGACATGCGGCGGCGTTTGCGTCCGACTGTGACCTGCCTGCCACACATGAGATGGTGCGCAGCGTCGGCATGCAGGTACGTAGCTTTTTGGCCAAATTCCGATGCAAGCTGATACATTTACAATCTTCAAAAATATGAAAGCATTTTGGTTCTCTTTGTGCACACCAGACATCCTACATGGGTTTCCTGGACTATCGGAAGCAGGCTGTCCGAGACCTGGGGATTGACCCCAACGACTGCTCCTTTAACCCCGGAGTGTTTGTGGCTGATATTGACGAGTGGAAGCAGCAGAAGATCACGGTGCAACTGGAGAAATGGATGAGCGAGAACTTCAAGTGAGCCCTGGATGTTAGGTGTTAGAGGTTTTAACCTGAAGGCAAACATCTCAGGAGTCACTATAGTCATATCGAACGTCCGTTTCATTCTTGTACACGTCATCTATGCTGCAATTTTCCATCTTGGATTTACAACTCCTATACCTGCTTCTCTGATTAATTAACATACTTTTTTTTTCCCCTTTGGGTTTACAGGGAAAACCTGTACAGCAGTGCCATGGCAGGTGGTGTAGCCACTCCTCCTATGCTCATCGTGTTCCACAACAAATATACAACGATCGACCCTAAGTGGCACGTCAGACACATGGGTAATTCATCTCTCCATCTTGTGCCAGTTTTGATACAGTTTGATACACCGTCACTTCACACCATTAGGGTTGAGGGTTCAAATCTCTCCTCTGACTCAGAGTCTGTGGAGTTTGTATGTCCCTCACCTTGTGCCCTGGAGTCAGGCTCGTGAATTTTACAATAGAGATAAGATTTTTGGCATTTGCCCTCTTTTTACCCACCACATTGAATTTGAAATGAAACACTCAAGACTTTTAACATTAATTCAAGAGGTTTCACAAAATTTCCTCCCACATACAGTACACACACACACACACACACACACAAATTATATAACATTAACACAGACATAAGTACTGCTTTTAATACATGCATGAAAAGTCTTTTTCAAGTTGCAAGTTCAAGAGACCTGTGAAATAAATGAGAGCAAAAAATACACCGTTTAATTTTCTCATTCTGTGAACTAAAGCGAATAGCCTTAATGTATTCATATGCAATGCATCATAAAACTCCTTTATTTCTCCTTAAATCCCTCAGGTTGGAGTCCTAATGCTTATTATCCCCAGTCTGTCCTCCAAGAGGCGCAACTGCTTCACTGGAACGGTCGCTTCAAACCCTGGGACTATCCCTGTGTTCACACTGACCTCTGGGAGAAATGGTTTATTCCTGACCCCTCTGGAAAATTTGTACTGGTGCGGCCTGAGACGTAAACAAAATAGACACTTCTACCGATGAAAGCTACAAGTGAAGACTGAAACGCAAACACCTGTTTTCATTATAGATTATACACTGACGAAAATAATACTGTAAAAGTTAAATGTGTGTTTTATTACTCGGATACACTGTGCCACATGTGTGAATTATGATTGACGGATTTTTAAACTTTGCTTTAAAAAGTGCCTTGCGATGGATAAGACGATGTTTCATCCAGGGAGGATACAGTTGTTACGTTCGGTCTCTTACCTTGTGACTAGGAGAGAAAAATAAATCTCCATCCATTTGAAATTTCTGCTTTGAGAGTCACATGTCAGGTAGATAAGCATGTGACACCAGCATAGGCTCTCACAGCAGAAACTATAAATATAATACATCACTATAATACTATAAAACAATCAACATTAACTTATTAGTTGACTAACAGTCTACATCACTGACTGTGCAGTTTGCTGTTCTAAAAGGGAACGCACAGACTAAATATTAGCTGCCTATTAATTAAAAAAAAAAAATACATACTTTCATGGTGGCATCTGCTCTGTAGAGTGTGAAAATGAAATAATTCCCAGTTCAAATGTGGTACTTTCAAGTTAAGTCAAATGCAGCAATAGTTTCTTTTTTTTTTTTTTTTACCAGGGGTCAGTTTAAAACAGTGGTCCTCAACCTTATTCCTGGAGGAGCTCTGCCCTTTTTAATGCAAGAGAAAGCTTATCTAATTGCTGTTCACTCAACACACAGCAGAGAGCACCAAAAATTACACCATGCCAAGACAGTTCAGGTAGATTCACTGTACACTACCAGTCAAATGTTTGGACACACCTAATTGCTCTTCTCTGAATTTTCTTTCTACATTTTAAAATACTGCTGATGGCTACATTTTAAAGTCTGTAGCATTATTCGGAAATGTAAAAAAAAAAAAATACTAATAATTACAAAAGGCGTGTCCACACTTTTGACTGGATGCATCACCCCGAACAAAATGTAATAGAAATTCTTGGTTGAAGTTGATTCTTAGCAAAGCTGCATACGTGTGAACTAAAAAGTAGTCCCCCCCACCCAAAGTCTGTTAACTTGTACAAGCATGTGGGCATTTCAATGTTTACATCCCACCTCTGGGGGCTTTGCTGTGCTGGAGTGGAAACAGATTGGAATAGGGAATTTCAAGATTTGCCATTACTGCATTATGCCAATATTGCCCCAATAACTGAACTAGAGCAGATTTCAAGTTTCAGTATTTTTCTTTTGTTTTACAGATTGTTCAGCATTACTGAGAAAGAAAAGGAAAAAAAGCCAAATTAAATAATTGCAATAAACAGAAAAAAAAAAAAACACAAGAGAGACTCTCTCTTTTTGGAAACATTTAATGGTTCACATGACAGGAATTCAACACTCCATAACCAGGTCAGTTAAATATTAACAAATTTACAGTCATGAGGAATGTAAAAAAAAATTCAAACAAAATGCAGCTTCTTAAAAAAACACCCAACCAGAACCCCAAGCCCACCCCCAAAATGTTCCCTGACAGAGACGAATCATTTCTGCCATCAACCCCCAAACTCCCTTTTCCTGTTGACGATCTCTTACAGCTCCTCCTTCTCTGTAGTTTTCTGAAATATAAAAATACAGATGACATCAGGTTTATATAAAATACTGTTAATTCGTTCTGAGAATCCAAAGCTATGCATGGGGTCTTTAACCATGGAAGGAAAGGGGGTGGGAAATCTATCCATCCATATCTGAAAAAAGCCTTACCGTGTCTTCTGCATCATCTGCTGGCACCTCCTCTTCATCCTCAACCTCCTCTTCCTCTGCTGGTTCTTCAGGCTCCTCTTCTGGCTCTTCCTCAACCTAAGCACACAGAAATAATACAGTATGCAATATTAAAAAGGTGGACAGACACCATGTACTACTATACCATTGTCCTGGTCTGATAAACTAAATAGTATATGCTGATGTGTGTTGTGCTCACCTGTTCATCAAGGTCAACATTCATGCTCAGCCTGAGCATGCGCTCTATCCTGTCTCCGTAAGCCTTGGTGTCTGCCAGCTGGTAGCCTGAGCGCAGAGTGGCAGTCTCAAACAACACCACTGCCAGATCAGATGCTGTCTGGTCATCTTCACTAGTCTGTAATCACAAAGCACTAATCAGAATCTCATGTATGTATTGTTCTATTGCTCACTTGGAAGTGAAGTTTGGCCAGGGCCGATTAATTAAAAATAATAATAAAAAAAAAATCCAGATTTCACTATATGTATACAAAAATTTAAACCGCAAATTGACCCTCTAGTATTTAAATGGATTTCCTATATTCAGGTAACCATGTCAGTTGCCTTTATATAAAATAACTTCCTCCATTACACAAAATGTTACAAAATTGTTCAAATCTCTCACAAATTTGTCACGCTTACTTGGACTCTCTTCAGCATCTCTTTAATGAGGGGGTGTTTTGGGTTGATTTCCAGTGTCTTCTTCTGACTTGCATAATAGCTGAAACAAACATTATCTCAGTTAATTTTGCCTGATCAATCATAAAATACGTGTGTTTATTTTTATGTTCTAGTTCTACACTTAGACTAGCAATCTAAGTGTTTTTAAACAAATAAAGAACTTGGTAGCATGATTGATTATAAAGGAAAATAATCAGGGGCAAGGGACTGTGATATGGGCTGACATGAAGCAGAGTTGATTTTAACAACAGGTATTTAAAAGATCTTAAAACAAAAACTCATGCTGAAATTTTTTTACTCCTCCAATACCACTGCATTTTATAAAAAAAAGAAAGGTCTCCATTATAACCAGTGTTTTAATATAAACCTTTCACTGGCCAGTACTGGTTTGAAAATCAGAACTGAGAATTCAACACACTGGTGTATTTTTGATTAATCATTTAAAAGTTCTTTTTTACCAGGACCCTTCTTTATACTTACTTTGTGGAAATGTCTTTTCCTGTCTGATAGGCCTGAGCCTTCATGATCCTCTCCATGTTTCCAGACCAACCATACTGACTGGCCACCAGAGCACAGGGAGAGCTAGTCAGTCTCTGGGACAACACTGCTTTCTCAATCTGCAGGAGCAAACACCGGAGTTAAGATTGATTGTGCAAATACTCGTCTAATAAACACCTTATTCCTGCTTTCGCATTAATTAAAAATTTAAATATTACTTCAGTTTACAAAGAGCTACACATGTTCAAGTACAGTACCTTATCCTTCAGGGACTTGTCCTTCATCCATGTTGTGAGAGGCTCAAACTCCTTCTCCAGGGCTTCTCTTTTCTCCTTGCCTTTCTCACTCTCATCAAATTTGACTCCTTCTTTGGCCACGTTCTGGAAGCGCTTGCCATCAAACTCGGGCAGTGCCTGGATGCAGTACTCGTCCACTGGCTCGGTCAGGTAGACAACCTCATATCCCTTCTTAAGCAGCTTCTCCACAAATGGAGAGGACTCCGCCTTAATGGAAAAATAATAATAAATTATATATAATTACTGATGCATGCACTACCTCCAAACTTCATTTGAAACCAAACCTTTGTGCTGAATAAACAGCACCACCCATGTGCTCACCTCCTGCCTGCTGGTGCCTGCCATAAAGTAGATCTTGTCTTGCTTCTCCTTCATCCTCTCGACATACTGCTCCAGACTGGAGACCCCCGATTCACTGTGAGAGGTCTGGAAGCGCAGCAGCTTAGCCAGCCTGGTTCTGTTCGAGTGATCCTCAATCACACCCAGCTTGATGTTGGTACCAAACTCCTTCCAAAACTTATCTGTGTACTGCTCCTCAGCAATTTTCTTGATCATATCCAAAGTCTTGCGGACCAGCTTTTTGCGGATGACCTGAAAAGAAGGAACATTTATACTTCAACACTGTTCTAAAAAGGACCAAGGAACCAATAGGACTTATTACTTAAAAAATAAAAACACAAACAGTTTCACTTCCTACCTACTAATAATATTAACTAATAAATATTCATTGTGAACTCATTGTGCCCAAGTTTAGACCCAAAAGAAACATGTGACTAGACAGCCTTTGGACCACTGTTAAGGATATAGCTATTGTGAAATTTGCTACAAATAAAATCTCTTTAACTTCATCATATTAAACCACCAATTTATTGTTTTTTTTTTTCCTTGCTTGCACCTAAAAACATAGGTTTAGGCTAACAATTTTACTTGACAACCAGTCAGTAAAATCTTGTAATGCCTTTTAAAAATGAAGCCACATTCAATTCAACATGTGAAAGTAAGGGAAATAACCACAAATGAGCTTCCACTTGCTGAATGCAAATACAGCGACCTGACCATGTGTGTTGGTCCCCAGTTCTCACCTTCAGCAGCTTGTGCTGTTGCAGGGTCTCTCTGGAGACATTCAAAGGAAGATCATCGGAGTCCACCTGAAAGGAGAGATCAGATTAAAGTCCTCGTTAAGGGACATGTTTACAATATATACACAGTATAATGTTCTAGAAGGCCAAGTTATAGCACTCACCACACCCTTGATGAAGTTCAGATATTTGGGCATCATATCATGGAAGTCGTCTGTGATGAAGACTCTGCGTACAAACAGCTGCAAGGGAGAAAGTCAGATGAGACGAGACGCATAGAAGTTTGCCTTTTAAATCTTCCCCAATATAGCAACTTACTCTTATTTTGTTTGCATCATCTTACCTTGATGAAGTCATTCTTCTTGGAGCCGTACTCATCAAAAAGACCTCTGGGTGCTGCGGCAGGAACAAACAGGATGGACTTGAAGGTTACCTCTCCCTCAGCTGTGAAGTGGATGTGACCCAGAGGCTCTTCACTGTCCTGCATGATGAGATTTTCTTTTTAAATAAAATGCTAGAAAAGATTGTCAAACTTAACATTTTTTGACAAGCAGGAGACTTACCCTTGAGAAAGTCTTGTAGAAAGCCTTGTATTCATCATCTTCTACCTCTTTAGCAGGCCTCTGCCAGATGGGCTTGATGTCATTCATCAGCTCCCAATCCCACACAGTCTTCTCCACCTAAACACAAAAGGATAAAATATATATACACACCAGATCCACAAGACATCCTATCTAAACCTGTTTGGCTTGCTAACATTCAGGTGCTATAATAGATTAGGGATGCAGCCGCTTGTACTTACCTTCTTGGTCTTAGGTTTGTCTTTATCTTCCTCCTCTTCCTCTACCTCAGCCTCATCTTCAGAGGTCTCCTTCTCTGCCTCTTTCTCGGCTTCATCCTCCTCAATTGGCTCTTCCACTGTTTCAGTCTGAACAAAAACTCCAACCATGAGCTCACAAAACATGGAGAATTATACAAACATATGTTTTGCTTCATAGGCTATGATAACTTACCTTGCTGCTCCACACATAAATAGGAAAGTTGATGAACTGGGAGTACTTCCTCACAAGGTTCTTAATGGTCTCCAGCTCAAGGTAGTCAGAAGCTTCTTCCTTCATGACCAGGCTAAAAGAAAAGTGCAAGAACAGTGTTAGTGTTACACTTGAGTGACGGTCATGACAATATAGAGTTATGGAGCTTTTAATAGCGACCAGTGGGGGGGGGGGAATAAATAATTTGATAAGTGGTCAGGAAAAACTTCTTGAGATAAGGAAGAAACCCGGGGTCAAAATGGAAGCCATGCTTGTCTGGGCGGCATCAGTTATTGGGATTATAACATGGTACTCTTTCATAATTGTATACTACAAATTCAAACAGTACCAAATGTGTGTGAACGATGTTCAGTACTAGAATATTATGAATAAAAGTTCTGAGATGAGCACGAGTATGTCTGTATGACTACAGCAGGAGATCTTTTTACATACGTTATGGTGGTTCCTCTGCCCAGAGTGTTGCCTCGTGGGTCCTCGATGACCGAGAAGTCGTTCGAGTCAGACTCCCAGATGTGCTGGGTGTCGTTGTTGTGCTTGGATGTGACGATGACCTTGTCAGCCACCAGGAAGGCAGAGTAGAAGCCGACTCCGAACTGACCAATCAGCTCAGAGGTGGACTGGCCTTCTGCCTGCATATCCGTCATCTTGTTGAGGAACTCACTGGTGCCCGACTTGGCGATGGTACCCAGGTTCTTCACAAGTTCCTCTTTGGTCATGCCAATGCCAGTGTCAGTGATGTGCAACATGTTCTTCTCCTTGTCCGACTGTGGGGGGGAGGGGGAGAAAAGAAACTTTTGACCTTTCTGACTGTACTACAGAAGCCATGCTTCATTTTAAATGGAGCTTCTTACTACCTGCTTGTCTAATCTTATCTTGACTAAAAATTTGTTTCTCTTTGCAATGCAAAATAATACCAGAAGCACTCTTAGGTTTCACTACTGAAAGCCCTACACCAGAAATGGTCCGTGGAACACACCTTAATCTTAACAGTCAGCTCTTCGTTTCCAGCGAGTGCATCGTCATTGGTGAGAGACAGCAACCGGATCTTATCCAAGGCATCAGAAGCATTAGAGATCAACTCCCTCAGGAAGATCTAGAAGAAAACAGAAAAATTAAGTATACCTACAGTAAATGTAAAGAAGACTCAATGAATTGTCATTTATTTTCATGCATCTTTGCCTCACCTCTTTGTTCTTATACAGAGAGTTGATGATCAGTTTCATCATTCTGTTCACCTCCGCCTGGAAAGCAAACTTTTCAGATTTTTCCCGAAGTTCTTTAATCTGTGCCGTGTTCAGTCCGTCAAGTTGAATGGCTTCTTCCTCCCTGGTGAGAAACACACAAGACAAATCCCAAGACATCTCATTAGGGTGATTTCAGACATTTAAATGTAAGGTGACAAGTAGTCTTGTATATAATGTGTAGATTTTACACATTGTGGAACATCTGAGTAACTTATAGCTTTGGGTTGTAAGAATTTAACACTAACCTCTGAACAACTTCATCGTCCGTCCTCGAGCCATCTCTGCTCTTACCCAGGTCATCCTCAACTGTACCGTCTACATCGACATCATCTTCTGCCTTAACAGATGCTGTAAGAAATCAGGACATTTTACATAAATATATGAACATTACTGAAGCTCAAAATCAAGGTGTGGACAATATGACCTGTTTCAACTTGCATTATTTATCAATTAAGGAAACCCTAACTACACACAAAAAAAATACCACACATGTCATATATAGATTCAAAATATTGAATTAATGGTAAATAGCATTAACGTTACTCCTATTCCCATCAAGCATTCTGCAGGGGAAAAAAGTAAGCTAACAAGCTAGCTAGCTAAATTAATTTAAGCTAGTCGGGAGGAGACTTAAGCAGGCTAAACAAAAGCAAGCCTTGGGTTAAAAAAAAGGTTTAATATATAATATTATAAATACAATATATACTGTAAAGAAATATATAAAACAAATAGAGTATGACTAGCTAGCTAGCAATCCTGAGGAAACTTCTAGAAGCACATGCAACCGAAGCCATGATTCTGCAGCTTCCTCAAGATAAACGGCCGGTCAAGTTCACGTTCAAAGCTGACAGAGAAACCATAACGTTACTTACTGAACACAAGAAGTGCACAGAAAAGCCCTAAGATCCATAACCGCTTCATCTTCGGAAGCAGAACCGTGTTATAACCCAGCACAGGACAGGTTTAAAGCTCCCGAAGCGCACCACTTCCCCTATCAAGTCCCAAAATGCAGCTGCAAAAAAAAGAGACAGAAGTCGGCTTTATGATATTCTGGATTTAGAGGCGATGCGCGAGCGAAGTTGACCAATCAGAGCTCCCCACGCACAATACTGCACCAATCGCAGAGCGAGCTGCAGCCACGCTCGACCAATCACCGCTTTACATGTCCGACTTCACGTGGTCAAATCGTGGCCTCTCTGGATTGGCTCGGGTGTCTGTCAAACACGCTGCTGTTTTTTTAAGAAGCTCTGCTTTCGTCCCTGATCTGGAAGCAGTCTTAATTTCTGATAGAGGTGGTGTCGAGTTAATAAAACTGATCTAAAATGAGTGGTGGGCGGATTTAGTTTTTTTTTTTTTTTTAATCCACCCTTTCGAGGGTTGTGACATCCGGGCCAAATCACACTAGTGCTCACTTTAATGACCAGCTGTTGCTATGAACCTATGATATGTGATGTAGACCAGTGACCAAACTGTGATTCAGGAAGTAGGAGAATCTGGGAAAATTACTGTCTAATTCTCAAGACTGATGTAATGAAAATGTGATTAAAACAAGTTTTCAGTCATGATTTTAATTAATTTAGGCAATTCTTGCTGGTTAGAAAGTGTTGATTAATTTACTATAACAGTATATCTGACACTCTGACAGGCTTATACTTTGTAATAAAACATCATAATTTACATCCGGCCATCTAGGAACCTCTGTGGTCCAACTAGGGATCGTGGAAGCTAATGGTGACCATTATATTTATTCTCATTTTATGACTGTGTTAGGACCTCCGGTCAACTTTCACATGCATATTCACACATTAAGGGCAATTTTGGGAATACCAATTATCCTAACCTGCATGTTTTTGGACTGTGGGAGAAGACCATAGTACCCGGAGGAAACCAACCAAGCACAGGTAGAAGGGAATCGCACACAGACCCTGGACTTGAAAGGCCACAGTGCTAACCCCCAAGCCATCATGCCGCCACAACCTCATTTGCATAGTACTAACACACACAGAGTTTTTATCTGATGAGCATTCTACATAACCTAAAACAAACTATATATAAAATTACAGATTACGAAACAATCTCAGCTGAAAAAAAAAAATCTACCATTACTTACTACTGTACTCTTCAATCTAGACATTGGTTGTAAATTCACCACTCAGTACATTCACCCTTGTCTTGCTGGAAGTGGCCTGGGGTAAGGTACAGATACACAGTAACGTTCAGATGAACTGAGATTTTTTCCCCTCATCATGGCTCGACTGGTGTGGAGAGATTTCCCAGGACCAAAGCATCACCACCTCTGACCTGTGTAAAGCAGGTCAGATCGGCTCCATGGATCTGTGGTGTTGACGTTGGTTTCTGACCCTTCCATTTGCATGTCACAGAGGACCTTGACAAACCTTTTTCCAGTCTTGTACTATCTCGTTTAACTGAGCCGGTAGCCACTGTGGCCTCATATTTGGCACAAGTGGCCTAACTGCTTCAGGGTTTGATGTGTTGTGCAGTCTGAGATTTTTTTTTTCCACCAAGCTACTGCCTCATGGATGTTTTTTGTTTCTCCCGATGTACCTCAGAGACTGTGGTGCATGGAGTTCCCAGGAGAGTCTGAAGCAGACAGCACAATGTATTACATTAACACAGCTTGTTGCACAATATATACTGTACATTCTGCACTACCTCAGCCGGCCTGATTTTATATACTGGACAGACTTTTTAACTTAACATATGTATGTAGTCACTATAGGCATACAGGCTTTTATTTTTTTATTCCCCTCTTATCCATTGATTTTCTAATAGTTTCAGTTGATAATTACATTAAATAAATTTAGAATTATAAAATTCCTTTTGTACACGTATAATAAAACACTGCGATGTGCAGTCATTTATGAACTCTCATTTGCATTTCCGACTTTACATTTACATACAGTATAGGCATTTGGCAGATGCTCTTATCCAGAACGACTTGCCATTAGTCCAACACAACTTGGAAGAGGTTGTTTTTTTTTTTTTTCATTGACTATATTTAAATACTGCTACCCACAAATGGATTTGGTTTGCATTATCTGTAGTAGTCTACTACTTGTACCGTATTGCTCAAAAACACACCCTTTCCTTGCTGCCTTTGGTGAAGTTCTCAACAGTCTTTTGCAATTAGCTGTTCAACAGAAAAGCTAGGGCAACTTCCATCATGTCTTCCTAGGAAGGTACGTAATATCCTCACCAATGTCAAGTCAAATGTATGTATTACATTTCTGTTGGCTTTTGGGTAAGATTTCCGAGAACTGCATTAAAAAAATACTTTGAACAAAAAAAAACTATTTTCTTACAAATAAAATAACGCTTAATAGATTTTTCAAATGAAAACATCATTAAAATAATTTATGAATAGTACTTGAGCCTAACCCCACCCCCACATTCATATTAAATTATGTTATGCAATATAAATTTAGGAAATAGAAACAAAGGCTGCAAAGTGCCTAAAAATACATATGGTTGTTTATGTAACAACCTGAGCAGCAACCTCATTTCCTCTCTCGTCTGTTCCAACCACACAGCATTCAACATCACCAGTATACTAATCACCGGCCGGGTCGTCTGTTACTATCTGCAGCTGTTTCTCGCGGGTTCATGCCTCACTCACTATGTGGCTTATCAAACAAAAAAACATTGATTGGAAACAGATCAAGTACAGGGACTGGGCTAAAACCGGGAAACAAAATCAGAGTCAATAAAATCCTTCAGGAATCCTGGAGAACTATTCCTTTTCAAAATACATGAAAGTCTTTATTTGGGAAGCAAATTGGGCTCAAGACTTTTGCACAGTACCATATAATACAACTGTTTCCTGCTAAATCGGGTATGGTGGCTGTAAAATAAGAATAAGCAGGACGAATAAGGGCAGATAAGTGTAGGTTACTTTACTTAAGACTCCATTGATGTCAATCTGCATGGTAAGATAACGTATCTCTGTATTTTCCATTGGGGCCTGGCATGTGAGCTAAGCAGTACTCACAACTAAGACACTGAAGTGGTGCTTCAGAAAAGTGTTTATACCTCAATAGATAGATCATAAGTAGAAATCTCAACAATGCCCCAGTCATTTTATTCCTAGTCATTTATTTAGGATGACTGTATCTGAAAAAAAAAAATTATGCTTATTAATACTGGTAGGTGTTCTCCCCGTGCTTGGTGGGTTTCCTTCGGGTACTCCGGTTTCCTCCCACAGTCCAAAGACCTGCAGATTAGGCTAATTGGTCTTTGACCGAAGTCTGCCACTGAACATCCATGAAATTAACATTATGAGTTATATACCAGTAAACGGCGGCGCGATGGTGTAGTGGTTAGCACTGTCGCCTTGCACCTCCAGGGTCTGGGTTCGATTCCCCGGCCAGGCTCGATTCCAGTCTCTGTGTGCATGGAGTTTGCATGTTCTCCCCGTGCTTGGTGGGTTTCCTCCGGGTACTCCGGTTTCCTCCCACAGTCCAAAGATATGCAGGTTAGGCTAATTGGCGTTCCTAAATTGCCCGTAGTGTGTGATTGGGTGTGTATGTGTGTGTGCCCTGCGATGGATTGGCACCCTGTCCAGGGTGTACCCCGCCTAGTGCCCGAAGTCTCCTGGGATAGGCTCCAGGTCCCCCGCGACCCTGAACACAGGATTAAGTGGTATAGAAAATGAATGAATGAATGAATGAATACTGGTAGGCTTTTATTCATTGTTAGCCATGTTAGGCATCAGTGTTGGATATTTTGTGAAAGACCTGAAGTCAGGTCAGTCAGGTCAGTCATTAATTTTTATCAAGATTAAAGAAGCAGAAAATAGTACTCTAACTCCAAGCCATAATGATAAAAATCCAAAATGTCTTGTCCATCGCTGTCTAATTTAGATGATTCCTCATGGAAGATCTGCTCACAGTGCAGTGAAAAGCGTAATCTAAAGCTGTACTGCAGATATACAGAGCAAAGATTTCTATTTCAGACAGTGCAGTGTGAGACGTGCTGATAAAGGGAAATTGATAAGCTCGAAAAGTTTGCATAAAAATATAATCATGCAGGCACATGAGATATGATATCATAATGGTTATGTAGTGTAATCACATATGGAAAAGGGTATATACAGTATAGAACACCTAATTTGCTTTTGTAGATTAACTACAACAAACAAGGGGTAACACTTTTCTTCTTCTATAAAGGGTGTAGATTTTTGCACTCAGCTCTATTTCACACGGAAGACATCAAACTTAACACTCTAAAAGGAAACACTGCCAATGATCTACAAGTTAGTTCCTGTCATCACAAATGCTGTAATCGTTATAAACAGCCTCTGTTCTCTCTCTGGATGCAGCTGACATGTCTCAAAGTTTCTCAAGTGTCTGAAAATTTCATTTTACAACGCACTGATACTGGAGTCCTCCACTAAAGGATAAAAAGTGATCACAATATCAATGACTATAATCAATCAATCCAAAAGTATGTATGTATGTATTATTATTATTATTATTATTATTATGCAAAGTGTCCACCATACTAAGTCTCTGTATATGAGTTGCTAATATAAAAACATTATATAATATAGAAGTATTAAAATGAATTTTGCAGCTGGAACTACTGTAACAGAAAATCAGTCAGCTCTTTCTGACCAATCACAACAAATTATTTAACAGTAATGTTTATACAATGATAGTTAGAGACAATTCAAGAATAGTTTTCAGCATTATTAGTTTATTATTTGCTTATTGTTTATTGTGTTTATAAAAATGATTTAATGAATGATTGTTAATGGAGTGGCGGCGCGGTGGTGTAGTGGTTAGCACTGTCGCCTTGCACCTCCAGGGTCTGGGTTCGATTCCCCGGCCAGGCTCGATTCCAGTCTGTGTGCATGGAGTTTGCATGTTCTCCCCGTGCTTGGTGGGTTTCCTCCGGGTACTCCGGTTTCCTCCCACAGTCCAAAGACATGCAGGTTAGGCTAATTGGCGTTCCTAAATTGCCCGTAGTGTATGTGTGTGTGCCCTGCGATGGATTGGCACGCTGTCCAGGGTGTACCCCGCCTAGTGCCCGAAGTCTCCTGGGATAGGCTCCAGGTCCCCCGCGACCCTGAACACAGGATTAAGCGGTATAGAAAATGAATGAATGATTGTTAATGGAGCTGGGTCAAAAGTTTTGAAATTGTTGCTCTTATGGCTTCTGTCGCCCCCTTGTGGTTATATTTTACTGTTACACACATGCTGAAGTGCAGATTAACTCACCAGCTGATGGGAAGTCAAATCACTAAAGTGAGGACTGAGCCCTGTGTAATAATAAATGTTTGCACATACTCACCTTTTAAAACTGACATTGTTAAATACATTACAAAATTCATAACAAGGTAAGATTACACACATTTATTTCATTTACTAAAAGCTAATGGCTACCTTCCTGCTAGTTTCTGGGTGAAAGAAAGAAAATGGTCCCCTATTTTACAGTTACAGTTTTACAGTTAACAGAGTTAAAGGTTCAGCACAGTCCTTAAAGGTTTCAGTAATGTGTTAGTCAGTTCTTAACACAAGTCCCATAATTTAAAATCTTCTTAATTATTTTCTGTTCTTGATCCATGCCAGTAATTTGGCTCTTCTTAAATAGTGACTTTTTTTCCGGCCAGACAGAATATTCAATATTCATAATATAGCTTACTTGTGATAAAAACATTTGCATAAGTCAACTTTGCACTGTTTTGTTGAGATGATTACAATGAGGGTCTGATTTAACACATTTACAGTATATATTATACATTTATAAGCCTGTTCACTAATTAAGGGAGGAAGGAAAGATTAAAGGAAGAAAGAAAGGAAATTAAACACTAAATAAAGAAAGGACAGAAGAAAGAAAAGAAGGATGGAAGGTAGCATGGAGGAAAAAAGTAATTTTGGAAGGAAGGAAGGTAATGTATTTTTCCAAAGATTTTTCAATCCAGGGATTTAAAATAAATAGTTTAAAAAAAAGGAAAAAGGAATGTAACATTTCTTCCTATAATAGAAGGAAAGAAAGGATGAAAAGTCTAAAGAAAGAAACGATAGAAGGAAAGAAAAGACTAGTGGAAGAAAGGAGAGAAGAAAAAGAATGGAAGAAAGAAAAGTTTTACAATAATTAGACAAAGAGAAAGGAATGTAATGTATTTTTTTCGATTTTTTTTTTCAATTTAGGAATTAAAAAAAATGTTTCGAACAGAAGGAAGAAAAGAATGTAACATTTCTTTCCGTAACAAAAGGAAAGATTAAAAGAAGGACAGAAGAAAGAAAGGAAGGATGCAGAGATCTAAAGGCAGCAAAAATAAAAATTGTAGTAAGAATGCAACGTATTTTCCCATGCATATATTGAATCCAATTATATATATATATATATATATATATATATATATATATATATACACACACACACACACACACACAAGTTCTAAATGCTCCTGACTTTTATTGTGTAATCAGGTCCTCAGTCGGGAAGTGACGTTGCAGTAGGCGTGTCGGCAGCGCGCGTGGCTATCATGGGAGGCTCAGCGTTGATTTGAGGCAGCGCTTAAAAGAAGAACATTTACAAGGAAAAACAAGTGAAAACAAAAATGGAGAGCAGTAACACAGCAGGACTGATACCCAGTCAGGTATAGTGAGTGTTTATGTATGTGTGGAAACTCATGCCATTTGTATCGTGTATATTTGGACTTTCTAACGAGCTCGTGAACGTTTGCGCGTGATTAAACATTTAACGTCGGTGTGGAAACAGGTGTAACACGTGATATAACTGGACACACGTGGTGACTGATAGACGTAACCGGTGAGGGATAAATCTAACGGCCACCTTGTTGCCGGGGGAACCCGTGCGTGCGTGGAAAAATAAATACTTGCGCTGTACACGTTTTAACCGTTAGGCAGGACCGGACTTTTTACGCCTCCACAAACCCCGCCTACTTAATTACGATTGGCTAACAAGGTTTACGTAAAAACGGACTACCAATGAAATGTGGGTACTCGTCAGAAGGCGGCATACGTCTAGCCAATCATATTAAAGGAGGCAGAACTTGCAGATTTTATATGCGGAAGTAATTTTATTTGTATTTTTATTTATATATAAACTTCGTACAAGGTTTAAAATTGTAAAATAATTTTTTTTATTAAAATTCTGCATGAAAAAACTTCAATTGAAGTTAATTAATAATAATGACAAGGAGAGCAAGCATTTGGAGTCAGCACTAAGTTTGGTTTGATCATCATCATTATTATTATTCCAGGGTGAAGTGGATGATAATCACTCGTCTGAACATGAGAAACCTGCTGAATTACATGGTGAGATTTCTAAGTCTGAAGCTGCACTGCAGGCCCATGATGTCTTGCCTGATCCAGATGTACCAGGACTGATTACGGGGGTGTCTACGTCAGAGACTGTGGAGGAAGACTCTTCTTGCCATGAAGTCGTACCCGGGTCAGGAACAGCGGAGCTTACCCTGAAACAGTGCGAGGCGATGGAGACGTGCATGCCTGAACAGAACCAAGATCAGTGCTCAGATGCTGACAAGAGGACCGTAGAGAAAGACATAGTGAGTCCTCTCCTTGGAGGTGGAGGATCGCTGGCCTTGTTGGGCATGCAGTACAGAGACGAGAGCTCAGACGACCTCTCAGACAGGTGATGACGCAGAACACGTGCTGTTTTCTTAAAATGTTGTGCTCATGGATGTTAACATGTAAAAGTGTACATACATTTATAAACAAGTTCGGCAGACAGGATATAATATTCGTGATGATGATAATGAGATAAAATTATTTGTTGTATGTAATTTACAGCACAGTGAAATAATTTTTTCCCACATATCCCAGTTAAAAGCTGGGGTAAGAGTGCAGAGTCGGCCAGCATACAGTACCAACTTGAGCATAATGAGTGGGTTTGAGACCAATGTTTGATAATGTAATTATATAAAATGTGTTTCTGTTGTGTCACTTGAAAGCTTCTGTGCTTGTTACAGAGTCATTTATGTCTGAGGCTGATCGATCAATTACCAGTCATTGCCAATTAAACTGAAAACCAGCCAATTCTGGTCACTGGCTGATCAACCGGTTCATCTCTGTGTAAAATGTAAAAAGTTAGTGCTGTGATACGTGAATGGCCCCACAAAAGAACCGATTTTCCCCTCATCTCAAATAAACTGTTTATCTAAGTGACAGGGGTAGTCTAGTGGATAAGGTGTGAGACTGCTGATTGAAGGGTCCCTGGTTCGAACCCCAGAGCCACCAGGCTGTCACTGTTGGACCCTTGAACATGGTCCTTCACCCTCAATTGTTTCGACACAATTGCGCATTGAGCTGACAACCTGACTCCATTTAAAAATAAAAAAAACTTGACAAACTTTATATCTGTCCATTAGTGCCTGATGTGACTAAGCACAGGATCTATAAAAAAATATAATGGGTGTATTTCTTATAACCTGTTGGTATATTTACCATATAAGTATACAGTATATATATTGCATACATGTGTGTTGATATTTATGCATCAACCCCCATTGTAAGGCTATAATGTTATTACTGTATTAGTGTTGTAATATGATGTGTATATTTGGTGCATAAAAGAGCTAAAAAGCTATCTCTAGCTATATTTAAACAATGCTGTAATATCTGACCCATGTTCATTTTTATAATTTTTCAATAACAATAACAAATGCACCTATAATAATATGATAACATTCTTTACCAGTGAGTCAGATTCATCTTCATCCACATCCTCTTCGTCCTCCTCTTCCTCATCTGACCCCGTCATTACGGTTGTGAATGAGTTTGAGCAGGATGAAGACGAGGGTGTGGTTGCTTCTGGGAAGAAACCAGCACCAGTGAGAACTCCGGATGAGCTGCTTATTGAGGTGAGCGAGCATGTGCAATGTTATCAGTTTCTGTATGTGCAGAAGACGTGTAGTAAAAAAGGCTCATAATGGATGAAGAAAAAAACAGCTTGGTAAAAATAACTGATTTTTTTTGCAGGAACTTCCTGCAGTGGAAAGTCTGACCATCAGTCTTCCTGAAGGCACCGACCTGGAGCCAGTTGGAATCATCTCGAGCATTGTGGATCAACTCGGTATGTTTACACAAACCCAAATCCGTAAGTCAGATGTTGCAGATAAAACTGGCCCTTTTTAGTTGCCATGGTTACCGTATGACCGTGTTCACTAGCTCCATGAGTGACCATGGAGAAAATTATGAATAAGTTACCTCAGATCTCATGTTTGTTTCATTTTTCAGTTATTGTCGAGTCTAAAAAGGACACTCCACCCCTGAATGACGACAGCGTCCTATTCACCAAGGACAGGGTGTCTATCGGCAGGGTACGCTCTCTACTCATACGTTCATATGCTTTTAGGATTTCTTGATTTCAGAGATAAAAAAAAAAATCCTTTTACTTTGTCTGATTGCTCACAATCTTTTGATCTCCCCCCCCCCTCCTCCTAGGTGTTTGAAGTGTTTGGTCCGGTGTGCCAGCCATATTATATCCTGAGATTCAATTCTCAGGAGGACATAGAACAGAAGGAGCTCAAAATAAAGGAACCGGTTTACTTTGCCCCCAAAATCAAAGACTTCACCGAGTATATCTTTGTAGAACAGATCAAACAGTGAGAAACTTTTATAGATCACACATTGCCTGTTTACAAAGTTTACTCATAGAACTTTTTTTAACGTACATTTTCCCCCCTTTGATTGATGTGTTTTTTTTTTTTTATGAATGCAGAGCTAAAGGATCTGATGCTTCTTGGAAAAACGACCAAGAGCCGCCACCTGAGGTAAACATGACGCTACCGAGTGCAGAAGATTCAGTGTGCAATAGAAAAGCATTTTTATGGCTTTACATTATCAAAAATCGTATGTTAAAAACCACAGATCTGCCTTTTTCTCCAAATTTTGTGAGTGAATTAGTGTTAAACCCACTCATTACACAGGCTTACACCAGTCTCAAAACACCGCGAGCGCTAACTAGTTGTGTAAAATCATGCAACCACTCTTAAAACTTATGTAAAACGTTGCTATTTCTTTATAATCATCAGTGTTGGGTGTAACCCGTTACAAAGTAAATCTTACTCTCTTGTTATTTAGTATTGTTTAAATACTGCTCTTGGTTAAGTGAGTAATTAAATGTAGCCTGTTCCTTATCACATTTAATTTTCTCATTAAACTTTTTTTAATTGTTTAAAATTGTAATAGAATTAGGGTAAAACATAATATCGAATGGGGATATTTTTAAAAATTTTTAATACTTATTGAATCACAGTTTTAATCGAATCAGCACCCAGGTATCGTGATAATATTGTATCAGGAAGTGACTGGTGATTCCCATCCACATTGGTTATATAATTTAAGTTCTTAATCCTATTCCTTAAGCAAACTTTAATGTTTAACCTAAACAGCCAGGAATTTGTCAAGAATGCTGTTGAATGATCAGTGAGTTCCCGTGCCTGGTTCTTTGAGAAGCTAATCGACTTAGTTTGTTTGTTCAGGCTCTGGATTTCAGTGATGATGAGAAGGAGAGAATGGCCAAGCAGAAACTGAAGGCCCAGAGGAGACCACAGCAGCAGAAACATGAAGAGTCAGACTCAGGTGAGCGACACCCCTAATACATTACGCTTTTGTACAGCCTCTTCACCTATTGAAGAATCTAGTTTCTCTCACACACGTATTCTCTCAGCAGACAGTGAATCCTCTGCCAGTAGACCTCCACGTCCTCCAAGGAGAAAACCCAGGCAGAACAGGAACTCTCCACGCGGCCGGCCCGCGCATCACGAGCACCATGCTGGCTTCCATGCTAACTATCACGCCAATCCTCACTTTCAACAGGACTTCATGCATCAACCTCCTCCCGACCCATACAGACCTCCTTTCCGAGGGCGTGGGTACCCTTCTTACCCCCAAGCCCCACCTCCTAACATGCTCATAGATCCCTGGCACCCCTGCCCTTACCCAGGACCCATCTTCTACCCTCCACCACCTCCACCTCCTCCAAACTAAAATTATTATCTCCAAGCTGAACTGACTGAAAGAAGAAATGACATTAAAATGATTTTTTTTATGTGATTCTATAAAGTCTTCAGAAATAATGGTACTTAAGTCTGTTTCTTGTTGCTGTGGATGTAACTGAGTTTGACTGTGTTTTTGGAAAGAACAGATAGTTTGTGTAAATAGATACAGAATATGAGGGACATGTTTTTTTCCCCCCTTCAGGAAAGTTGGTTCAGGCTAAAGTTGTGTATCAGAATTGTTAACCCACAGGACAAAACATATTAAACATAGTATTGGGACGTGGCTACATTGGGGTGAATCAGTAGAAAATATCCATTAAGTGACAGTTTCTGCTGTGACATTTGGATGGTCGGGTCAGAATTTGGCGTAAACAGCATGAAAGCATGGATTCAGCCTGACATGTATCAACAGTCCTGGCTTGTTGTGGTGTTGTAATGTTGTAGGGGTATTTTTCTGACACACCTTTGGTCCCCTTGGTACCAACAGCATATTTTAAATACCACAGCCTACCTGACCATATTCCTGGTCATGGCCATGCCTTTATGATCACGCCGTGTCACAAAGCTTAAATCAACCCCGACTGGTTTCTTGAACATGACCGTGTACTTGGATGGCATACACGGTCACCAGATTTGAATCCAATAGAGCACATTTGGGATATGGTGGATCATGTCATGTCATGGATGTGCAGCTGAAAAAGATTGAAAGAAAACTGCATGATGCGATCATTTCAATCTGGACCAAAATCTTTAAGGAATGTTTGCAGCACCTTGTTGAATCTATGGCATGAGCACTTAAGGCAGTTCTGAAGGCAAAATGGGTCCAACCCAGTACTAGCAAAGTGTACTTAAGTGTACAATGTGGCCAGTGAACGTATAAGGACCACTGATGTATCTGTGATTTTTTTTGTTTAGTTTTTTTACTTAAAAGATCAAAAAGGTACAATACTCCAGAAACAAGTAAAGTACAGATAAATCTGACAATCTCTGCATTGGAAAATGTGCAGTTTATCCTTTTTTAATAAATAAATAAAGACATTGCATGTTGTTGTTTTTTTTCTACATATCTACACGCTATCAAACATTCTTTAAGAAATACTTCAATGTTGTACAAGTTAATCTCTCCCCTTATTTGTAGTGTATATCTGTCCTGGACAAAATACTTAGGACAATCATAACTGTTCAGGTTTCACCATGAAGTCTAAAAGACGTCACGCGGAATGTTTCATTTTAGAAACAATATTTCTATAGGACAGAATTCCAAACCACAATTTTCAAGCTGTCAAAAGTGTTTATAAGTACATTTCTGTAGTTCCTGGTCGTTTTCCTGCTCTTTACACTGACTAGGAACTGAGACTGCAAAGAGTTAAATTAATAATAAATACACTGTAATGTTGAAAGGTTGTGGAATTTGCCCCAGATTACTAAATGAGGAAAATTTTGAATGACCAACACTTATGGTAATATACTTAAGTGCACTTCAATTTTGATTTAAGAGAGACTTAAAGGGATATATATATATATATATTTCCAAGTTTAATGTTATAACGTGGGGTTTTTGACCTTGGTATGAGGAAATTAATTCTCTTTTGTAATCTCACTTGCTACACCTGCGATAGAGAATGTTTACTTCATTTAAGGTTCATCCAAATATTGTTGTTTGCATACTTGGCTGTAGTTTTAAACACTTGGAAGATTATTGTGATAGTACGATAGCAAAAAATAGGAATAACATAATAAGTAAAAGAAGACAAGACATAAGATAAAATTCACAAATAAGCAAATAAATACTCAAAGGAAATTAATAGGAAATTGTAGCAATAAAAAGTGAGTAGCACCGTATTGAGGTATTGACAAGGTTCCTGTTACAGAGCCCTCTGGGTGACATCTGGTTTAAAAAGCAAAATAGGTTAGAATCTGTGCTTTTGGTTTATTGATTTAGAGACGGAAAGAGTCTAGCAGAGGGCCCCTTTAAGCCCAAAACCCCCAATGCACAACCCCCTGGCCTCTTAAAGAGATGTATGGCCCCGAGTCTGTCAGCCGAGCAGGTCTTTGACCGAAGTCTGCCACTGAACATCCATGAAATTAACATTATGAGTTATATACCAGTAAACGGCGGCGCGATGGTGTAGTGGTTAGCACTGTCGCCTTGCACCTCCAGGGTCTGGGTTCGATTCCCCGGCCAGGCTCGATTCCCGTCTCTGTGTGCATGGAGTTTGCATGTTCTCCCCGTGCTTGGTGGGTTTCCTCCGGGTACTCCGGTTTCCTCCCACAGTCCAATGATATGCAGGTTAGGCTAATTGGCGTTCCTAAATTGCCCGTAGTGTGTGATTGGGTGTGTAAGTGTGTGTGCCCTGCGATGGATTGGCACCCTGTCCAGGGTGTACCCCGCCTAGTGCCCGAAGTCTCCTGGAATAGGCTCCAGGTCCCCCGCGACCCTGAACACAGGATTAAGCGGTATAGAAAATGAATGAATGAATACCAGTAAACTGGTGACATGATCATGGTCACCCAAGGCTCATGTACTGTATGCATCCCAACCTGCCAACAGATGGCAGCGTAAGGCTGCACACAGTCACAGGAAGCACCGACTTTTATAAGTCAGTGTGCCAAAAGACACCGTCCTGTGTACATCAGGAGCTGTGCAACTGGTACTATTCTGACCATGTGGATTACCACATCTGCTATTTCATCAACTCTGCATGTCTGCCGCAGAGACATCTGATATGATTTGGCAGGTTTACGGCGATGTTGTAATGAGTCGTTCGAAGGTGTTTTTCTAGAGCGAAGGAACCACTGGAAGATGACGACAGATCAGGAAGACCTTCAACGAGCTCAACCCCTGAGAATGGCAAAACTATTCGGCAACTTGTACATGATAATAGTCAGAGAACAATCTGACTGCTATTGTTGGCGTGTCATACGAAACAGTCCAGGCAATCCTCACTTGTGATGTGAACATGCGCTGCCAAGTTCATCCCCAGGCTGCTGACCCAGGAGCTGAAGGAACAAATCGGCCAAGAACTCCGTCAACGTGCCATGCTTCATTTCAAGGATCATTACTTGTGACGAAACTTGGATGTATGTGTATGACCCTGAGATGAAGCAATAGTCTTCACAGTGGTCTTCTAATCCATGCTTCCACCTGCATGAGTCATTTGATACGGCATTTAATATGGAACTGGAGCTGATCGTACACCGAGAGGTCGTCTGGATTGGTGTAGTAGATCTGGTATCACATCTCTGATCTAATTTTTGCTAGTGTTGGTTATTCTTGCTCCAGCTGTGTATATCAGGGTCACAGGGACATCTGACTTTCCAGGAGACTGGTCATGTGCAGCTGAGTACCGCCAGCAGATTTACTATTTCCTGTGGAATCTGGGCCAGCTGAATGGAAAGCCTGGGCCTTGTTTGTGACAAGAGACGTCTGAAACAGGAAGGAGCTGAGTACTGTTTATCGCACCACAGCAGTTTGACTCCTTACTTGGGCTTCCTCTTTACCACCATGCTGAAGTGTGTGTTTGTGAAAGTCATTTCCAATTAAGTTCTTGCTTTGTTGTGAGATCATTTCTATAGCAACAACAAAAACAGGGACTTGTTAATTGGACGCTCCACATTAATTAAAAAAAAGGGTGTAAATCGTTGCTATGGTGAGATTTTCCGGGAATGAGAGGTTTCTGTAGCATTTATGGAAGGTGTCTTCAGTGTCAGCACTGGAGATGTGAATGGTGTTTGTTTAGGTGTTGGCTTCAGGAAGGAAGGCATGTTGGTTTTTCAGGTCACAATACAGAACCTTAACTGATTTCTAACCATACTATAAAAATGTTTTTGCAGAAATCATCATTTGTAAACTGACGTCTGGAATGAAATACACAAATCTAAGAATACAAAGGATACAGGTGGACCAAGGTCCCTCTATACACATCCGTACTGTATATTAGCATTCCTTATACAGCATCATCACATGAGTGTGTGTATGTGTGTGTGTGTGTGATGGATTGGCGCCCCATCCAGAATGTACCCTGCCTCATTCCCCAAGTCCCCTGGGATCGGCTCCAGGCCCCCCTGCATTCCTGAATCCAGGATAAAGCGGTATGAGTAAGTGCGTCAGCGGCACGGTGGTGTAGTGGCTAGCACTGTCACCTTGCACCTCCAGGGTCCGGGGTTCGATTCCCGGCAAGGCTCGATTCCCGTCTCTGTGTGTGCATAGAGTTTGCAAGTTCTCCCCGTGCTTGGTGGGTTTCCTCTGGGTTCTCCGGTTTCTTCCCACAGTCCAAAGACATGCAGATTAGGTTAACTGGCGTTCCTAAATTACCCATAGTGTGTGTGTGCCCTGCAATGGATTGGCACCCTATCCAGGGTGTACCCTGCCTCATGCCCTAAGCCTCCTGGGACAGGCTCCAGGTCCCTGCGACCCTGTAGACAGGATAAAACGGTATAGAAGATGAGTGAGTGAGCGTTTTCGGTAGTTGACGCAGGGCAATAATGTGACCATTTTGAACTGGAGTCTTTTGTTTATCTCCATATGTTGTGTGCTATTTATTTAATTTCCCCCCCCGTTTTTATTTCTGAGGGTGAGAACATTTACGAGGGTATATCTTCTATTCTGAGAATCCCACACCGCTTTGTGGAGTTGATTTGTTTTTATGCTGAGCTCGGGGAATTGAAGATGAGCAGAAGGAGGAAAAAGAAGGAAGAGACAGATGTTTGGATGAAGGACATCAGAAAGAGTAAACATCCAGCAAAAAGAATTGAGGAGAGGAGAAGAGTTGAGCAAGGAGAGAAAAAGGGGGGGGGGGCAAAAGAGCTGGAGGGATGGAGCGAGAGAGAGAGAGAGAAGGAGGAGGAGGAGGAGGAGACTGGGGAAACGACAGAGAGAGGTGATGAGCAGGGAGCTGCAGGAGTATTAGCTGTCGCCCTCCTGAGCTGCAGATCTCATTAAAGGTAAGTTTGTGAAACCTATGTGTGTGTGTGTGTGTGTGTGTGTGTGTGAGAGAGAGAGAAAGAGAAAGAGAGAGAGATTGTGTTGCTGCCAAGCAGTCAATAATGCAGTTCATTGTTTTGACTTTGTTTTGTCAGAGAGACAGGATGAACACAGGAAGGTTGATTGCTTGGAATAGAAAAATCTAAATCATAACTGTTTTCTTTTTTCTCAGACGTGAAGATATATGATCTAACTATATCTGTGTGTATGTGTGTCTTTGTCTCAGGATGAAGCGACCATTGAGGCACAGTGCGTGTGGAGCCTAAGGTTCCCTCTGAGGCATTTTGTGTGTGTGTGTGTGTGTGTGTGTGTGTGCCTTTCACGGTCCTGCGTCGCTGCTCCTGCTGCGTCGGATCCTTCACGTGTGTAGACGTCTCTGATCTCCTGCCAGCCCCCCTCTCACGTTGCTACGACAACCATGGACTGCGGATTGCGTCTGCCTCCTGTCATCGAGGAGGTCATGGACTCTGCAGGTGCATACGTATATGATTGTGTGTGTGTGTGTGTGAAATCGTAGAGTGTGTTTACAGGTGCGTATTGTATTGTCCAGGGCAGGGAGGAGACCATAATAATACTTGTGCCATTGTGTCTCTGTCTCTTTCATCTTCTGCTCTTGCGTAGTTGGTGAGCATGGGCACCATGGATTGAAGTCAAAGGACTGAATCTGTGTTAAAGTTTTCTATGGTGGTGGTGATACAGTACATCATGGCATTGTTGGCCTGGTGCAAATTTCAAAGGAAAATAAAAATGATGCGTGCCAGGTTTAAGCCTGGAAAGCTAGTAAAGAGGTAGACAGAAAGAAATTGTAGGAGATGATCACCAGAGAGACAAATTAAAAGACAAGCAGGAGGGAAGCAGACGGCCAGTCCGTCTGTAGTGACACGTTTTTGTTTTTTTTTGCGTATGACTCAAAGCAGATGGCTGGACATGCTGAGTGTGACACGGTGCAAGCGCCATCCTGCATTATGCAAGAAAATATTGGTCATAATAAGCAATATACGTCCATTCCAGCATCACTGGAGCAATCAGCAGTTAATAGGCGCGCAGTATGTACGGAGACGTCTTGCTGCTCCTGATGGCTGTCTGGGTTTCATCAAGTTCTGTCTAATAACGGTTGTGCATGAACTTTTTTATGAGCAGAAAAACAATTGTAAAGACAGTTGTAAACTTCACTCTTAAATTTGTTACCAGATATGAGCAGATGTCACTGTTACAGCAGGGTTTAATAGAACATGATCTCAAACCACTTAAAAGTAAAAGAACTACAAAAAAGAACTCAGCTACGGTATACACCTTACTTATGCTCGGTTACGCCAGATAGTGATCGGCTTAGCTAGATAGCGATCTATGAGTGTGATGGTGTTGATTTGATTGAGCGGAGTGTACAGATGAGGAGCTGAGGGCACTACAGGGATAAAGCGGTGCTGTATTGCTTTCTCTAGGCATATTATTATTTGGTGTGGATCAGAAAGTGAGCCCGAGTGATAATGTGGGTGACATACAGACAAAAAAATAAAAAAGTCTTGAGTGAGGCTTCAGTGTTAATCATAACAACAAAGCTTTAATAGCAATTTTCTTAGAAGATTGTGTTTTCAATGCATTTCTCAAAAAGGGAAATATCATTTCATCTTAACCTCCATTATGTTTTAATCATAACCTTTCAATCCATGACATTAAAACCATCAACATTAAAACCACCTAGGTTTTAGGTTCCCCTGGTGGCACCGGGGTGGTTCTGGACGCTTGGTGTTGGCTCCACAGGGGGTATTTTTGTAGTTTGGGTGTCTTACACGAGTGTGCTGTGGGCTGGGGCATCTGTGGACCTTCTTGTTTGTTCAGTGCATTCCATGGATGATTGCTCAGACTAGGATCTGGAGAGTTTGAAGGCTGGGTCAGTGCCCTTGGGCTTCTAGACTGCTGGATCTCTTGCATGGCAGGTTTTGATGCATTCGGTGTTCTGGTGCTTTTCTGTCAAGGCCAGCATTGACGTTTTTCAGTAATTTGTGCTGCATTGGCTTTTCTGTCTGATTGGACTGGATGGGACGGTTTTTGATCTATATGGGTGCCTTAATCCTGTCACCACTTTACTGGTATATGACTGATTATCAATGTAATTTACCATGGTAATTTCACCTTCTGATGGTTTTAATGCTATGGATGAATATAACTCACTCATTTATCTCAAATATTGACTTCTTATTAGAAAAAAAAACAATATAGCGTCTGTGAAATTATAACATTATATAATGAAAAATTCGACCAGGAATTTAAATACAAATTAAATCTTGGATGCAACATTAAAAAAAAAAAAAAAAACGGAAGAAGATTTGTTTTGGTCATTTTCACTCATTCATTCATTCATTTTCTATACCGCTTAATCCTGTGTTCAGGGTCGCGGGGGACCTGGAGCCTATCCCAGGAGACTTCGGGCACTAGGCGGGGTACACCCTGGACAGGGTGCCAATCCATCGCAGGGCATACACACACTCACACACCCAATCACACACTACGGGCAATTTGGGAACGCCAATTAGCCTAACCTGCATATCTTTGGACTGTGGGAGGAAACCGGAGTACCCGGAGGAAACCCACCAAGCACGGGGAGAACATGCAAACTCCATGCACACAGAGACGGGAATCGAGCCTGGCCGGGGAATCGAACCCAGACCCTGGAGCTGCAGGGCGACAGTGCTAACCACTTCTAGTATTAAGATGTTGTATTCTTTTCATAATGTTTATTTTTGTAGCACTCTCTGGCTCAAATATTTCAATATCTCACCCAAGAGTGCATTCTGACCTCTTAAATAGAAGAATATATTGGCCGGGGAATCGAACCCAGACCCTGGAGGTGCAAGGCGACAGTGCTAACCACTACACCACGCGCCGCCAACGTTTTGGTCATTTTTCCTTTTTAAATATTCCTTTAGGTCATATACTGTAGAGTACACTGGGTTATATCTGTAATATTTGGTTGCAGGGGTGCTGTAAAGTTGGGGGCGGGATGTTTTTAAGGAGTAGAAAATAGAAGGAATGACACAATGCAAATTGTCCAAGAGCCAAGTATTTCTAATGGCAATGACTGGTTTCATTATGTACTGTATGTTTACAACAAGGAGACACTTTAAAAAAAAAAAAAAAACATTGGGACAAAGAAGGCTTAAAACGCTGTAACATTACCCTCAGCAGTGGGAAACTGAAGATCTGATAAGGCAACACACCATCAACACGACGGTGGCTGATTTGTTTTTACAGCGAGCCTTTGGAAAAACACTGCATGTGTGGTCATTTCCAATTTGCATGTTTGTAGAAGCCGGATTTCTGGCGGAGGGGAAAGTGTAGGCGCTCGCTTCTGGTGTGCTTTTTAAACCACTCGGGCTAGGAAGTTATTATTAAATCTTGCAACATGCATGTTTTTCAGAGCAAGTTTTTCGTTGACTTTGAGTGAGAATTTCATCTTTCAAAGCCATTTCCTGCATACAGCAAGAGAGCATTTCCATATAAACTCAGCTGGGAGTTATTGTCACATCCCTTTCCTCATACAGTCCTAATATCATTCCAAGCCCTTTGCACAAATTTGGGCCGTTAAAGTAGTTCCTGGGAGGCCGGCGTTTCAGATGTGAAGCACATATACAGTATAAAGAACACATACTGTAACTGTGTGGTGTTATTCTGCACAATCAAAAGTCCCGGTTTGACTCCAACTCCAACGGCCCTCATATTTTCATACACATTTAAATAATGGGTTTAAAATGTAAAAACCTGTATCAAAAAAGGCTGTCTCAGTTTTTTCCCCACTCCAACACACACCTGCACGTACGAACACATACTGTATACACACGTTGTAATTTTTTCTGTTCCAGCATTAAAAGAAATAATGTTGCTTTAGATGCAACGTCCTTTTAAGATTATTTTCTGTGCCACTTGCCATAAACAACATTGGAAAGAATACTGGCTGAGACTCCTTTCAGGTTTTTGTGCTTGTGCCAGACATTTTGTTTGCTAGTCTGTTAGAATACCTACAGTAGAAATTTTTACCATGGTACATTAGGTGGCACGGTGGCTTAGCGGTGTGGTTAGCACTGTGGACTTGCACCTCCAGGGTATGGATTCGATTCCTGCCTTGTGTCTGTGTGCGGAGTTTACAGTATATGTTCTCCCTGTGCTTGGTGGGTTTTCTCTGGGTTTCCAAAAGACATGCAAATTAGTCTACTTGGTGTTCCCAAATTACCCCCTGTATGTATACAGTGCCTTGCAAAAGTATTTACTCCCCTTGGCATTTTCATGTTGCCTGGAAATAAAATGGATTGTTTGAAGATTTGCATAATTTCATTAACAGAACATGCCAAGAATTTGAAGATGCGATTTTTATTTTATTTTTTTTATTGTGAAGCAAACAACAAATAGGACAAAATAACAAAACTTCAGTGTGCATAACTATTCACCACCCTAAAGTCAGTACTTTGTAGAGATACTCTTTGCGGCAATTACAGCTGCAAGTCGATTTGGACAAGTGTCTAGGAGTTTCACATCTTACCACTGGATTTTTTCCCCCATTTCTCAAGGAAAACTGCTCCAACTCCTTCATGTTCGATGTTTTATCAAGAATATTCCTGTATTTAGGATCCATCTTTCCTTTGATTCAGATCAGTTTCCCAACATCACCACTGCATGATGCTGCCACCATTGTGTTGGGATGGTGTTCTTGGGGTGATGGGATGTGTGGGTTTGCGCCAGATATAGTGTTTTCCTTGGTGTCTGAAAAAAGTTACATTTTAGTCTCATCTGACCAGAGCACCTTCCATCATGCATTTGGGGACCACATGTTTTTTAGCAAATTCAAAACGTGCCTAAATTGCTGGCTTTTTTTTTTGGCCTCTTTTTTTAGCCTAGCTCTACGGAGTGTACAGCTTATTGTGATCCCATGCACAGATACACCAGTCTCTGCTGTGGAACTCTGCAGCTCCTTCAGGTTTACCTTCAAACATGTACATTGGATAATTTTTTTATAACCCAACCCTGACTTCAACTACACAACAACAACTTTGTCCCTGACTTGTTTGGAGCGCTCCTTGGTCCTCATGGTGTGAAGCTTCTTTCTTAGTGGCGTTGTAGCCTCTGGGGCCTTTCAGAAAAGGTGTTTTTATACTGACAGAACTTGCAACACTTAGATTGCTCACAGGTGGACTTCATTTCACTAATTATGTGACTTCTGAAGGTAATTGGTTGCACTAGAACTTTTGAGGGGCTTCATAGCAAAGGGGGTGAATACATATGCACATGCCGATTTTCCATCTTTTAATCTTTTTTGTAAAATTCTTTTTTTATATATATATTTATATATCTTTTTTATATTTATAAAAATATATATTTTTATTATTTCACTTTACCAACAATTTTGTTCAGACGCATCACATAAAAGTTTGATTAAAAAAAAACATTTAATTTACAGGTTAAAATGTAATGCAACTTGAAAAATGCCAAGGGGGGTGAATACTTTTGCAATTTTGTGCCCTTTGATAGATGCCCTTTCTAGAATGTACCCTACCTTGTGCCCTAAGTCTCCTGTGACTGCATACAGGATAAAGCGGTATAGACGATGAGTATGTACTACTGTGTACTGTGGTAAACTATAGTACATACCATAATATATCATAGTATTATTGTAGTACTTCAGACATCACAATGGCAGGCACCACTATAGGCACACTTCATAGAATACTGGCCACATTTATGTATTATGGCACTTCAGAGGGTACTGCGGTAGTACTATAGTACAGTATGTACTATTAAACTTTTATGAATACCATGGTACTGATGTGGTACCACCCAATTCAGCAGGTATCTAATATGGTACTGCCTGTATGATACCATAGTGTAGACATGGACAAATTGATAGGAACATTCTTTTGAACCCACTGAATAATATTGGGTGGATAATATTCCATAGAAACATCTGACTAATCAGAAATGTCATCTGTTTTTTCCTTGACCCACTTGGAGTCGAGGACTTGCTCTAGGTGGAGGCGGACATGTCCGCAAATTGACATTTTAACTCCAACAGAAAATGCAGGGGGCTGGTGTACTTTTCTTTCCTCCCTGTCCCTCAGTTTTCCTTTTCCTATGGGCCTCCCTTCCTCTTGATAACGCAAGCTGTGTTGTTTAGCTGCTCTAAAGAAACGTCCTGGAGCAAGCAGAGGCACAGCATCAGGGTTAATCGAGGGAATATTTAAGGAGTCAGGGAGCCTAAATGCACAGGAAGGTACATACACTTGGCTGGTGAGTAACTTGGTAGAGTTTTCGTGATTACATTTTTTTTTCCTTCTTGATGTCCATTTTCCATTCTCTCTCTCTCTCTCTCTCTCTCTCTCTCTATCTATCTTACATTTTAGTACATATGCTGTACAGGTGATGTGTAAGGAGCGTTGGTCGCTCAGTGGTTGGGCTCTTGCATGTCATGCAGAAGGCTTGGGTTCGATTACCAGCCAATGACCAAACTGGATGCTCTGCTGGTCCCAAGCCTGGATAAAAATGTGAGGGTTGCATCAGGCAGGCATGTTTTGCTTGCATCCAATGATACTGAATATAAAGTCCAGATGCTGGTTGTTGAACACAAAGGATGACATCATTTCCGTTTAGAAGCAGGTGATCATTATTGCTGGTAGATCCTGTTCCCATCTTGGGTGGAGGAACTGTAACCATGGCAACAAAATGTGTGTTAGGCGTGCTTGCTATAACATCATACAGTTTATAATCTGCATGCCAGAGAGAACCAGAGTGAGTGAGAGAGAGAGAGAGAGAGCGCCTTGCTGGATCACCTTAATCATGCAGGGTAAGCACAGCTCATTTTCTCTCTCTCTCTCTCTCTCTCTCTCTCTCTCTCTCTCTCTCTCTCTCGCAGTCTCCTGTTTCTCCATTGCTGCAGGGCCTGGATGGAGGTGATGTGAATAATTCATGCCTCTCTTCACTGCACCAGAAATCTGACGCGTTCTATCTTTCATTTTTTCCTTTCTCACTTTCTTTCTCTTGCATAAATCTGCTGCACCTTTTTTCATGTTGTTTCTGGTTATTTTTTAGGTTTACCCTTAACCCTTGAACGCTAAGGGATTATCTCTGATATAGAGAATCTTAACTCGTCTGTAACACACTGGAGAAAATCTAATCTTTGCAAGGCATTTCGCTTATAGCGACTGAAACAACCCTGATATTTGCAAATAGGATGCACTGGATGTGAAGCTGCATCATTAACTGTGTTGTGGATTCCCTACAGGCGTAAAAATAGCAAACCTATTTCCTTCATGATGAACAAATAGTGATGGTTGTTTCAAGGCAGGCAAGTGGACTGAGCCAGTATAAATGAGTTATCGTTTGCAACACTCTCTCTCTCTCTCTCTCTCTCTCTCTCTCAACAAACAATCACACCGTGCTGCTGTGATGCCTTTACTTCATGGTTGGGCGAGACTTTAATTGAGCTTACACTGAGCACATGAGGGCAGAGAAGTGAAAAGATAAAAAAAAAACACAACGCGTTTATATAACATCTGTCCAAAACTCGAGCAAGCCTTACAAAGAACAACCTAAAAATCTGACAGCTAATGGAACTTTTGTGAAACTTTTTACAATTTAGATTGCAGGGGTGGACAAATCAGTCTCCTGGGCTCCCAACTCAAACACATCCTACTTACTATTGTGTATGGAGGATTTCTAGTGTATGTTTAAGCTAATGCACTTCACTTTGATGCTGTAACTATGTGCTGTAGCAGATCCTGCTGTGCTGTACATATCTGCCAATAAGCTTGTACAATAAGCACACAATATGTCACCTTATTGCAAAAATAAAGGGCTAACAAGCTGGAAATTATAGACTGGCTGGCCAAAAAAAAAAAGTCACACATTGTAGTATTTTGCTCAAATCCATAGAGCTTTGAATATGGCACACAATGTGGTGACCAGCTCATGTGTGAAAGTGATTCTTCATGCTACCAGGACCACTCTTGCACAATTTGAGTCTTGGAATACGCCCGGGGCAGAAAAACCCCACAGATGTAATAACCTGGTCATTCAGTACATTCAGGTCGTCAGCTTACTAGACCTGAGCAACAGAAGCAAGCACTGATCATAACTCCAGAGGCTTGTACAGTGGACACTATGCGTGATCTTCTTACCCTGACACCCCCCTCACACTAGAATAGGGTCAATCTGAACTCATAAGGGGCGGTACAGTGACGTTAGCACTGTGGCCTCAATCCTCCAGAGTCAAGGGTTCGATTCGCACCTTAAATATATGCTTGTGGAGTTTGCATGTTCTCCTCATGCATGGTGAGTTTCTTTCTGAGTACCCAGGTTTCCTCCTACAATCCAAAGATTGCTGTAATTAAGTGTGTGCGCTGTGCCCTGCGATAGATTGGCACCCTGTCCAGGGTGTACCCTGCCTCGTTCCCAAAGACTCCTTGGACTTCCAGGTTCCCTTGAGACCCTTTTCATTCATTCATCTTCTATACCACTTTATCCTGTATTTAGGGTCGCGGGGACCTGGAGCCTATCCCAGGAGACTCTGGGCACAAGGCAGGGTACACCCTGGACAGCGTGCCAATCCATCGCAGAGCGCGCACACACACACACACACACACACACACACACACACACACACACACACACACACACACACACACTCATTCAAACACTATGGTCAATTTGGGAACACCAATTAGCCTAATCTGCATGTCTTTGGACTGTGGGAGGAAACCGGAGTACCCGGAGGAAACCCACCAAGCACGGGGAGAACATGCAAACTCCATGCACACAGAGACGGGAATCGAGCCTGGCCGGGAATCGAAAACGGACCCTGGAGGAGCAAGGCGACAGTGCTAACACCACCGTGCCGCCACCCTTGAGACCCTGTACAAGATAAGCAATATAAAAAAATTTTCCCCTAGAAAACTAAAGCTTTTTATTTATTATTATTTTTTTAAATCATTCTCACTAACAGTTGATGTTCTTATGGCCACACAGCTGTTTAGTCCCCATCCTGTGCATTTTCATCACAGTGTGCATTTGGAATTGCTCTTATTTTTAATATTAATTGTAAATTTCACTATGCAACTTCACCAAGAGTTTAAGTGATCTCCAATAGTGGTCATTTCTGATTTACAGTATAATTTTTTTTTTCTGACCACATTTGTAGCATGAAGTCGGCAGTTCAGCACTATCCTTACAGGTTTTAATAATGTGTTGGATGGTTCTTAAACGAATCCCAGCAATTGTAATGTTTTCTTTGCTTGATGCAGGCCAATTTGTCCCAATTAAAGGGATTTTTTGGTGGTGTAGTGGTTAGCACTGTCGCCTTCCACCTCCAGGGTCCGGGTTCGATTCCCCGGCCAGGATCGATTCCCGTCTCTGAGCATACAGTAAGTCCCTGACTTACGAACAATCGAGTTACAAATTTCCACAGATATGAATGGACAGAGATGCAAACTAATCATGGAAGTAGCTTGTATTGTACAAAAAAGTGCATTGTGCAAAAAATAGACACTGCAGTGCCCCAGATATCAATATTTACAATTATATACAGTATTTTCAACATGTAAGTGAATGTATAAAATGTCTAAAGTTTATATTGTATGTGTACACGTGTTGGGTTGCAGGAGAAATGAGTCGGCCTCACCGGTTTAAACGAATTAGTCCAGGAGCAGGATGATAGAAAATGTGTGTACTGTAAAGCTGTCCCAATGGTGAATAATCGTAATTTCAGAAAATCATCAATGAGACAGAGCACGGTAAAGAGTGCTGTAACGTTATCTTTCCCCCCCAGCCTCTTTCTGGTTTCCCTTTAAACGAGTTCAACTGACGCTGCTGGATTACTGGGATTCCCCCTAGCGACTCGGAGGCCCCGTCTCACTAGCGTATAATGCGGAACCAAAACGCCAAACCAGTGTGTTTGGTTTTTTTATGCTTTATATTGTATATTTTTGTCAAAAGTCTACGAGACTCACTTGGTCTGACTTACGAACAAAATCGACTTATGAACAACTTTCTACCTTGATGGTATCCGAGCACTAGTGAAACACTGGGATAGTGTAGTTTGGTATTAGTGTAGCAAGTGGTTATATAGAGAAATATGATAGGATCTGGAACTTATTCAGAGTTACAGCATGTGGGATTCTGTCTTAAGCCTGATTTTCTTGCTTCTTGTCGATTGAATCTATCTAATCTAAAAAATCTAAAAGTGAGGAGCAGTGTCTATTCTGGCACCACCGTCTGACAGTTTGATGTAACTACAGTATGTACCACTGAATATTATATTTTGTACTGTAAAACTATGGAATGGTATTTGAGACCAAAGAGGATTGACAATTTTTGGAGTGTCTTTTTATGGATAAAAGTATAAATGAATGTAAAACAGATACATGCGTGGTCAGCTTATCCTTTAAACCTTAAGTTCAGGTTTTTTTTTTTTTTTTTTTTTTGCAAAAGACTATATTGAATCTATCATTTTTAATTAAACCAATACTCACACCACATTACATTTCCATTCATGGCAACTACAAGGAAACATTTACAGAGAGACAGATGTGCATGGCATTTCACATGGACTTTTATCTTCATTGATATTCTTTCAACGCAGGCTTGGTCTTGCCACTGGACTGTGTGTGTTTGTGAGGATAAATGTCTGTGTGCTTCTGATACTGTATAAGCTTTGAGACAGATTATCAAGGGTAGAAGGTAGCCTTGGGATGCTGTCACTCAAATGTTTGCATTTCTGTCCTCACAATTTAACTATTTTAGTCCGGACTCGTTTTTCCTTGGAATGTGCGTAGTAGTTGCTTTGCATGTAATGTTTTGGGAAAGAAAATTATAGGTGTATTATACAATGCTCAACAGCAAACAAATTATGTTTGTGTGTATGTGTGTGTGATCCATCCACTCATACAGTATGTCTGTCTATTTTCACTGGCGTCTCAGTGTTCTTTGCTGTCACCCTGTATTTAGCCAGCTGTGTGTGGCCTCACCTCTTCTGCAAGATAATCTTTCTCAGCTCTTATTACACACGCGCACACACACACACACACATAGAAGAAAAGCGGTAAATTGCAGCTATCTGCAGTGATTAAATGAAGAAGGGACTGGGCACAGCTGATGCTATGGCTCACTGAACTTCCTGCAATTAACTGTTGCCACGGGCAACAGTGATGTCAGCATTCAAATGCATTGATGCAGCTCTGAATCAATGAAGGATCTTGTTTTGATTTTGTGGCTTTTATGGAAAATGTATGATTGTTTTGCCAAATATAAAAATCACAATTCAGGAAAAAAGGAACTTTTAAATCCTCTTAATTCAATCTTAACCCTTGAATGCATTTCATATTCTCTCCTATGCCTTCAGACATGGCATGTAATACCCACATAGTGGCAAAAATGTCCTATATACTGTAGAGCAGTGGTGAAGGTGTCGTTTCAGTTTCAGACATACTGTACTAAATATCTACTTTGTATATGTTCATGTGTACACATGTGAATGTGTGTGTGTGCGCACATGCCTATTTTTCCATCCCTCTATACTGCACCTCTCTGATTTCCCAGTGGGCTGGGGTGTGAAAGACTCTTTAACATCCTGTGTCGCACCAGGCACCTTCCTTTAGACCTGAGACTGAACTGAGCACATTTATACCGTATATATATATATATATATAGAGAGAGAGGTGTGCAGATCTCTATATGTTTTGGAAATTTGCTGTGTGTTAACACAATGCTAAGAGGGAAAGACATTAACAAAGGTCTTACATTTACATTTACATTTAGGCATTTGGCAGACGCTCTTATCCAGAGCGACTTACATTTTTATCTCATTATACCGTACATCTGAGCAGTTGAGGGTTAAGGGCCTTGCTCGAGGGCCCAACAGTGGCAACTTGGTGGTTGTGGGGTTTGAACCTGGGATCTTCCAAACCGTAATCCAATGCCTTAACCACTGAGCTACCCCTGAGCTACCTAAGACCCCTGGTCTTAGAGAATCAATTGTTGCGGCACATCAATCTGGAATGGGTTATAAAACCATTTACAGACAATTTGTAGGAGTTCAGCATTCTACAGTGAGAAGTGGAAAGCATTCTCGACAATCTTCCCAGTAGTGGACATCCAAGCACATTTATGTTAAAGTCCATGACAGCACAATTAGAAGAAGACTGAACAAGTATAGTTTGTTTGGAAAGGCTGCCTGGAGAAAGTCTCTTCTGTTTAAAAAGTGTATGGAAGCACGACCGAGGATAGACAGATGAGACCAAAGTGGAGTTGTTTGGTCTTAATGCTCAGCGCCGTGTTAGGGAAAAACCAAACAGCAATTTCAGCAGGAACACCTCATACCCGCTGTCAAGCACCCGCTGTTATTTTACAGCCACAGAGCTTGGGCTCCTTGCAGTCATTGAGTCAACCATGAATGTCTCTGTATACCTGAGTATTCTAGAGGTAAATCTGAGGCCATCTGTCTGACAGCTAAAGATTGGTCAAAATTCTGTCTTGCCACAGGACAGTGATTGGAAGGACAGGAAATCCACATCAGAACGGCTGAAAAATAAAAGAATCAAGGTTTTGGATTAACCTTGTCAAAGTCCAGTTCAAATGTTGTGTTGGTCCCTTAGCAGAGCTGTGCATGAGCAAACGCTCAAAAACCTCAATGAATCTCAATGAACTAAAGCAATGTTGTAAAGAAGAATGGGCCCAATTTCCTCCACAACGATGTACAGTAAGAGACAGATAAAGTCATAAAGGAAATGGGTTTGAGTTCCACCTTCAGGTCTGTGTGCATGAAGTTTGCATGTTTTTCTCATTTTTGGTTCTCCAGTTTTTTGGGCGTCCTCATATGGAGACATTAGGTTTTGGGTTTGCTGCACCTTATACTTCATTCTGTCTAACTCAGACCCATTGTCCTCATTAGCAGACACTTTATAGCATCATCGAATGGTAGCAAAACCACAATACTGTTGACTCTGTACACTATAAGTGGTATAAAGAATGTGTGAGTGAATATAGCAAATTGTATGTGTCATGAAGATTCAGACAAATAAATACTGCATAGATTTGTTTTATTCAGAGAAGTCATTTAAATCCATTTTATTTTTTTACTGGATTTCTAATGGATTATTTAAAAATAAATTGTGGAAGCTAATTAATAAAGAATAATTTTCCATTTCAGATCACATCACCAAGAGAATAATTACAATAATTACTTTTTTTTTTTTTTTTACATCGCCTGTCGTGTTTCCTGTATTTTTTCCTGTGCTTTAGTGTTGTGTTTGATCTGGAGATCTGGCGTATGTGTGTGTGAGAGTATGTGTACGGGTGTTTGGTTAAGGACGTTGGTTTTTGGTTACCCAGCTATTACTGTAGGAGTGAGAGCGCAGCTATAAACAGGAAGCTAATGTCACGGCTCGGATTAGTGCCAGATGAGTGAGTGTGTGTGAGAGAGAGAGAGAAAGAGAGAGAGAAGTAGAAAGATATAGAGTATGGTATTACGGATCATGACTCATCCCATGTCTCCCCCTTTATAATGATAAGTTTACAGTTTCAGCTGAAATGGTGAATAAAGGGTCAAATATGAAGAGCTGGTTCATGTGATCACATAAACTGTTGTAATGTATGTGTGTGTGTGTGTGTCCCATTTCCCTATCATTTCTCCTTGTAGTAATGTGACCTGAATAAATCACCTTTTTCTGTTGTTCTGGGAAACTGGGAGCCATCTGACCCTCCGGTCACAGGATGTTCATTCGACAGATGGATTGTTATGTTGAATATTGCGTACATTTAATAATTTTCACTGGGAGGCACTTTAAACCCTTTAGTGTTAAAGGGTTATGTTTATGCATTGGACTATTGATCGGAAAGTCCCAGGTTCAAATCCCAGCACCATCATGTTGCGTCCATGTTGTTGGGCCCTCGAGCAAGGCCCTTAATCCCCAACTGCTTAGTTGAAAAAAAAAAAAAAAAAAGATAAAATGTAAGTTGCTCTGGATAACAGCGTCCTGCCTTGAATGTGTTACAAGACATATAAATGTATGTTATGCCATACACATATGAAACATGATATATTCGCATCATGATGCACTTTTCTTGTTTAGTTTTAGGGCTAATTCACCTGTAACAATTCACTTAACAGACTTAACAAACAACAAAAAAGGAAAAAACGCAGCTCATGCATATTTTTTAAACTTACTTTTAGTTTATTTACATCATTTTAAGGCATTTTAAAAGCAGTTTATTAGCTTTCATAGTTTTTATCATCCTTTCATCCTTTTACATAAAATTTGACAATTTTACTTTCTTTCTTTCTTTCTTTCTTCTATATTTTCTCTGTAACATTTTATCTGGCTTTTCTTCCTTATTTAGACAATCCCAATTCGCATCTGATTTAGGACTCTCCCCTATCTAAAGGCAGCTACTAACTAGAGATGTTCCGATACCATTTTTTCCCTCCCGATACCGATTCCGATACTTGGGCTCAGGGTATCGGCCGATACCGAGTACCGATCCGATACCTGGGTGTGTATCTGTACTGTGTGTGTGTGTGTGTGTGTATGTATATATATATATATATATATATATATATATATATATATATATATATATATATATATATATATATAAAATTTCTTTTTTAAGTAAAATACAAACCGGATTCCAAAAAAGTTGGGACACTAAACAAATAGTGAATAAAAACTGAATGCAATGATGTGGAGATGGCAAATGTCAATATTTTATTCAGAATAGAACATAAATCATGGAACAAAAGTTTAAACTGAGAAAATGTATCATTTTAAGGGAAAAATATGGTGAATCAAAATGTCATGGTGTCAACAAATCCCAAAAAAGTTGGGACAAGGCCATTTTCACCACTGTGTGGCATCTCCCCTTCTTCTTACAACACTCAACAGACGTCTGGGGACCGAGGAGACCAGTTTCTCAAGTTTAGAAATAGGAATGCTCTCTCATTCTTGTCTAATACAGGCCTCCAACTGTTCAATCGTCTTGGGCCTTCTTTGTCGCACCTTCCTCTTTATGATGCGCCAAATGTTCTCTATAGGGGAAAGATCTGGACTGCAGACTGGCCATTTCAGTACCCAGATCCTTCTCCTACGCAGCCATGATGTTGTGATTGATGCAGAATGTGGTCTGGCATTATCTTGTTGAAAAATGCAGGGTCTTCCCTGAAAGAGATGACGTCTAGATGGGAGCATATGTTGTTCTAGAACCTGAATATATTTTTCTGCATTGATGGTGCCTTTCCAGACATGCAAGCTGCCCATGCCACACGCACTCATGCAACCCCATACCATCAGAGATGCAGGCTTCTGAACTGAGCGTTGATAACAACTTGGGTTGTCCTTGTCCTCTTTGGTCCGGATGACATGGCGTCCCACATTTCCAACAAGAACTTCGAATCGTGACTCGTCTGACCACAGAACAGTCTTCCATTTTGCCACACTCCATTTTAAATGATCCCTGGCCCAATGAAAACGCCTGTGCTTCTGGATCTTGCTTAGAAATGGCTTCTTCTTTGCACTGTAGAGTTTCAGCTGGCAACGGCGGATGGCACGGTGGATTGTGTTCACTGACGATGGTTTCTGGAAGTATTCCTGAGCCCATTCTGTGATTTCCTTTATAGTAGCATTCCTGTTTGTGGTGCAGTGTCGTTTAAGGGCCCGGAGATCACGGGCATCCAGTAGGGTTTTACGCCCTTGACCCTTACACACAGAGATTGTTCCAGATTCTCTGAATCTTCGGATGATGTTATGCACAGTTGATGATGATAACTGCAAAGTCTTTGCAATTTTTCGCTTGGTAACACCTTTCTGATATTGCTCCACTATCTTTCTGCGCATCATTGTGGGAATTGGTGATCCTCTACCCATCTTGGCTTCTGAGAGACACTGCCACTCTGAGAAGCTCTTTTTATACCCAATCATGTTGCCAATTAACCTAATTACTGTTAATTGGTCTTCCAGCTCTTCGTTATGCTCAAATTTACTTTTTCCAGCCTCTTATTGCTACTTGTCCCAACTTTTTTGGGATTTGTTGACACCGTGAAATTTGGAATCAACATATTTTTCCTTTAAAATGATACATTTTCTCGGATTAAACTTTTGATCTGTCATCTATGTTCTATTCTGAATAAAATATTGACATTTGCCATCTCCACATCATTGCATTCAGTTTGTATTCACAATTTGTTTAGTGTCCCAACTTTTTTGGAATCCGGTTTGTACTACTATGATGCGCGTAGTGTGTGAATGGGTGAGTGTGTGTGTGTGGGCCAGGTGTAGCTCAGTGGTTAAGGCATTGGACTACGGTTCGGAAGATCCCAGGTTCAAACCCCACAACCACCAAGTTGCCACTGTTGGGCCCTTGAGCCCTTAACCCTCAACTGCTCAGATGTGTAATGAGATAAAAATGTAAGTCGCTCTGGATAAGATCTGCCAAATGCCTAAATGTAAATGTAAATGTGTGTGTGTGTGTGTGTGTGTGTGCGCCCTGCGATGGATTGGCACCCTGTCCAGGGTGTACCCCGCCTAGTGCCCGAAGTCTCCTGGGATAGGCTCCAGGTCCCCCGCGACCCTGATCATAGGATAAAGCGGTACAGAAAATGAATGAATGAATGTTTGATCATTATCCATATAGATGTTTAAAAAAAAAATTTATATGCCAGATGGTACAGTATGCGTAGGATTGCAGGTTTTCATTATGCTAGAAGACACTGATCTATACATATGATATAGAAATGAAATAAATCATTGGAGATGAGTTGTGTCCTCCTTCATAAACATTGAAAAAATATAAATAATACAAACACATATAAAGGACATGGGACATATAAAGGAAACAGATTTCATTGATCCTTGAATAGTGATCTAAGAGTGTCGAATCGTCTTGTCAGTCCTGTCGTCTCTGTGCAGGTTGGATATTTAAACATGACAGCTATTAAAGCCAGGAGTGTTTGTTACACATGCTGTGGCTCAAAGGATGCTGTCATTCAGCTAGTGTGTAATCTGGTATGATGCTTCCATCGTTTATATATTTACAACGTGTCATTAATTCATGAGCTTGAGATTGTTTCTGAGAAAGCATTAGCAGTGACTTCATGTGCACACTCTCTTACACACACACACATACACACACACACACACACACACACACACACACACACACACACACACACACACACACACGCACACACCGTTCAGACTGTCAGTGCAGTGACGCATCATTGAGACTTAGTGTCGTCATGTTGTGTATAAAAAGAAATATTTCAAAACCATAGACATACAGGTATTTATGAAGAAAAGTTGCAATAAGAAAGAAATAGCTTACGTGTAGTGAGTGTGTGTGTGTATATACTGGAAAACGGTGGTCACTGGAAGGGGTGACAACACAAAGACCGGTTCTATGGAATAAGTGGGACAAAGAAGTTTTTAAGTGATGGACAGAGAGAGAGAGAGAGAGAGACTATTTTTATCCTCCAGGCTCCTGAGTCTGGTTTCAGATGAGGAACAACAGCAGGGCAGGAGACAGACAGAGATTCCACTACCATCCGTCACAGTTAAGGGGGGAAAAAAAAGGAAAAGACAGTTAGTGAGAGAGAGAGGGAGTCTGGGAGGGAAGAAACAGGGCAGGATGAAGTGAGGGCGCTCTGTGATGGATTTACACTCAAACACACATTACTGATACAGAGACCCTTCTCAATTCACACAGCAATTAATTATATATATATATATATATATATATATATATATATATATATATATATATATATATATATATATATATATATATATATATATATGTACACACTACCGTTCAAAAGTTTGGGGTCACTTTCTAACTCCATGATGGTTCCTGATTTTGATTTCTTTCTACATTGTAAAGTTTTGCTGAAGGCGTCCAAAAACTGCATGAATCTCCTTTGAACAGTTGATATTGAGATGTTTCTGCTACTTCTGCTCTGTAAAGACTTCATAACGCCTCTAATCTGAGCTGCTGTTAATTGGTCATTTTTCAGGCTGATAACTCTAAATGAACTTCTGGTCTGCAGCAGAGGTAGGTTTTGGTCTCGTCCTCCTGGGACGGCCTTCATGAGAGCCAGTTTCATTATGGTGCTTGACGGATTTTGCAAATGCACTTGACAATACTGTTCTTGCAAGAACTATTACAGAAAGGCCGACCTCTGTGTCTTAAAATAACAATGAACTGTTGTTTTTGTTGTTATGTAATTACCTAATTCCATATGTGTTATTTTATAGTTTTGAAATCCCCAGTGTTGTTGTAGAATGTAGAAAATAAATCACTAAACAAAAACAAAGAAATTTGCAAGTGATCTAAAACTTTTGAACGGTAGTGTATATATATATCGTTTAATGGCGTTCTGTAACATACTGTACATTTTAGATTTTTATACTATTATTACTACATTTTCCTAAATCTGATAGGTCAGAATGTGGTAATTAAATCCCTACACTACTGTATTACAACAGCTCTGACAATATCACTGGCTGTAGGGTTTATATGAATGCGCTTGTTTCCATAGTAACTTACACAAGAACTTTTATAGTGGATGCTCAACATACAGTAAGGTATGACTAAAATGAGTTGTTTTTGCTACAGAAAACTTACTTTCATTTTGTTGATGCTGTACCAGTTATGCAACTGTTTAGTAAGTACTGTAATCTTAAGTGTTAGTGCTTTGTAGCAGAGACAATTTTTTGTCTACTTGGACTTCATTTTGTGGGGTGTTTTTAGGTACATTGGAACCTTGGATTACGAGCACTATTTGTAAATTTTTCCCATAAGAAGTAATGGAAACTCAAATTATTCGTTCCACAGCCCAACAAAATAAATAATAAAAAATAATTGACACGAAATATTAAGTAAAAATAACACAAATTAACCTGAACTTTACCTTAAAAAAAAGTAAAAAATAAATCCAGACAGATAATTGTTTCCGTTTAAACAAACAAATTAACGTGCACTTTATCTTTGAAAAGAATCGCGACAGAGCAGTGTTTCTATGTGTGTGTGTGTGAAGGCGAAAGGAGGGTTGTGTCTGTGAAGGGGCACGGTGTCAAATGAAGTGCGCGCACAGACACAAAGCTGATACAGAGAGATAGATAAAATGGATCTTTAACCTCTCTAATGAGACTTTCTTTTGCTTTACACGTGCGCTGTACACACACGCATATATGTTATAAAAATTATGTTTTACGCACACATGTGGTCACAGTGGTCACAGTACACGCGTGCACGGATGTTGATTATACCAGGAAGAGACGCGCACTAAGACCCAGCAGGGGAGACAATTACCCACAATTCCGCAACACAAGAGAGAGAAAAACCGTTGGCTCAGTTTTGATCTCGTGACACTCGGCATCAAAACAAGAATGTGTGATACATGATACTCGGTACTCGTAAACCAAGACTTGCTTGTTTTCCAAGTCAAAATTTCTTAAAAATCTTTGCTCGTCTTGCGGAACACTCGCAAACCATGTTACTCGCAATCCGAGGTTTCACTGTATTTTAAAAAAAGAAGGGGAAAAGGAAGCATGGTGGTGTAGTGGTTAGCACTGTCGCCTTGCACCTACAGGGTTCGGGTTTGAGTCCCACCTCGGTTCTGTGTGCATAGAGTTTGCATGTCCTCCCTGTGCAAAGACATCCAGATTAGGTTAACTTGCGCCCCCCAAATTGCCTGTCCTGTGTGAATGCGTATGTGTGTGTGCCCTATGACAGATTGGCACCCTCCAGGGTGTACCCCACCTTCTGCCCTAAGTCTCATGGGATGGGCTCCAGGCCCCTGTGACCCTAAATACAAGATCAAGTGGTATAGAAGATGAGTGAGTGAGTAAGCTAGAAGAGAAGCTGGTGGAGGACCAAATGTTTGTAGCTGAAGGATGCTTCACAACATATGACTATAAATAGATTAAAACAGGATAGCATGTCTTTTTTTAGTTCGTACAAATGTATAATTGATGGCAAATGTGAAGGAATGAAACACTTGCTGTTGTCCTGTCTAACCCTGGCATTGATCATTTTCCTATAACAGCACAATAAGCAAAGACTTAACAATGATGAACATTAAAAGTTCCCCCAAATATCGTATCATATAATGATGGTGGTTAGCACTGTTGCCTTGCACCTTCAGGGTCCGGGTTCGATTCCCATGTAGTGGGGGTTACATTGAATCGAGAAAGCCAACTACTTTATAATGCTTTATTACAGTAGAATACTACTGCATACTACTGCACCACTACATGGTTGGGGATCTCATCCTACCTTATGTGGAACCCACAGTTATGCCCTTGGGCTCGTCTGTTCACTAATTCACACAGGTGTACAGTAAGTTGAGAGGGGGTGGAGTCGAATGGAGAGGTCACAGGTCAGAGGATGCACAAATGTTTCAGCTGTCTACATTCCTTTGTCCACCACACCTGCCACTCTTAAAATAAACTCCATCTCTGTGAGGTTTAGTACGTCTCTGCAGTTCAAGAATCGTTTGTACATTTGTACTTACAGTAGCTCATGCTGATTAAAATCAACATTGTGAGGACAAAATTCCAAGAGTGTTTGAAAGGGTGGAACAAATCTTAGAGCAATTGCAACCATGATTTATACATAATTAGATGCCCCTAACAAATGTTAGCAAAAAACAAATAGTTTTTAAATCTGTAGGTTCTATGTAGTAGTAATAATAATAATAATAATAATAATAATAAAAATAATAATAATAATAAGAAATTAAATTCTTTATACCAAATTTTGTCACTAGGTGGCTCCATTCTTGATTTTTCAACAGCCTCAGAGATGTGTGTGTGTGTGTGTGTGTGTGATAGAGAGAGAGAAAGAGAGAGAGAGACAGGCTCACACACACACACACACACACACACACACACACACACACACACACACACACACACACACACACACACACACACAATCAGAAATTGTAATAAACAACATGATGACATAATCTCACAGCCTTCACCGTCTCCTGCACCCAGATGTTCTGTATTTTCTCATCGTATAATATCTGACATTATTTTCCTAAAAAGAACCTTTCTTAGATTCTAGTCTCTCACAGTCTTCCTGTCTCTGTCTCAGATGATCTGTGTGAGCTGAAGTCCGAGCGCCCGGGTCTGGGTGACGGACTGACGGATAAAGAGCGTGAATCCCTGGACAGTAATGAAGAGAAGGAGGAGAAGGAGGTGGAAGTGGGGAATGGAGAGAAAGGCCTGGAAGAAGAGAAGGAGGTGAAGGAGGAGAAAGCAGGAGACGGAGAAAGAGATGCGAAGAGAGGAGTGGAGGAGGAGGAGGAGGAGGAGGAAGAGCTGGAGGAGCTGAGAGCGCAGGTGGTTCAGCTGCTGCTGGAACTGGAAGAGGCAAGGGAGGTGTCCCAGAGGCATGAGGAGAGCTACAGCGAGCTGCAGGGTGTGTGTGTGTGTGTGTGTGTAGTGTGTGTGATGAGTGGTGAACATGTTGTTTTTGTGATATCGCCTTCGGGATTTCCCAATCAACATGCTCAGCTGTCCCTGCCATGTGTAACATTCTCTCTCTCTCTCTCTCTCTCTCTCTCTCTCTCTCTCTCTCTCTCTCTCTCTCTCTCTCATACACACACACACACACACACACACACACATACACACACATTTCTTAGCGTTCTCAATCATTCTTCCTCTCTCATTGTGTCTTTAGGGCTTTTGGAGGACGAGCGTTTAGCCAGTGCCAATCAGGCCGAGAGCTTCACGAGACAGATCCAAAGGCTTCAAGGTATCTCATTTCAGACACACGTGTGCTCAGACCTCGATTTTAAAGGACGGCGAACGTGTTAAAGAACCACATCATGACACATTAACACATTTCATGATATGTATCATGTCATGATATGTAGTTAGCTACCAAAGCGCCCATGAATTAGCCGTGGCATTTCAGATAATAGTATGTAAAACACTGTAAGTAACATCCAGATGCTACCATACTGGTACTATAAGATGCAACAGCAACAACAGGGTGTAAATGTACAGTACTTGTATATTATAATGTAAGGCAAGGCAAGTTTATTTGTATAGCACATTTCATACACAATGGTAATTCAAAGTGCTTTACATAAAAGAGAAGAAGATAGTTATAAAAAGAAATAGAAAACAACTCATAATGACACTTTTAAAACTACTTAAAATTTGATTTAGAAACAGTTTTAAAAATGTATATAATAATAGTAATAATCAAAAAAATTAAGTAAATATAAAATACAGTGCAGCCTCCAGGGTCCGGGTTCGATTCCCGGCCAAGGCGCGATTCCCATCTCTGTGTGCATGGAGTTTGCATGTTCTCCCCGTGCTTGGTGGGTTTCCTCCAGGTACTCCGGTTTCCTCCCACAGTCCAAAGACATGCAGATTAGGCTAATTGGCGTTACCCAAATTGACCATAGTGTGTGAATGAGTGTGTGTGTGTGTGTGCTCTGCGATGGATTGGCACGCTGTCCAGGGTGTACCCTGCCTCGTGCCCTGAGTCTCCTGGGATAGGCTCCAGGTCCCCGCGACCCTAAATACAGGATAAAGCGGTATAGAAGATGAATAAATGAATGAATGAATGAAAATACAGTGCAGTCAGTTGGGACGTAGCACAGTGCTCATTTAATAAATGTGCAGCTAAACAGATGAGTTTTAAGTCATGATTTAAAAGTGACTAATGTTTTAGCACAACTGATCTCTTCTGGAAGCTGGTTCCAACTGCGGGCAGCATAATGGCTAAAGGCGGACTCCCCTTGTTTTGTATGAACCCTTGGTATTTCTAACTGACTCGATCCTAACGAGTCTGTTAGGTTTATATTCAGTGAGCATATCTGTAATGTATTTAGGTCCTAGGCCATTGAGTGATTTATAAATGAGTAAAAGTACTTTAAAATCTATCCTAAATGTTACATGAAGCCAGTGTAAGGACCTGAGGACTGGTGTGATGTGCTCAGATTTTCTGTTTCTAGTTAGAATCCTGGCAGCAGCGTTCTGGATGACCTGCAGTTGTCTAATGGTTTTCTTGGGAAGGCCGGTGAGGAGACCATTACAATAATCCAACCTGCTGGTGATAAAGGCATGGACAAGTTTCTACAAGTCTTGATTGGAAACAAAACATCTAATTCTTGCAATGTTCTTAAGATGATGATATGCTGATTTAGTTACTGCTTTGATATGGCTACTGAAACTAAGGTCTGCCTCCAGAATCACCCCAAGATTCTTGACTTGATTTTTAGCTATCTGACCCCTAGAACGAAGGTATGCATTCACCTTCAGAGCTTCATCTTTATTTCCAAATGCAATTACCTCAGTTTTCTCCTTGTTTAACTGAAGAAAATTTTGGCACATCCAAGTGTTAATTTCATCAATGCATTTGCAGAGGGAGTCTATGGGGCTATAATCATTTGGAGATAAGGCTAGGTAAATCTGGGTATCATCAGCATAGCTGTGATAGGCAATTTGGTTCTTTCTCGTTATCTGACTTAGTGGGAGCATATACAGTCTAAACAGGAGAGGTGCAAGAATTGAGCCTTGTGGGACTCCGCATGTCATGGACATCCACTTAAACTTGTGCTCTCCTATACTCACATAATAACCTCTCCCTTCTACGTATGACCTGAACCATTTAAGTACCATCCCAGAAAGCCCGACCCAGTTTTCCAGTCTTTCAATTAGTATGTTATGATCGACAGTGTCAAACGCAGCGCTAAGATGTAGCAGTACCAGCACTGATATTTTCCCAGAATCAGAATTTAAACGAATGTCATTTATTATCTTTATGAGCGCTGTCTCTGTACTATGATGTGCTCGGAAGCCAGATTGAAAACTGTTGAGTTTAAATGGTTGTTCAGCTGATGAAAAACAACCTTTTCAATAATCTTACCTATAAAAGGAAGATTTGATATTGGTCTGTAGTTTTTCAAGATTGTATTATCAAGATTGCTCTTTTTCAGGAGAGGCTTTAGAACTGCGTTTTTCAGAGAGTTTGGAAAAGTCCCAGAGAGAAGTGAGGTGTTCACTTTTAAAAGATCTGCTTCTAAACAGTCAAACACACTTTTGAAAAAAGATGTGGGAAGTGTGTCAAGGTCGCAGGTTGACAATTTGAGGTGCTGTACTATTTCTCCCAAGATTTTGCTATCAATTGCCTGAAAGACAGACATAGTAACCGTTTTTTGAGGTTGTGTTTGAGTTTTTCTGACCATTGCATAACTTGATGTGTTAATAGCCCTTCTAATATTACTTCTAATATTAATAATATTACTAATGTACAATAATTCAATAATTCAACGTTATGTCACTGACATTTCACATGTCCTCATGATGTGAACCCTTTTATCATAGACACAATATAAATTTTTACTCTCTCATGTATAATAGTGGGTTGTACTTTTGATTAATAAAAATAAACCAGGCAGCATGGGTGTGTAGTGGTTAGCAGTGTCACCTTACATCCCCAGGGATCGGGTTCGAGTCCCGCCCCGGGCCTGTGTACAGTACATGAAGTTTGCCTGTTCTCCTTGTGCATGCTGGGATTCCTCCGGGTACTCTGGTTTCCTCCCACTATAATTGACATTTCCAAATTGCTCATAGTGTGTGTCTTTGTGTGCCCTGTGATTGATTGGCAACCTGTCCATTGTGTACTAGTTTGGTCTTAAAGACTTGTTCTTTTTGAACGAATCTTTAACGTTACTCAGAAGAACGAGTCTCTCGAAGAGTGTTTCGTTCATTTTTTTACTGGGCGCACATGCGCATCATCAATCATAGCAAATCCTCCTGTGGGTTATATACAGGAAACAGAAATGAGTAGTTACCTTTGAGTCTTTGGTCCAAATCATCCGTTCTTTTGTCACGTGACTCCCATAGACGCTGTGCAGTGCAGTAGATTCAAAAGAAACAAACGATTCGGACCAGAAGATATAAGAGGTGAGCTACTCATTCTGTTTATTATAGTATGTCTTTAGCTGCATTGTAATATTTTCATTACTGAAACTAAAACCAAAATTTGTGATTTGATTCGTTCATTTTGATGAACGAGATTCAAAGAACCGAGTCACTAAAATGATTCAAACTTCCAATCACTATTGTACCTCACATAGGTTCCAGCCCACTCTTCACCCAGTACAGGATAAGGTGTATATAGAATGAGAGAGAGAGAGAGAGACAAGCCAAAAGTATTTAATGGCTTTAATTAATGGCGTAAATCATATTTGCTTCATATAGAGTAACATATTTAATAAATTTTTAACATGAAACATTTATATACAGTTATAATTAATAATGATTCATACAGTATGCCTTCTCATTCTAAAATGTACAGTATAGAAGCCCACAGCATGTACAGTATCTGGCCTTAGCTGCTGTTGTTATTTTGTACACAGAAGACAATGTCTATTTTGTTTTGTTTTTACTGTACATCAAATCACATTATAACCCGTAATAACTTCAACAACAAATCAATGTTGAGTTTCTTATTAATATCCTGCGAAGAAAAAGTTTTTAGGTGAGCAAATAAAAATTTCCTTTGATGAATGAAAATGTTTTGTTGTCTCTTATTGTTTGAGCAGGAACTAATGAGCGCTTGAGTGTCTAATCTGTCACTCTGTCCCTAGTGGAACCAAAGATACGTTCTGATTTATAAACCCATTGTCGTATTTATAACCCTGCCTGGAATAACTAATGACTTCTCTACTTCTGTAATGCTTTCTCTGGGGATAAGACTCTTTATTTTAAAAACACTAGACTGGATTATATATAACGGGAAATAAATATTTGTCACATTAAGTCAGACTTCACCCGGTATTTGGGAGAGGTTTTATGCATGACCGTGATCTATGTCTATACCAAATAAGGTTACAATCATGACCTTAGTGAAAGCCCTAAGTGACCCTAAATGAAAGCTCAGGAACGCTCTCTATCCTTATTGCCGTTTCTTACTGTTTTCAAGGTTAAATTCTTTGCTACTATACTATACTATACTATACTATACTATACTATACTATACTATACTATACTATACTATACTATACTATACTATACGCCACACTGTCCTGCTGTTCTGCACTATTCAAAGGCATATATAACAGTATGTACCTGAATTATACTACACTATATGGTACACTGTTATTGTACATACCATACAATACCATCAGCTTCAACCAAATTCTAATCAGATCTGATTGTGTCCCATACTATACTCCACTATACTACAGTATATATAAAATTACGTATGCTCAATTCCACATACTTTATAAACAGTTCAATTAATTTACTTTATTTCTATAATATCAGTTATGAAAAAACTGTTTGTAAAAATGACAAACTGTGTTACTTTACATTATAATATACTATAGTAATCAGATTTCTAATCACTAATTGTTCGTATTATCGTAAATCACAAGCAAGTGAACTAAGTACCGTAACCTCTGCTAGGCATCTTGTAAAGACACAGCAAAGACAGTTTTGTAATGTGTTCATACTTCTCTACAATCCCAATCCTCTGCACTAGAGCAATGCTTTATTGGATGCAATAAAGAACCAGGACCTGATCTTAGGCTTTTACTGTCAATTTCTTCTCATCAGTTGTTCCATTCATTGTTTCCTATCCCTGCAGCCCAGCTGCGCTCTGTGCAAGAGGAGCTAGACAGTCTGGAGGAGGAAAAGGCCAGTGAGCTATGGGAGGCCCAAGAGGAGCTGCGTGTGGCGCAGGAGGAGGTGCAGGAGCTGCAGCAGGCGGCTGAGGAGGCGGCAGCCGAGCGGGAGAATGACATCGCGCTCCTGCAAGAGGAGCTGTGCAGGCTGCGGGCAGAGCTGGAGAGACTTCACAACACCACCCAGGAGTATGAGTTAGAGCTGACTACACTGCGTGCCGAGATCAGCATGAAGAGCCAACGCAGGGAGAAGCAGGAACAAGCAGGCACACAGGGTCAGTTAAACTCCACTCCACCCCACCCTATAATTCTATAATATACTGCAATACTGTATGGCAGCATGGTGGTAGTGGTCAGCCTCCTGAGTCAATACTTTGTAGAACCACCTTTTGCTGCAATTCCAGCTGCCAGTCTTTTAGGGTATGTCTCTACCAGCTTTGCACATCTAGAGACTGAAATCGTTGCCCATTCTTCTTTGCAAAACAGCTCCAGCTCAGTCAGATTAGATGGACAGCGTTTGTGAACAGCAGTTGTCAGATCTTGCCACAGATTCTCGATTGGATTTAGATCTGGACTTTGACTAGGCCATTCTAACACATGGACATGTTGTGTTTTAAACCATTCCATTGTTGCCCTGGCTTTATGTTTAGGGTCGTTGTCCTTCTGGAAGGTGAACCTCCGCCCCAGTCTCAAGTCTTTTGCAGACTCCAAGAGGTTTTCTTCCAAGATTGCCCTGTATTTGGCTCCATCCATCTTCCCATCAACTCTGACCAGCTTCCCTGACCCTGCTGAAGAGAAGCTGCCACCACCATATTTGACAGTGGGGATGGTGTGTTCAGAGTGATGTGCCGTGTTAGTTTTCTGCCGTTTAGTTTTGCATTTTGGCCAGAAAGTTCCATTTTGGTCTCATCTGACCAGAGCACCTTCTTCCACATTTGCTGTGCAAACGGGACTTCTTAAGGTTTTCTGTTAACAATGGCTTTCTTCTTGCCACTCTTCCATAAAGGCCAACTTTTGCAGTGCACGACTAATAGCTGTCCTATGGACAGATTCCCCCACCTGAGCTGTAGATCTCTGCAGCTCGTCCAGAGTCACCATGGGCCTCTTGGCTGCATTTCTGATCAGCGCTCTCCTTGTTTGGCCTGTGAGTTTAGGTGGACGGCCTTGTCTTGGTAGGTTTACAGTTGTGCCATACTCCTTCCATTTCTGAATGATCGCTTGAACAGTGGCTCTGTGGGATGTTCAAGGCTTTGGAAATCTTTTTGTAGCCTAAGCCTGCTTTAAATTTCTCAATAACTTTATCCCTGACCTGTCTGGTGTGTTCTTTGGACTTCATGGTGTTGTTTCTCCCAATATTCTCTTAGACAACCTCTGAGGCCGTCACAGAGCAGCTGTATTTGTCATACAGGTGCACTCTATTTAGTCATTAGCTCTCATCAGGCAATGTCTATGGGCAACTGACTGCACTCAGATCAAAGGGGGCTGAATAATTACGCACACCCCACTTTTCAGTTATTTATTTGTAAAAAATGTTTGGAATCATGTATGATTTTCATTCCACTTCTCACATGTACACCACTTTGTATTGGTCTTTCACGTGGAATTCCAAAAAAATTGATTCATGTTTGTGGCTGTAATGTGACAAAATGTGGAAAAGTTCAAGGGGGCCGAATACTTTTGCAAGCCACTGTATACTATACTATACTATACTATACTATACTATACTATACTATACTATACTATACTATAATATACTATACTATACCACAGTATACTATACTACACTACACTGCACTACGTTATACTACCCTACTCTACACTATACTATCTGCTGCTATATTATAGCACATTTTATTGTCCACACTTCACCATACTTTACTGTCCTACACTGTATATTAATCAATTATATTACACTATATGGTACATTGTTATATACCATACCATACCATACCATACCATACCATACCATACTGTCAGCTTTAATCAGATCCTAACCAGATCTGATCATTATGTTCTATACTATACTCCACTATACTACAGTATATGTAAAATTATGACTCCAAATAGTTTGTAGACAATTAAAATAATTTACTTTATATCTGTAATATCAGTTATGACCCAAACTGTTTTGTATGACAGAAATTGTTTACAGCATGATACATTGCACCATACTATAGTTTAGTAATCAGATTTCTAATCACTAATTGTTAGTATTATCACTTAATCTAGTTTGTAATAAGAAAGCAAACCTATTGCCATAACCTCTGCTAGGCATCTTGTATTTCTGCATGATCTAAAGTAAGAGACCACCCAGATATGCATTCCTCTGGAGAATCAGTGCACTATCAAACAAGATCTATTCACAAACCCACTGCACACATTAGTACAGAAAACTCTTGCTGGAAGGTACCGCCGTAACTGCCTCTAATTAGGAGAGAAGCCGACTCCAATACGGCAGAGTTATGTTGAAACATAGTGTACATCCACCAGCCTCTCTGGGCCTATTAATAAGGGAATGTGCATGAGAATGTGTATACGAGAGTCTGGGGAGCGTGTAAGACCTCCATAGTTTGGAGCACAACACAACTGGTGTTGTATTCCCAATTTTTTGCTTTTTGACCAGGAAAAAACAAAAATCAGATGACATTAAAATTTTTATGATGCTAAAGAGAAACAAAGTCCTTGTAGTGATCTCTACCATCTTGTGCAAATCAAACTTTATGATGAAGTTTAATTTGAGAGTTTTAGCTACATGCTTGCTCAGCTTCCAGTGTGTAGCAGGTTTTATTTCCTGATTTTTAGAGGCAGGATATAAATTTGGTTAGTGCTCGATGTTTTTTATACACCCCTGAGCTTAAAAACACACTTGGGAGAATGGAGATCTAGAGTGGACTTAATGATTAATGATACAGTAAATCTTGATGATAAATGAGGGGGAGTCAAAAGGTGTTTTTGTGTGTGTGTATGGGGAGTAAATTCTTATATATACTGTAAAGAGTGAGAGAGTTTAATGTTTTCGGGCTGTATAGAGAGTTGAGTTATGGGGTGAAGGGTGGTGTTAATACTGAAAAGGTGCACATCTGTATTCAGACCTCGGTTGTAACTACAAAAAGATGGACAAAGGGGCAAATGCAACAATGCATCTACAGAGTTAAATCATTCATCCTTGCTCAGTGCCTGTATGGTCGGGATTACAATGGATTAAAGTAGTACTACTAGTTTCTTTATATTTTGGGAATTCAAATCAATCAAATAATGTGAATGAAAACTAGACATTTTCGATCACAGCCACTTCTCAAATCTGAATACAGAGGAGGAAAAAAAACTAATTAGCTAAACTTGAGATTTAAATGTAGCAGATTAGTGTTTAGACAGCTTGCCCTTTCAGATGTGAGTAAGTAAAAAAAATATTATTATGAATATTAGTATATTTTTATTTTATTATGATTATTATGTATATTATGTAATAATAATAATAATAATAATAATAATTATTATTATTATTTTATCAAATTGATATATTATGAGGCGGCACGGTGGTATAGTGGTTAGCACTGTCGCCTTGCACCTCCAGGGTCTGGGTTCGATTCCCCAGCCAGGCTCGATTCCCGTCTCTGTGTGCATGGAGTTTGCATGTTCTCCCCGTGCTTGGTGGGTTTCCTCCGGGTACTCCGGTTTCCTCCCACAGTCCAAAGATATGCAGGTTAGGCTAATTGGCGTTCCTAAATTGCCTGTAGTGTGTGATTGGGTGTGTGAGTGTGTGTATGTGTGTGTGCCCTGCGATGGATTGGCACCTTGTCCAGGGTGTACCCCGCCTAGTGCCCGAGGTCTCCTGGGATAGGCTCCAGGTCCCCCGTGACCCTGAACACAGGATTAAGCGGTATAGAAGATGAATGAATGAATGAATGAATGATATATTATGAAGGGCGTTCAAGTGAAACCAGGACTCACAGTTATGTGGGTAAAAACTACCTTTTATTTCTATCCCATTGCACTTACCCCAGCATTTCATTAGTGCTTGGATACCATCAAGATTTCTCAATACCTCACACTCATGACTGGAAGTCTTCAAGTCTAAAACACTCTCCTCCCAGGAACCTTTTTACAGGGACTATCTGTCCATTATGATTCATGCACATTTACATTCGATACAAACTTAAATAATACTTTTGATTATGTAAATCTGCTTTGCGACAATGACAATTGTTACAAGCACTATACAAATAAAATTGAATTGAATTGAATTAATGGTCCAAACATGTCGGGAATGGCTTGGATTAAGGTCAGGACTGTAGGAGCCGGGTTTCTGTAATGTGCAAGTGGTGTTGGTGAAGGATTGTGTGTACAGTTCCTATGATGTGTCTCTTCTGCAAGTTGGCAACAAGTTATGTGTTGATTTTCAAGGATCAGGCATTTGTTCAGGGGAATGACTGCAGTGAACTCCGAGCTGACTCCGCCAGAATCTTCATCTTGCCTTTAAAATGTTCAATGATCATTCAAGTGTTTTACTGCAGCTAAGAGTCTCATCACCGTGCTGTGCTTGAAGACTTTTGTAAATGTCAATCAGTTTTACGTCTTCATTCATATAAATACATAGTTAAGTCAACAACCTTGAATAGCACCCTTAGTGCATGCAGGAGTGTTTGTGATTGTTGGTATATGTCTAGTCTATCTTATTTTAGGACGATGATCCAGCCAGTTTAATAGCTGATCCCAGTGACATTGCTAAACATGTGAATCAAAATAAAACCTGGATGTGAAATGAAGGACATGGATGAAAAGCAAATGCTACTACCAGCCTATATTTTAGGTATTTTATTATACATCACTGATGACTTTTGTCCCATGCTGTGTTATTCTTGCCCTAAATGATGAATAACGTTGATTTATTTTAATGTGGCATTTCACATCATCATCATCATCATCATCATCATGATCTTTTCATTCAGTGGTTAGAAAGGCTGTAATTTGGAGTCAGTTTCTCAGTGGATGTCATCGCTCTAGGCTATCCAACATGAGCCCATGAATCATCATTAAACTCGTATTATAGAGATCACATCAAAGAGACAGATATGGAAGAAGGAACAAAGTTGGAGAGGGGGGTATATATTTAAAAATAAACCTGGAAATAAAATTCAGAATTTTCTATGGACCTTGTCAGTACTTGGTCATTAACAAAAAAAACAGAAAAGTGTCCTTATTCATGCACATATACTTGTTTGACAAGGATCTCAACCCTATTTGTATATTGTCCACATTATTAGGAACAGTCATGTGGTTATCCAAAGCAGATACAACTCAGAGCATCAGTTACTAAACACTCCAAACTGGACCATTAAAGATGAAGAAAAAAATATTTCTCAGGTTTTTAACTGCCCACTTTCTGTGTGTCTGTGCCGATCACTGACTCAGACTTCTGCGTTTCGCCTGATGTGCTATTTTATTATTTTAGCCAAAGGTTTGAACTTTTGCACGTGCTGAAATGCTTTTCTGCCCACCATGATTGTAAATATGAGAGTGCTTACATGAGTTACTATATTGTTCCTTGCAGCTTAAACCATCTGGACAATTTCCTCTTATCTCTCTTATCAACGGGGCATCTACGGATAATTTAGGAACACAAATTAGCCTTATCTGCAGGGAGGGAGGAATACATGTGGGAGGAAACCGGAGCACCAAGCATGGGGAGAACATGCAAACATGCACACAGACTCGAGGCGGAATTTGAACCCTCGACCCTGGAGGTGTGAGGCCACAGTGTTACCCAGCAGATTCTAAAATACTCAAAACAGCCAATCTGACACCAACAACCATGCTACGGTTAAGGTCACAGAGATTTTTTTTTTTCATTCTGATGCTATAAATAAACATGAACTGAATCTATTGACCGATTGAATCTGCTCATGATTTTACACAATGTGATGCTCTGTGATCCCACATGATTGGATGATTGGATGTATAGGTGTTTCTAATAAAGTTGACTGTGGTTGTATAATCTGAACATACAGAAATCCATAATACATTAAGTTTCAAGAATGTGTCATTTATTTAAAATAAAAAAATACTTAGGAAGGATTTATAGTAATATCATCTGTCCATAATGATAATTAAGAGTTGTTTAGTCTTTTCTTTCATTTTGAATATTATTGTTCTGTGGGCACACATCTACCATTTCTCTAGAATCATCCGTCTCTCTAAGCTGTGTGTGTGTGTTAGAGTGTTAGTTTACACTCTACGCCATTTCTGATGCATCAGATGATATATTGTTTTCATGACATCATGCTTATAATCTTTCTCTTTAAGAACTTGTTTAAATCTTGCTTATCCAGACGGACAGAAATGCTAGAAATGTGCGTAAAGCAACACAATGCCTACATTATGATGTGGAAGGGAAATGCTCATTTATACCTCCTTAGTGCGCTTTTAATATCCTACAAACTTGCTCATTGATGGAAAATATATTAGATCACCTACTTTTCCTTACAACAGCCTTTTGTTACGATGTTTTAAACAGCAGGCATTGCGCTGGTCTTGCAGTACAGTTGTGCACTATGTGACCAGCCTTTCTGATGCTTGTGCAAGCTCTGAAACACATATGGCATGTTTTAATGTCGTAATGAGAGAGGGCCTCTGGTGAGGCATTACAGTGTTTGCAGGAGCGCCGATGCTCTCTGCTTTCCTTCAGCCCGCTCAGTGGCAACAGCTCATCTATATTAAGATGGAAACTGTAAACAGCATGGCTTTCAGTTCTGCCTACAGCCCGGAGGAGTATATTGAATTAAACACCACTGCAGTGGTCACATGTCCTAAATCATTCATTGTTATCTGATCTGGACTCAAATGGGGAAAGAGAATGATAAAATGGTTGAGCTAATCTCAGATTTTCTGCCTGACCTTCTGATGCCCTTTGGGCCACACTCATGCATAACACACACACATCGTACCGGCAGCAGGGAAAGAAAGATAACGGTTGTTCCTATTAGATTTGATGGAGGAGGCAGCGCTGGTGAGGCATTGTGGAGGACATTTAAACAAGAAATACTTTAGCGTATTGGCCAAGCAACAACAACAAGCTGCTGTTTTGTGTTGCTCTTATAACCAGGGACCTTTGCACACATACAGATGGGACACATTAAATATAAAACAAACAGTAATTGTGTTAGTAAAGTGTTGAACCACGATGAAATATCAGAACGGTTTGAAATTGACTTGTACTGGAAGGATGGAGCACACCATACCATAGCAAACATCTATTCTGTAGTAGTCCACACTATACTATACTAAGATATGCCTAAATGCCAAATCTGCCAAATGCCTAAATGTAAACGTCATACGTTATTCTATACTATGTAGTCCATATTGTATAGTGCCACATTAAAATGTATACTATCCGGTCATATTATTTTATACTAAGCTCTCCTAGACAACACTGTAGTATGCTATGCTATAGGCCTACAATATAGTATATATTATTCTATACCCAAGATCCATAGCATCCTGTCATACTACTATATACTGATCTATGCAACACTAATCTATTTGGTATTTTATTATATTCAACCACATTTATATATTTCTTAAGAATTTAAAACATCCTGTCTTACAACAAAATATTATACACACATTATATCATGATGTCATACAGTAGTATACTTTATTATACACAAGGTTCTCGTGCATGAAGGGGTAAAACCAATTGACATTTACAGAATGAGACTCGCAGCACCAGGAGAACATTTGAATGGTGCAAACAGTTTAAAAAAGGCTGTACGTCCATGAATGACGAACCCGCCAGAAGCGGCTCCGAGCCCATTGCAGTCGTTCCCGTGAACATTCATTAAGTGGAACTCCTGATCATTGAAAATCGACAGATAATGTATAGTCTACTTGCAGAAGTCACGCATCTGTTGGAGGAAATTGTACACATTCACAAATATCATTCATTCATTCATCTTCTATTCCGCTTTATCCTGTATTTAGGGTTGCGGGGACCTGGAGCCTATCCCAGGAGACTCAGGGCACGAGGCAGGGTACACCCTGGACAGCGTGCCAATCCATCGCAGAGCACACACACACACACTCATTCACATACTATGGCCAATTTTTGGAACGCCAATTAGCCTAATCTGCATGTCTTTGGACTGTGGGAGGAAACCGGAGTACCTGGAGGAAACCCACCAAGCACGGGGTGAACATGCAAACTCCATGCACACAGAGACGGGAATCGAGTCTGGCCGGGAATCGAACCCGGACCCTGGAGGTGCAAGGCGACAGTGCTAACCACTACACCACCGTGCCGCCTTCACAAATATCACTTGTACATTATAGGGACTCAGCTGTGAGTTATTGCCAGGTCTTCTGTACAGTCCTGACCACGCTCCAAACCATTTCGACATGTTTGGGCCATTAAAGTGGTTCCTGGACAGCCAGCGTTTCAGATGTGAAGAAGGCTCTGGCATACTCATGGCACCGGTGTATTGAGCAAACTTTCTGTCTTGATGAAATCCAAGCACTAGTGAAACGCTGGAATAAGTTTATTATATGTACAGTAGCAGGGGATTATTATAACATTTAAAGATTATTATAGATAAAAAAATAAATAAATAAAAGGTAGATTTTACTGTCATAACTGGTTTCTGTTATGCTGCACAATTAGTCTCAATTTGACTTGAACACCCCTCTTACGACTGTATATGGCACTATGGTATACTGTACTGCACTATATATACTTTTCAGGATCTTTTGTTATTTATTATAATAAAAATGTGCCTTTCATTACAAATTCAGCTAAGACAATGTAAATTACTTACTTTTTTCATCCATTTATTTTAACATATTGAACCCATGTCTTCTGTTCCTGAATTGTGATTGGACAGGAGAAGTGGGACAGCTGAAGGATAAATGTCGCTCCTTGATGGACGAGTGTCAGACTCTGAGAAACGACAACCAGCATCTTGCTGAGAAACTGCAGCTGCTGGAACAGCAGAGAGACAGGTGAGTGGCCATGGTGCCCGTCAATCAAACCACCACAGAGATCAGTCAACTAAAAAACAGATAAAAGCCAACCTAGCAATCAAGCCTTGTCTTTTATTAATGTAATTATTTTGTAATCCTGTCCTCAACTGCTTGTGCATGTGGAAGAGAAATAATTATATTTTGTTAGACAGGCACTTACCATACAGTATGGTACAGAAAAACACGTGTTTAATCCGGATGGTGTGTTTTTTTTGTATGTGTCTTGTATAAACACAGTTTTAGGTAAAATATTCTGTAAAATAAAACTTATTTTACTACTTATCCTGATTAGCTGTATTTTTTTTATCTTTATAACAAATATTAGCAGAATTCCTGTCAGTTTAGCTTACTCATGCTAGCTGGCTACCCTTCGATTCGAGATATTTATTAGCATTTCTCTCAGTAATGTTATCAGCTAGCTACAGGAGCTAGCATCAGTGTTAAATTTGTGTTATCAACATTTAATTCAAACCCCTTTGATTATTATTGTCAAGTTGTTAGCTAGCTTTTCATCTTTATTGGTCAACATTTATATGAATTCCAATCCTCTCCCTGCCTATGTTGTTAGCTAGCTTGCAAGCTTCATCAGTATGAATAAAAAGTCCTTGAGTCATACTGCCAAGAGTGTACGCTAGCTAGCTAGTTTCAGTCATGAAGATTACAAACATATGTAGAATATGATTGTAAATCCTCTCCGCAATACCACAATATTAGTTCACATGCTAGCTGGATGACAAAGCAAATGGGCCTTAAAGACCCATTCTGCTTTGCTTTTCAATATCCCTATGCACTCAAAGAAATGTTTCCAAATGGCTGTGTTGGTTTCAATCAAAAATGCCACACAAAGCATTTTTGCGGAACAAAGTAACGTTACGATTAACCACACTCCGTGTGGGACAACAAGAAGTCAAATTCCTTCATGCAGTTCTGTCAAAAGATTTATAATAAAGACATGAAACACTGAACAGCTTCTATCATCCTCTGTGTAATACATATAGAAAGATATGGGAGAATTTAGGAACTGTCTACGATCACTCCCAAATGATTGCTTTGACATGTTTCTTTTTTTACCAACATTGTGAAACAATTCTGGAACCATTACATTTTCCTTAGTCTGCATAGCAGTAGAAGGACCAGCTACCAGTTGCTACTATAATGCCCCAGTTGGCTGAATGTAAAAGTAGTAAATAAGTACTGTAAGAGTAAATCGAGGAAATATACCATAGTACAGTATTACCATGTCATTTCAGATATAACCATTATACTGTAGTCTCTATCGGCATATGAAACCTACAGTGACATTGTATCCAAATACTGTACATATACTTCAATATGGCGATGGTCCCCTTTTTACAGCTATAACACCTTCCACTCTTCTTGGAAGCTGTCCACATAATTTTGGAGTGTTTCTGTGGAAATTTGTGCCCATTCATTCTGTAGAGCATTTTTGAGGTCAGGCACTGATGTTGGACGAGAAGGCCTGGCTCGCAATCTCTGTTCCAGTTCATCCCAAAGGTGCTCGATGGGGGTTGAGGTCAGGGCTCTGTGCAGACTCACTCAGTCACCATGTTTATAGTCCTTGCCTCCTGTGGACTAATATGTCATGTTGAAATATTAAAGGGCCTCCCCCAAACTGTTGCCGCAAAGTTTGAAGCATAGGATTGTCCAAGATGTCTTGGTATGCTGAAGCATTAATATAATAATTAACAGAAAGACAAATACTTTTATCCTTATTGTGTATGTTAATACATACTACTGGCATGGTGCAGTACAGGCATTACCATATTAGATACCTGCTGAATTTTGGTAGACAAGTTCTACCCAACAAGTACCATGACATTGACCAAAGTATTGTGGATTAACCTTTGTTGGGCACCAACTGTAAGTAACATGCCCCTTGGAAACTATAGTGGTTTTGGTAAGTAAAAAACACATGGTACAAGTCATCATCATTGTAAAACAAAAAGTGGAGTTCAGTATCATGGGCACCCAAACCCTATCTAAGCCAAAAGTCAATGCTAGCCATGACCTTGCCTTCAAATTTCCCAAATCCCAATCCAGTTGATCATCCATGGAATGCGCCAGAAAAACAAGCCCGATCCATCCTGCATCCCACAGCAACCAAAGGATTTGCTGCCATCGTCCAGTTGCCAGACATGACAGCACACCCACTGACTCCATTTGGAACTACGCCCAACGAAGCTGAGCTGTACGAGCGGAACCCACACAATACTGGGCTTAATGTTTTGGGTTTTTACAATGGCTTGATTATATTCAAAAAGTCCCGGTACAGTGAAACACTTACTCATGGACTGTAATGAGAGTACGTGTCATTCTTTTCTGTCCGCCCTTGGCTGAAGTCCATGCCTTTGAGAGATATGTGGCAGACGATTCTGTTGTAATCCTCTTCAGAGTGCAGGAGTTCAGGAATATTTAAGATGGTGGTTTTGAGGCTTCGATCATATGACTGAATCACTATTCTGTTCTTATCCCTTGTGCATACTGTGAACAAGTGTTAAGACTCAATAGATTTTACTGAGACGGTTCCTGATTTTTATTTCTTTCTACATTGTAAAGGAATGCTGAAGGCGTCCAAAAAATGCATGAATCTCATTTGAACAGTTGATATTGAGATGTTTCTGCTACTTCTGCTCTGTAAAGACTTCATAACGCCTCTAATCTGAGGTGTTGTTAATTGGTCATTTGTCAGGCTGATAACTCTAAATGAACTTCTCGTCTGCAGCAGAGGGAGGTTTTGGTCTCGTCCTCCTGGGACGGCCTTCATGAGAACCAGTTTCATTATGGTGCTTGACGGATTTTGCAAATGCACTTGACAATACTGTTCTTGCAAGAAATATTACAGAAAGGCCGACCTCTGTGTCTTAAAATAACAACTAACTGTAACTGTTGCTTTTGTTGTTGTTACGTAATTACCTAATTCCCTATGTGTTATTTTATAGTCTTGAAATCCCCAGTATTGTTGTAGAATGTAGAAATTTGCAAGTGTTCTTTGTTTTTGTTTAGTGATTTATTTTCTACATTATATTTATATATATATATATATATACACTACCGTTCAAAAGTTTTATAACACTTGCAAAATTATTATTTTTTTATTTATTTATTTATTTTTTTTAAACATCTACAGTAGCACTGTCGCCTTGCACCTCAAGGGTCCGGGTTCGATTCCCGGCCAGGCTCGATTCCCGTCTCTGTGTGCATGGAGTTTGCATGTTCTCCCCGTGCATGGTGGTTTTCCTCCGGTTTCCTCCCACAGTCCAAAGACATGCAGATTAGGCTAATTGGTGTTACCAAATTGACCATAGTGTGTGAATGAGTTTGTGTCTGTGTGTGTGTGTGTGTGTGTGTGTGTGCTCTGCGATGGATTGGCACGCTGTCCAGGGTGTACCCTGCCTTGTGCCCAGAGTCTCCTGGGATAGGCTCCAGGTCCCCACTACCCTAATACAGGATAAAGCGGTATAGAAGATGAATGAATGAAAAACGTCTACAGTTTTAAACAGTATGACAAGGAAACAATGTTGATGTTGTTGGGTGTAATTTTGATGTAGGTGATAGGATGCACTCTCTCTTCTTTGGGGAGCTAAATCACTTACTGTAGGTATAAATAAAGTTATGAACACAAACCCTCACCATTAACTTTTTGTACATGACCTGATTTTGGTTGGTGGCACGGTGGTGTAGTGGTTAGCACTTGAACCTTTCGATTCCTGGCCAAGCTCGATTTCCATCTCTGTGTGCATGGAGTTTGCATGTTCTCCCCGTCCTTGGTGTGTGTGCCCTGCGATGGATCGGCACTCGGTCTACGTGATGCCCGCCTTGTGCCCTAAGTATCTTGGTATAGGCTCCAGGCCCCCCGTGACCCTGAATACAGGATAAAGCGGTATAGACAATGAATGAGTGATTTTGGTTGGTCTTTGTTTATGATCAAATTACTTACTACAAGTTACTACACTTTATACTGCAAATGTCCTTCTCACCTGCCCCACTGCCTTCTTTTCTCTGCTCTTAGAGAAGAACAAGATGGTCAGAGGACGGACAAAGAGCAGGCAGGGAAGGCCGAAGTCTACATGAGCATATTGGAGATGGAGCAGAGGAGCCAACAGATGGAATTGTGTCTCCAGAAAACCTCGAGTGATGACAAAGCTTGGAATCCTGAGGATTTTTCTGAGGTGTCCACTCTCCGTGACCAGCTAAAACAGGCTGAGGAGAGAGCTTCCCAGGTCCAGAGAGATGTATGATCACCTTACCACCACCAAATACTTATGAGTGCAAAAGTTTGCACCTCCTATGATTGCTTGAAAATACTCTGAGTGTTTGAACCTACAATTCCCTTTCTTTCTTTCTTTCTTTCTTTCTTTCTTTCTTTCTTTCTTTCTTTCTTTCTCAGTGTGAGGGGTTAAAAGGAGAACTTCTGGAGCTGCAAGGACTTTATGAGAACAGTCAGAAGGAACGGGCTGAGCTGGAGGTAGAACTACAACGCTGCAGGGCGGAGCTTGATAGGCTGGCAGGACAGAAGGCACAGGTAAGTGCTTGAAACCTAGTGAATGGTTAATGAAAAAAAAATATTAACCTCCTCCTTTAAAAAGATTTTGCTTGTTACAATACAATAATGATATGAAACACTCAATATACAATGCTAACATGCCTCTGCTTGTACGCTTGCAATAACGGTCATCAGTGAAGACTCTGTTTCTCAGTGTCCGTGTCGTCCAGATCACGCCATCATTGGTTACGTCTGTGTGTCTCAGCTTGATCAGCTGGTCACCTTATCACACACATTAATTGTAGGCTTTATGTTTTCTGTCTCAACTTGTCCTCTTGTGTGTGCTTTAACAGTCTAACAATGTCCTCAGTAAGCACTGACAAAGCCATAAATCAAATATTAATTCATGTGTCTTGATCTAGCTGCTGATTAAATTCCCTTCATAAATCCGGAACATATTTTTTTGTGACTTTCACTATTAATATCTTAACATACCCGGTTTTCCTGTGAAACACAATTTGCTTTATGTCCTTAGGGTGTACTAACTTTTGCACATACAAATGGAAGCCCATGTGTGTCTTGCACATATTGTTCCTGAGCTTTATGTTTTCTGTATTAATTTGTCCCTGTGGGTGGTTTTATAGTCTAATAAACTGATAGCTTACATATTAAAATCTTATCTGAACTCTTATAACAAACTTAACTTAAAATAAATCTGAAAACCAGTTTGACTTTCCTCAACCATACTAATGCTTGTGTACCAATGTGCACTAAAATAATGCACCATACTCATGTTCCTGAAATCAGATTCCATATCCCTGATTGTTAATGTCTACAGTATATTTGACTCCAGGAAAGATATTTTGTCCGTCCAGCTTGAGTACTTTGTCTCACATCACTCGCTCGCCTTCATGGTGCTGGTGTTATCATTCTGAGCCTGCGTACACTGTGATGCTGTCAGAGTTCCTCTGCTAGCATGTACTAATTATACAGTGTGGATCAAGACCTTTAAATGGCCTTTGACCCTAGATGATTGATGGGATGAGTGTAAAGTCTGCGTCTTGTAATTTAACCATCACTGGCATGTTCTAATAGCCGTGTTTTTTTTTTTTCTGTTTTCCCTTTCCTGTGGTCTGCCATTGCTTCATATTGTTGATTTTTTTAACCCCTGTGTGACCATACACCCCTGCAATCACCACACACACACACACACACACACACACACACTGTGCAATATAAAATTTTGAACTAATTACATGTTTCCTTATAAACCTGCTGATCTATCTATCTATCTATCTATCTATCTATCTATCTATCTATCTATCTATCTATCTATCTGTCTGTCTGTCTGTCTGTCTGTCTATCTATCACTCTGCCTTTATATATCTGTCTTTCTGTCTGTCTGGCCACTTTGTCAATATGTTGTGCTTTTATCTATCTATCTATCTATCTATCTATCTATCTATCTATCTATCTATCTATCTATCTATCTATCTATCTATCTATCTATCTGTCTGTCTATCTATCACTCTGCCTTTATATATCTGTCTTTCTGTCTGTCTGGCCACTTTGTCATGTTGTGCTTTTATCTATCTATCTACCTATCTATCCATCCATCCATCCATCCATCCATCCATCCATCCATCCATCCATCCATCCATCCATCCATCCATCCATCCGTCTGTCTGTCCTGTCTTTCCATCTCCTCATTCTGTCTCCACACACGTTTTATATATACACATTTTCTGTCTGTTGTAAACCCTCATATTCACATTGAATTATTATTATTTTTTTTATGTTTTATATCATGCATGCCGTCTCTCACCTCGTTTTTTTTTCTCTCTTTCATCACTTCCTCCCCTCATCTGTCCCTGCGATTCTTTTGTGTTTTATCCCCTCTCAGAACTCCTGTCCTCCATCTGAGTCCCCTGTTCTCTCCATACCCTTCATAGGAATGGTTGTAATAATGGCGCTGATATGGTGCTGCTGGACGGAGCTCTTGTCCTAAACTGGGAAAGGTACGGCGCTTTGCCTTTTCTTTCTCTATGACAATCTCAATTTGACTTCTGGACACACAAACTGAAGGAATGCGATATGTTTTGATGGTAATGAATGATCAGAATTATTGCAGCGTGAATGTTGAATGCTGTACTCTGTTGTTGAAGTTTTGGAGACGTGCACATTGTTTCACAACCATTGAAGCATACGAAGCAGTCTAAAAGATCCTATCTGATGTTGCTGTGCAGGAAAACCATTTGTAAAGATTTTACTACAAAAAAATGACTGGAATTGTTTGATACTGTACTTTGATACGACTTACACAATGTTCGAGAAACCATAAACACATTTCACCAAGAAAACACATGGAAACGCTTCTATGTAACTTTTAATTTTGCTTTGGATTTCTTCCTGCAATCCTCATGTTGGGTAACGAGCCAGGTTAATAAACATGCTGGAAAAAAAACAGTCCTGCCAAAAACATGTCCGAAACCTTCATTTCTATGTGGAAGTTGTCGTGGCTTGATCAAGTCGTTGGACAGTACTGCGCAAAAGTCTTCAGCAATGTTTGTGTTATGGCTTCTGCATTACTAAGAACAAAGACATGTTCGATTTCCAAGCTTTACTTTTGCAAAAACAAAGTGAAGTGTTACAGAGAAATGTTTGTATGTTAGTTACGAAAGCAATATATTACATTGTTAAATTAAGTTATGTCCCGGGATGCTTACTGGCCGGCTCCTGAACCAGGAGAAAGACACACACACACACACACACACACACACACACACACACACACACACACACACACACACACACACACACACACACACACACACACACAAACATGCATGCTTATATCCAAAAGAGGTACAGTATATAAGCACTAATCCATTTCTGCTACTGAGTCTATGACATCAAAGCCTAAACTCATGTCATGTAGGTTCATGTGGGTGAGCCAATGGAAGTGTTACCAAAGAGCAATGAAGGGGTTGTTTTATAGACTAAGAACAAAAAGACAGAGGCATGGGAAAGTTCATACAATGTCAGAAAACTCTTACAGACATAAAATCAAAATAAAAGAAAGAATTTACATAAAAAGAGTCTGACTAAAAATCCTGACATTTAGCTTATTACACTTTGCTGTTCTTTGTAGCCTTTCTCACAGTATGTATACATACAACATATTTGCGTCTTAAGACTATAAGGTTATTTGCATACAGAAGATACAAGGCCAAAAGGCTACTTTCCGGACTTGAAGTAAAAAGGTTCTTACTACCTGATGAATATGTACTCTTTGTATCACTACAAATCAACATCTGTCCGATAGTTCTCTCAATAATACTTAAACAGGCTGGATATTTTTAATTATAGAATGAAGCAACGCAACTCACAAAATCAATAAAAGAAAAAAAAAAACAGAATAAATCTACACTTTTGTAATAACTGAAAGATTCTTAGGTCTGTTTTCTTGGGAAACCATTAAAGGTTCTGTGTGAAAATCTATAACAGAGTTTCTCTTTAAAGGAAGATTTCAGGAAGACCCAATTATGATGACTTGAACTGTTGAGGACCTGAGCACACAAAACCCATCAAGATCCATAATACTGCATTCTATTCTCCTTAAGGGATCCTTAAGTGTTCACTGGATGGTTAATGGTTGAGAAGTTCTACAGATTTCGACTAAGACACAGGATCTTTCTTTCAAAAAGGAAAACCGTCAGCTGTTGGCACTCTATATAGAATGGACCTCTTAAAAATTCATTCTAGTCTTTTTTTCTTTCTTTTTTTGTTTTTAACCTCCTTTTTAATGATTGCAGGTTAAATCAGGTTAAATAGTTTAAAAATGTGGTCTTAATAAACTTTGCACATTTTGAAAACTTTGATGAAACTTAAAACTTGAAACTCTAGGTCTTAGCACTGAGTAAACAGTCTTTTTGGGGGGGATTTTTCTCTATTTTCTTTCCATTTTGGTCCCCTGTCCATTCCCACGTACCAGACGTCTCTCCTCTGTCATGCACCATTTAGAAGTGAGGTTAAAGGCTAACAGACTTTCTCCAAGACAGGTGATGCTAACCAACTGTACCTGTTAACTCTTGCTGCACTAGTGAGAACACACTCAGAGTAAAGCACTATCTGTCCTCTTGCACATACAAGGGCCGTTCAAGTCAAACTGGGACTTTTGATTGTGAAAACAGTTCATTCATTCATTCATTCATTTTCTATACCGCTTAATCCTGTATTTAGGGTCGCGGGGGACCTGGAGCCTATCCCAGGAGACTTCGGGCACTAGGCGGGGTACACCATGGACAGGGTGCCAATCCATCGCAGGGCACACACACATACACTCACACACCCAATCACACACTACGGGCAATTTTAGGAACACCAATTAGCCTAACCTGCATATCTTTGGACTGTCGGAGGAAACCGGAGTACCCGGAGGAAACCCACCAAGCACGGGGAGAACATGCAAACTCCATGCACACAGAGACGGGAATCGAGCCTGGCCGGGGAATCGAACCCAGACCCTGGAGGTGCAAGGCGACAGTGCTAACCACTACACCACCGCGCCGCCTGTGAAAACAGTTATAAGAGTAAAATCCCCTTTATTTCTCTATATAATCCCCTGCTGCACTAATTCATTACTTAGTACACTACTGCATTTCACTACCGTTGTACTGTACTTGTACAAACATGTATGTGACAAATAAAAGTCTTGAATCTTAAATCTCATGCATTTATGCCAGTGTTTCATTAGTGCGTCAATACCATCAAGGTAAAAACGTTTTCTCAGTACGATGATCAGACTGTCTAAAACACTGGCTTCTTTAATGGCCCAAACCCAGCCAAGTTCCTGTAATGTGCATGTGGTGTTGGTGAATGATTTTGTGCTCAGTACCCATAGAGAGATGCATCTCTTCTGCAAGTTTATGAATTTTTAAATCTGTAAGTTATCATTAGATTTTCAAGGATCAGATGTTCCACACACTGAATGTAAGAGTCTTATCAGTGTATTGTGCTTGAAGCCTTCTGTAAATGTCAGTATTCAAACTCACAATCCTCAAACGCTATGTAGAAAGTTTTTCAGTTGAATCACAGAAGCTTTTTCTGAAAAGGTAACTCTCTCTACATATAGTAGACATCTTAATAATGCATTCGAACCACATCCTGATTTATTTATTTTTTTCTTTTTTTTCAGCAGGTCTGATGTTTGACATAAAAAATCATGGCCTTAGTGTATGGAAAATAGGGGCTTTACCCTCAAATTGAACCTTTGTAAATTTCATGTATCCTATAGCAGAGTTGAATCAGATTTTGGAAAAAAGTACAGAAAGAGTTCTACATCTAATTTAAAATATCAGTTCAACTTAGCTACGTATCCAGCATGGAAGTGTTTCTGCTACTTTTCCTTTTGATCACCCACTCAACTCGCGTTGGTCTTTCATGTATTAAAATCACAGCGAGCAGATACAGTATGTTTCGCCTCTGGTCATTCTGGCCTCACTGGTGCTGACACCTTGAGTGAATATATAAACTGCTATGAAAACTTTTCAAGCAGTGACCTAAGCCTGAACCAGTGGTGAATTCTGATCATGATAAATGTGGTATCACACAAAATACAGTGCTGTGCATACAACAGTCAGAAATGGAGATTTATGAATCTATTAGAGGTTTAGATTTCATGCAGTGCAGTTGCCACGCTCAGTAAGAAATGAAGTAATGACATGTGTCATGTGCACCCTGAGACCTGTAGCAATCAGCAGTCTTTTCAAAAATATCATTATTTTTTTTTCAGCATTACTGAGCAGCCGGGACCAAAATAATACATCCCTTATAGGGCAGGACACGCATGCACACACAGTGAGAGAAAAACACTGTTTTTACCTTTCGATATGTTAAAAGTTTGGTAATAGCTAACTTGCTTGTTGTTTTTGTTTGGTCTGTGATGTAATAGGCCAACCGGGAATACAATACTAATAAGCTGAAAGGGGGCATACTGTACAGTATGTGCCACCCTACATTACATTACATCATGGCATTTGGCAGATATCCTTATCCAGCGTGAATTACATTTACATTTTTTTAAATTTCATCTCATTTACATCTTAGCAGTTGAGGGATAAGGGCCTTGCTCAAGGGCCCAACAGTGGCAACCTGGTGGTGGTGGGGTTTGAACCTGGGACCTTTCAAGCAGTAATCCAATACTTTAACCACTGGCCACCTATTGCAGCAGAGTTGGACACGCTCCAGTCAATAAATCAATTCCTCTTGTATAATGGCACATTAGGACATTAGTCCAGTTAAATGGCCTAGTCGAGCTATAACCATAGCTTAGCTTTTACTTTTCATGTATAAATATACTGAGTGCCTTACAAATGCTGTGTTAAAAATTGCTGCCTTTAACAAGGTTGGGGGTCCAGTATATCAGGCTTTCAAGAGAATTGCGATTGGTTAGGAGCTGGGGGAAAAATGCCAATCTGAATATTGAGAATTTGTTAAAGGTGATAGCTATTGGCTATTAGTATACTATATGTTTTACCATTTGATCTTAAACTCCCATGTTGTTTTTGTTCATTTATTTATCTTCAATGCCGTATTCAGGGTGGCGGATCTGAAGCCTATTCAAGGAACACTGGCTGTGAGGAGCGAAAACACCTGGACAGCATGCTAGTCCACACACACACACACTCACTCACACTCACACACACACACACACACACACCCAGGGGCAATTTAGCAAAGCTAATCCACCTACCCGCATTTTGGACACATTCTGCACTTCCACATACATGAGCTCAGTGGGACTTTGATTCAGAGGGGTGGGAATTTATATAATCCTTGCTTCACACAGAATATTTTGAACCTAAACGTTCTAAGTAGAAACCTTTAACAGAGCGTTTCCCTTTCAGAATAAAGTAAGGTAGATACTTCTTAGAACATTAGAACCATTGACCAGCCAGAGAACCACTGAGAACCCTTTCTTTCCCTAGCAGACCCTTGTGGTGACCTCCTGCTGACTTCTGAAGTGCTTGTACATTATTTGGGTGATGTTAACATACATACTGTAGAAGCTGATCTGCTCATAAAAAAAAAAGAATTACAGGCCCACTTTTAACTACAAATTACTTGACAAATTATCGTGTACACATCTGAATGACACTCTTCTTCCTGTTGACCCTAGGAGGAAGAGGGAGACTGGAACCTCGTTATGCTGGTTGCCATGGCAGCAGCAGCCGTTTTGCTCGTACCCAGTTTGACCCGAGCGTTCGCTTGAGTCCGGACAGGAAGTGACCTCGATCAGGTCAATGTATCCTATTCACTTGCCTGCTTATCTTTTCTGTGGTAACATATTCATGGATACAGTCACACATACACAATTCTGCCATAATCAAACTCTCTGCTGAAACAGACTGCACCGTTTCAGTGGAGAGAAAAAACAACAAGAAAAGCACACACACAAAAAAAAAAAAATCACATTCATGTGTTGCTTTTGTTTCTTTGCTTCTGGCTGCGTGTGCCTCAAGTCCTCTTTCATCACCCCTGCTTTGGACAGTCTCTGGCTTTAGACTTGCTGCTTTTCAGATGTACTGTGACAGCATGTAATATGTGATACTCAGATTCTTCCAGTCGTATATTACTTTTCAAATACAATACCGACAAGGTTTTTATTTTTTTTTATGATATATTGTTTAGCTAGTTTTACACTAGAGCAAAAGCAAGTATCTCTTGTAAAGCATGCATTAGACCGTTTAACCAGCAACAATGTTAAATGTATATGTTCTGTACTTAACTGTTGGATCAGTCAGTTTGTAAAGTTTGAAATATTTTTCATTTAATTTGAAAATGTTCAGATGGTGACAAGTCATAGATGAGACTTATAAACTCATATATACAATATTTACCACGACAGTATGAAACACTACTAAACAAACTGCTGTATAAATTCTAACACTGGTTATCATTAGCATTTTCTGTAGAATAGATATTTTTGTATATATGTGTGTTATTAATATGACTTGATGGAATGATGTTAAGCATAATTAACATATACAGTAGAAGAGACAGTTATTTTTGTAAAAATCTGAAATTTAGTGAATATAAAAACATTCCTTGAGTGATATTATCGACTTTACAGAGAGACATATTTCAGAGCAGATATTCCTCTCAAGCAACTAATACAGTGCAGCTCACAATCAGTAAGACTTCATTGGCTCTATGTACCACTCACGAGAATTTAAACGGAAAAACAAAATTTAAAAAGTCCACTTCAGGGGAGCATAAGCATTTCCTGCTCAACTGGATACTCATGAAGCATAACATCATCCTTTCCTGTCCGAAGGAGTTAACAAAAGGTCTAGAGTTGGCTCTGGATATGATATTTTGTATATCTGGAGTCTGTTATTTACCAGCGTGAGAACCAAAGAAATGTCAAGAATTGTCAGTAGTCATAAGGTAAACGTGCAGAATAAATGAATCAGAGACATGACCACAAGGGTCTCAGAATCAGATATCTGGCAGCATTATTTCACAGACACAATACAGAGCACCATGAAGAGAAATGTAGCATAAATACAGTAGCTTTTCCTCAAATATGCAGCTTCAAAAAAGGTTCCTAAGGATTGGTGCAGTTTCTTTTTAGAAATCTGTTTTCACCTAGAGACTTTGCTCAGTGAATACTACTACTACTACTACTACAACTACTACTACTACTACTACTAATAATAAATAAATTAATAAATAAATTAATAATTCACTAGTTTTCTGTAGATGTTTCATCCTGGACAGGGTCACAGTGGATCCATAGTCAACCTGAAAATACTGAGCATGGTAAATTAGTCTATTGCAGGGCTTAAAATATACAGTATTCTGTACAATACCTGTCCAAACATTTTAATTCAGTGTTTTTGTCCGATTTATTTTCTACATTCTAGAACAATACTGGTGATTTTAAAACTAAAAACAGACACATATAGCATTAGGTAATTAAGTAACGACAACGCCAGTCAGTTGTTATTTTAAGACGGGAAGGTCAGTTGTTCTGGAACATTTCTTGCAAGGACAGTATTGTCAAATGCTTTTGCAAAACCCATCAAGCAACATGATGAAACTGGCATTAATAAAGACCATCGCAGGAAAGTAAGAGCAAAACTTCAAAGTTCTTTTAGAGTTACCGGCCTTTGAAATCACCAATTAACAAAGCTTTACATATTTCAGTTGTCTTCAGTATTGTTTCACGATGTAAAAAAAAAAAAAAAAAAAAAAAAAAATATATATATATATATATATATATATATATATATATACATATATATACTAATAATTTAATAATTTTATTTTCCTGCTGACTCAACATTGATTATTTATGCATTAAAGACGTTAAGACGAGACTGCCCAGACTTGGTATTAAATCAGGCCTATTTGGTAAAGTATTACAATAAATTAGGTAATAACTGCTGATGTACAGTATATAAGTCACAAAATTAGACAAAGCATTTGCTTTCTGATTTTTCATCTTGTTCATATGGATTTCTCCCAAAAGCCATGCCAGCAGGTTGAACTGCTACTCCAAACTGCCTCTAAGTGTAAATGAGTGGTTTTGCCAGTCATCCATGGTTGTTCACAGGACAGGCTGTGGATTTACTGTAACTCTAAACCCTTAATTAGCTCCAGTGAAATATCTAACAGTACTGTACTGTATATAAAATCCATATGGATTCCTTTTTTATTCACCTGGACCAAAGTCAGAGCCTAACATAACAATGCCACAAAATTTTAAAGAAATGTTAAAAAATCCATTTGCTTGAAAAAACCAAGATGTGTAGCACAAATACAGTAGCTTTATCTTAAGTATGCAGCCTCATTAAAAAAAAAAAGAAATCCTAAAAGTTCTATGGATGATTAGGACTTGTCATTTATAAAGTTCCCCATTGTAGCAAAACTTTTCATCTGGTTCTCCTTTAAGGGTTCCAAGAAGGACGCACCAAAGAATTAAGAGTCCTAACAATGTCTAAATGTGAACCGATGAAATTTCTGTTTAAAAAATTTATTTTGTGTAAAAAAAAATATATTAGCGAGTTATAATTGAAAATTATAATCTTTGCATGATGTAAAAGTGATAAGTGTATTACTCCATGAACAGTCTTAAAAACTGTGACTTTGTTGTACTTGAGCAAGTAATTGGAAGGTTGTTAGCTTAAATCCCTATAACATCAATCAAATGTTAAAACATATACAGTGGTGTGAAAAACTATTTGCCCCCTTCGTGATTTCTTATTCTTTTGCATGTTTGTCACACTTAAATGTTTCTGCTCATCAAAAACCGTTAACTATTAGTCAAAGATAACATAATTGAACACAAAATGCAGTTTTTAAATGAAGGTTTACGTTATTAAGGGAGAAAAAAACTCCAAATCTACATGGCCCTGTGTGAAAAAGTGATTGCCCCCCTTGTTAAAAAATAACTTAACTGTGGTTTATCACACCTGAGTTCAATTTCTGTAGTCACCCCCAGGCCTGATTACTGCCACACCTGTTTCAATCAAGAAATCACTTAAATAGGAGCTACCTGACCCAGAGAAGTAGACCAAAAGCACCTCAAAAGCTAGACATCATGCCAAGATCCAAAGAAATTCAGGAACAAATGAGAACAAAAGTAATTGAGATCTATCAGTCTGGTAAAGGTTATAAAGCCATTTCTAAAGCTTTGGGACTCCAGCGAACCACAGTGAGAGCCATTATCCACAAATGGCAAAAACATGGAACAGTGGTGAACCTTCCCAGGAGTGGCCGGCCGACCAAAATTACCCCAAGAGCGCAGAGACAACTCATCCGAGAGGCCACAAAAGACCCCAGGACAACATCTAAAGAACTGCAGGCCTCACTTGCCTCAATTAAGGTCAGTGTTCACGACTCCACCATAAGAAAGAGACTGGGCAAAAACGTCCTGCATGGCAGATTTCCAAGGCGCAAACCATTTAAGCAAAAAGAACATTAAGGCTCGTCTCAATTTTGCTAAAAAACATCTCAATGATTGCCAAGACTTTTGGGAAAATACCTTGTGGACCGACGAGACAAAAGTTTAACTTTTTGGAAGGTGCGTGTCCCGTTACATCTGGCGTAAAAGTAACACAGCATTTCAGAAAAAGAACATCATACCAACAGTAAAATATGGTGGTGGTAGTGTGATGGTCTGGGGTTGTTTTGCTGCTTCAGGACCTGGAAGGCTTGCTGTGATAGATGGAACCATGAATTCTACTGTCTACCAAAAAATCCTGAAGGAGAATGTCCGGCCATCTGTTCGTCAACTCAAGCTGAAGCGATCTTGGGTGCTGCAGCAGGACAATGACCCAAAACACACCAGCAAATCCACCTCTGAATGGCTGAAGAAAAACAAAATGAAGACTTTGGAGTGGCCTAGTCAAAGTCCTGACCTGAATCCTATTGAGATGTTGTGGCATGACCTTAAAAAGGCGGTTCATGCTAGAAAACCCTCAAATAAAGCTGAATTACAACAATTCTGCAAAGATGAGTGGGCCAAAATTCCTCCAGAGTGCTGTAAAAGACTCGTTGCAAGTTATCGCAAACGCTTGATTGCAGTTATTGCTGCTAAGGCTGGCCCAACCAGTTATTAGGTTCAGGGGGCAATTACTTTTTCACACAGGGCCATGTAGGTTTGGATTTTTTTTCTCCCTAAATAATAAAACCCCTCATTTAAAAACTGCATTTTGTGTTTACTTGTGTTATCTTTGACTAATAGTTAAATGTGTTTGATGATCAGAAACATTTTGTGTGACAAACATGCAAAAGAATAAGAAATCAGGAGGGGGGCAAATAGTTTCTCACACCACTGTAAATAAAGGTCCCTTGTTGGTTCATTCAACTGAGATTTTTCCGTCTGGAGATGCACAACAACTAAATGAACTATTACAGTAATTGTGTTTCCCCCCCCAAGAGTACAGGGATAATAAACAGGACTGAGGTTCTTAAAGGCATTGAATCATGAACATCAAGATGAACTGATAGAATGAGCACAGCATTGTATGCTATCATTCTCACATTCAAAAAACAGATATTTTTTGGATACTTGACTGGTAGCTTCATCTTAATAGCACAAAGTGGCTCATAAATACTGCATATCTAACTTTGTGATGAAGTGAGATAACATTATCAAAAGTGTTTTACAGTATATCACAATATAGTATATTATTATTATTAGAACAGTACATGCCTTCAGCCAACAGTGTTATATCGTCCTTTATACCATAACGCTGTATGCAGGTCAATCCTGGTTGATACAGTAGGAATTATCTAATTTGAAGGGCATTTACAAACCAACTGACATTTACAGAAGACTTCAAGCACAATACAGTGATGAGACTGTTGCAATAAAGACGTTTTAAAGACGTCCGCAATTGACGATCCTGTGATCCGATGTGACTCAGACCCCACTGCAGTTGTTCCCGTGAAAATTCCGAGAGCAAAACACCTGGTGTTCGAAAATCGATAGATTAACGCATTGCCAACTTGTGGTAGAAATGCGTCTGTGTGTGGGAACTGTACACACAATCATTCTACGAACACCACTGGCAAATTGCAGGAACTCGTCAGGCAGTTATCGCCACATTCTCCATTTCCACATGTTTGGTCCATTAAAGGGGTTCCTGGGAGGCCAGTGTTTTAGATGTGAAGCAGGCAGACCAATCATAGCTTGGTCTTTCTTTTTACCTTCTACTTTGATGGAATCCAAGCACTTGTGAATAAGTGCATTAACTGTGTTCTGTTATTCTGCACAAAAGTCGAGTTTGACTTGAATACCCCTCATACAGTAGTAATAAGTTCTGCAAAGACTTTTGTGGCAGTTACTTTACATGACATTTATACAGTATGGTCATGCTTTCTGTAACTATATATTTATTTGGTATTTAGTATGGAAAAAGTCTCCTGTGCCAGTGGTAAAGTTGTAGCTTTAGATTATATAGATTTTATAGGCGCTTCTTGAGGAACACGTTTAAGAAAGAGAAATAAAGGGATTGACTGTTCATACAGTAGTTGCTGAAACATTCAGTTAGCGATAACAGAGCCTAACTTAAGTAAATATTACTGCAAACTGATTTAAAAAAAATAACATGTTGGCTGATTGTTGTGGTATGAGATAAATTCACTATGAAACAGTATACATTACTCTAACTTAACAGAGCAGCAAGTTCTACTCATTCAATTACAGACCAAACACCAACAATTCTGACATGTAGCTGAAGAATATGAATGCACATAAAAGCCTGTGCCTCTTTTGTAACGTCGAAACATTGTTAGAGAACTCGTGAGTTGAAATCTATTCAGGTGTGTTTCTCCTGTACATGGCTTATCTACAGCAAGCCTAAGGTGTTGTACAGTTCTGTCTTCCTGGATCCTGTCTTTAGACTTCTATGCTAGTGCAGCTGAATGTTTTTTTGTTTTTTAATAACAGGAACACTGATGATAATCTGCAGTGGGCACTTGTAAATCCTGTAAACCTGAATGTTTGCATGTTTCTCACTGTGGATGCAGTAAGGATCTTTCTTCCGAACTAAAAATGTCAAGCAGAGCATGAGTCTATGTTTGCATTTTCTAATATTTTTTCAAATTTCGTTTTTTTTGTCGTTGTACAAAATCATTTTTGTAATTAAGTCAATTTATTCTCTGTTTTGTTCTGAATTGTCAAAAAGTTTACTATGTTTATTTCTTTGTCTATTTATAGTTTCTTCCTTCCTTCCTTTCTTTATTTTATACGCTTCCCATCATTTCTAAATATACACCAGGTATGTCTGTGGTATAACTTCAAAAGCACTGGGTAGGTATTTTTAATTAATTCCTTTTATTAATTCCTTATGCTGCATTCTACTCAATCTCATAACATAATTTTCATCCTCAATTGCAAAGTCAAGAAAGATCTCCTCAATCTAGTCCAGCAATGCTCACAGCATCCACCATAAACTAATTATTTATATATATATATATACAAAAAATTGAACAAAGTACTTTTTACTAGAAAAACTACCCAGTACTTTCAAATTTTCTCTACACACATACTGTACCTGGTTAATACTTAGGGAACTGTAAAGGAATGCTTACATACAATTTGACCTGTAATGATGAGTAAAACATAAAATAAATATTTAATCTACAGAAAGATTTGACATGTGAGTTACCTGAGAAATGACCTGTGAAAATTTGCGTTAAAAATTTGCATTACAATTTCTAAAAACAATCTAACTAGTTTGCTACCTTTGGTTTCTACAGTACATACTCGTCAAATATTATATGTGTTCCATATATATAATTTTCCAGACTATTTTAGGGCCATTACACATTTGAATACACTCAAATATACCTACTTCCATTTTTACTTGTGAATAAAAGTGTGGTCCTACACTGGTTCAGTCAGACGAAACTGTCAATTATGTCAATCTGAAAATGAGTGAAATCTGGAAGGTGATGATGTTTTGAAATGTATAGTTTGTGACTCTGTGGAGATGCTGTCTGCTGTCTGTGTGTTACTCAGCTTCATTAAACTGTATTGTACAGTGTCTATTTGTGTAAAAAACTTGATGTATTTTGGTAATCTAATTGTACATTTTGTAAATGATTCGAAAGAAATAAAGTAGTTTATCCATGTAGTCTTCTAGTCTTTTATGCTAAAGACCTGTATATTATTCATCTGGGAGAACATGATGGTTTGAAAGGTTGGAATTTTCGGTGTCAGCCTTAAGGCTTCCAGTGTTGACAGATTGTGTCTCATAATTGTATAGTATTAAGTTCAATTGAATTCAAATTGAGAAGAAAAATATATCACAGTACAGAAAAAAGATAAAGACTAAGTATAGACTATAACTGTCAGTTTGTTCGTTAAGAGCAAGCCGGGGTGATGGTGACAAGAAAAAAAAAACTCCTTGAGATGACAATATGAAGAAACCTTGAGATAATATTGGTTTAATCAGAGGAAATTTTTATTTATCAATGTAAATCTCGGCTTAAAACACAATATGGTAAAAATTATATTACATCACAATATTTTTACGAGATGAATGTTTTTGTCATTTTGTAACTGGTTAATGATATTCACATGCTCACGTCATACTGCGTCCTGAAAATGATGTGCTTTAAATGCATAGTTACTGAGATTAATATACCTTCATAAAGGAAGATGATGAAACTTGTACCATTAATATTCTAAGATGAAGAGCTACAGTACTGAGATTTTTAGTGGTTGATAAATATCATTTAATCTTAATGATATAAGGTTGAGATTAGGTTCAATAACAAAATTGTATGAACAATTTTGATATGGATGTTTTTGAAAGAATTTTTGGAGAACAGAATGAGAAAGCTGCATTAGGTCAAGTGGAAGGGGTCAGATCCATACCGGCGGTGGCAGCCAGTGTAAATAAGCTAACAGGGCTGTCTTTCCAAAATAATAATAAAAAAAACATCATTATAAGATTTTATTTTTATTATCTGCATGTGATCATTTGCTGTAAAAATGTCTAACTCTCAGGGCGTTTACTTTTTCAGACAGGACCATGGGATTATTCAGTAGCAGTCGTGCCAGTTGATTACTGTGTGAAAAGACCATTTCGACTGTTTTTTCATGCTTAACTGACAGATGATGTCATCAACAAAGGCAAAATTAAGAGTGGATATGTGAAATATATTTGGAGGTGTAAGGAATTTCTTTTAACTTTTTTAAGGCCTTTGGGGGAAAAAATAAAGTAACAAGACTGAGAAATCATTGTCCAATCAAAGAAAGAAATTACGCAAAATTAGAGAATAAACCATATGTTTTTCATGAGTTTTTAAAATTTTACCATGTTTGGTATTCTGAGAAAAATCACCATGAATCCAGAAGAGCATTACAGATTTGATCCACTTAAAAAAAAAAGGAAAAAAAGGTAGACATCACAAATGCAGCTGCCTGTCTGGATATTTGTGAGTATTTGTAATCGTGTGCACCACATCATTTTTCTTATGCTATTAATAAAAGGCCTTGCATCTAAATTACGCATTGTTTAACACTAATAGTCATTCTGGATCTATTTGTTGAGTTTAGATTTTAGCCCTCCCAGCTAATATCATGACCTGCATGACTCACATTTACAGTGTGGTCCATCAGAGAAAATCCAGAGCAAAAGATAAGTATTGAGCAATAAACCTGCTATGATTGTTTAACTTTAAATCATCTTTCCATTTTTTTTTTTGCTCCATCTTTATTGCCCCCATCACTTTGTATTCTCAGTGACCTCAGTAGTCCGGTGATATCATTTGATTTTCCTCTTCGCTTACAGGGTAGGATTTACTGGCAGGACTCGAATAGATAGACTCCACTAACATACCGAGATAATAAGTCAGAGGCCTGACTTCATACTAGAATACCTGGGAGTGCCTCAGGGTTATTTTTAGACTGTGTATGTCACAGAGTAGAGACAATTATCTTGTTCTTCAGCGCTCATAACTTGAGGAATGTGTGTATATGTGTGTGTGAGTGTGTAGTGAGTTAATACTGCAGGGGTTTTCCTCTTTAAGTAACTACGAGCCTTATACCTTTCTAACATTTAGTTACTGTCGACCGCTACAGCTCTGAATCAGACGCCCACATCTTCGTCCCATTTTCCAAACCACAGACTTTAAACAATGTTAAAGAAGTGAAATCTAAAAAAATTATATTAAAGCGGTCTTGTCTGCCTTTTGGCATTAGCTCTAACTAGATTTTACCAAAGAAAAAAATATTCTTGAAAATGTCCTTTGGTGTGTCCATCTGTCATTTAATATTTGTTATGCAGAACCCCATTACAGAATCTTTGGCTGTTTGTGAGTTCCATGTCAAGCACTTAAGAGCTTAAGAATCCATTACCCTGGCAAGATCCCCCTAAAAACTCTTTCTCACAGAATCAGGTTCGATTTTGGACTGTGATCTGTCAACAAATAAAAAGTTTTTAAGGTTTACGCTTCGTGCAAAACATTCCCATACTGAAAAAAAAAGCAGGTTAAATCCAAACCATGTCCATGTCTTTGCTTGCGGTCAATAGTAGAATCCTTAAAAATGTAACTTTATACATATTTTACATGTTTTAATTCCAGAGGGAGATACAATTATAAACAGTTTGTTTTCCGTGATGACTTCTCCATGCCGGAAAAACAAAGTTTAAATGTTGGCTCTGGGGACTTCTTCCAAAAATGCTAAATACTATAAATACTGTAAAAAAAAAATAACTTTACGCAGTGGCTTGTGACCATACTGTATATCCTTTTGGATTGATGACAGCATGGCCTCAAACTCAAGCACTTACTGTAAGAAGCTATCACACTGGACTTACAAGAAATATTCACTGTCTAGTAATTTTCTTACAGTAGCCTCTTACTGTAAGGTTGGAATTTGACAATGTACACCAATTCAGGATGACAGAATAAAACTCCAGTTTGAGTCACAACTGTTACATTATGTTCAAAGAGCAACCATTGGAAAGAGTGATTCTTATGACCACTTATTGCATTAAAAAAAAAACTAATTCAACCTTCTGTCCAATTTAAATTGAGGCTTCTGTGGCACAGTAGAAGATGAATGTAGTTAATATGTATCTGCAACATTTAGTAGATCTCCTATTCTTTTGACCCCTATGGTTGTGAAGCTATGTTTGATGTCATAAGTCACAGGAGATCTATGAAAACCCCTGTTTTTTTTTCTTCTAGAAATTCTTATCATTTGATTGTGTCACCAAAATACGAGACATTCACTGCTGTTTGAAAAGCAGAGATTACTACATTGCTAAAACTACTGTGAGCACTGTTATTCTTGCACACATCACGAACTTTCTTAGGCACTTGAAATTTCTTCAAGCAGTCTTCAGGAATAACTCTCCAGACTTTTTTGAAGGACATTCCAAATCCATATCGTTTTTGGACATTGGCAGCCTTTTGTTCTGTTCACTGTTAAAACGATCCCATTCTGGTTGAATAATGTTGAGTTTCTGGCTTTGCAGAGGCCAATCCATGACTGATAGTGTTCCATCATATTTTTTCCATCAAGGTACAGTATGCACTGAGTGCATTGGCACTGTGTTTGGAAGACCATGAGAAAATCAGAATTTTTGGAAACCAAATATAAAGAAATGAGCGATGGCTCAAGACATTTGCACAGTACAGTAGGTATGACGTACACATACCAGTCTGAAATGGAAAGGCCTCTCAAAGATGAGATCTGGTGGTCCAGAATAGGCTTCTCATATGTGTCCACACTATTAATAAAGAAATAGTATGTCAAGGGATGAAAATGGAAGGTGGGAGAGTTAATGGACTGTAAGTTGATGCAAATGCTAATCATAGTGTGGCACAATGGTAATAATTATGATGATGTAATCCAGATTTACAGTGCTTTAAAAAGAAATTATTATTTTTTTAAAGTATAGTTTTTATAGCAGGGTTTATGCTATGCAGTGTTTAACCGGTTTCACTTTGGAAGACAAAAATCATACATCCATGACCAATCCTTTATTCGTAGGTTGAGATTTATGGCCTTACACTGTAAAAAATGAATCATGAGGCTTGTAATTTTCATTAAAAAATTTATGTAATCATTAAAAATAATATGCATATTTCATTTTAAAAAATGGTTTTCTGTGTTTTTTATAATATATTGAACATTTCACTAATAAAATTAAGAAATAAGTTTTACCTATTTTTTTAAAGGAAATTAGTGCAATTTTTAGGCTTAATTTGAGGAACCATTTGGTCAAAAAATTTGAGGAAAAAATGCTTCATATTTATTTTAAGAGAATTGGCTCAATTATCCGGGTTTTATTAAGTCACCTTCATTTGAATCTCAACAACAGCAGCAGTGGTCAGACGCCATTTTGAAGGAACAGGCGAACAGTGTAAAATGTTAAGAAGTAAGTTAAGCCCCTTACTAATTTTATTTTTTTATTTTTATTTCTTAAATAAGCTCCTTTTGTTGTACTAGTGTCAGCAATATAAATGAAATAAATTAAACATTGTGAACATTTCTTAAAACATCCTGTCCGCCATTAGCCATTAGCATACTTGAGTTTGTTGTTGTGTCAGTCTCCACAGTTCACTGAAACACGTTTTGGGGAGTTTGTGTTTTACAATGTTACAAAGATAATGGTTTAGATAATGGTAGAAATGGTTTACTGTACAAGTTCTCTCAGGTTTTAGTACAGAATGTGACTATTCCCACAAGAAAAGATGTTAGCATATAATGCTAAACAGTTGATTTCAATGGCATAGAAATTGTCAGTTAGAAACTGTTTTACAAATTGTTTTACAGATCTTAAAACTGCTGTAAATGTTATATACACTATTTTACACAGTGTTTAATATTTTAATACCAGTGAAACATGAAATAAAAGCATGTTTAACACCAAAATGCATTATGTATTCATTTCATTATAAAATATTTTTTTATATTATTAAGTAATTTTCCTTAATACATATGAGTACCTTTTGAAAATCATCATGTGTCTGGCTAAATAATTTAGGATATTTTACATGATTTATTTACGTAGATTCTGCTAGGGGATAAAATCAAGCCGTAAATACTTAAAAATAATATGCATCTGGCTAAATAATTTAGGATTTTTTACATGATTTTTTCAAGTAAATTCCACTAAAAAAAAATCAAGCCTTAAAAACTGCTTAAAAATATTACGTGCAATTTTGTTACCATATTTTTTTAAAGTAGATAGCACACAAGATGTTTTACAGTGTAGAGCAGTCAGAAGTATAAATATGAAATATGATTAGTTGACAGGCGATAAACTCAGTGTTCCTTGAGTGTCTTATTTATTGAAATCTTGAATGTGAGCGATGTTACCATGCTCGACTAAAGTCCACAAACTGGAGGATGGTATAAGATTAGATCAAACTCTATATATTTTATAATAGTTATATATTTGGTTGGTGGTGATGCCTTTTTGAGCTGCACCCAGTAGGGGTAACCGCAAAAGATGACTGTGTTCAAATATTTAATTTATTTAACGCATATCCTGCCCGCCACAACCCTACCCAATTCATCCAGGTTTGAGAGTGGCACTGAAATGGCACTAATCGGTGCAGCTTCCAGTGTCTGGGATTGGTTCCCTGGAGAAATGGTGCCCCTAGCATATAAGAAAAAAAAAAACTTAACAAAACTAATAAACAGGAAAAATATCTTTATCTACCTCAAGCTTACTTTTAATCATGTTCTCTCCTCTAACATCCGAGTGAATTTTCAACACAAGTCTGAATCTCACTGATTGCTGATGTGAGCGGAATGCAGGAGTTTTCTTTAACGTTAGAAGATCTTCATTGTGTAATCCGACCCTGCCAGTCTGTTTATACAATCGTCTCGTACACTCACTCAACTGCTCATTCTCTATACTGCTCGTCATGGGAGGTTTGGAGTCAGGGGTCTTGGGGTACTGTATACATCACAAAGCACTCACACACTATGGATAATAAAAAAATGGCAATTAACCTGCATGTTTTTGGACTGTGGGAGGAAACCGGAGTTCCTAGAGGAAACCCACCAAGCACTAGGAGAACATGCAAACTCTACACACACACACACACACACACACACACACACACACACACACACACACACACACACACACAGGCTCAAAGGTGGGACTCGAATCTGCGACCCTATAGGCGTGAGGCCAAAGCACTAAGCACTACACCACCGTGCCTCTTTCATCTATTACCTAAAAAAGTGTTGAAATGGCACAGTAGCCTACTGTATAAACCCATCTTTCATCAAAGGTAAAGTATGTTGGTTTTGTTACATTTAAGGATTTCCTAAACCATGTAACGTTCCCAGAAAAGAATAGGAAAATACTTTCATATTAAAACTGACAAAGAAACAAAACAAAAATAAACAAACAAAAAACAAAGCCCCTGGGACTGAAACAGATTTCAAAATCAGTTTGCAATGATGTCAGTGTTGAAAGTAATAGAATTGAATAATAATAAAAGAATGCTAGTGTTTCCACATTGTGCCCTAACCATTTTCCCAATAAAAAAAATCCCTCCTGTCTATGTCATGTTCACTTTCTTTAATATGCTCTCATGCAAGCAGACCTGCTTGTTCTACAAGATCCTGCCGTCATTTGCTTTTCCTGGCCTCGATTGTTGAAGAGGGAGTGAGGAAAGAGGGGAGAGAGAGAGAGAGAGGAGTGCAGGAGTGGGTTTACAGCAGGAGAGAAACTCCAGCCCCCCCTGAGCCCAATTTTAGGACGCCTAAAAATATGACCTGTCCCAACTTCAGCGGCGCTCGAGGCGGCTTCGGCCAATCATCATCCCCCCGCGGTGTGCGTGGGCCAATCACACACTGCGTGCGTATCTTTATTCAGATTGAAGAGGTCCCCCCTTCTCCATCCCGCCGGTTCTATATGGTCACGATGACAGGGGCATGCCGAGGAGTCCAGCCGAGTGACGCGTGCTCCATGCTCTTGAGTGTATATGTGTGTGTGTGTGTGTAGCTTTTTTTTTTTTTTTAAACAAGCACCTCTTAGGGCCTGGCTTTATTTAACCTACGGAGCGGATCCGGGCCATTTGTGCGCCTACGCGTCGCCGAGCGCGCAAGTCTCTCCTCGGAAAGTGCTGGAAAGTTGGGACGTTGAGAGGATTTCGTCCGTTTGAAGTTCAAAGAAGAAACAACAAAAAGAAACAAAGCTGTGTTTAAAAAAACAAACAGTTTACGTTACTCCGCAAGAACACACGCGCTCTAGAACTTTCTGATTTTCAAAAAGTCGCTTTGCAACTTTGTTTCTCGTTGGCTGTTTTTTTTTTTTTTTCCCCCCATTGCCTGGCACTGCCTGTCTCTCTGTGTGTCTCTCTCTCCGCCTGCGGTGAAGTTTCACACATACGCACACTTACACGCGCACACGCACACAGGCGCGCTCGCGTTCGCGCGCCCCAGCCGTACGGACTGCCTGCACTATAAAACCCAGAGAGAAAAAAAAAATCATGATGAGCAACAACGCGTACTACGAGCAGCAGCAGCAGCAGCAGCAGTTCCAGCCGCAGCAGTATTACTACCAGGACGGCGAGGACGGAGGCGGAGAGGAGGAGATGCCCGCCACCGAGAAGGACCTGGCCGAGGACGCGCCGTGGAAGAAGATCCAGCAGAACACTTTCACGCGGTGGTGCAACGAGCACCTGAAGTGCGTGAACAAGAAGATCGGGGATCTGCAGAAAGACCTCAGCGATGGGCTCAAGCTCATCGGGCTCCTGGAGGTGCTGAGCCAGAAGAAGATGTACAGGAAGTACCACGCCAGGCCCAACTTCAGACAGATGAAGCTGGAGAACGTGTCCGTGGCGCTGGAGTTCCTCGAAAGGGAGCACATCAAGCTGGTGTCTATAGGTAAGCTGTGCGCTTTGGCACCAGGTGTAACTTCTGCAAATCTGGAGTGGAGTCGAGAGTGATTCGCCAGTGAATCGAGTCCATTCGCGCAACTCTTTTAAGTGAATCGATTCACACTGTACTTTTTATTTTTATGTGTCAAGATGAAATATCAGCAAATATATTGTTCATGGAACTTATATTACTAATTCTGTACATTTATCCATTTTAGAATAGTTTTAAAAACATAGATCAAAGCTTCACTATATATCTTTGTTTAGTGAATCAAACAAATCAAACATAGCATTCCTACTGTTTGATGTCTTTGAACTTGTAGCTGTTCAGTTAAGTGAATCATAATGCACATCACTGCTGTAACCAGGAGATTATTTATTCTCTGGCTAAAAGCAGAAGCGTAAAACCTGCCTGTTGTGATTAAACTGCATCGATGTTCTGTTTTATACGCTTCTATTGTTATCCTATTATTATCAGCTTTAAAAAAGCTTGCAACATGCAAAAGGACTTTTTTTTTTTTTTTTTTAACAAATCACATGTGGTGAATGTGGTGTTGGTATTCTGTTGAATCCAGATGCTCCAGATGTGACTTTGTGAGTTTGGAATGATGAATCAGAACATTCACCTCGTGGCACATCAGCGTTTTGTCAAAGGGTGTTTTTCAGACTGTAACAGCTGATTTATAGAATGCTTCATTGATACTGTTCCAAAGTATATTAAGTATTTTAAGCATCTCTGAGTTTTTATCAGCGTATTCATCATGCAAGAAGTTATTAAACAAGTCGTCTTTGTGAAAGTTTAGTTTGCATATTTATCGTGCAATAATTAATTGCTTCGGACACATTTTGCGTTTGCATATTTAGAACTTTGGCGAGTGAAATACATGGAGCCGTCACATTAACAGCGTTGCAGCCGTTATACTTCGATGGCATCATCACAGAGAAATCTGTGTGTATTGTTCGTTCTCATTTATAAGACAAACAACACTAGACAACATGAACAACAGTTTATTCTTGTGCATGACTGACACTCTATGTAGTGGATTGTTGTGCAAATTCGTGTTTACATCACTCACTCACTCACTTACACATACATACACACACCGCGATACATATTTAACACAGCTGTGCTGGGTCAGAAAGTGCAGAAAGTGAGTGTGTCCATCGCTGCAGGGTGTGTGTCTGCTCTAAGTCCAATTCACGGTCCATGCTCAAAGGATTTCGGTGCGATACTTCATGTGGAAATCTGCTGTTAGCCTGGAAATGACATTTGAATAGAATCGTACAATGTTACAGTGGTGGTTATTCTGGAAAATCAATTGTCTTTTCTTTTTGGCAGCGTAAGTGAATCTCTGAAGTCTGTGGAAGTGCTCTCCATACTCAGTAATGCATAGTCAGAGCTATGAAATAATGCTGTTTAAAGGCTGCATTTGGTTTGCCAAACATATTGCAGATCTGAGGCACAGGGCATGTTAGTTCCATGTTCATACTCTACAAGATTCTGCACACACCTCTAAGGAAGTGTACATAAGATAAGATGTGAGCTCAGCCAGGATGTGAATGTTTTAGCAGGAATGGACGTCTGATGACAGGATCATGTGGTGATAATAGAAAAATGATGAGAGAAGCGAGGGTTTTATTCACCCGAAGAGACGGCAGTAGAAATTTGCTCCCCATGACAGGGTAATTTATTGGCAGCCTTTGTTCCTGGAAGCTCGCTTTGGACTCTTTGTTTCATCAGCACCCTTGGACTCGCCTCCACATTTTCTCATCTCAAGTCCAACTCTCTCTATGCAATGGTAGAATTTGCAAATCTGACAGGAGATGTTAAAACTGATCTCATCCACAGACTATTTGCATACAATTTGATGGAAATACTGTACAGTAGGTAATCGATCAACTTCTTGGGAAGAGATTGAATATTTGCAGAACTTTTAGATAAAATCCAAGCGAAGGGAATAAATTAGGATTGGCTTGACTAAGTACCTTGGTACGTTTCTAGCTTTCTCTATTGGAAGAATGCTGTTTATAGGTTATGAAACCGATTGGGAAAGGCTAGAATATGTGGACTAGCATTTAAATTATATTATTCAGAATTAAGAAATAGCATGAAGTGATTTCATGAATGTTTGTGAAAAATACATGAGTGAAGTAGAGGCTGATTTCTGACTTAAATACTGTAGTTTCTTACTTTTCATCAAGTGATCTGAGTGAATGAATACTTTTTCATCCACCTTTTCAGTATTCTCAATCAGTCATCATTGGTTCTGATGTCTTTTTGTGGATACAAAATCAGTGAGTTAAAGAACGGCACCAGATCTAATATTATTCTCATGATGAATAAATCAGGACATTATAGCACAAACGATGTGGAGGCTGAGCAAGTAGTTAAGCTCTGGAGTATACATAGGGACACAATTTGATTAGTAACAGATGTGTATTCAAAGTGACCACAGTGTATGCGGAGAAGAAAATACTGTAGGTCAGCAGACTCAGACACACACTCCAGAGCAGTACGTTTGGGCCCAGCTGTCACTGGTGATAACATGAACATTTCTAGAAGGGCACCTGTCATGGACCACTCTCTACCGCTCTCTGTGGGGTCGACTGGTGGAGGACCAGGAAAATCTCTCACACCCAGCCTACCTCTCTCAGGCTACAGTAGGTTCTAAAAGAATCAGCTTACTACCTTAAGAGGTATTATTGCACTCTAGGTTTTTGGTATCATCACCCATGCACTGAACATTGTCACCGGGCCATGTACTGTACTGTATACTGCCTATTCTATTTTCATTACCTACAGTTTACATTTACATTTAGTGTTATATTTGTTTTATACTGTAGAATGAGAATTGAGTTAAGCAGCAGGAGTTACTCAAATTACAAAATTTCTTTCTCAGTAGATTTTGCTTCAAAACATTTATTTTGTTTGGATAGAGATGACTTTGGTGTTTACTTGAACAATTGGAACAAGTTCCTTTAGATGTAGCATGATAGTTCCAATGCATGATGTTTCTATCTTAGAACAAACCTGTTCACTGTTGAACTTGGATTACTGTTTGTGTGCACTTTTTTTGGCATTTCCCCCATGTGGGATTTCTCAGTTCTGTTTTTTTTTTGGTTTCCTGAGACCTCCTATAAACGTGCTGGTATGTAAGGGGTCTAATTTAAACTGCCCCTTTGTGTGAATGAGTGTGTAAGTGTGAGTGCGCCTTGAGATGGATTGGCAACCTGATCCAGGGTGTATTCCAGCTTTATGACCGATGTTCCCACAATAAGCTCAAGATCCAGCATGCAGTTACTGAATGTAGAATAGTTTTACCATGGAACATATTAAGAACCTGATACTAACCTGAATAACTTGGTGTGTTTAAACACAATGAAGCCCAGGATCTTTTCAAGTCTATGGTTTTTCAACACTTCCAGTATGTTTATGGCAGGGAGTACCAGCAAGCATTCCTTGATTCAGTGTACAATACCTCAAGATCAAGATCTCAACCCTGTCATACACTGGATTGCCAGTTTATTAGTTACACATACCTAATATTATGATGCACATCATTTGGAACAGCATGAATATGCCATACTGTAGGTATTTGAAAGCCATGCTTTAAATAGCCCTGCATGTTGGATTAGAAAGAAAGAGATTATACCTTATAGCTAGAGTACCAAAACAATCACTTCTCTTTCTTGTTGTAACCCATTCAAAGGCCTGGACACATTCGTGCTGTTGCGTATGCCAAAGGAGTTGCAACTTTTTATTAGAATGATGTAACAAATCAACTAGCTTTACGTCTTTTTCTTTTTTTCAATGCTGATTCCATGTTTTTTCAAAAAGCAGAAAAGAGCATTTTTGTCGTTTGCATTTGCCAAATCATGTTTTTGATTGAAATGTCCTGCATTAGATCTTTTCTGAGTGGGTGATTGATGCAGAGACAGCTGGACTCTGGGTTCTATCCACTGACAGGTGCTAGAAATAGACCCCAAGCTAAACGGAGTGGGGCTGCTGGGGCACAAGACTGAACGAGTGGGGAAATGTATTGCAGAGATTAAAGGTTACTTAAGTAGTAGCCATGATTTCCAGAAACATGAGCTGACATCAAGTCTCTTTCAGAATGTGAACATTTCTAAATAGTGTTGAACATGGAAAGCTGTTACTGTTACTGATATTTCAATCTCTTTAGAAGAAAGAAAATTATTTAGCCATTCATATTTGGTGTCCGAAGCCTAGTGTAGAAGTACTTGACCTTTACTAGTAGGATGCATGGGCTGTTGAATTATTACACCAAACGTTGCTGCTTATAGAATGAATAATAATAATAATAGTAATAGTAATAGTAATAATAACACCTGACATCAACGCTGGGGGATTTTAAAGTGGTCAGTAAAGACGTATTGGATACCACTGCATGACAGCATCAATTGGAAGCCAATGTGCTTTTACTCTACTTGAATTCTATCAAATCCAGATGTCTTTGGGAAACCACACAGCTGGAATTAAGACTAGTAAGGGAGAAAGTGAATTGTTGAGTGAATTAGAACATTCAGCATGGGGATTGATTTCTCGTTTCCACTTTCTATGTCTTGTTATGTATGGATATATGTTAGGGTGGGTTACATATCATTTTTTAAAGTCGGGATTTCGCCAGTATCATCCAACAGGCAATATCTGTGAACAGCAGGCAGCCCTGATCTATGATACTATAATTCAATGAAAATGTATGTTACTTAAAAAATTTTTTTTAACAAAAATGCACCAATTAACCATTAGAATGCTTTAAGCTACACTTAAACCTCTCCCCAACCTCTTATAATACTTCTAATGCTTTTTACCTGTTTTGTACATTTTTATCCATTTTGACTGTGAAGTATAGTTAGAACACTCCAAAATTCTCAATGTTTTGATGCTGTAGTCCTATTTCTTGCAGTAAGACATTTATTACAATTTAAAGCAAATTTGTTAATGATAGTAAAAGTCTTTTCCCTCTCTGTCTGCTTCTAAAGACACTCCAGGAGCAGAACTCACTCACTCACTCATCGTCTATTCCACTTTATCCTGTATACAGGATCGTGGGGGGTTCAGGAGATTTAGGGCATGAGGTTGGTTACACCCTGGACGAGGTGTCAGTCCACCTCTGGGCACACACATATACTGTACATGCCCCCCCCAAACAGGAAACAGAGGGGTCCAGCTAGCTACAAAAATATTTCGGCTAAACATGCTAATCAGATTATGAGGCTTTTGCATTGACTGAGACATGAATGACCAAAAGAAACAGCCATGTAAAAAACAAGCTTTTTTAGGTTATAATTAAGTTAAAATTATTTTTAGACAAACTGTGAAAAGGTTGGAACTTAGGCCTTGTTCACACAGGCGTTAAATTTTTGGATAAACGAACGAGCTCTGAACGTCCTATACGTTTATGTTGCGTGTTGTAGTGCCGCTCTATTGACTTCTACACTGGCGTTCGTTTGTCTCTGTCTAACGCCAGCCTGCAGCCCAAATTGTAGTTTGTGTGTTTAACCTGTGGGGGCAGTGTGTCGGGAACTGGATATGAAAGCCCTTGTCATTTTATTTGAGGTGCCTCCTTTTAATATGGACCATTTTGCTATATTAGACATTAATCTTATTGTTTAAAAAATTCTAATTAAATTATTATATTTTTATATAATATATAAAAATATTAGTAAAAATAATACGGCGACGTAGGGAGATAAAAAAAAATCGCCTCCGCTTCTGGGTTCACCCTCCGACTGCACAACGTCGGATTAAAGGACGTTTTTTGTGGTTTATGAAGAAATGCGAACATTTCCGCGCAAGTTTTATTTTTTAAGCATTTTATTTTTGCCTTTTTTTTCTGCATTTCCCTCTGTATAGCATGTAGGATCATGGGATATATCCGGTCCTCCGAAGCGTAAAATGGACGCGGAGAAAACGAACTAGACGCGGTTTCCTTGCGTTCGTTGGGATTTGAACGCCAAGAAAAAGCTGCATGCAACGTTTTTTTTAACACCGTATAAACGTGCAGCCGGACAAACGCACGTCGCCAAAGCCCGTGTGAACACCGTCATCGACTCCTATGTGTAGAAAACCCTCTGCGCTTCATCCGCGGTTACCAGACACTACGAACGGCAGAAAAACGGTCGATTTTAACGCCCGTGTGAACAAGGCCTTAGGGTGATCAAACATTTAGTGCAAATATTCTTGCTAAATCTTTGACACTTTCATACTACAGTTGTATTTCAATTGCAAGTTGATAAGTTGACAGCAAAGATAACATTAGGAGAAAAACAGCTAAAAAAAAAACGGTTAACCCTGAATGACCAGAGGAATTTGTTAACTAGCTTATTAGCTGAGACAGAGAGAAAGATACAAAATGATCATTTAAATGATTTAGGATTAACGTTAGCATAGAAGAATCAGAAGGTATGATGGCAGAACTTACATCCAAGGAATACTTAAAGCTTATTCGACTATTCTGAAGCATATGTCCTCGCTTAAATGCTGGAAGTTTCTCTGCTACAGCTCAGAGACAGTTCTATAGAATATAGCTTAGCATTGAGCACTCTGACTGATAGTGATAGAATTACCTCCCAGCCCCAACGTATATATAATATATACCCCCACTCGCTCTCTGTGTGCGTGTGTGTGTGTGTGTGTGTGTGTGTTCACTCTCCTCTTCAGATAAAATAGTGTCTCTAATTGTTACCATGTGTCAGCTAGTCAGTTCAGTGGAATGTTCGAGTGGAATGAGAACACACACACACACACACACACACACACACACACGCACACACACAGACTTACTTTGATTGTTCAAGTGCCGTCTAATCTTCACTTCCCGTCTTCCTGTCACAGATACTGATTACATGTTCCCTGATCAGATTTCTAGAATATTAGTTAGTTATATAAACAGAATCATCGTGAACCAGTCAATTCTAGATGTACGTACATATGACAGCAGATACTCACGTACATGTCCTTCTTTTTGTTGTTGTTGTTGTTGATTTTAAATTTTCAGATTCTCTTGCATGACCAAACATCTTGTTGTTTACGGTGTAATTAAACCGCCAGTAAAGTTTATTTGGATATCTCGGAGCTGTGTGTGCTTTAAAAATTCCAAGAACGTGATTTTTGTCCTTGTTTCTGAAGTTTTATATGCCAGCTGACTGCCTGCCCACTAGGAATTATACACGCTCTGAGTCTTTTAACACAGAGATGGAAAAAACAGATTTTTCGTATGCTAGTTAAGCTAAAGGAGGCCTGTACTTGAGCATGCACTTGTAGAAGAGTGGAGGATTGAACTAGAAGTATACTGCACACCTACAGTACATAAAAGTAGATACACCTACATATTAATTCATCATATTAATCAGTTAATTAATCAGTGGCTGTGATTTAAAGCACGTAACCACCCTGAGCATGATTATTATCTAATAGCGATATGTTCTGAAGTGTTGCGTTCCTCTTACTGTACACCACTGTAACTTACTTACAGGTACTGTATACAAGGTGCTTTTACTTCAAACTGGGAATTGCAAATGAAATTTCTTGTGACTGAAGGCCTGAAAACACAGTACTGTGATGACCCGCGGTAAAACATTTGAATGGTGTAAATGTTTGAAAGAAGGCCATTGGTTCAAGGTGGCTCGAAGCCCTCTGCAGTCGTTTATGTAAACATTCGGTGACTGGCCTGATCCTCAATGGACAACTTGTAACAAATTTACAGAAGAGACGCACCTGTCGGTGAGAACTGTACACACAATCATGTATGAACACCACTTGCACAATGCAGGAACTCCAAGTCATTTTTACATGTTTGGGCCACTGAAGGAGTTCCTGGAAGGCCAGGGTTTCAAATGTGAAGCAGGCAGTCCGATCATGCCTCCAGCGTACTGAGAAAACTTTTTACCTTAATGGTATCCAAGCACAAGTATAAACTGGGGTAATGTGCATTAATGTGGCAGGGGATTATATAGAGAAATAAAGAGACTTTTTACTTTCATAGCTGTGTTCTGTTGTTCTGCACAATAAAAAGTCTGCACATTGTAAATCTATTAATAGTTATATTTCATATTGTGTAACATCAAAGAGACAATTTAGCTCTTGTTGACACGTATGTTGCTTTTAACAGCTATAAACAGAAAGTACAAAGCGGTTTCGTTCCAAAGCCTTAAAGTTACAGGTTAACTCCGACTATAACAAAGTGCTCACACCCGAGACCATTTAACAAACCTGGTCATGGTGTAAGCCATTATACAATTCCTTGTGTCATTTGTTAACACATTAGAATGTGCATTCATACAACTTCTGCAGCTGGAACTACTATTATAGAAAATTAATCAACACTGTCAGTCCATTCAGAATTACGAATTCAACAATGCTGGGCTATAAATAACTCTAAACTCTGGTTCAGCTGTTGAAATACATAGAGTGAGAGTCATCCTGGTGACTATGTGACCTCTGTAGCATGGCTGTGAATGCCAGGAGCCCGAGAGGACGCCGTAGCTGTATCCGTTGTCCACGGTATCAGGCACAGAGTGCTGTCAGCAGCAGCCTGATGATGTCATTGACTAGGCTGACCCTGGGTTGCCAGAAGAATGCCTCCATCTTCCAGACATAAGCAGCAAGCAGTCTTAGTCATCTACTAAACCTAACAGAATGCTAGAGAATAAGTTAAGAATATTTCCCAAGGAGCAGTTTTTGGGAATGTGTGTGTGAGTGTCTGTGTGTGTGTGTGTGTGTGTGTGTGTGTGTTTGTGCAACAGCTGTGGGCAGACAGATGTCTGATTTATAGTACTCCATTTTGAGTGTTTCTGAAGTGCTTTGTGTATTTGACTTGTATTCCAGTTTTCCCCAAAGTAGCTGAAACTGATGGTGAACGTGGTAAACACACTGATTTACACTGCTCTTACATAATCGTTTTCTCCTCATAGCTGTTGTTTCTCAGTGTCTCAAGTCCATTACAGGGATCAACCTAAGCAGAGGGAAAACTTCTCGAAATTGGCAGGATGATAGCTTGTTTCTGTCTGCGACTTGAAATAAACGTGTGTGTGCGTGTGTGTGTTTGTCTCGATGCAAGAGTGAGGAATCAGCAGACACTATGGTTTATCTTTTTCTAGCTCTGACTTTGTGCGCGCGCACATGTGTGTGTGTGTGTGTGATATCATTGTCTGCTCTACCTCCTCATTAATGCAGTATGTGTGTATACAGCATCAGTGTTCATGGTAAATGTGTGTGTGTGTGTGTGTGTGTGTGTGTGTGTGTGTGTGTGTGTGTGATATTTTCTGCTTTACCTCCTCATTCAGTGTGTGTATACGGTTTTGTGAGTGTTTATGGTACAGGCTTAGAGCAAACTACAGCCTAATTATTACAACATCCAATCTTAAGTACTGTAAGCTCTTATCTTCATGAGCAAGTCCTTAAACATTGTATTAATATGTGGATGATGTGGTGAAATGTACATTTCATTAATTTTTTTCTCCAGCATAGTAGAGGTGTAAAAACAGTTTCACTCTGTATCTTCAAGCCTAATGATTAAGTGAGGATAATGAAGGGCAGCCAGGATAATTACAGTAGAGCAAACACGTCCGATCTCAGTCACATCCACCTAATTTCTGACCCCTCAAGCTTCCACCTTTTGTATTTGGCAGTCGTTTCCGGTTCTTGTTAGTGCCCTTCCCCACTGTTTGCCGGTTCCACCTGTTGTTCATTCCAGCCTTTACAACTGAAGCCATTTGGTTGCTTCAAACATTTATTTATACAACGTGCTCGTTCCCTGAGTCACACCAGCAGGATGTGCCAGGGCTTATTAGGCAATTAGGCCAGCTTCAGAAAAAAAATCTGAAATTCATGTACATAATGGTGAACGTGTGTCCAATATAAAGATTTAGAAAAAGGGATTTATGTCTGGGATAGTTTCAAAAAGTTGCTGAGATCTGGCAGCACTGCAGACTAGCTCTCTTGGCCTTTTAAAGGGAACCTTTTATGCAATTGGAGTGGACGAACAAAAACATGAACAAAAATATGAAAAAAAAAAAGAAACAGGAAAAGAAAAACACTCACTGCCTTTTGCACTTTTTCCAGTTTTGTACTGATAATTAAAATTTTCTCCCGTTGTGACATCATTTAAAAAGAGCCCCTCCCCTGGCTTTTGGTTGAGCTACTGTACAGTATGCTCAGCAGTAGCTCATTACATAAACACTGAAAACGCATTTGTAGGAGGAGTTCGAGCCACGATAAAATGTATTACCCTGAGGGGTATTTCAGCTGGAGCATTCAGAGACACATTTTGGGATGGCTCTGGGACTTCATTTGTTACAAATAGTAAAATATGGGACCTTTAATGCAGAGCTTGTGCTTTGTTATATGCCAAGAGTCTGAATCAACCTCATAAACCCGAAGTCCTTACAGAGTTTTATTTATTATTATCATGTTGAAAGTTGAAGTAAATTGGCTCATATACGGGCAGAGCTTATATTTTTGTGAAACTCAAAAGTTTAGACTAGACTAAAGGTCAGGAAGGCCCAGAATCTGTCCTTAATGTGAATGCAAAAAATGAACACATATTATTAACTCACATTCAGTAACAGCTGCTAGGAATTCCTCAAAACAAATAAACCCTAATTACTTCCTTACTCACTCACTGTCTATAACACTTATCCTGTTCAGGATTACGGGCGGCCTGAAGCCTATCCCAGGGGACTCTGGGCATGAGGCGGGGTACACCTATACATTTCATTGCAGGCTAAATGAGAGAGAGTACAGAATATGTACATACGACCCTACAGAATACTTGCATATGACCTAACCTTGGAAATTTCCACCTTATTCTTAATTTAGCGAAAAATTTGCCTCTGAATGCGAATCATTTTTGGCATATGAATAAACGAACCAAGCCGAACTGAATACTAGCTAAGTCGCGCGTACACCCAGGAGCCGTTCAAAAAACGGAAAGCCAAGCGAAGTGAGTTTACATGTTTCTTTTCCCCATTTTGTGTAGGATTTAGTGAAGACATACAGTAGCACCATGGATCCTAAGAATGCAGCAGGAACGGTAGCAAAAAGAAAACAGAGCCAGTTTCAGTTTATTTTTAAAGCAGTTGGTGCCAAGAGGAATCATAAATTAAGGTTAAGTGAAGTGTATTGTATATTTCTTTTCCAAAAACTTTTGATTGTTTTTGTATGCAAAAATATCATTATAGTGTTGGTAGTATTTTTATGTGGCTGAAACCGATCATCTGGTTGTTTTTCCCATGGAAAAATGCGGCGCGGTGGTGTAGTGGTTAGCACTGTCGCCTTGCACCTCCAGGGTCTGGGTTCGATTCCCCGGCCAGGCTCGATTCCCGTCTCTGTGTGCATGGAGTTTGCATGTTCTCCCCGTGCTTGGTGGGTTTCCTCCGGGTACTCCGGTTTCCTCCCACAGTCCAAAGATATACAGGTTAGGCTAATTGGCGTTCCTAAAAATTGCCCGTAGTGTGTGATTGGGTGTGTGAGTGTGTGTATGTGTGTGTGCCCTGCGATGGATTGGCACCCTGTCCAGGGTGTACCCCGCCTAGTGCCCGAAGTCTCCTGGGATAGGCTCCAGGTCCACCGCGACCCTGAACACAGGATTAAGCGGTATAGAAAATGAATGAATGAATGAACTCGCCTCTGGAACGGATTAAATCCTTGTGCCGAGGTTCCACTGTACACAGAAAGAATGAGCTAACTCCAGGCACACTCACAGACCCAAGGCAGGAATCAAACCCCGGTTCTGCGAGGTGCGAGGCTACAGTGCTAACCTCTACGCCAACTGGCCACCCAAAACCTAATTACTCTTAGTGTTTTGAATGTACTTCTTTACATGGAGGAATTTTTCCAAAAGTAAGTAGTTTTCTCGTCAGCACTTTGCACAAGAATGAGACAAAATCAGAGTGAACGTATTTAGAAAGAACTGTAGTGAAAGTCATTTAAATTCATTTCTATGAATACGATCTTTTGAATGGAGTGTTTTTACCTTTACTACTGTAGTAACTTGTTTTTTAAAAAAAATTTTTATCTGAAGTATCTACCTGAATCCATAATGAACAAGGATGTAGATAAAAAAAAAAAAGTGTGTGAACGTGTATGTACTGTACTGTATGGTGCTTTGCGCACACAGTGTTCCTGGGACTGGCTACACATCCGCTGGGATCCGGACCAGGATAAAGTGGTTCCTAAACGTAGAACTGCCAAAAAAAAAACAAAAAAAAAACAAATGCTGTCAAAATAACACAATATTTTATTTATAAAAAATCTGAAACATGTTAACTGTGTTTTTTAAATTTACAGTACGGGCTGTCAACAAGAGAAACAAGAGCGATTAAGTGCAGTGCAGATAGAAATGATGGAGCAAATGGTTTAATATGAAACACTGAAATGCCTTCCATGTGTGACTGAGACAAGGCATGCTTTGTGTCAGGTCTTGATAAAGTTCCTACTGTGAGAAGTTCGAGGATTACACTAGGAGCGAATGCACACTGGGAGTCAACTGTATGTTTTTGACCCCATCAGTTGTTGCTCGGTCAGGCCTAGTAACAGCTGTGACAGCAGCTGACTGGAAGAAGGGAGCGTCTGTCCCTGAGTGCCCCAAACCGTCTGAAGCTTTTTACAAATTTCCACAGCTCCTTTTCCCTTATTCTCGGTGAGCAGATTTCAACAAACTTCACGTCTCTGACTAGACTTTTTAATAAAACATAGCAGGAAGCAGAACGAAAAAATAAACAAGCAGCATTATAACTAAAGGATCCTTCGCGGTTACTGAGGTTCCTTTTTTGCGAGACATGAAGCGGCACACTTGTGGGGTCGACGCAGCTATTTCTAACCGTTTATTCACTGTTTACACAGGAGTCAGCTTTTCCTCCGGCTGTTTGAACGAGTGGAAGACTAATTACCATAGAATCTCAGTAGGAGAGGAGAGGAGGCATTCACACTAACCTTGCCTTAAACCCCCTCATGCTCAGCTCTCTTTTTAAATCGCAGCAAAATGAGTAAGTGCCAGCGCATTAGTGGTGGTCTGATGCGAGATTTCCTGGTAATTGTGGATAGACGTGGTGTCCTGCTGAATGTGAATTCTCCAATTGGGACTCTGTTTAAAGTCTTTGTGTTGGCGGCTAACAGACCACAGAGGCATAATGAGTTAGGACCTGTTACTATCAGTCATGTCTTTTATTTTTCCTGACATTTGACATGAACTACTAAAACACAGAACCATTTGGAGAACTAAAGATTGCTGAAGTTGACGTACTTTATAAGTAAATGTCTCTGGTGTTTGCTGCAACAGGCCTTTTTATAACTTATATTGTGTGTATGCATTTCATATAACTGAAGTAACCCTTCTAACTCTAGTCATGCTGTAAATCCTCCTTATTGATGGGGCAAAATGTGATGATGAACTCATTCTATAACACTGTATTAGTTCGAGCTGCATAGCAAATTAATGTGTCGTACTATTGCATGAGTCTTTCTGTTGTAATGGCGAATTCTCAAGGACTTTCCATTTTGTCTTTTTTTTGTCCCCATTGTCTCCACGTCACTGTTTTTAAGAAGTAAATCTGCTAGTTTGTGAAACTTTGGTTTCATGACAAGCTAACTTTGAAAAAGATAATAAAGTGACTAGTGTGAGTCTGACTGTTCATATCCGCTGTAACATCAATAGTAACAGGAGCTTGTTTCATGGCTGTTCTACAACATTAAATGGATAAAAAGAATATATATATATTTTTTTATAAAAAAAATTATTTTGACAAATTTTCACATGCATGGAATACACAATATATAAGATAAAAAATGAGGATGACTCTGATCCATAGCGACTCACTTTAGTGTCATTTTGGAGTTGACTTCATCTTACATTAGGAAAGAAAGGCACATGTAGTGTCATTGTTAATCAGATGATGATTCCTATTCCTTATGTGATTGAACTGAGTTTATTTTATATATATATATATACAAACCGGATTCCAAAAAAGTTGGGACACTAAACAAATTGTGAATAAAAACTGAATGCAATGATGTGGAGGACAAATGTCAATATTTTATTCAGAATAGAACATAGATGACAGATCAAAAGTTTAATCCGAGAAAATGTATCATTTTAAAGGAAAAATATGTTGATTCCAAATTTCACGGTGTCAACAAATCCCAAAAAAGTTGGGACAAGTAGCAATATGAGGCTGAAAAAAGTAAATTTGAGCATAACGAAGAGCTGGAAGACCAATTAACAGTAATTAGGTTAATTGGCAACATGATTGGGTATAAAAAAAAGCTTCTCAGAGTGGCAGTGTCTCTCAGAAGCCAAGATGGGTAGAGGATCACCAATTCCCACAATGTTGCGCAGAAAGATAGTGGAGCAATATCAGAAAGGTGTTACCCAGCGAAAAATTGCAAAGACTTTGCAGTTATCATCATCAACTGTGCATAATATCATCCGAAGGTTCAGAGAATCTGGAACAATCTCTGTGCGTAAGGGTCTAGGGCGTAAAACCATACTGGATGCCCGTGATCTCCGGGCCCTTAAACGACACTGCACCACAAACAGGAATGCTACTGTAAAGGAAATCACAGAATGGGCTCAGGAATACTTCCAGAAACCATCGTCAGTGAACACAATCCACCGTGCCATCCGCCGTTGCCAGCTGAAACTCTACAGTGCAAAGAAGAAGCCATTTCTAAGCAAGATCCACAAGCACAGACGTTTTTATTGGGCCAGGGATCATTTAAAATGGAGTGTGGCAAAATGGAAGACCGTTCTGTGGTCAGACGAGTCACGATTCGAAGTTCTTGTTGGAAATGTGGGACGCCATGTCATCCGGACCAAAGAGGACAAGGACAACCCAAGTTGTTATCAACGCTCAGTTCAGAAGCCTGCATCTCTGATGGTATGGGGTTGCATGAGTGCGTGTGGCATGGGCAGCTTGCATGTCTGGAAAGGCACCATCAATGCAGAAAAATATATTCAGGTTCTAGAACAACATATGCTCCCATCCAGACGTCATCTCTTTCAGGGAAGACCCTGCATTTTTTCAACAAGATAATGCCAGACCACATTCTGCATCAATCACAACATCATGGCTGCGTAGGAGAAGGATCTGGGTACTGAAATGGCCAGTCTGCAGTCCAGATCTTTCCCCTATAGAGAACATTTGGCGCATCATAAAGAGGAAGGTGCGACAAAGAAGGCCCAAGACGATTGAACAGTTAGAGGCCTGTATTAGACAAGAATGGGAGAGCATTCCTATTTCTAAACTTGAGAAACTGGTCTCCTTGGTCCCCAGACGTCTGTTGAGTGTTGTAAGAAGAAGGGGAGATGCCACACAGTGGTGAAAATGGCCTTGTCCCAACTTTTTTGGGATTTGTTGACACCATGACATTTTGATTCACCATATTTTTCCCTTAAAATGATACATTTTCTCGGATTAAACTTTTGTTCCATGATTTATGTTCTATTGTGAATAAAATATTGACATTTGCCATCTCCACATCATTGCATTCAGTTTTTATTCACAATTTGTTTAGTGTCCCAACTTTTTTGGAATCCAGTTTGTGTATATATATATATCATCTTTAAACGACGACTCAAGACGCATCTGTTTCTCCAGTACTTGGACTGTACTGTGTATATTAGGGCTGCACGATATATCGAAAAAATATTGTTATCACGATAATGGAATACGCGATAACCATATCGCAAAGAGTTGTGATAAATAATTTATGTGCCAAGCATTTGTGTGGCCAAATTTGACCAATCAGATGGGCCCTTACTATGTTTATACCCGCTTATATATATATTATTTATATCTTTATACTTCATTCTGTCGCGAACTAACCAGGGATGATCAGAAAACTTTATCAGAAGCTTTAACGGCAATTAGCCGTTAGCCTTTTGTATCGTGGATGGTAAACCCAAACGCGGAAGCAAGCGAGTAGGCAGGATAACCACGCGAATTAGTCTAAGGACTCTCACAGAAGGAGAGCAACGGAAAAACACACATTTAACCCCCGTCCTATAAACACACACTCGAATCAGAAAATAAACAATCTGAACCGACATGCGTGAACTCAGTGACTAAGCTGCATGTGGTGGTTCGCGCCCGCATTACTTCCGGGTCCTAGTGCCGGTCGCGGAGCGAGTGTGTGTGTGTGTGTGTGTGTGCGTGCGTGCGCGTCCGTGCGTGTGTGTGACAAATAGTATTTTTTTATTTAATTTGTGTTTAATAATATTTTTTTTATTAAAAAAAAACAAACAAAACAAAAAACCCGGCAAGCCAAAGATAATATTTTGTTTAAAAGATGCTCTTGTTTTAAGACACTATTAATGAGTGTATGGTTACATGTAAATAAAAAGTCATGTTTGAAAGTAATTCATATTGTGTTGGCAGGTTTATAGTAACAGCAAACCAGAAGTCAGAATATCTGCTGAGGGTTTTAAGTCATTCATAGTGTTTTGAAGTCTAAATAGTTGCAACTTCCTTGACATATAGTTTCTTTTTAGCCTGAATTAGATTTAATTACATCAGACGAATATCTATTACCTGTTTATTTTAGTATGATCATTACATATACATAAATAATAAAAAAAAATAGGCAATAATAATAATAAAAAAATGCATTTCTCTAGGGAAATGTTATATCGCAAGAAATATCGTTATCGCAGTATTCAACAACAATATCGCATATTTTCCTAATATCGTGCAGCCCTAGTGTGTGTGTGTGTGTATATATATATATATATATATATATATATATATATATATATATATAAACATGATCAGCATCTTACGAACAGCCGTCCTATGTGAACTTTACTTTGATCAGAAAGTGTATATCATAATCAGCCTTAAGTCATGTGACTAAATATGCCTTTCAGAAAGTTCAGTTGTGCGTAAAAAAATCATATTGAAATCACGTTAATAATTTAATTACCTTTTAAACATTCCTCCATTAAAATGATTAAACATTTGTTGTAATTCTTTAAGGTAAAATATGAACCAATTACATTTTTTAATTACAATAGGCAAGTCAAACCGAGACTTATGAATGCAGGCATAAAAGTGATTGACAGTTACAGAGGACTTATTACTAGAAGTAATAAGACTCAGTAAAACATGCTCAGTAAAAATCCATCGCAGTCAAGCTTTCCTCATGTTTGGGCCAATAAAGGAGTTCCTGGGAGGCCAGTTTTAGTCCGTACTGAGAAAACTTTTTACCTTGATGGTATCCAAGCACTAGTGAAACACTGGGATAAGTGCAATAGTGTAGCAGGAGATTATATAGAGAAATAAAGGTAGTTTGTACTGTCATAACTGTATTCTATTGTGCTGTACAATCATATGTCCCGGTTTGACATGAACAGCCCCATAAAAATTGCAGTGTTATAAGAGCAATAGAATAACTGGTCATATGCTGTTATTGTATAATAAATATCCCTCCCACTTATTAATTATTTCCCATGACCTTAAAAAAGAAATATAGCATGTCTGAAATATCGCTTTCTGGTCTTAACAGGTTTTCCAGCTTCTAACCTCTCACTATCATAAAGTTATTTAGCGGCAACTATGAATTATTTAGAGACTACAGAGAAACTAATAAAACTGGATGTAGTTACAAGCCTGAAGAATGTTCTTGGTCCCTTATAGCACAGAATAGCCTTAGTGACACTTCTGAAATTTATCCAGCTGCTTTCCCAGCCCTTTTGGACTCATTATGCGTCTGTGCCAGCTGTAAGTGTGTGTGTGTGTGTGCACGCGTGCGCATGTGTGTTAAATCTCCTGCCATCACAGGTTGGACAGGAGCATGTGCTGCAGATTGAGAGACTGCTGGTCATTTGTGTCCATATTAGGACATTATACACTGCACCTGTTTAGACAGTGAGTGATATAGGCTTGGGTGTGCGTTTGTATACTTGTGTGAGTGGCTGAGTGTGTGCTTGCATGCTTGAGTGCATGTAAAGATCTCCATTTGGAGTCTGCATTGGTCTTTCTCACCTTTCGTAGTGTGATGGAGGTCGTGGTCCTCATGTCTCACTATCATACTCTTTACATCTGAGAGTGTTTATATAGGACGGACAATGATGAATGAAGTGTTCTGTGAGAGGCCAGGCCTGCAAAGACGATTTGGACGCAGCACTTGATCCATAGCGACTCACTTTAGTGTCACTTTGGACACCTTTGACTTGATCTCATATTAGAAAAGAAAGGCATTTGTAGTGCCATAGTTAATCAGAATCAGAAAGAGTTTTATTGCCAAGTACGCTTGCACGTACAAGGAATTTGTTTTAGTGAGTTTCCAGAACAAAAAATACAAATGACGAGATACAGCATGACAAAAATAAATAAATAAATAAGTAATAATAATAATAATAATAATAATAAAATAAAATGGTTGACATCCAATGGATGAGATACTTTTAAATAAGTTACATACAGTAAATATCTGAAATCTGTGGTGTTATACAGTATATTGCACAGTGGTATTGTACACAATATTGCACATATATTTATTGACAGTTAGAATGATGTTTAACTGTTCATATGTGATGGAGCTGAGTTGATGTTTTATGGGGAAAATAAAATGATTTAACACTTTAACATCCTAAAAACAGACTCCACTATTGGCCTCTTCCAAATGGTTGAGACGTCACATTATGGTACAAGTCTCAATATATTTCCTGTACAAATAACAAAATTGTGTTGTGGTACAACAGCGCAAATGTTTTTGGGCATTAGATCGATGTTGTTTCTTATGCTATACTATAAAACAATTGAAAAGACATACTGTTTAAAGACAAATAAAGTATTTAAAGAGCCATATCTAGTGGATTTTCTACAGCATAGTTTACCTCAACCGAATGGTAGAGATGGCTCAATCAGGTTCAACTTATTCAACAGATTTTTCAACACATTTTTTAAAAGAGTAGAATGCTAAGAGGACAATAACAGATACAAAGGAGGAAGTTTAATCCTGAGCTTAGGTCACTATCTGTGTGCATTTTTACATTTTCACATTTCCATGTTGGCTTCTTCCTGGTTCTTTTCCTGGATCTGTTGATTGGCTATGCTGCAGAACTGTCTGTTCTTTCTGGATGTGAGGATAATTTAAGTATAAAGAGCTTACTATAAATAAATAAGAAAGGAATAAATAAATAATCATGCCATTTAAACCCTGAGTGCAGGATAGTGTTGCATCTCTCTCTGACAATATCTGTGGATTAGTCTTCTGTTTTAATACGCATCTCTTGTGTACAGTATGTCCGTCCCTTTAAATTCAGTTTACAGTAGCACATGAACTTTGTTTGCCCGAACACGACTTGGAGGTGATGAAGGGAAGCTTGTGAATGTGTTTTCAATTCATACAAACTGGAAGAGCTTAACCACTTCAAGAGCATTTCAGGAAATCCATGTTAGACATTCATCCTGAAATTCTCTTCGCCTTCGTCCCGAAAGAGCTGTTCCCTGAGACAAAACAACTTCAACTTTGACCTTTGGCAGGCATTACAATCTTACAGAGGTTAAAAGTAGACTGCTGTACCTTCACACTTCCAGTGGCTTTGAGATGTCTCAAATGTAACCCATAAAAGGTTATATTTTGCAGGAATCCATAGTTACAAAAAATAAAGCACTACAGTTAAACATTGCAGTTTAAGATAAGTAGGAGAAAGGAATTTGATTAGATACATTAAATTGGCTTCAAAGATGTTTCTTTATGTTAATAAAATGATGCAAAAAGTGACCTGAGCATCCTTTAATAAAATTTCCCTAGCCTTAATAGCAGCGTCTACACCCACTCTCATTTTTCTTAATGTATCTGCTGCTTTTTCAGATCAAATCTAAAGACAGCGTTTAAACAGCAAACTCACTTAGGCGTTAAAATCGACCGTTTTTCTGCCGTTCGTAGCGTCCGGTGAGCGCGGATGAAGCGCAGAGGGTTTTCTACACATAGGAGTCAATGACGGTGTTCACACGGGCTTTGGTGATGTGCGTTTGTCCGGCTGCGCGTTTATACGGTGTTAAAAAAACGTTGCATGCAGCTTTTTCTTGGCGTTCAAATCCCAACGAACGCAAGGAAACCGCGTCTAGTTCGTTTTCTCCGCGTCCATTTTACGCTTCACAGGAACGGATATATCCCATGATCCTACATGCTATACAGGGGGAAATGCGGAAAGAAGGCAAAAACAAAATGCTTAAAAAATACAACTTGTAAAAAATGTTCGCATTTCTTCATAAACTACAAAAAACTTCCTTTAATCCGACGTTGTGCAGTCAGAGGGTGAACCCAGTAGCGGCGGCGATTTTTTTCTCTCCCTACGGCACCGTATTATTTTTAAAAATATTTTTATATATTTTATAAAAATATAATAATTTAATTAGAATTTTTAAAACAATAAGATTAATGTCTAATATAGCAAAATGGTCCATATTAAAAGGAGGCACCTCAAATAAAATGACAAGGGCTTTCATATCCAGTTCCCGACACACTGCCCCCTACAGGTTAAACACACAAACTACAATTTGGGCTGCAGGCTGGCGTTAGACCGAGACAAACGAACGCCAGTGTAGAAGTCAATCGAGCGGCACTACAACACACAACGTCAACGTATAGGACGTTCAGAGCTCGTTCGTTTATCCAAAAAATTTTACGCACGTGTGAACAAGGCCTTAGTCACACTCTCTTAACGTTGTCTGTGCCATGGAGGCTTGGAACCTATCCCAGGAGACTTAGGGCACGAGGCGAGGTACACCATGGACACAGTGCCAGGCTATCGAAGGGCACACACATGCACATATTCACAAACACATGCACAAATTCACACACTCATTCGCACACTAATTAGCCTGATCTGCATGTTCCTGGACTCGACTTAAGTCGAGTCATTTGTTCTTAGCGCTCGTTCCTTTAAATGTGAAACAGCGCTACAAATTGCTGCAGGTGTATTTTCTCAGGTGATCGAACAGCATGAGGGAGAAGAGATCTAAATCTTTAGGGTGTCATATAAGGTCAAATGTCTAAAAAAAAAAGTCCAATACAGTATGTATGCGGTTCCCTTGTTGCTTTGCGTATGAAAGTGTGTGAGTGTTTCTCATTCCCAACACACTTCCATTGTCCTTGGGAAACCCTGTGGAAAAAATGAGTTTCAGTGGCAGCCGGCCATGCTGTCGTCTTTCTTCCCGCTTCGCCTTTTTTCTCGTCCGCCTCGCTTTCTTACACTCTTATAGAGATATGGTCATGAAATCACTTTTTCCTTCCACAGTGAACTTTGCCTCTGAAATGGTGAAGGCACATACTGTATGCACACACACACACACACACACACACACACACACACACACATGGCCTCAGTGAACAGTCTGAACGTGTATTATTCAGGATGTTTTGTCTGTGACCTTGTGAGCGTTTCTGTGGAGAAAGTCACATAACAGGAAACTCGTTTCCTCTCGAATTGTGTGAAAATGAACTAAGCGAGGAACCCGTGTGCTTTCTCTCACCACTCTTTCCTTTCCCTAACTCCGATATCGTTCCTCTTTAACACAAGCCTATGAGAAGACCACACTTTTACACATCGCCTTCCTCCAAGCTACATCTTTAACCTCTGTGAAAAAGTATTCACCCCACCACGTGAATCCTCCCTACTCCTTCTTAAAGCCATGTCTTTTTAGAGGAGGTCCAGCGTCTAATGTAAACCAGATCTCTCCCAGAAATCCTAGAATGTATCTTTCCTGTATCATCTAAACAAAGCAGACGGATTCCCAATAGCTGAATGTAATAAAGGATTTTTGTGTTTTCTATCTATGCAGTATATTCCTGAATTTAGGCTGCATGGCGGAATAGTGGTTAGCGCTGTCGCCTTGCAGCCCCAGTGTCCGAGTTTAATTCCTGTCTTGGGGTCTGTGTGCACAGAGTTTGCATGTTACTTACTTACTGGGTTTCCTCCGGAGTCCTCTGGTTTCCTCCCACAGTCCAAAGACATGCCCATTAAGCTAATTGGCGTTTTGAAATTGCTCGTAGTGTGCGAATGAGCGTGTGAGTGTGTGTGGGCCATGCAATGGATTGGCTCCGTGTCCAGGGTAGGGTTGGGTACCGAAAACGTGCCAATCCGGCAATGTTACCTATATAACCGGTATGTAATGGGATGAAACAGAACTGTGACTAATTTCGGTGCCACTTAAATGCCTGAACTGCCGATTGAATGACGCAGTTGTAATAAGCATCAGATTCATCAACACACACATATTTCCTTAATTAATTCTCTTTTTAAGGTCACTGGCGGTCGTGTAAGCATTTCACTGCATATCGTACTGTGTATGACTGTGTATGTGACGAATAAAATTTGAATTTGATTTGAATTGAATTAGAAAAATCTTGAGAACATCGGGAAGCTTTGATAATGCAAATTCAAAACATTGTTGCAGTAATGTTATTGTTACTGTTTTAAAAGTATCGATTTGTCACCGGTATTGAAAAAAACCCAAACGATACCAGCGGGGGGCCTGGAGCCTATCCCAGGAGACTTAGGGCATGAGGCGGTGTACACCCTGGACAGCTGAAGAGCTGAGCTGCAAGGCTGGGACAGGGGTCTTCTTATATGAGGTCACACTAGGGGAAAATCTAATTGGCTTGTTTAGGCCCTAGACTGCACAGGGGATGTCTTTCTCATAATTATATTTGCATTTAGGCATTTGGCAGATGAGCCAAATCAAGAGCGACTTACATTTTCATCTCATTACACATCTGAGCAGTTGAGGGTTAAGGGCCTTGCTCAAGGGCCCAACAATGACAACTTGGTGGTTGTGGGGTTTGAACCTGGGATCTTCCGAACCGTAGTCCAATGCCTTAACCACTGAGCTACCCCACACACACATGCTGGAGTCTATTCATTAATTAAATTTTCTATTCTGCTTAATCCTGTGTTCAGGGTCGTGGGGGACCTATTCCAGGAGACTTCGGGCACTAGGCGGGGTACACCCTGGACAGGGTGCCAATCCATCGCAGGGCACACACACATACACACACTCACACACCCAATCACACACTACGGGCAATTTGGGAACAATTTGGGCCAATTAGCCTAACCTGCATATCTTTGGACTGTGGGAGGAAACCGGAGTACCCGGAGGAAACCCACCAAGCTCGGGGAGAACATGCAGACTCCATGCACACAGAGACGGGAATCGAGCCTGGCTGGGGAATCGAACCCGGACCCTGGAGGTGCAAGGCGACAGCGCTAACCACTACACCACCGCGCCGCCTGCTGGAGTCTACAAATGTCCAAAAAGTGAATTCTAATAGACAAACTTACTGAAGTATGTTTTAATATTCCTACAACTAACAATGGTTCAAATACAGTGTGTTTTCAGCTTAAAAATTATTCTGACAGAGGTATAAATATGGCTAAGATGTATAACTCTATAAATATGAATGCCGAATGTCATCACATTACTTTTGGAACATTCAAACACTTCTTCTTCAGGAGACTTCTTTTTTTGTGGGACATTACATGTGATCTCCCAACGTGTGAAAGCAGTTGGATGGAAAAATTTATTATTTTTTTTAAATAGATGGATGTACAAGGAAAATCTTCTCAGTAATCCAAAAGTCGATTTCTTTAGACTACATCCTCACAAGTTTCAAGTTCATGATCTTTAAAGACATCCATACATTCCTAGCAGAAATACTGTGGGTTTTAACGAATTCAGGTGTTCCCTGTCCAAAAGCAATGAAGCTGAAGGTCATTATTCAGGGCTTGGGTGTTCAGGTCCTCTGGAGGAAACCCAGAGCTGGGTCTGATATATCAAAGAGGTTCTTTTTGTGGAACTTGCTATCTGATCTCTAAACCGTGAGCCAGTTATGAGAGCAGATAGAGCCAAAGTCCAAAAGAAATAAGCCAAGCTTAGCTTCAAGGATTTTGTGTGTGTGTGTGCGTGTGTGTGTGTGTGTGTGTGTATGAGTGTGTGATGCCTACATTATGCTATTTCGTATATACTGTAACTGTTGTCCCACATAGCTTCTCTCTCTCTCTCTGTATGTGTATTTGTGTGTGTGTGTGTGTGTGTGTCCTGCTTAATGTCTTTCAGCTCGTTTCTTGTTTATTATTCTTAGCTCAGATCTTTCCTCTGATATGAACATCATGTGCTCCATTGCTTCAATTAATTCCTTTAAGCTCCAGGATATGACGACCTTTTGGTGTGTGTGTGTGTGTGTCTCCGTGCCTGTGTGTGTGTCCTGTAAAGCAGTCCTGTAGTTCTGAATGAGGTTTTACATCATTCATATTCTTGTTTATACAAAGAAGACATCATGGCACCTGTGCAGTATATTATTGATGGTACAATATTCTGTATTCAATAGGAATATGATATACAAGCCTCCAGGCAAAGGTAGTATTTATTAGCATGTTTTTCACTGGAATTGAATCGGGTGTCTCCTGGGCTATGATGCACAAAAAAAAAAAAAGGAATAGAAAACAAGGGCTCTGTTAATAAGGTTTAAAATCTAAAGGTCAGTGCAAGTATGTGAGAAACTTATGTGTAAGAATCGCATGCTACTCTTCAAAAGTGCCAGAAAACAATAGGAAGAAGCTGTTTTTTTTATCATATATACATTGCAGAGGAGTGATTTATTTATTCATTTTTTTTTGCACATTCCAGCTTGTTAGGAAGTTGGCGTCAAAGTGCAGGGTTAGTTATGATATGGTGCACCTGGAGCAGATTGTGTTTAGCTCAAACCCCTAACCAGGCAGCAGGAGGTTCTGAACCCCCAACTTTCATCAGTAAACCAGGGCCTTAACCATTAAGCTACCACTTACGCCACTAAACAAAAAAGACAACTGACACACTATTTGATTTGTTGCATCACATTTTGAATGATTTAAGTTCAAACATTTAATGATTTAAGGCATATTTTCAGATTTCTGGTTCAAAGAGCTCCAGTTTGATACCAAGTTTCGTACTGTATCATGTCCAGTTGCTAAGATGTGGCCATTGCGAGTTTGTTTATGGGGAGTGCATTAGAAATCCTATTTTTAGAATATTTAAATAAGGATTTTGTGATTTAGTAAGAAAAAGTGAAACCTCAGTCTCAATTTGACACCAGGATTTCCCTGCTACTCCTAAAAATAACATAAAAATACATGTTTATTTTATCACAACTGGAATAACCAGCTTGGATAGAGATCATTAACGTGCTTTAAAACAACATTGAGGATTTCAAACTTTCAGGCCCACCACCAGCATCGCCCCCGGTGACATGAGGAAGGCTGATGATGTGTTGGGGAGAATTCTGTTTTAGGCTCCAGATCCCCACAACCCTGATTATAGGATAAAGTGGTATAGAAGATGAGTGAATGAGTGAGTGAGTGAGTGAGTGTTTTATACCCCTATCTCACCTGTGTGGTTTGACGATTGCCTGCCGACGTTCCGCTGACGTTCCGCGAAGTTCGCCAAGGTCCGCAAACGTCCGCGAGGCCCGGCAAAAAAATTTAACATGTTTAGTTTTTCGTGCGGAAAGATGGAAACATACTCACAACGGCAAAAATTCACGACGAATCATAAGGAACCGTATTTACGGCCACCGCACGAAACTGCATAGGTGAGATAGGGGTATTAGGAAGAAGAAAAAAATATTAATGCTAAGGAGGATGGAAATGCATTTTCCCAAAGTGGCATATACAGTAGATAAATACATGAATGTGTAAAAGATGAATATAATCCAACAGTCCTAGTGTTGGAAGAACATGAAGACCAGAAATTAAACCAAATAATTAGGTAAGGTTAAGTGTTTTATTTACAAAGACATCAGTTGAGCTACAAATTAGACAAATATTCATCGCCAGTGCCTTTTCAGGTTCATGGTGAACACATTGTGACAGAATGTACATATTCTGTTGGACAGATGTCCATTCATTACTCTATATCACAGTTTCTCAAACCTGATCCTGGAATACCCCTTAAATCATTAATGGTGTCCTTGGTCAAACACACCTAGCTCAACTAAGTAACTGTTAATAATAATAATAATTAATAATAATAACATATATATATATACACACACAAATATACAGTGGAAACTCGGATTTTGAGCATAATTCGTTCCGGAAGCGGACTCGTATTCCAAAATATTCATAAACCAAAGCTAAGTTTCCCATAAGAAATAATGGAAATTCTAATTATTCTAAATACATAAAAAAAATTAACACAAAATATAAAGTAAAAATAAAACAAATTAACCTGCACTTTACCTTAAAAAAGTTAAAAGACAGACAGATAAGTGCTTCCATTTATGCGCACAGGCACTGTGTGTGTGTGTGTGTGTGTTTTTCTCTCTCTTGCGCTCCTGAGTGTGTGTTATGTGTGCACACACACTCAAACACTGACACATACTAAAGACGAGAGAGAGTGTACACATAACACACACACACACACACACACCCATACACTCTCTCTCGTCTTTAGTATGTGTCTCAGTTGTGATCATGTGACGCTCGGCGTCAAATCAAGAAGCGCATGCGTGATACATGATACTCCGTGCTCGTAAACCAAGACAATGCTCGTTTTCAAAGTCAAAATTTATAAAAAAATCTTTGCTCGTCCTGCGGAACGCTCGCAAACCGCGTTACTCGTAATCCAAGGTTTTACTGTATAGGCACCTCGGATCCAATGTTCTTGTAATAGGTTTTGAATCCAATATTATAATGTAAAGATGAGCTAAACGGGTAAAATTAACTTATGAACAGTCTGTACTCGAAATCAAAAGACAATGCAGTCTTTACATCTTCAAATTCTTCCTCTTTCTGTATTTTTTTTTCTGACCACCAAGCCAAAATCAAAGGTCAGTGCATCAAATTTCCAGCATTACACATTTTCTCCATTTTCTTTTTCTCCGTTAGCGAAATGTGTGTGTATGTGTGTGTGTGTAGGAGGACTTCTGAATGCTTCTAGAGTCAAAGTGTTATTGAACACAGTGGCTTTTGTCTTTGCCTCCTCCAAGACGACCATGGTGACTGTCCTGACTCCTCCAGGCCTGAAGAAGTATATTGTTTGGCTGGTTATCCGGAGCGACACCCAACCATCGTTCATCATGTGGAACAACCACGTTGAAGCAAACAGTCAAGAACCAGGCACTGGCTTTTATAACACCAGCTCTTCCTGATGCTCTCTGAAAACAAGATAGGCAGAGAGAGAGAGAGAGAGAGGGAGAGAGAGAGATGTACTGTGGTACTGTGCATGTGTGGTACAGTTTAACTCTTGGTTTAAAAAGCGTGATGTGTTACAACAGGATGTAGATGCATTATGTGGTCGTGGATTTTCTACAGTGTTTAACTCGGTGTTTAACTACAGACGCAAGTAAATAATTAATCATTAAAAATTATTCAGATCAAAACTGAATAACGCAATCAAATTGCAATCAAATGATTTTAAAGAGAAACTAATAGAATTATTTATGAATCTGGAAAGAAGACAATAGAAGTGAGTGATTAATGAATAAGGGCAAAGTGATTCAAATCAATAAAATTATATGATTTAAATTTGGAAAAGCAGAAGGATTCAGAGGAATATAAATGATTCGGGGTGAATTGGATCACAAGAGAATAATTCAAATCAATAACCCTGAATTATTAAAGATATTAAATGAAATGATCTGTTGAGTGATTTTAATAGATAGATTTTAATAGATTTAAGACCAGCAATTCCAATTCGATTCAGCTAAACAATTTAAATGACTGAGTAATGTAAAAAAAAAATTGGGCTCGTTAATTTTTTCATTATGTTTATGATGATACACACTTCATCATTAAACAACAATGTGTGTAAATCTTTGATCTTTCAAACCGTGCACCGTGAACTAAATCATTCAAATGAATAGGATCAAAGAAAGTTGTCATAATAATTTGCTGTCCGTTCCGAGGGGGTTGGGGGGGGGGATGGGGGGTGGATCTGTACATAACAGCATTGTGGTCGAGATAAAAGGCTGTCTGAGTGACGTGTGTCTTTATGCACTGAAGCTTACTGTAATCTGGATCATCGGATACACAAACAAAGACCTCCTTGATCACACTCCTACAGAAACAACACCGAGTGTCAAGTGATGTTCACTTTAAAGCTAGTGGACCAGACTTGTTTCTACATGCTGAGTTGTTGTGACTGTGTGTAATATGATTCTCCACTGCTTTCATGTGGATGTTGAGGCCTGTGTATTTTTGCATCGGCATAGGAGCAGAAACAATAATAGAACGTGCAAGTGTGTGTGTGTGTGTGTGTTTGTCTATGATTCCATTTTGGGCTACTTTTTAAAAACGAGTAACACTGTATCCTCGCAACAGGTGTTGTTATCTATGTCAATTGTGCTACAGCTGTGAAACAGCTGGATTTTGTGAGCAGCAATGTTTATCACATCTCACACTTCCTGCTTTTTTATATATATATATATATATATATATATATATATATATATATATATATATATTTTTTTTTTTTTTTACCTATGATGTCTTTCCCTGTCATATTGTGTCTTTTTTATTAGCATCCTTTTTTAAGAATCCGAAAAAAGTACAGACAATTAGCTTTCTGATATATATATATATATATATATATATATATATATATATATATATATATATATATATATTATACTTTATATCTATAGTACTGTCCAAAATTCCTGAGCCACCCCTTATTTCTTCATATTATACAATATGTAGCATGTTAATAACAGGCTGCAACATGCCAAAAGATACAATTTAAACATTGGTTGTTAATGTAAAACCTCAGCAGCAACCTCATTTCCCCTCTCGTCTGTTCCAACCATTCAGCATCACCATTATACTAATCACCGGCCTGATCATCTGCACCTGTTTCTCACTGGGTCATCCCTTAAGATAGATGTTTTTTTATGCCTGAATGATTCATTCATAGGTCACTGTGTGGCTTAACAAACAAAAACATTCCTCTGAAACTGTTCAGGTACATGCGCTCGACTGAAAAAGGGAGCCAAAAATCAGAGCCAAAAAAAAGTCCTTGAGGAAGCTAGAACTATTTCACAAGACTCCTATAGTATCGGTCTGGTTTGAGCTCCAGAATAATAGAATGCACACTGAAAAAGTACAAAAACTGGACCCGAACATGCAGTAAAGTCTCAGATGGTATGTGTGTGAGAACCAAAGTTTGATTCAACTTTGTTAGACAAAATGACGAAGTTAAAGTGGGGAGAATTAAAAAAAAATGAATCCACTTCCATTCCATCATCCCAACACACACGCGAAGACAAACACACACACTGTTGGAGAATTTATTTAATGAAGTCTTCTAATAGTCTGTGATTTCCTGAAGGTAATACAGTAAGTAGCGTCTGTCTGTCTGTCTGTCTGTCTGTCTGCATTAGGGAAAAAATATTAAAAAAGCACCCATGGAAATATTGACTAAGATGTTTTATTTTGCTGGAATGTGAGCAACAGGATGAGTAAGGTGAGAGCGAGAGAGAGAGAGAGAGAGAGAGAGAGAGAGAGATGCTGTCTTTGATTTGGCAGTAACATTAGATTGGACTGATCTGAGCATGATGAATTTGCTCTTGGAGAGCACGCTGAAGTGCTCGGTTTAGTCAGCCCCCCGGGGGGCTGCAGCTATGTCTGGTTTAGATTTCTGCGCGAGTGCGTTTTATTTAAACTGACCTCATTATATGGAGCGAAGGTTAAATGACATCAGCCCTTGGGCTTTACCCTGAAGCTCAGCAGTGTCCGTCTCGGTTCACATTCCTCGCTGGGGTCTAGAGCTTTACACTAACGGTGGCTGGGGACAGAACAGCGTGCTGGCAAGTCACCATCGCTGAGTCTCATTTTTGTGGTAGTAAGAGCGAGGCAAATCTAACATGCAAGTGTAGTAATAAACAAAGTCACACTAGAGTGCTGGAGCAAGGTGAAAGAACACTGCGCAGTGGAAAAAGTCACACGCATGCGCCCGTAATAACGCTCTATTTCCTGACTGACGGATCCAGATGTTAGGAGCATTTAGACCAATGAAATGTATCAAAATGACAGGCGAAGTGTACGGAAAGCCTGTCTGAGAGGAGGAAGACAGCCCAGATGCTCACAATCATACTCATATGCTCTGTACACAGGGTCAGTAAGCAATCATACTGTAGCAAAACTAATCTGGAGTTATCCCAGGGGGAAGCGCCTCATTAGAACGCTGTTATTATTCGAAGAGCCATTTGCTTGCCTCAGAGGATTAAAGCCTCAGCTGTTTCTGGGTGTGAATGTGTGTGAATGTGTGTGTGTGTGTGTGTGTGTGTGTGTTTGAACCACCCAGGTGAGGCGTGTCGGACCTGATCTATTCTAAAGTCGCATTCTTATAATAGCACAAAGACGCTCCCAGTATAACACAGATTGTTGTGTGAAGGAGTCAGAGACCATGATTAATTCTTCAGATGTTGAATATGCAAGATGAAAAAAAGCCACACTCGAAAATGTACGTCGATTTTAGAGATGCTGTCTTAATTTGGTCTTTTTGGTCTGCTTTTCAGGCTGCATAAAAATGTAAAAATAAACTGAAAAAAAAGGTAATGATTGGATATTGTGGTGATAAAACACAGACGTTGACAGGAAAATTAACAAAAGAATAATTGACAGGAAAAGCATTAGATAAATACGGTAGATACCTTATTGATCCCTGATGTTTATTATTGTCCAATATTAAGACACCCTGAGGTGCTTTATTCCTTTTACTCCATAAAAAATTTCTTGCGAATTTGAATAATTTTTTGGTCCTTTATATTTTATTTATTGATTTTTAGTTGATATTGAATTTTTGTTAAAACAGGCATTCCTTCTCCTCATTAATAATAAAATAATGCATTTTATGTTATTAAGAAACGCAACAGATTTTTCTGTTTTTAAAGGATCTGTTATAGAACATTTGGAAAGAGAAGATTAATATCGGGGCGGCACGGTGGTGTAGTGGTTAGCACTGTCGCCTTGCACCTCCAGGGTCTGGGTTCGATTCCCCGGCCAGGCTCGATTCCCGTCTCTGCTTGGTGGGTTTCCTCCGGGTACTCCGGTTTCCTCCCACAGTCCAAAGATATGCAGGTTAGGCTAATTGGCGTTCCCAAATTGCCCGTAGTGTGTGATTGGGTGTGTGAGTGTGTGTGTGCCCTGCGATGGATTGGCACCCTGTCCAGGGTGTACCCCGCCTAGTGCCCGAAGTCTCCTGGGATAGGCTCCAGGCCTCCCGCGACCCTGAACACAGGATTAAGCGGTATTGAAGATGAAGATTAATATCGACCCTGGAGCTGAACTGCTGTTCCATCCAGAGCACTTTCTGTCACCATCAGGAATCACCATCACCTTTTTTTAAAAATGATAATTGTGATATTTAAAAAAGTTAAATATCCAACTATTCTTTAACACATGCTGCGCTGTATGATGATTAGGATCTTATCTGAGATTCAACCACAATAGAAAAAAGTGGAGGAAGAACAGATTTAAATCAAATGGTTAAATCAATTAAGGTTTACACATTTATTTCATTTAGTGTTACTTTTATAAATATACAACCACACACACAATTTACAAGTTTAACACAGTGAAGCTACAATAAAAATTTTTTTTTTACTTGGGACTGAGACGTTATCTCATTTAAAAGTATTTCCAAATAACAAAAAGTTGAAAACAGCAACCACGATAAAGATGTTCGTTTTGGATCAGTACAAGGTATCGAATGAAATTTAAAAATGTCTAATCAGTGCTTAGTGAGGAAGGTGATGATTTATTTTTCATTGATTGGATTCTCTGTATTTATCTGCATCCAGACAGTAAAGCCATAGTGGATGGCAATCTGAAGCTGATTCTCGGATTGATATGGACCCTCATCCTGCACTACTCCATCTCCATGCCCATGTGGGAGGACGAGGATGACGAAGATGCCAAGAAGCTCACTCCCAAGCAGCGCCTCCTGGGCTGGATCCAGAACAAAGTGCCTCAGCTGCCCATCAACAACTTCCACCGTGACTGGAGGGATGGTAAAGCCCTGGGAGCCCTGGTAGACAACTGTGCCCCTGGTGAGTCCATGGATCCCATCTGTGTGCATGAAATTTACAGTTGTACCTTGACTCCAATGTGGACCGTCCTGTTGTGACTATTAATACCATTAGGGTATAAATGGCTTTACAGCGCCTGGTTTATGCATTTATAAATTACGTAATGGGAAGAACATGATGTTTTTGGTTCTTAGGTTTGAACATTGGGCTGCCTTTCTGTCTTTCAACGAGTTTGTGTATATGTTCTTATGTGCATGCAAAATAACCAAAGGCATATGCTAGGCCCAACTCTAATGACTTGAAATATCAGTCAAAGTGGCTTTTACTGTTATTCCAAGCATATCCACTAATACAGTGCACACTGAAATGAAACAGCACCATGGTGCTACATAAAATGACACAGAACTCAAGACTGTGCATGACTAAAAACTATGGATCCAAAATACATAAAGTGCTAAATTACTTCAATCATGTGCAGTAACAACTCAATTTTCATATTTATAAGGAAACATATCTGATAACGAAATGTATAAAATATTATCAAGTGTTATCATTTAGTATACTCTTTAGTTACTAGTCTCATATGGTTATAGGAGGCGGCGCGGTGGTGTAGTGGTTAGCACTGTCGCCTTGCACCTCCAGGGTCCGGGTTCGATTCCCCGGCCAGGCTCGATTCCCGTCTCTGTGTGCATGGAGTTTGCATGTTCTTGGTGCTTGGTGCTTGGTGGGTTTCCTCCGGGTACTCCGGTTTCCTCCCACAGTCCAAAGATATGCAGGTTAGGCTAATTGGCGTTCCTAAATTGCCCGTAGTGTGTGATTGGGTGTGTGTGTATGTGTGATTGGGTGTGTGTAAAGCTATTCAGGTTTGGGGTGCTTGTTGTCATGCATGTGTGAATAAAAGCTTTGCCAGCATGTTCCCTTGTGCCCAGTGGATAAAATGCTCCTTGTGCTCCTACCACATTTACTACAGCGTGAGTCCCATGCTCACGCTGTAGAAACAAGCAAAAAATTTGTTTTCGCAACATTGTGGGAAGGGCATTGGTTATCACACCATCATGTAATCAATGTTATTCATTCATTCATTCATTCATCTTCTATACCGCTTTATCCTGTATCTAGGGTCGCGGGGACCTGGAGCCTATCCCAGGAGACTCAGGGCACGAGGCAGGGAGACTCAATTCAGTTTATTACACAGATTCTTATGAATGTGTTGAATGAACGTTTACATTACTGTAAATGAAAGCGCAGGAATGTTAAATGGCCTAACAAAATCTATTTCCTGTTTCTTCAGGGTGTCACTGGTAAGCTAACGGCGTTGTAAGATTATTTCTATTGGACTAAACAGGTTTAACCTAAACACTGTAAACAGGTTTGACTTTATATTGAAATGTTTTCCCATGAAAAATATTTTAGGTCTACTATTTTAGTAGAAATTAAATATGAGAGTTGTTCTAGTCAAACTGGGACTTTTGATTGTGCAGAACAACAGAACACAGGTATGAGAGTGAAAAACTACCTTTATTTCGTTACATAATCCCCTGCTACAGAAATTTCACTAGTACTTGGATATCATCAAGGGAGAATTTTTTCACAGTACAACATAGCCATGATCAGACTTCCTGCTTCACGTCTGAAACGCTGGCCTCCCAGGAACCTTTTTAATGGGCCGAACATTTGGAAATGGCGTAGAGCAAGGCCAAGATTCTACTGGGGGTGTAGCAATAACTCCCACCCGAGTTTCTGTAATGTACATGTGAAGTTATTAATGATTGTGCGGACAGTTCTCACATACAGTTGTGTCTCTTTCACAAGAGGATCGAGCATTCTACTTGCACGGGTAATGACTGCAGTCGACCGTGAGCTACACAAGATGGCTCATTTATGGGAAATTCCATCACAAGTGTCAGTTTGACTTAAACAACCCTTGTAATAGACCTTTTAAGAAAGTAACTCGTTACTACAAATGTGTTTTAGACCCATAATTATATTATGATTAAAAATAGGTTTAGGTATAAAGTAGACATTCATGGTGCATACACATAAGGGATGCCTTGACTAATATATATTGTTTAAATAAGTGTTGATACCGTTAAATAAGACCACGGTTAACCCAGCTGGGACACCAGAGAAAACGTTCTTTCAGAATAACCCACAAAGCTTATGAGAGCAAGCACTACATCCCTCCTTGGTGCAAAAAACAGGCTGTTGGTTTAGTAATTACATAAACTGATATAAAAAGGTATTCAGTTTCAGGCAGGTGGCTTTTTGTAAGGTTTGTAAGGTTTTTCCTAATTATGGAGGGAATTAGTTCATCCAAGCAGGAACAGAAAGCTCCAGTGTCCTCCCCCAACCTCCAACATAACTTATTGACTCATACAAGATGGTGGCTCATACCAGGGCTGTTGCGAGTGGGGCCCTTTACGGGGGTCCTTGGGATCACACCATGCTTGACGACTGGCAATAGCCCTCTTGTATAAAACCCATCTTTAATCCTTCTTGAAAATTATGTTTACGCTACATTTTTTCCCCATTGCTTAGGGGTCCATGTTTTGTGCTGTATACACTAGATATGTTGTCTTTAAACAGTGATTTTCTGAATAGCAGCCATGCAGGAGTCCAGCTCTGGGAAAATCATGCTTTGGGAAAACAGCTTTGGTTAATTACAGCCTTGATTCTAGTTTCTAGTCTCTAGAGGTTGTGCTTTAGAGAGTGTACAACTGTGTGGTTCCATGAATGGGGGCCGGGTTATCCTTTAAACTTTTATTTCAAAGCCTTTTTTTATATTGATTGATTTAATTAATTTTTAAAGTAGGAATCGATCTAATTTTACTTGTTTTTGCTGAAACAGCTGCGTTTTGCTCTGGTTGTAAAGAATATGGTTTTTAGTCCAGAATCAGCAAATACCCCAAAAGTGGTTAACTAGCTTCCAGGCTACTTTCATTAACACATTAAGGACATATTGTAATGGTTTACTTAAAGTAGATATTTCTAAAAGAACATTTTATTTTCAATTAATTTATAATTTGAATAGCATGTTGGCTTTTTAAACCGTTTAACAGTAACAAACATCGCCATGTCATTGATAAAGACTTTTTTTCTTTTCGTAATCATCACCCAGATTGAATGATGCAACTTCCGATCTCGAGGAATATTCCAACAGTTTCATAGGTCTAAATGTGTTCAGGTGTAGTGAATCAGTAGTAGAAAACTGATTAAATGGATTTGCATATTAATGGAAAAAACTCATTCAAAAATCAACATATTTTAACATTACTTTACACACTGTACATCTTTGTGACTGTAATATCACTGGGACACAAATGGCACTTTAATCATGGCAAACTTGTAAAACAGTCTAATCCATCTCTGTCAAAATGGTGACCGTTAGTCTTTTTGTTCATGAAACAACTTGTCATGAATTTTGAAAAATGTCGCCCTGTGAGCAAAATCCATGACCTTGTTAGATGCATCATAATTGGCCCCTCACTGTTACGGGCAGACACACATTTCAAATGACTCAGTTGCATACCTGAGTTAGTAATGTAGTTACTTTAAAGCTCTGATCATGTGAAGCACATTGTACCGTATGCAGACACCCACACACACACTGTTCCAGCTTTTTAGATCGTAGCATTTAGGAAATATATTTCGTAAGACTCCAGTCTGGGTGTCTGAACACAGCTGCCACACATCTGCTTTCCTCATCCAGGGAAAGCATCTTACGACTCGCCCCAAGCATGAGTCTAATGTTTTTTTTTGTTCAGACTCATAACAGGAAAGATCTGGCTTGAGTAAAAGCTTTGATCTGAGAAACCAGAGAAATCATGAGCGGAAAAATAAAATGAAGGATTAAAAAATTAAACTGATTCACTGCTATAAACTTGAACTTGATTGTTGAAATGCTTTTGCTAATAGGATTGTTATAAAATTAAATGCCACGTTTTTTAAGTATGGTATGAAACAGACAGTGTATGTTGTACTGTAGTAGGAACAATACTGAAAAGATGACACTTTTTATTTCTGTACAGTTACTTAAGCAATATCACACGGCAGGGAGTGCTGTTGTACTGAATATCAGCACAGCTGTGGCGCACACATAGCACAGCAGCACATCCTTAAATGTACAGTAATATAACTTTTATACACCAGGTCCACAAAGACCATTTATTATCAAAATATTATGATTTGTTTGTGTTTTTACCCAATTATTTTGCTCTGCATAATGGGACATATCCTTCTGCACCTGGCAGAGCTAGCATTGAACTGGCAACTGTCAATAAGCTACTGACAGTTAGTGTAATTAACAGGATAAAATAGTTACAGTACAAATCTTTATATAGCAAAAAGGTGAGGAAAATAAATAGAGGAGTTGAACAGTCCTGAGAAATTACGAAGATTTACTTTATATTTTCATTTATTCCGCTTTTAAATAGCAGCCCTGCTCTTAGCAAAATTTTGTTGCTCAGAATGAGCTTTTTCTTGTCTCATGAGACTGAATTGAGCTGTCTCATTACAAGCTCTTTTCTATTTCTCCTAAACCTCACTTAGGAGAAACAAAGAGACATAAAGCAAGACATACTTTTAAGAAACATTTGAGAAACCTGAGATGTACATGAGAAACAGAACTGCATTTAAAGGAGAAGCAAATGAGCCATACTGTATATAAGACCATAATGAGATGAAACCAATATGAAACATAATGAAACCAATTAGAAATATTATAGTTTTATTGAACATATCAAAAATCCTCAGTTGACAGGATACTGTGTAATAAATCTACAATTCACACAATATAGCAGACACCAGCAAAATCTGGCAAATCAAGACAATAGATAATACAAAATGACATGAAACCTGATAAAGATATTAAGTGTCACACTGCTTTACACAAAGGCCACAGCATTATGACAGCAACTTCCAGTGAAATTAATCAGTCAAAAAGGAGATGAAAAATTTTAAAGGAACATTGGTTGCTTGCTGTATGTAAGGACTACAATAACGGGCCAATGCCAGGAAAAGTTTTTTCTCACCGGCTGCATCAGTCTTCTCTTGTGGTGGATGTCCAACAAGTTTGTCCAAAGTCTGCAACTCCTGAAGTTGATTAGTATCTAATGGAACAAAAAAATATATATTAAAGTGCCCCTATTATGCGTTTTCAAATATGATCTTTCATGCAGTGTGTGATGTAGCTGTATGTGAACATAAATTACCTGCAAAGTTGTGACACCGACAGTGCCCGATAAATGAAGTTTTTGCTATTAAAAAAAAAGAGTCGGCTCACATTCGCCTAAACGAGTCGTTAGCAATTCTAATCTTTCTCTGTTACGGATCCACGACACTACGTAACATATTTGCATAATGTCCGAACACGTTCTACGTCGCGAACAACTTGCCCGCCATCTTACAATTAACATTACCACACTCTTGTTAACATATGACACTTACCACTGAGAAACGTCTTGCTGCAGGGGTTTAGACAGACTGAATCTTCGAACTGCTTCACACGAGTCGTTTACGAATCATTTAGAAATGGGGTAAAATTAAATCTATTTTTGGAGAAAACTAAAGTGTTTTTTGACCTTGCATACATGTAAACCTGTTTTAAGCGACTCATTAAGCAATAGTAGCAACCTTTAAAATGGCATAATATGGGCACTTTAAAACATTTGAGATTTACCTAAACACCATGTAGCTACTCCATTTCTAACTTTCTTAAGGTTGAGAGATGGGCTTCTCCGAATTTTTTTTAATATAATTATCAAGATAACTTTTACACAAACAAACATATTGGTCTTAACTTATACAATATAATATTAACCATTGTCTCTAAAGTTACATGTTCTGGTAATTAGTGTTAAACACTGACCAGTCTATAATAAAACTACTGGTTTTCAACTGATACATTAACAGTAACATTAACTTACTATTTTAAAAAGCCTATTAATAATAATACTGTAACCAGCTGACTTTTTTACCATAAAAAAACATAGACTTGCTAATCCACATGCTAAACCACCCACAGGTAGCATTTGAATTCCTTTAAAATGAGCCATATTTGAGACACATTTGACAAGATGTAGAAAACGGCGAAAATCTCATTCAAGTCTCAAAGACGGCTCATTTCTGCACACAGCATGTGAGTTGCACACAAGACAAATGTAAACTATCTCTGAGATTTCAAGGTAATGAGCCACATTTGAGACACCTTTGAGAAGATGCAGAAAATGCCTAAATCTCATTCAAGTCTCAAAGACGGCTCATTTCTGCATACAGTACAGTGTGTGTTGCACACGACAAATGTAAACTATCTCTGAGATTTCAAGGTAATGAGCCACATTTGAGACACCTTTGAGAAGATGCAGAAAATGCCTAAATCTCATTCAAGTCTCAAAGACGGCTCATTTCTGCATACAGTATGTGTGTTGCACACGACAAATGTAAACTACTGTATCTCTGAGATTTCAAGGTAATGAGCCACATTTGAGACACCTTTGAGAAGATGCAGAAAATGCCTAAATCTCATTCAAGTCTCAAAGACGGCTCATTTCTGCATACAGTATGTGTGTTGCACACGACAAATGTAAACTACTGTATCTCTGAGATTTCAAGGTAATGAGCCACATTTGAGACACCTTTGAGAAGATGCAGAAAATGCCTAAATCTCATTCAAGTCTCAAAGACCGCTCATTTCATTTGCGTGAGCTGCCTAGCATGTTGCTAATAAAACCTACAGTAAATGTCCAGTTTCCCAAATAGTCTGTGAAACATTTTGTAAATGGCATAATTCCACCTGGGAAACAGCATTTGGCACATACTGCTGTATACTTAAGCAGCAAATATGCTTAGAGGAAATTCGCAGTTCTTAATCTTGCCTGTTACAGAATTTTGTATTTATCAATAAACACCGCGCAGTGTTAACTGGCTGTATGAACATAAATATTAAAGAAAAGCCCACACTAAGCGCTCACTAGTACTCTGTAAAATCTGTAATATTTTGGATGGGTGTAGGGTGACGGAACAGGTGTGTGTATGTGTGTGTGTATGGAAGAGGGGAATAATGACTTTCTAATTTATACTGTAGCAACATGGAGAGTGTCTGAAGCAACAACACAAACCCAATTAAGTGAAAACATGTGCAGCTTTTTGACAATTCTCGGCAAACCCCCCTGAGAACTTTACTGTTTGTCTTGTTGTGTATTTATATACTGCTTCAGGACAAGTGGTCTTGTGGGTGTATTTATTGCATGTGTAGCATTACTGTACTTTACCTTGCTGTGGTTTTTTTTCTCAAGCCGTTATTCGGTCTCAGAAGTTACCTCAGTGCTTACATGACCATTTTGGGTCTAAATGCCACTCTGGGCCTTTAAACCGGGATGAAAAAGCTTTTGTTTTATCACTTTTGGCAGCCGGAGTTGGACAGTGTGAGCTAATTACAGGCCTGTGTGAGTTTAGTGCTCAGTACTTGCTGTTCCAACGGATTAAACAACCTGAACCTGGTTCTGATATACATGTTTGGCAGCGACAGTCGAGTCTTGTGGTTTCTTGATCTTTACTTACATTCGATCCAAACGTCCTTCGCACCCTGCCAGATCGTTATCCAGCCTCTGATCATTTCATATCGCTGCATTCACATCACTCATAAGGAAGTTATCTGGTATTCAGACCCACTGGGTTTATTCACAAATCGGACGCGTGAAAAGAGCTGGAGGTTCTGTATCAACAACATGACATAGTGGACTAGGTTGTGTATTCTAGGTTTACATACAGAGAAGTTGGGGGTTTAATCTCCAGCAACACCAAGCTGCCAGTGCTGAACAGGGCTCTTAAATGTCTGTGTAACATAGCTGACTTTCCGCTCTGTCTCCAGCTTCTTAACAAGCTGGCATATTTCAAGAAAAGATTCTCTGTGCTGTAAAGTATATGTGACAAATAAATAATCGTTATAATGCTAAGACTAAGTCTTATATTGCTCCTATTAATGCCACTATTACAAAACGCTGCTATTACTACTATTAATACTACAATTTGTTTTTGCTATTACTATTATCACTATTAATACTACTGCTATGATTAATACTTAATCTACTAATCTTTTTGTTATTACTACTGCTGTCTCTACGACTAATACTACTAATTATTTTGGTATTACTACTATCACTACTAATACTACTTATATTACTACTACTACTATTACTACCACAATACCTTTTGATTTCTATCGCAATTCTTTTCTGTGGCAATTCATGGTTAGCACTGTCGCCTTGCACCTCCAGGGTCCGGGTTCGATTCCCCGGCCAGGCTCGATTCCCATCTCTGTGTGCATGGAGTTTGCATGTTCTCCCCGTGCTTGGTGGGTTTCCTCCGGGTACTCCGGTTTCCTCCCACAGTCCAAAGATATGCAGGTTAGGCTAATTGGCGTTCCCAAATTGCCCGTAGTGTGTGAATGGATGGGTGAATGTGTGTGTGTGTGTGTGTGCCCTGCGATGGATTGGCACCCTGTCCAGGGTGTACCCTGCCTTGTGCCCGAAAGCCTCCTGGGATAGGCTCCAGGTCCCCCGCGACCCTGAACACAGGATTAAGCGGTATAGAAGATGAATGAATGAATGAATTTGTATGCATTTGAGGTGGTAATATGTTGCTTTGGTGGGACATACTGAACAATTCACACAGCACAACAGCTTGTGTTGTAATTTATTTTCAAAATGTGTTTAAATTTGTTATAAAATCTAAAACAACAAAATCAGGATATTTCTAAAATGAAAGTAAAACTAAAAGAATAGCAATAGAAAACGATTCAGCCTCTAGGTATCGTGATAATAACGTCTGATTGCTGGTGAGTTCCATCCATAAGTTGCTGCTATAACTACTACTTGTACTACTACTGTATAATACGAATACCAATACTAGGTCAAGTTTTGTCCTTTAATACATGCTTAATACTGTACATGCTTAGAAGAAATGTAGCGCACCCAAGTACACTACGTAAATGATGGGTTACACTGAAAGATATATTAAATCTTACTTAGATTGCGTGAGATGTTATCCAGGTTAAACTTGAATTACCTTGGTGCAATCCAGACAAAAAGAAACTAGTACACTGACGTTGCCCTTTTTCTATTCACAATACTTCCCCAAATATTTCAACCATCTTTGTGAGTGCTTTAAGTATTGAGCTGTCCCCAGATTGTTAGCTTGCAGTCTGATGCCAGGTGGAAAACTTGATGCCTGTTCATCCTGTACACTATTAGAATATGGCATTACAGTGCAAATTGCCAATCTATTTTCATCGAAGCATATTAAGATCCACGCTCACCATGCACAGATGTGTTACATTGTTTGTTAGGATCAGAGGCTGAGTTGTGGAACTTAAAGGAGTGGTGTCTGTCTATTGTAATTAACTTTCTCTCTATCCTTCTGTGCTTGTTATGTTTTGACAAGGTCTGTGTCCTGACTGGGAGATGTGGGATCCCAATCAGCCCGTGGAGAACGCCAGGGAGGCCATGCAGCAGGCTGACGACTGGCTTGGTGTCCCTCAGGTAGGCAACAGGTCTCTCTCTGTGGATATTTTGATCTTGGAAAAGCGAAACAAGTGCAACTTTACTTTACCTTGCAGTGTTAAGTTAGATACTGAAGTGCTTTTAAGCTGTTTGTATTCAGTCTGGGCGGCACGGTGGTGTAGTGGTTAGCACTTGCACCTCCAGGATTCCCCGGCCAGGCTCGATTCCCGTCTCTGTGTGCATGGAGTTTGCATGTTCTCCCCGTGCTTGGTGGGTTTCCTCCGGGTACTCCGGTTTCCTCCCACAATCCAAAGATATGCAGGTTAGGCTAATTGGCGTTCCCAAATTGCCCGTAGTGTGTGATTGAAGAAGAAGAAGAAGAATATTCAATTATTGTCACATGTACTTTTTACAGCACAGCGAAATTTCTTCTTCGCATATCCCAATTAGGAAACTGGGGTCAGAGCGCAGGGTCAGCCAGCTTACAGCGCCCCTGGAGCAGATAGGGTTAAGGGCCTTGCTCAAGGGCTCAACAGTGGCAACTTGCCGATGCTGGGGTTCGAACCCCCGACCTTTCGATCAGTAACCCAGAAACCCACAGCCTTAACCGATTGAGCCACCACTGCCCTTAAAAGGGCCTCCCCGTCGGGGAATCGAACCCCGGTCTTCCGCGTGACAGGCGGAGATACTGTCCACTATACTAACGAGGAGAAGATTGGGTGTGTGTGTGAGTGTGTGTATGTGTGTGTGCCCTGCGATGGATTGGCACCCTGTCCAGGGTGTACTCCGCCTAGTGCCCGAAGTCTACTGGGATAGGCTCCAGGTCCCCCGCGACCCTGAACACAGGATTAAGCGGTATAGAAGAAGTGCATCTCAGAATGCAATCTGATGATGTTCATGTCTATAATTGATCAAGTATCTTCGTCTCTTGTCCTGGAGCCCAACATCAATCTTGGCATAACTCTATTATTCTCAGCGCTGTACTGGGTACTCTTATTAAATAGTTAAGGAAAGGGAAGAAGGCTCATTTGTGATGAAAAACACAACCATTAATTTAAAGTTTAGAGCAGAAACCCATAAGGGAGACATCATGAACCTTCTGAAGGGATTAGTATGCTGTGTTTGCACCCGAGTCTGCAATTAAGTGAGTATCATTGTAATGATACTGTAAATATGTAATTAGGGTTTGTGGGTTTCTTAAATAATATTATATTATATATTAATAATATAAAAAAAATTAATAATAATAATAATAAAGGTAAAAAATATGTAATCAAAAATTTTCAGGTTTGTGTGCATGGAGTGCATATTCTCCGAAAACTTGCTGGGTTTCCTCCAGTTCTCTCTTTCTCATCCCACAGTCCAAAGACATGCAGATCAGTCTAACTGGCGTTTCCAAATTGAGTGAGTGTGTGTGCACTTGTGCCGGGATATTTCACCCCATCCATGGTGCACCCTACTTGGTGCCCCAGTTGCCTAGTATAGGCTCCAGGCCTCCTGTGACCCTCAATAGACCCTGAAAGGAGAATATGTGAGTGAGAGTAAGAGATATAACATGGGAAATAAGGGCAAAAAATATCCAAGATCTAAAATCCAATATCTACACCATTTCTCTGCACAGCTTATAAAATATCCCCACATCATAACAATCCTATAATTTGAATTTGATTTACACTTGAGTCATTTTGGTAGCATCCAGTGAAAATATATGTAGTTTTATTTGAGTTTTTACCACAAGTTTGGCTGTGTTGTATTTTGGATCGCACCACTGCCCTAAGTACTAATGTGAAGTTTTTATGTAAAGTTTAATGTGAAACATCACATTAATATGCACTGTATTACAGTATGTTTAAAACTGAGCACAGGACCATCTTGTTTGATTCCTTTCTTATTCGTCCTGATGATGTTTTCTACAACTTTTTAAAGGTTACATGTGGTGTATTTAGTTGTTAGGATATGATTTGGAACGACACACTTTTGCCCAAATGGAGATCTAACACTGTATGTACTTGTTGAAGCTTACAGCTTATGCCAGATGTAGTCCCTTATTTGCTGTTATAATATCCTGCTCTCCTCTGGGAAGGTTTTTCACTATATTTTGAACTGTGGCTGTGGGATTTGTGCTTATTCAGCATTTAGTGTGGTCAGGTACTAATGTTGGGAATGGGTTCTTCAGTGGGGTTGAGGGCAGGGCTTTGTTCAGGGCACTCAAGTTTTTTCATTCCAACCTTGTCATACCAAAGTCGTGGTGTCTTAGTTCCAGTGAAGGGAAAAAGTAATCTTACAGCATACAGAGACATTTAATACAGTTGTGCAAAGAACCATATGGGTGTGATGATCAGGTGTCTGCAAACTCCTGCCCATATAGTGTGTCTCACCACAGATTACTGTTAAAAATGAAGCATAAAGTAATAGAAATTGTCCTCCATGAGCACTCTGGCACTTCAGTGACACCAAATTTGATACTTTGGTTTGTTTGGTATTTGGGTCAGAACAACTTATTCATTCATTAGTCAGAAATATGACATAAGAGAATAGTAGACTTTGGCCAAGTGCACATATAATCACTCAAGCAAAAGAAATACAGAGACAGTGCTAATTAGAGGACTAGAATTATTAATTATATAAATGGACTAACTTACAAATGTTTGAAAATTTTTTGTATATTAGTCCAAATTCACAGCAGCTCTGTGCCTTGGCTGAGTTTGAGCTTCATGGCTCAGATTCTTAGCTCTACCAAAACAAAATGTTGCAACCCAAAACACATGTTTGTTTTACTTCATGAAGCCGTGTTGAATCAGAATTGAATCACTTTCAGATTGCAATTGAACGAAGCTGGAGTTCCTCGCTCAAATACTCTCAGGCCGGTTATTTTGGTCCACACCTGGGTGTGATGCTACACACTCACCTCTGCAAATGATTTCAACCGAGCTGGGAAACACACCAGGGTTTGATTCAAGTGAACTAAACACTGCATATTTGAAAGGTTGGGTTGAGGCGGAGATCAAGGAAAGGGAACTCTCTAGGCTGTAAATGCCCTGGTAAGCAAAGTGTCCCCCGTCAGTATTAAAAGGAAGAATAACTACCCAAAGCCTAGTCAAAGTGAGCAAGATGATAGCTTTATGGAGTTAAGTATCCAAGAACCCGAAGGCCAAGGAAAGGAAGATCTCTCTGAAAGTGCTCTGAATGTGAAAAAAACTCTCTGAAATTGCTTTAGATGTTTTTTGGAGAACCTGCCAAAAGCACGATCATCTCTTGAACATTCCATTAGTGAGAGCTTTATTATGAATGTTCATGACTCCCAAGCAGTGAGAAGCAAGAGTCCAGGTGTGCCGAAACTAAAAGTGACCTTTTTTCTGGAAAAAACAAGGCACAGTTTCATCATCACCTAGCCGATTCTGAATCATTTCATCACGCCGTGGGAATGTTATTTTTTCAGCAAGAGGGTTCGGGAAAATAAGATTGGATGCTTCAGGTCCTCCAGATGTTCATTCATCTGCTCCTGGCACATACAAAAAGAACATCTCTTGGCAAATAAAGAACACCATGTCCAATTTGCTACATTGATCTGTTAATATAAAACTTTTAACACAAGTTGTAATTCGGATATGCTCTCTCTCTCTCTCTCTCTCTCTCTCTCTCTCTCTGTGCCTCTCTGCAGCTGCGCTAAATTCCTTGGGACACTATTTTCAGACGGCGCTTATCCTTTCAGTCAGGGGTTAAAAAAAGCAACCACTTAAACAGCATGGTGTGAAAGAGAGGTGTAAGTGGATAGAAGAGACACAGTGACTCAGAAAACGAGCTAAACGCAAATGGAAATTAATTACTTATTTCCCTGGCATTATACCATTAAAGAATGTTTAATGACACTGTAATAGAAATTAGTCATAGCATAAACAGACTAGCTTGACAATAACTCATGTAGCAGGTTAGAGAATATGCTGTAAACTCCTTTTGCCATTTTAGGTAATATGAAATACATTGTCCAGCATTGATTTTCCTTGCTTTCTTTCCATGTTAAAGAGAACGTCTTGGAAACTTCTTCTGACGCTTGGTACTATTCAACTGTTAGACATGAGATACGATTCTTTGTAAAGATGCTTCCACATTTGAGACTGCTGCTTCAATTCCACATTTTCACTTTCATTTTCTCTGTCTCTTTTTCTTATCGATCTATATGCATAGCTGTAAAGAAAAAATATATAGTACTAGACAGACCAATTTTTAGATGGAAACAAAAGACCTAATGTACGCTCCTGGGATTTGCATAAAAGCAGAAAGGAGCGAGTGTGATAAAGTTACCAGAAGAACTCATATTCTCCAGCAAGCTCAGTAAAACCTAACAGCTGTTTTACTTATAGTACTGTGCAAAAGTCTTGTAAGTCACATACAAACATATGGCATAAGCAAAAGATGCTTCTAAACAACTTCTAAAAGAAACTTCTATAAAGAGCAATAAAAAGCAATAAAATAAACATTCAATATTTGGAGTAAAAACTTGTTGTTTAAAATCATGAGTTTTAGACACAGATTTGTGCAGTTATATATGAAAACTGCTGTTAGGTTTTACTGAGTTTGCTGCAGAATATGAGTTGCTTTTATGCAAATCCAAGGAGCGTACATTAGGTTTTTTGTTTCTGTCTGAAAACTGGTCTGTCTTGTACTAATAATCTTTTTCTTTACAGCCATTCTCCTATAATGTTATTTATTTATTTATTTATTTATTCATTTTTAAGTTATATATGGAAATACTGAATGATTTTGTACATAATTATGCAGACATGGTAAACATATATAACAAAATTGGTACAGCATATAATATGGTGCCTAATACCTTTGCACAGTATTATTTAAGTAAAACGTTTTTCTTTTTTGGTCACAAGAGGACAAAATGCCATACATTCAATTGTGCTTGATCTCTTCATTGAAAATAATTCTTTTTTTTAAAGAGTTATACAGTATGCTGATTTGATCAGAAGTGAAAGTAATTTCTAATTTTGTTGAATTACATTTTAATCAGTGCATGTACAGTACATCACACTGAAATGCAGTCATGGTCCAATCATAGCATAATAATCATATTCTGTGTTCAGAAAAGGGGCAAGAACTGAAAGACTTCTTTTCTGTGAGCTGTCTATATGAAAGAATAACCATCATAGGCTCATTGATTCTAGTTGTGCTCTGCGTTCAAGTCAACCACGAGACTTGTGATGTGATGAAAATTTGAGTCGTCCCTGTTCACGTTCAGCAAGTCTTATCCATGACAATCAATGCATAACTTGTTGCCAACATGCAAAAGAGATGCATCTGCCTATGGGAACTGTACACACAATCATTCACGAACAGCACTTGCCGGAACTCCGGTACTTTACCGGAACTCAGCTGGGGGTTATTGCCACTTCTGACCTCTGATCGTGGAGAAAACGTTAAATCTTAATGGTATCCAAGCACTAGTGAAACGATGGGATAAGCGCATTAGTGTAGCAGGGGATTACAGTATATAGAGAAATTTCCCATGTTGTTTTTTTTTTGTTGTTTTTATTTTGCACAAACAAAAGTCCTGGTTTGAATTGAACACCCCTAGTAAATTGCCGCTGCATTGTTGAAACCTTAAGTGGTTTTACAAAATTGTTACTAAAATGTGTGTTTCTGTTTAAGACAGAGTGAATGCTTCCTGTCACTTCATTTTGGAAGAACATTTCAAACGTGATCTTGTGATCTTACAAGCATTGCTTGCTTCTGTAAAAAAATGTACAGTATCATACAGTAACTAGATATTGTTCTGTGTTACCCCTACTGAAATGTAAACCTCTTTGACATTTGCCCTGTACAGGTTATAGCTCCTGAGGAGATCGTAGACCCCAATGTGGATGAGCACTCTGTCATGACTTACCTGTCTCAGTTCCCCAAAGCCAAGCTGAAGCCTGGCGCTCCTCTGCGCTCTAAAACTCTGCACCCCAAGAGGGCCAAAGCCTATGGTCCTGGTGAGGGACACTTTTTCCAAATCAAAAGCAAACATTGTTGTTTTTATTTTAGATTTTACTTTTATTATTTTTACTTTTATTATTATTATTATTATTATTATTATTATTATTTCATACTTTTCTCTTTGTTAGGTATCGAGCCAAGAGGGAACATGGTGTTAAAACCGGCTGAGTTTATAGTGGAGACAGTGGAGGCGGGGCTTGGTGAGGTGCTGGTGTACGTCGAGGATCCTGAGGGTCACACAGAGGAGGTCAGACATCCTGTTTAATTTGGAGGCTTTGAGTTATTTGTAAAACTTTCAGCTTACTGTATGCTTCATTGTCATGATCGTTAGCAAAGATCACAAAAAATAAACCTCGGTCTGTCATCTGTACTTTTCCAGGCTCGTGTGATCCCCAACAATGACAAAAACAGAAGCTACTCTGTGGCATATTTGCCCAAAGTGGAAGGTCTTCATAAGGTACCCAACTTTGTCTTTTTGTTATTTCTTTCTGTCAATGTGTTCCGAACAGGGACACAGGAGACAATTGGTTACATATAATTGTTATACAATTATGTCATGACGGCCTGTTCAATTTCTTTCCTTTCTTTTTCTAATAAATGTGGTAGACTATATTACAATTTTGTAACGCAATTAATTTTTTCAAAATTTTTTTTATTCTTATTTAACCACAGTAACGTTTTCTTGTCTCTGATATTTAAGCTAGATGTGTGTAATGATTGTAAAGACCCAATTATATTAACTACTTGACTTCATTTCATAAGGCGATAAAATGTATGATGTGATATTTATGTCCGAGATTCAATTGTAGAAAATATGTTATTCCTATGATTGTTGTTTAAAAGTTTCGAAATTCCTTTTTTTAAAGAAAAGACTAGTGGCATCCTAGACTCTAGGGGCTCACTAGTATTACTTCAGAATAATAACCTTGCTGTGTCTTGTGCTCCCCCTCGGAACACAAGTACCACTGATGTTAAATACACGTTGGTTGTCATTTATGTAAAAAAAAAACAATATCTGCTTGCTTCTGTATCCAGGTGAAGGTGTTGTTTGCTGGGCAGGACATTAACAACAGCCCCTTCCTTGTGAATGTGTCCAAAGCCCTGGGAGACCCCAACAAGGTGCAGGCACGTGGTCCGGGCTTGGAACCAGTCGGCAATGTGGCCCATAAGGCCACTTACTTTGACATCTATACTGCAGGTAGACATGTCAAAAAGTTTCAACAGATCACATTCAACAAAGCATGGAGTAATCCGGGGTAGTTGGATTCATTACCATAATCCTGAGTTGTACTTTGTTGTTTTACATGAGTACGTGTCCTCTCAGGTGCGGGCGCAGGTGACGTGGGTGTAATCATCGTGGATTCACAGGGTCGCCGGGACACGGTGGAAATCATACTAGAGAACAGAGGGGACAGTAATTTCCGCTGTACATACTGCCCTGTACTGGAAGGACCTCATGTTATCTATGTAACATTCGCTGGCCAGCAAATTCCCAGAAGCCCTTTTACTGTACACATCTCAGAGGGTGAGACTTGACAAGCCTTCATGCCTGCTATATGACCTGACCAATTAATGACTGTAATTACTTTCATCAACTTTCTGTTTTTATTAAACGTAATAATTTAATTCAATCTAGATCTTATACACACATGCACTGTACGTTAACCTGTTAACCTCTGTCTTTTGTATAAAGTGAATTCTGTGTATTTTAATATATATTAAGCACTTAAAACAGATTTGAGAGCATTCGAGTTATACAGCAAGCAAAAATCACGTTTGCTTGAGTGAAAATTTTGAACTGAAAATAAAAAAGAAAAATGAGTTGTAATGTTATTAATTTCGATCAGGAATTTAATTAGATGTTTGCAAATCAGAAACTTTTGCTTGCAAGTTACGTTCCATGCATTGGGAGGAGTCTACGCTGATGTAAGCTGGTCTACGCTAACCTATTGACAATGGCTATATTTAGTCATTTATTAATTCATTCATTCATATTTTATACCGCTTATCCTGTGTACAGAATTGTGGGGGCCTGAAGCCTATCCCAGTAGACTTATGGCATGAGGGAGCCCATGCATTGCAGAAAACACACCCTACAGATACTACTTGAGTTGCAAGGCCACAATGCTAACCATTGCGCCACCATGCCGGATATTAGCTAAAATTAACTAGGTAACAAAACTATTAAAATCCGTGCAACAAAACTATTAATATCCGTGCTATACTACATTACAAATCATTCCAATAAAACAGAAGGACATACAGTACATGCACTCTTCACCATCAGCGATGAATTGCAGCCTACAGTATATACATACGTTGGTTATGCTACAGTAAGTATCAACTCCGTGAAGCTAACCTCTCATCTACCACCGTTCACCATTCAACTTAACTTGCAGGAAAAGGTTAATGATTCACAAATACCTGATTAAATTTGCGATGAAAAACATTGCACCTAATATATCTTTTGTTTATTTTCAGTTAATTTGTTCTTGAATTGCAAATTTGCATTTTAATTGCGGTGTCAGATGTGTGCTTGCAAAAAAAAAGACACAATTCACTTCATACCATCCTCGTCCCTTCTTGTCAAGTGCATCGTTGTTATTTGCATAAATACCTGAAGTCCGTAATGTGGTTTGGATGATGGATGTTTTTTTCAGAAAGGGACCTAATGATGACTGTGCACAATTTCTTGAAAAGTGTGTTTGCTGACTGTGTGATGCTGTGTGAGTGTCCAGGCTGGAACGTGTTTTTTGGGTATCACTGGAGGTTATCTAATGTTCTTTGCTCCAGGGGTTCGGTACACACACATGCACACACTCATACTCACATGTTTTGAAAGTGTTCTCTTTCGCCTGTGTGTCATTCTAGCTCCTCTGAGCAGCGTGCCGGCCGGTTCCCCGGTTCAGATAATCCCTCAGTCTATTCGCACGCCGCCCTCCGAAAAGTCCAAGAAAGTGCCCCCCCCAACGCCGCCCAAACCCAGGCGAGCAAGTCAGTATGGCCCGCTGGGGTGTGGCACATGCCTGCGCAAACTTGGTCGCTTCGCTTCCCTCCATCCCCTGTTCCTCTTTGTTCCTCCCTAGTCATTCTTGACCCTTTCTGTCTTTTCTTTTCCCTCCCTGACCATGTCAATCTCTCCCTGTCCCTGTTTTCCCTTTCAATCCCTCTGGTGTGTCTATTGCGACGCTCCAACCCACTTTCCCCTGGCTTTTTGGCATGTTCCAGTGCTTGGCCATCTGCAACATCAAGACCTTACATACAGCTTGCAGCAGCGAGCGATTGGAATGTATGCAGAACGTGTGTGAGAGATTAGAAACAGACAAATGCTCGATTTGCTTCAGGTCTCATCTCAATCCTGCAGAAAGAAAGCTGGACGATCACCTTTACACATGCTCAACCATTTTCAACTGCATGACCTTTACAGTTGGGCTGGATGTTTTTATTCTCTATTACATGCTAATGAAATAATTGCAAAATTAACCTACCATAACCTGATTTAATTAATTCCTCCACTCAGTCTCTTAAATTAATTTCTAATAACCTCAACCACCTGACCAGTGGAAAAATATTATGCATGTAATTGATGTATTGTCAAAAACACTGATCTGGCATCAGAAGGCTCTTCTCAAAGTGACCGTCTAGTAAATCATCATAATCATCATCATTGTCATGATCATCCTAATCTCTGTCTCATCATCATCATACTCATCGTAATCTGTGTTCTTTGTGGCTTTCATCATCATTATAATCAGATTATTTGTTCTGATTAACTCTGTCTAACACAACATGGATAATTCAACTCTATTCATGTGCAAATGAGCAGTTTTCTAATAATATTCTTTTCTAATAAAGCAGTTTATGCATTTTCTTTTTTTGGGGAATCTGTCTTTTTTTTATTTGGCTAGATATAAGGATAGAATTACAAATGGGTTTCAGTTGATTTTTTTTTTTTTAGAAAATGACTGTCATTGTGAGCCCCTTTATGATGTGGCTAAATTACTGTCTTAGTGCCGTTACTGCTCTGTAAGGTCTGATCTTCCTTTCAAAAAAGAAACCCAGATCTAAAAGAAGCCAATGTAATTTTCATTCAGTAACTCATTCGGAAAATTGGTCTGCCATTTCTAATAGACCAGTTTTGACAGCAGTCTGTTAGTAGACTATGGACTGACATAGTCTTAAAGTGGGACATGTGTTTGCTTTCAGTTCTTTTTTTTAATACCATGTCATAGCCTGCCAAGATAACATGTGATGTCCATTTAGCTAACTTAAGTAGTGATGAATAATCATATAGATTGTCATGACTTAAAATTCCTGCTACAATTCTTGTCAGTTTAGTTCATATTAGCTTGGCTAATATTCAAAAGTAAAATTGACTTGTTAGCTAACCTGCTAAATTACATTCGCAAAATCCTGTCAGGTTAGCTCATATTTGTTTGGCTAGCTTTAGCAATAAAATATTTAGACACTTATGACTTGTGACAGATTTTGTCCGGAATCCTGTCAGTATTAAAACAAACAAACAAACAAACAAACAAACAAACAAAAATATATCTCAAACTATTCTTATGATCTCATTGGAATCTCTTTGGCTAGCTGGAATCCTGCTAGCGTGACTAGCTTTAGCAGTAAACATTATGAATGCTCAACCATATGGCCTACAGGATTACACAGATAGTAAAATTTAATGACTGACCATGAATGATTATATACTTTTAGTTGATATAACACTGACAGTGACGATTACAAGCATTTATATAATTACAGTATGTGGCAGCGTAGTGGTTAGCATTGTCGCTGTGCACTTCCAGGGCCCTGGTTCAATTCTCACCTCAGAATCAGAGTATGCATGTTCTCCCCGGGATTGGTCTCCTCCAACAGTCCAAAGACATGCATTGCACGTTGTATGTGAATGTTGACTAGCGGTCCTACCGCGGTCATAAAATATTGGAAAAAAATACAATGGTCACCACTGGCCTCCACGGTCCCTAGTTAGCTTTCTAGGTTTACCATTACAAAAAAATATCAACTTTTATATTTAGATTTATGACTTCTTAGATTTTCTGTAGGGTTTGCTATTGTTAGCTAGCATGCTAACAGTAGCCGTAAAAGCATTCTTGCTTTGTAATCATATACAACTGTATTTTGTTGTAGTAATTTATCTCTTTCTTAGACCCTGAACCTGTTTGTACTATTACAGGGATATGTTAGACTAGACTTTCTATAACAATTGATTATTTGTTGAAATTCAACTTAACAAATACATGCCAACTCTATGTGCTTGAGCTATTCATTTTTCATGTAACCACCCATACTTTACTCCCATATGCAATGACTTTCTCGTCCAAACTAACACTACATCTTAGCAGCTCTGTGTTATGTAAGTGTGAGTAGAGTATGTGAGACTGCCTAAATGTTTCTCTTTGTTTATTTTGTGTACAAGACTAACCTCTTTTCTCACTCATCAGCGAGCAACCCGAATGCTTGTCGGGCCATCGGACGAGGTCTACAGCCCAAGGGTGTGCGGGTGAAGGAGGTGGCTGATTTTAAAGTTTACACAAGAGGGGCAGGTAGCGGAGACTTGCGGGTCATCATCAAAAACCCAAGTAAGTGAATTCAGAAGTTTATGAACCATCATCAAACTTCATATATCAGTGTTTTTTTAAGTTATATATACTGTATACTGTAACTGTCACAATATTAAAATAATCTGTGCTTTTAATGTTAAGAGGGTGGAGATGAACCTGTGAAGGTTTGTGACCTCGGTGATGGGGTGTATGAGTGTAACTACTACCCGATTTTCCCTGGAAAATACACTGTGATCATCACCTGGGGAGGACATGCCATCCCACGAAGGTCAGAACAGTATGCAGGACAAAATCTTTACAAATTATTGTCAGCAGATATCAAACATACAGTATGTTAGCCTAGGTGAAAAGCCAACTGGTTAAATAACAAGCCTGGGGAAATTATTCTCATTATTAAGAGACTAAAATATATGAAATGGTTGGAACAGCTCAGAGATCATTTGAAATGGTGTCTGGATTTGGTGTGTGTGTGTGTGTGTGTGCACGTGTGTAGTCCTTTTGAGGTGTTGATCAGTGAGGATGCAGGACCTCAGAAGGTGAGAGCATGGGGTCCAGGCCTGGAGACAGGCATGGTGGGCAAATCAGCTGACTTTATTGTGGAGGCGATCGGGACGGAGGTGGGAACTCTGGGTAAGGCTTGTTATGTTTTTGGCTTTTTTTTTTTATTCCTCTGACACATCGAGAGGACTGTATGTCTTGGACTCAATTTCTATTGTGTAATAGTAACAGGATATACATTTAAGCTTGTGTTTGTGTGTTTAGGATTTTCCATTGAAGGACCATCTCAGGCAAAGATCGAGTGTGATGATAAGGGTGATGGCTCCTGTGATGTTCTCTACTGGCCCACAGAGCCTGGTGACTATGCTGTCCATGTCATCTGTGATGATGAGGACATTAAGGACAGCCCCTTCATGGCACACATCCTTCCTGCAGCAAATGATGTTTTTCCAGAGAAGGTCAAATTACAACCAAAATAATAACCACAATGTCTAATGATGCTTGGAAATGTTTGAATTGCCGTACTGATGGGTTTTTCCTTCTTCATGCAGGTGAAATGTTATGGCCCTGGTTTGGAGCCCACTGGCTGCATCGTAAACAAACCAGCAGATTTTACTATAGATGCTCGAGGAGCAGGAAGGGGTCAGCTGAAGATCTATGCTCAGGTATCTACCTGCAGCATATCACTATTTATATACGTATAAATGTGTGCAGAACCTCTGAAGTTTCTCTGGAGTTAAATTTTACCTAGTGTATCTTATAATTATTTTACAAGCTATTTTCTTCATGTGGCCTGTCATTTTGTAATAGGACATAATTTGATGTGAGAAATGCAATTTTATTTTTACAAATTGCCTTTATATTTGACTTTGTGTTGATTTCTTTAGGACTCTGACGGTTACCCAATTGACATTCAAATTACAGACAATGGTGACGGCACTTTCTTTTGCATTTATATACCTACAAAACCGCTTAAACACACCATCATCATCACCTGGGGTGAGGTCAATGTACCCAACAGTCCATTCAGGGTAAGAGCTCACTTCTGTCTTATGCATGATATACAATACAGAATGTCCAGTATTCTAATGGTCATGTTACATCAGGAGATCCAGGAGGCTGTACAGGAAATGAGTCTTGAGGAGACTCACATCTGCTCAGTTATCAAGCGCTTTAAACACAGTAGCAAAGAATCCTTGAACTTTGCATGCAAAATGAATGTATTACTGCTATTTTCTTTCAACAAAAGCTATTATTACACAATGATCAGACTGTAGATGTCAGCTTTTGCACCACTAGGCCCCTAAATGGACAGGTTTCAATAAAATTTTACCAAAACTACTCCAAAAGACAAAATGCATAAAACCAACTGTGGGTGCAGTACCCATACTCAGAGGTGTGACGTTAGGTGTGCCCTCTTGTCTTGGCTGAAATTCAGGTGAACATCGGGGAAGGCAGTCACCCTGAGAATGTGAAGGTGTATGGACCAGGTGTAGAGAAAAGTGGCCTGAAAGCCAATGAACCCACTTACTTCACTGTGGATTGCAGTGAAGCTGGCCAAGGTCAGTCTGTGCATCTTACTTCTACTCCTGCTCTCATCTTTAGTGTTTCTTTTTAACTACATTTTAACCGTTTAATATCAGCAGTGCATTATTTAGCCCCCTGGTACAAAAAAAGATGAGTATAAGTTACTTTCACTAAAATTTACAGAGGAAAGCGCATGAAGCAACCATCCTGTTTAGTGGCCACAGTATAAACCTCTGAAGACAGTGTTATGATCTGGGGTTGCTTTAGTTGGTCAGGTCTAGGCTTAGCATCATTATGTGGCTGAATGACCAGGTTATTTAAATTTAAATTGTTCTGGGAGCATGAGTAATAATTTTAAAACATGAATTAGCCTCACAGAGTTCTGCTTTTAAACTGACTGACTTGAAGAAGACTTTACGGAGCGAATCAACTCTCCTTCCATCTATACAACATACAATACAGTACAGTACCACTCAAACGTTTGGAGACTACTTCTAAATCAATGGTCTTTTCTGATTTTTATTTCTTTCTATATTGTAAAACAATCCAAAATATCCAATAATCTCTTTGAAGAGTTTATGCAAATGCTCTTAACAATACCGTTCTTTCATGCACAACTGACCTTCGGGCCTAAAATAATAATTGACCGTTGTTGTTTCTCCAGTTTCGTTCTAAAATGTAGAACATATATCATAGGAATATTTAATTAGACGGGTGTCCAAACTTTTGACTGGCATTGTATCAGCCAAAACTTTTTGCAACTATAGATGAAAATCAAATACAGTGGAACCCTGGATTGTGAGTAACACGGTTTGCGAGTGTTCCGCAAGACAAGCAAACATTTTTAATACATTTTGACTTGAAAAATTAGCAACTCTTGGTTTACGAGTACCGAGTATCATGTAGCATGCATGCGCCAAGCGTCACATGATCACAACTAAGCCAATGTTTTTTTCTCTCTCTTGCGCTGCGGAATTGTGGGTAATCTGTGACCATATGTGTGCGCGTAAAACATATTTTATTTTGTGTTTGTAAGCGTGTGTGTACAGCGCGTGTGTACTGTTTCTTATAAAACATGTGTGCGCGTGTAAAGCAAAAAAAAAAAATCTCATTAGAGAGGTTAAAGATCCAAGATCTCATTAAAACATTTTCTTATTACATTATGTATAAAGTTTCTTCCAGAACGCCACATAAAGCCACTGATATTGATTCATCCAGTAATGTTATTTTGTTGGTAATACAGTGCATTATATGTTTATAAAAACTATATAAAATTGTCATCTTCAAATTACGTTGCATAGGAGATGTAAGCATTGGAATTAAGTGCGCTCCTGGAGTGGTAGGCCCTGCCGAGGCCGACATCGATTTTGACATTATCAAAAATGACAACGACACTTTTACTGTCAAGTACACACCACCAGGCCCTGGGCGATACACCATCATGGTGCTGTTTGCTGATCAGGTATCAGTAGCATATTTATTATATTAAGTTTTTTTTTCTTTCAAATTATGACTCTGTCCTCATTTTAGAATGATGTGAACAATATTTTTTCTGTCAACTCTAGGAGATACCCATTAGCCCCTTCCGTATTAAAGTGGACCCCTCTCATGATGCTAATAAAGTTAGAGCCGAAGGTCCAGGACTCTGCAAGACTGGTATGGTTATGCATCTGTGTGTAAGGAAGCCTGTCTGAACAGGCAATAATCATTGATATAAATCCAATGTTGTGTTAATGGGGTGCAGGTGTGGAAGTGGGCAAGCCGACACACTTCACGATCTACACTAAAGGAGCCGGCAAGGCCACACCAGAGGTGCACTTTACTGGAGCGCTTAAAGGAGACACTGTCAGTGACTTCGAAATCATCGATAACCACGACTACTCCTTTACAGTTCGCTACACTGCTCTACAGCAGGTAGGAGGAAGATCAGATGTGGTCTGCTTTTTTATTAAAAACGTAGAGCTTTAACAAATTATATTTCTTAAAAAAGATTACACTGGGTAAGGAACGAAGCACAAACAGGATGTAGTATAATAACACCATCCTGAAGTGGAATATTTTACACTAAGAGAACTTTTAAAAAATATATATATTTCTCTTAAAATGACAAAGATTGACACTTCATAAGAGACATAACTCTGTATATGCATTTATGTTATTACTTGGTATGACAACTGGCACATTGTTCTTATAAACATTATGAATCAGCATCAGGATTTATTAGGGATGTAACGGTATTGTAAATACCGTCGTACCGCAATAACACTTTATTTCGATAATACCATGGTCGCATGACAGTAAAACTATAGGTCTTCTGAGAAAAGTTTGCTCAGGCGAATGGAGCGAACGGGAGGTAGCGGGAACTACAATTCTCATCAGCCTCTAGTTTTATCGAGTCATTTCGGTTTCTCTCTAAAAAGAAACGAGAAAGGAAAAAAAAATCCTGTCTCTGTCTGAATAAGTGAGTGAATGAGGTGAGTGTTCTCAAATACTCATTCAGCACATGGACCAGCTGCAAAAAGTAGGCTGCTATTTTTATTTTTTCTGAGTTTTCAAGAATACTAAATTGAAACTTTTTTTTTTTTTACATGGTTTAATAATTTTTTGTTATTAAAATTGAAAAATCGATGGCTAATTTGTATGCCATTGATATTTTCAGTGTTCATGTAAACTGTTTAATAAACACTTCTGGCACTTTTTTCGAGTCTCTTCATTAGTTTTGTTTTTCCTGTAAATGATTCAATAAATACCGTACCGTGCCATTCATACCGAGGTATTACCGTACCGTGAAGTTTTGATACCGTTACATCCCTAGGATTTATACTACACTAACACAGTAAATGGTGTGTGAGTAACCTTTCTCAAATTTTCCTAGGTGCATACAGTGGTGATCTGAAGTATTAAGACAACATATGCTATGTATTATATGTAGTTGTGCACAAAATTTCACTAATAAGTTCTAACCAATCTAGCTGAAGAGTTGTGCTAATTAACTGAAAGACTAGTAAAAAGCTGGCTAAGTAACAATGGTGTTCAGCTTCTGGAGCCGTGACGTGGGTCATCTATAGACCTAAACCCAATAGAAAACTGTTGGATAATAGTGAAGAAGGGATAGCAGTGAAGAAACCGTCTTCTTTACATGATCTTCAGGGAGCAATGAAGCAGGCATGGATTGGGCGAGTGACACCAGAGTACTTCTTTTTGCCCACTTTATGCCCAGCGAGATCCAGCAGGTTTTGAGGAATAAAGATCTTTGATTATTAAAGAATATTGATTGTTGTATAGCAATTTCATTGGATTGGACAACTTATTCTTATCATTATTTAAAATCTTTTTTTTTTTTGGGACTTTCATTACAACCCTGGTGTTCACTTTTGTCCCAATACTTTTGGCTAACACTGTCTATTAAAATCCCAAAAGATTGATCATTTTCACTATTTGTTTGTGATTAAAACACTATAGATTTGATGTAAATTCTATCTAGTGAACTGATATATATAGAATATTACACCTATATTAATAAATACTGGAGATTCGAAAGCTGAATATAAGATGTACATTTTATGACTTACAATGAGGAAACCAAACACACTATTTTTTCATCTGCATGATATATCCATGATGTATCGTGTCAGTGCAGCATTTTTCTTTTTCTTCAACATTTACACACTATGGGCCTTGAACTCGTACATTTTATATGGATGTGTTAGAAATAGTTGGAGGAAGGAAGTTTGCTAAGGGATATCAAATCCCACACACGACCTTTTGTTTCAATGGGATAATAAATTCAAGGTCTCACGGCTATAAAAGAACTGTGTGGTAATTGACTTGACAAAGTGTTAATTACCACTTGATGACTGAGAGTCAGATGTGAGCAGATTTGTCATGACACATTAAATCATGACTCTATGACATATGATATTTAATTGCTGCCCAGTAATAATAGAGGTTTGATAGATATTAAACAGTCTACATTTCATAGGGTTTTCACTATTGTGACAATGATATTCCATTTAGAAATATGTGTGTTAAGTAAAGTTAATGTTAAATATAAAGGTCATTTTAAACTATATGATAAAATGTTCTTCACAACAACCCAAATCCATATTTCATCTGAATAACTTAAAAAACTTGCACTTTGCTGTCTATTTCCATTCTAACATCACTTTATTTTCGAAATGTAAGTAATATACAGTAGTATTATATATTACCGATGTAAAACCAATGTATCCCACTGAAACACAATCATTCACTTATGGTAGAATAATCCTGTTATCGTTTTCTAGGGTAACATGAGTATTTCTGTGTGCCATGGAGGTGACCCCATCCCCAAAAGCCCCTTCGTTATTAACGTCGCGCCTCCACTGGACCTCAGCAAGGTCAAAGTCCAAGGACTCAATACCAGTATGTCTGCAGGCATTCCTTCTGATAATTATCCTGTTTTTCTTTGTGTTTCGGTTTAAAAATGTGCACGTTGACGACTGAGACTCTCCTGTGATTCTCCTGTTTGTTCTGTGTAGAAGTGGATGTTGGGAAAGATCAGGAGTTCACCGTTAACACACGTGGAGCCGGCGGCCAGGGCAAAGTTGATGTGAAAATCTTCTCACCCTCTCGGCGACCAATCCCATGCAAGGTAGAATCTGGAACTACTAATGATGTGCACTCTGTGAAGTACATTCCCCCAGAGGAGGGACCCTATAAAGTGGACATCACGTATGATGAGAACCCTGTTCCAGGAAGCCCTTTTACTGTAGAAGGGGTGATGCCTCCTGATCCCTCTAAAGTAAGTGTTATAGTGGATAATGAAGTTCTGTCCCTTCATCCACCTAACAACATATCCATCCACCCATCCGTCCATCCATCCATCCATCCATACTGTATTTCCATGCATCTATTCTTCCATCCATACAACATACCAACTCAATTCTCTACAGATATCCATCTGTCCATCCATCCATCCATCCATCCATATTCTCATCCATCCATCCATCCATCCATCCATCCAACATACTGTACCAACTCAATCATCTACTCATCCATCTATATCCATCCAAACATCCCACCACAACCCATCCATCCATCCATCCATCCATCCATTCATCCATCCAAACATATATCCAGAAATATTTTGACTCACCATTACAACCCATCCATCCATCACAATACAATACCAGTCAAAAGTTTGGACACACCTTATAATTTCATGGTCTGTCCTGCTTTTTCTTTCTTTCTACATTTTAAAACAATGCTGAAGGTATCCAAGATATGCAATTATCTCCTTTGAACAGTTGATATTGAGATGTGTCTGCTACTTGAGCTTAGCAAAACCTTGATAACGGCTCTAATCTGAGGTGCTGTTTGTTAATTGGTGATTTCTGTGGATGGTAGCCCTAAATGAACAACTTCTCTGCAGCAGAGGTTTGATTAGAGTTTTGGTCTTGCTTTCCATGGTGCTTGATGGGGTTTGCAATTGCACTTGGCAATACTGTTCTTGCAAAAAATAATATTTCAGACCTTTGTGTCTTGTGTCTCATCCAAGCCTTTGACGGGTACTGTTCCTGCTTATCCATCCATCTAAATACATATCCAAATACCTTTTTGTCCACATTTCTACTTTAACCCATCCACATATCTATCCACCCATTCATCCATATACTTATCTTTTTATTTCCATACCATCTATCCAGTCATTCACCAGTTTATTTATTCCTCCTCTATTCGTCTTTGTGCACTACATCCTATACAACTGCAACCGGCATCAGGTTTATTGGGGTCTCTCTGTTTGATATAAGGTAATTTAATTACATGGTGGTCTACTAGAAAGTCATTACCCTGCGGGGAATCACACTGTGTGCTTTTACTTTGTGAACCAGTCACGAATCATTTGACTGCATTTTCTTGGATTTAAGATCTGAAACCCATTAAAAGTTGGCTTAAGTCGGGCAAGCCTTTCTTTGTGAGAAAGAATGTCTGAGCCGAGAAATGAAACTGTGCAGCTCACACTGACTGAACAATCAAGAGAGGCAGAGACCAATACAATCGAGCTTACTGCGTATCATAATTAAGTCCTTCAGACGCCATGCAGATCTTTGCACTTATGAAAGGTCTGTGTTTGTTTCATTCATCAATGTTATTGCATAAATGCAAGCTGCTCATTTGTTGTTGTTTTTTTAGAAATTATAAATGTTTTGAGGCTCATACAGCAGCAGTGACCATCCCATAAGATGTAACTAATTGATTTCAGTCTCCCAGGAGCCTGTAAGGCTCGGTAATTAAACATTAATGAAGGGTATTCATCAATAGTAATTAATGTCATGCATCCATCAGCATTCCTGCAGAACATTCCTCTGTCTGCTTCTTCTCATTAACCTTCTCATGACGTGTGTGTATGTGTGTGTGTGTGTGTGTGTGACTTCACTGTTCCTTTAATTAACTGAGCATAAGATTACCCCGCCAGTGATGTCATTGGTGTCCTGCATAGTGATGTGAGCCACATGTTCCATTTCATAATATTCATATAATTAGACATGGAAATCTAATATGACATGGCAGAATATTCAACTGCTAGAGGAAATGACAAGAAGATGTTCAGGGTGTTATTCATTTGTCGAAGAAGAGGTGAAACAGAGTGTGTTTGGCCATGGGGGATTAGATTAAGGGTGTCAGGTAAGCTTGCATTTTTTACGTCCTATAGGGAAAAGAACAAAGTAGATCTGACATACTACAGTCATGTATACTGTATGTTAGGGGTTTAACAACATTCATTCATTCATTCACCTTCTATACCGCTTAATCCTGTGTTCAGGGTCGCGGGGGACCTGGAGCCTATCCCAGGAGACTTCGGGCACTAGGCGGGGTACACCCTGGACAGGTTGCCAATCCATACATCACACACTACGGGCAATTTAGGAACGCCAATTAGCCTAACCTGCATATCTTTGGACTGTGGGAGGAAACCGGAGTACCCGGAGGAAACCCACCAAGAACATGCAAACTCCATGCACACAGAGACGGGAATCGAGCCTGGCCGGGGAATCGAACCCAGACCCTGGAGGTGCAAGGCGACAGTGCTAACCACTACACCACCGCGCCGCCGTTTAACAACATATCAGTGTCTATATCTGTTTTGTTATATCTCTATTGAAGACAGGATGTTCTATAACATTTCCTGACTGGTTTTCTTAAAACATTGGTGTGCCTGTTATTTGTATACTCATACTGTGCACAAGTCTGAGGCACCATGTGGTTTATAGTTCCCTGGATTTTTTTCATTCATTCATTCATTTTCTATACCGCTTAATCCTGTGTTCAGGGTCGCGGGGGACCTGGAGCCTATCCCAGGAGACTTCGGGCACTAGGCAGGGTACACCCTGGACAGGGTGCCAATCCATCGCAGGGCACACACACATACACACACTCACACACCCAATCACACACTACGGGCAATTTAGGAACTCCAATTAGCCTAATCTGCATATCTTGGGACTGTGGGAGGAAACCGGAGTACCCGGAGGAAACCCACCAAGCACGGGGAGAACATGCAAACTCCATGCACACAGAGACGGGAATCGAGCCTGGCCGGGGAATCGAACCCAGACCCTGGAGGTGCAAGGCGACAGTGCTAACCACTACACCACTGCGCCGCCCTGGATTTTTTTATTTTATTTTATTCATTTTATTATTGAGTTCATACTAATTTAACTGCTCGAGAAAAATATTTTATAAGTGACCACTTTTCATATAAAAAAAGAAAAGTTTTGCATACAGAAAAGAAGCAGATGCAAGAGTCAAAGTCCTGGATGCTCATTAAAACTAACTATCTAATTTCCTGCACGAATTGTACCGGAGACTAAAGGGTCCTATCACCTTGCACCTGCAGGGTTGGGGGTTCTACTCCTTCAGTCAGTGTTTGTAAAGTCTTCATGTTCTCCTAGTACTTAGTGGGTTTTCGCCATTTACCTCTGGTTTCCTCCCACAGTCCAAAGACATGTGGCTGATTGCTATTTCCTAATTGCCCATAGTGTACTGTACATCATGACTGGGTACTTGTCCCCTGTGGTAGTTTGGCAGGCAGCTCACCCAGGGTGTACCCTACCTTGGGTGCCTAGTTTTCTGGGATAAGCTCATTGGCCTCCATATTCCTGCATTGATTTAAGTGGTATAGGCAATTGATGAATTTGTATTTATGTAATATAAAAAAAACACCATTTACCAGTTTATTATCTTATTATTACTATGCTTAATTTTATTTCATTTTACTTAAGGTTCGAGCCTATGGTCCAGGCTTAAGAGGAGGAGTTGTGGGTAAACCAGCTCCATTTGCGATTGACACCAAAGGTGCCGGTACAGGTGGACTAGGCCTGACAGTGGAGGGTCCCTGCGAGGCCAAGATTGAGTGCCAGGACAATGGAGATGGTTCCTGCTCCGTGTCATACTTGCCCACTGAGCCAGGCGAGTACTCCATCAACATCCTGTTTGCTGAACAACACGTCCCCGGCTCACCCTTCAAAGCCATGGTGCAGTCTGTATTCGACCCGAGCAAGGTCACGGTCAGCGGGCCAGGCTTAGAGAGAGGCAAAGTGGGCGAGGCTGCGTCCTTTACAGTGGACTGTTCCAAAGCAGGTGATGCTGATCTCACTATTGAGATCATCTCAGACTCGGGAGCCCAGGCTCAAGTGCACATCCAGAACAACAGTGATGGCACATACTCCATCACTTATGTGCCCCCATTCCATGGCACGTACACCATCACCATTAACTATGGCGGACATGCCGTGCCAAAATTTCCTGCCCATGTCCAGGTGGATCCTGCTATCGACACCAGTGGGATCAAAGTCTACGGACCAGGAGTTGAACCCAGAGGTACACATTCTCAGCTCATGGGAAACAAAACTTTTTTACATGTAAATTTATACTCTAACAAAAGCCTTGTCTTTTAATTTAAATTTAATTCATCTGTAAACTATTATTACCCATCTGCATTGCACTCAATTCACTCAAAATGTAAGATAGATTACTTTAATTTTCCAAGAATCTACCTAAAGAGCGTGAAGAAGCATTGTGTTAATTGTAAAATTTATCTGACTCTTATGCAAAAGGGATTAAAAGCTAGCATTCAATTGCTGATCTGCATGTTTGTGTTGTGGTTGTATGTTAAAGTCTGATGTATTTTTTGGTGTTTGCGTGACTGTACAGGAGCTCTTAGAGAAGTCACTACACACTTTATTGTGGACACCCGTTCTCACAATCTGACCGGAGGAAACCATGTCAAAGCCTGCATTGTTAACCCTTCAGGCACCAACACAGATGCGTACATCACTGATAAAGGGGATGGAACCTACAGAGTGGAGTACTCTGCATATGAGGATGGTATGATGTACAACAATTTTGTCTTCTGCTTTAAGATTATTTTAGACCAGAATATCCCAACATAGAACAATCTGAGTGAATTGAATTTCAGTTTTTTTTTTGACATTCAGGGGGTCAGCCTTTGAGGAATAGCCTATGCAAGCGTCATCCTGTATGTAGAAAGTAATGAATTAAGACCAGATTTTACGAACTGCGTCTTTGCTTTATTATAAATATATTCCTTAAGCTTTTCTGTCGCCATTTAATAAGATACACTGCTGTGGTTTTAAAGCAGTCGGGCTGGTCTACCCTTTACTGATATAACAAGTAACACAGTTTAACCTCTAATTGCATACTGTTAGAGGTTAAAGCTGGATTCAGCTTTATGATGGTTGGAGCTACACATGCTGCTCCTGTGCTTCCAGTGATCCAGACCTCATCTGCCCTCTGCACCTACTGACTCGTCCCTATGCTGAACTGGTCTTCATGTCAATTTAAATAATTTCTGTCATATTGAATTTTCACCTGCACAACACACAAGATGTTATATCATTTCTATCTGTTATCGCCCAAATGAGGATGGGTTCCCTGTTGAGTCTGGTTCCTCTCAAGGTTTCTTCCTAATGCCATCTCAGGGAGTTTTTCCTTGCCACCGTCGCCGTCACCCTTGGCTTGCTCATCAGAGACATTTCATTCATTCGTCTCATTATTATCTGCACATTTTCTCACACATCCACACTTCCAATTATTTTCTTTTCTATAATAATTATTATTATTATTATTTGTATTTTTTATTTTATTTATTTATTTATTTATTTATTTATTTTTATTTATTTTATTTTATTTATTTATTTATTTTTTGTTACATTTCTTTCATTTTTGTGAAGCTGCTTTGAGACAATGGCCATTGTTAAAAGCGCTATATAAATAAAATTGAATTGAATTAATAAAGACCATACTGTAAAATATAAATTTTAAATTAAATTATTTTTTATATCAAATTCATCCGAGACTATCCAATTACTGAAACCTAATAAAGGAAATTTTATATGACTGGAATTGGGCTAAAAAAAAATGGTGAGTGAAGATTTCTTAAATGCTTAGGTAAAGTGTATGATAAAAAACTGGAGGTCCTACGACAATTGTAAAATGGGAATAAAGCATTGGCCTCCACGATCCCTAGTCGGGCTACAGCGGTTCTTAGGTGAATGGATGGTGGAAAAACACTTGTTAATGAGACTAGTCAAAAAAAGCATTTAAATGTGAAGCATAAAGAAAGGACTTTGGGAAAAATAGAAAAAGGTCATGTGGTCTGATATGTCAAGATTGATGCTATACCAAAGTGTTGGGTGTTTCAGGGTAAGAAGGGAAGCTCATGAAGCGTTGCTCCCTCATACAGGTACAGTACATAGTGCCCAATGGACAAGTCTCTGGAGCCAGTGTTATACTATACAGATGGTCAGGTCTAAACTCAGTAACATTATGTGTCAATATAATGAAGTCAGCTGATGACCTGAATGTACTGAATGACAGTAATCAGGACTAAATAAAATGATCAATGAGTGTGCAACTTATTATTTGCGGACAGTGTATTTATATTTCATACTGCTTACATGCAGTACTGACCAGTATGCCCATACCTACTGCAGCTTCACAGTACTGATATAATATAATCTTATATAATTGAAATGAGGACTGCTTAGCTTTTTTGCTTGGTTTAGGGTCTCTGATGAAGTGCATTTATAAAACTATCACTATAATCTATCACTAGACGTCAGAGGTAAAAATAATAAATTTAAAAGAAGTTCAATGCTCATTTTTCTAAAAGCATTGTGTGGTTAAAATAATTATTGTGTGTAAAAATGAACTGAGTGGGATGGTAATAATGAATATACTGTAGTATTTACAGTAGAGATGCGAAGCGAAGCTCAAGAAGTGATGCAGTGGTTAAGTTTCTTATTAGAGATGGAAATAATCATTAATCACACCAACCAAACATTGTGGACCTTGTATCCATGTCCATACACACAGGTGTGCATCTGATTGAGGTGTTGTATGATGATGTGCCGGTTCCTAAAAGCCCATTCAGAGTGTCAGTAACAGAAGGATGTGACCCGAGCCGTGTGCGGGCATATGGACCGGGTCTAGAAGAGGGACTAGTTAACAAATCCAACCGCTTCACCGTGGAGACAAGGTACATCTTTTATTTACACTTCAGTTTGTATTAAAAGACATATTACTCAACAACAACCAGGGATCAAGTTGTACCTATCGGTTTGTTTATTCTTACAGGGGTGCTGGTACAGGTGGACTCGGCTTAGCTATTGAGGGCCCATCTGAGGCTAAGATGTCCTGTAAGGATAATAAAGATGGCAGTTGTAGTGTGGAGTATATTCCCTTCACTCCTGGAGAGTATGATGTTAACATCACATTCGGAGGTCTTCCAATCCCAGGTGCGATAATTCACTTAACCTAATGTGATGTCTGATAGGAAGGAATCAGGCTCTGCAAGACTTTCTTATGTGCTTAAACTAGTATTTTGCGTTCTACAATGCAGGCAGTCCATTCAGAGTTCCAGTTCGAGAGCTCGTGGATCCCAGTAAGGTGAGATGTTCTGGCCCGGGCCTGGGCAATGAAGTACGAGCTCATGTTCCACAGACCTTCACCGTGGACTGCAGCAACGCTGGTCTGGCCCCACTGGAGGTGCTGCTTTACAGCCCAACTGGTAAAAGCTGCATCCAAAAATACACATTTAGCCTCATCAATTAACACAGTGTGATAACCCTCTAGAAGTATTGGCAACCTTCTGCAGTGGTTTCTAAATCAAATATAATAAATAAATAAATAAATACAAATCTAAATTATTGAACAAGATAATTTCATTAATTAGACTTACAAATAAAAACAAAAGGAGCTAAAATCAGAAAAGGAGCAAAAACCAGTGTGTTGCTATCTGAATATGAACACTATCAAAAATCTGTTGTATTCATTTTAGAGAACAGTCAAATATTTGAAACTTTGTCGCTTCTTCTTTTTCTTTTGCATGGAAGATGGTTCAAATTCCACTAAAATACAGTATAGACAATTCTTCTTACAGGATATAAGAGCCTCAGTAGGGTTCCAGTAGGAAGCTATTTAACTGATGGGTGATGCTAACTGCTGACTTGAATTCAATTGTCGAATTGTTGTCTGCTAACACTTAAGCATCTGCTCGGGGGGAAAAAAAACATAAAAAAAAGAATTACAGCTAAAACGGTTACCAAATCGTTTTTAAATTTTTTTTATTATGTACAGTAAATGTCATTATTACACATAAAATGTAACATTGCATTTGTTATAAGTTTTGTGTCCATGAAGGGTGCCAATAATTTTGAAGTTAACTTGAAGCGTTATTTAACAGTTGCTTCTTCTATACAGTAATTGATCTAATCATTCCAAATCTTCACCCCTGCAGGAGCAACGGAACCAGTTAACATTACAGACAATGGTGATGGTACTCACACTGTGATTTACACACCCTCCAAGGACGGCCCGTACACAGTTTATGTCAAATACGCTGACCAAGAAGTTCCTCGGAGGTAAGTTAATATTATAGTCACACACTACTCAGTATAATTACATCATTACCTGAATGCTCAGTTTCCTCATGAACATTTTCTCTGATCTCACTTAGAGAATGTAAAAAGGCATTAACTCCATTGCGCTCTCATTTTTATTTATTTATTTATTTATTTATTTATTTTTACCAGTCCCTTTAAGGTTAAAGCCCTGCCTGCTCATGATGCCAGTAAGGTGCGTGCCAGTGGACCTGGTCTTAATGCAGCCGGTGTCCCTGCCAGCCTTCCGGTAGAATTCACCATTGATGCGCGTGATGCTGGTGAAGGACTCCTTACTGTCCAGATCCTGGTGAGTCACCTGATTTATTCTCCGGGTTTGGACACACTTTATTTTAGACTAGAATTTATTAAACCTACTCCACATCTTGACCTTTGACCCCAACTACAGGATCCGGATGGGTGCAGGCGCGAGGCCTCTATGTATGTGGAGGACTGGGGAAGGAGGGTGTGGGACAGGCATATTGTAAAGGGCACCATTCCCTTCTATATTCTTAAGAAAGGCTGTGTAAGGCCTCCATGTGGCCCTTTCCTTTTTCCGTTCCATTCACCATGTCTGACGTCTCTCCTCCCTTCCTTCTTCCCTCCCTTTCCCCTCGTTTCCCTGCTTTTTGAGCCACCATAGCCTCTTGCTCCAATGTCCTAGATCCTTGTACTCATCTCATAGTACCATTCTCAAATCTCTTAATTTAAATTTAAAAATAGAACATCAAGAGTTCATTTAGGAACAAACAATATTATTCTGCTCTGTATTTAAACCTAAAACCAAAATCACAGTAACGGCAGTCCTAATCCATCATAGTGAAAGTGGAACCAACCATATTAGGCACCTCTTTATCTTTAAGCAGACTATATACTATAGGTCTATCAGCAGCAGTGAATGATCTCCAAGTATTTTGTCTTATACAATGGTTTATATGATGCACATCTTTATAGCTCTATTATTTACCAGCACTGCGAAATGCACTGAAAATACGTAGTTTAATTTAGGAAAATCATTGATTTTTGTAATATTATATCTCTGCTGGTCTCTGTGGACTCACACTCCATTGAGTTTGATCTAATTATTCAATGTGGTTTCCATAACATAACTAACTAAAAGCTTTGCTCCCTAAAATATAGTTAACACATTTTATACAAAATCCAATTTGTTTTCTTAACTTGGGAGATTATATTATATCTTATATCAGCTGTATGATAGATTCATGTAATTACGTATGAGATGATACACACATGAGACCGTCACACTGGCTTGTTAAACTGAATTTATTTCAAATAGGATCCAGAAGGAAAGCCAAAGAAAGCGAACATCAGGGATAACAGAGATGGAACATACACAGTGTCCTATGTGCCAGATATGACCGGCCGCTACACCATCACCATCAAATATGGAGGAGATGAGATTCCCTTCTCTCCATACCGCATCCATGCGCTGCCCACTGGAGACGCCAGCAAGTGTTTGGTCACAGGTAAGCTCATCAAATGGACTTTACATAATTACTTCAATCAGTACAATGAAATAAGTAAAATATTCCTATCTAACATATCTTGTGTATATTAATTGCATCATAATGTTTGCTTGCAGTTTCCATTGGAGGACACGGCCTGGGTACGTATTTCAATACTAAACGTTGAACCATACACTCCATAATATTCGTCAAATTATATAGTACAATTTCCGAACACAACATTTAGCCTTGTAATTTTAACCGTGATTGTAAATTCAATTCCGACCAGGCTCGGGAATCGGACCCACCATTCAGATTGGCGAGGAAACTGTTATCACTGTGGATGCAAAGGCTGCTGGGAAGGGAAAAGTCACATGCAAAGTTTCCACCCCTGATGGAGCTGAACTAGATGTGGATGTGGTTGAGAACTCAGATGGAACTTTCGATATCTATTACACGGCTCCAGAGCCAGGGAAATACATCATCACTATTCGCTTTGGAGGAGAGCACATCCCCAACAGCCCCTTCCATGTGGTGGTGAGTCAATACGTGTCAGAACGTAAAGTGGTAGATCAGCTAGTTCTGGAGTTTTTTTCGCTTGTAAAGACTCAAACAGGACATGACTTGTCTCGATCAATATTCCTGATATTTAACCATTTGAATGTTACACATTTTGTTATAAACATAAATGGTTTTACACACATTCATACTTTTAATACACAAACACTCTAAAGGCAAGCTATGATTTTATAATGTGTTGAATGTTTTCAACCAGATTGACCCATCTCCACCACTCGGTCGAGGTACACTATGCTAAAAATATCCACTAGATGTGGCTGTGTACAGTATACTTCATGCCATAAAGTACTGTAGATCACATCTTATTGACTTATGTGTGATTTCTATTGTTTATCAATATATTGATACCTACGTATACCATAAAGTGACATCTCAACCATTTGGAAGAGGCCGATTGGAATGGGTCTGTTTAAAAAAAAGATTCTTATTATTATTACTTATGGCATACATGCAGATCCATTACTTGGTTCTTAGTGAGGATGTTAACAGGTTAAGTGAACAGTTGGAACATTGCCCTGAAATTGATTATTATAATACAACAGCAAAGATCTTTACTTAACATGTACTGTACACAGCAATTTGCCAATGCTAACATGCTATGATAAGATTATAAATCTTAGAGGCAGATATGATGTCAAAGCTGCTGTTATGATAAACACATTTTAACCAATCAGAACTGAGAACAGCGTTGTGGTATAAATCTAAAATTACAATATTCAGAGGAGGCAACTGTAACTTCAGAAGCTCGTTTGCCTAGAAGGAATATGTTGATTACCTAGAAGCAGTGACAGATTTAAAGCATGAGTGTGGTTTCAGCCAACTAACCATGTGACTTCCTCCATCTCCAGGCGTGTGATACCGTTCCTATAATAGAAGAGCCGTGCGATAAAGTGCAGTTACAGCAGCCCTACTCGCCTTACCAGGGCTACTCCCCTCACTGGGTACACATTTAAGCCCTCTCCACAACTCCCCTTATACAATCTCCATCACATTCATTCACTCGTTTTTAACCTCTCAGCCATTCTCTTCATCCATCTTCTCTACAATCTCATTTCAGCTGCAACATTTCAACTACAGTTCAACTACCCAAGTCAACTTTTCAACTGAAACCTTCTTGACCTGTATTCTTCTTTTGTGCATGGTTTGCCTGTTTCTATTGAGTAGGATCCTCTCAGCTGGCTCTGTACTCTGTACTTCTAACTATTCAGTGGTACTTACACAAATCTGATTCTGTTCCAGGCTACTGAGGAACCAGTGACCGCTATTAATGGCATAGAGCCCATGCTTCGTCCCTTCAGTCTGGTCATCCCCTTCACTGTGCAGAAAGGAGAAATCACAGGTTTGATCTGAGCACATTTGGATAAAATATAAATTCAGCTGCCGGAAAATTATTACTAGACAATATGTTATCAGCTTTAGAATTTTTGGCACCCTTCATGAACAACACATGGAATAAATGGTATTTTGTTCTTCCAATTTATATTATTATTATAATAATAATTATTATTATTATTATTATTATTATTTGTGGGAGGAAACCCATGGGCACAGTGAGAACAAAGAGTAACGCACACCCAGAACCAAAAAGTCTAGCCATTGCATCACATGTTGATAAAATGCTAAAATTTAAACCACCACCGTGGCGGCGCGGTGGTGTAGTGGTTAGCACTGTCGCCTTGCACCTCCAGGGTCTGGGTTCGATTCCCCGGCCAGGCTCGATTCCCGTCTCTGTGTGCATGGAGTTTGCATGTTCTCCCCGTGCTTGGTGGGTTTCCTCCGGGTACTCTGGTTTCCTCCCACAGTCCAAAGATATGCAGCTTAGGCTAATTGGCGTTCCCAAATTGCCCGTAGTGTGTGTGATTGGGTGTGTATGTGTGTGTGCCCTGCGATGGATTGGCACCCTGTCCAGGGTGTACCCCGCCTAGTGCCCGAAGTCTCCTGGGATAGGCTCCAGGTCCCCGCGACCCTAATACAGGATTAAGCGGTATAGAAAATGAATGAATGAATAAACCACCATCACCACCAAAAAAAAAAAAAAAAAAAGTTTTTCAATACTTTTTGAGCATGTTTGAGTGGTGCCAATAATTCTGGAGTTATTTGTATAACTTACAATAATTTACACAAACTATAAACATCTCAGTTCATGTAGCACCAGAGTAAGGACTATAACTGCATGTTGTTTAGGAGAGGTACGAATGCCTTCAGGCAAGACAGCACGACCTCACATCACTGACAATAAGGACGGCACTGTGACGGTCAAGTACGCCCCTACTGAGAAAGGGCTGCACGAGATGGACATCAAGTATGATGGTAACCACATACCAGGTAAAAAAATCTTGGTGCTGTTATCCTCATTTATTATCATCACTGATGCTTAACTGTGTACCAGACATGAAAGCCCAGGTTTGACCAGTTTACTTCCTTATACAGGAAGTCCGCTGCAGTTCTACGTCGATGCCATAAACAGTGGTCATGTGACTGCTTATGGGCCTGGCCTGAGCCACGGCATGATTAACAAACCCGCGAATTTCACGATCATCACCAAGGACGCAGGAGAAGGTATTTCCGTGACTTAAAAGCTCTGTCACTTTCCATTTGCTCCCCAAAAGCAGTTTTTCAAACTTTAATTACCAAAGATGATATAGAGTTCTCTTAGTGTTCTCTGTCTCCATCATCATCATGCATTATTCATGTGCTGTTTTATTTTCTGTTTTGTTTCAGGTGGACTATCTCTGGCAGTAGAAGGTCCATCTAAAGCAGAAATCAGCTGTAAGGACAATAAAGACGGCACCTGTACTGTCTCTTATCTGCCCACTGTACCAGGAGATTATAATATCCTCGTCAAATTCGATGACAAACATATTGCTGGGAGCCCCTTTACAGCCAAGATTACAGGTGGGTGTGTGTCCATGTGGATTATAAGAGGAGTAAAACTCTATTTCTGCTTCACATCTGGTTAAATCACACCAGGCTGTTGTTCACGAATGCTATAATTTTGCTGTGTTGTTGTAAATTTAACCCTCTATCACTTCTCCCCACTCTCGATTTTGTTGTCCTTGTCCATCCTTCTTTTTATCTTGTGAAGGAGATGACTCCATGAGAACGTCCCAGTTGAATGTAGGCACAGCGACAGACGTGTCCCTGAAGATAACAGAGACAGACCTGAGTTCTCTCACAGCAAGCATCCGAGCTCCGTCTGGTAATGAGGAGCCATGTCTGCTCAAGAGACTGCCTAACCGTCACATCGGTGAGCAAACCTGCACGATAACGTCTCTTTTAGTGTCGTACTGTATACTATTTGGCTTTTTTTCTAATGTAGAAACATTTTTGTCTTTGGCATTATTTATAGGAGTTTTAGACCGTAGTCATTGTAATTAAGATTGCATTTCTATTAGATTGCATTTATACAGTTTACAATATGCACAGTTATAAAAAAAAGAAAAGAAATCCAATTATTTTTGCAGACACTGGACTGTGCAAAAAGCCATTGAAATGTTTTGAGCTCTGTTTGCTTTCTGTTACGTTAATTTTTTAAAAGAATCTTCATAGTATTGTGCCCAAACAGTGCCCATCAACCAAACTGGATTAGACGATTAGAAAGAAAAAAAACTTGCAATATAGAATAAGGACACACTTTATAGTACACTACTCTATTGGCCAGCTGAGTAATCTTCTTAGTACTGTAATCTAATCTTCTCTCCACAGGGATCTCCTTCACTCCTAAGGAAGTGGGTGAGCATGTAGTGAGTGTGAAGAAGAATGGCAAACATGTGACCAACAGCCCCTTCAAAATCATGGTGGGGCAGTCAGAGATCGGAGATGCCAGCAAAGTGAAAGTGTTCGGTAAAGGCCTGGTGGAGGGACACACCTTTGAGGTGGCTGAGTTCATCGTGGACACCAGAAATGCAGGTGAGAGTGGATATGCTCTTAAATTCTAATACATTTTGCTGTAAAGCCACACTTAAAGAAGGATTCAATTTATATATTAATTTTGTCAAAAACATCATTGTAAAATTAACAATAATCTGTATGTATATTGCGCTTTTCATTTTAATTAAATCAAATCAAAGTGCTTTGTATATGGACACAAAATATTAATGCAGAAGCACAATTACAGTAGGAAGCTATTGAATTAACAAGGGTGGCACGGTGGCTCACCGTTGCCTTGCACCTCCAGGGTCTGGGTTCGATTCCCACCTCTGTGTGCATGGCGTTTGCATGTTCTCCACATGCTTGGTGGGTTTTTTTTTCCCCCACAGTCTAAATCATGTAGATTAGGCTACTTGGCGTTCCAAAGTAGTGTGTGAATGAATGCATGAGTGTTTGTGTGTGTCCTGAGATGGATGGGTACCCGGTCTAGGGTTTAATGAGAAGTAAAACAAATCACAAAATTAGTGATTAGACAAGGAAGGAAGGAAAGAAATAAAGATAAATCATTCTTAGCAGTTCTTTAGCTGAGTGAAGTTTTCAGGATGGACTTTATGGCTTCAGGAAAGCAAAAACATGTGAAAAAAGCTAAATCATTCAGAGTCATTACTTACTAAGCAGTCTCTGTACCTACTGTACGTAGAATAAGACTGGTGTAATGTGCTTTGACTTGTTTTGTTGATACCTTAGGGTCAATTAAACAAAAATTTTATATTGTGATCAAACCAGTATTAGTACTTTATTAATTAAATCCAAGCCTAAATATTAATAAAGTACTGGTTATCGGGACATACTGTACTGGTTATCTTCAGTACACAAGACATGGTCTTTTGCCTAACACAGCATCACAGCCATGCTGATATCCAGTACAACAGCACTTGTTCTTGTGTGATGTTTCTTAATTAAATCCAAGCCTAAATTTTGATAAAGTACCTATCCTTGTCTATTTTTACTAATTGTAACTGGTGGTGCTGGCGACTGACACTAACAGTGTAATTAAGAGGGGTGAAAGTTTTTAATTCTTATTAGTACTATGTAGCCAAAAGGTAAGTAGAATAAACCACGAAGGTGATGGGAAACTTAGTCTCAGTCCTGAGAAACTTATCAGATTTACTTTATATTTCCACTTGTTCTGCTTTAGAATATCATTCAAAAGCTGTTACAAGCTAGTTAGCTCATGTAAACCACAAACAAAACAACATGGATTGTTCAGAGGCAATTTGGAACTACTAAGAGACAAAGTGTTATTTAAGATGAAAATACCATCAGACTTGTGTTCTTGTGCATTTTTGACTGGTTTGAAATGTAGATTTTTTTGGTAGGCAGTTGCTATCTCCTCAGTTCTGTCTGTGTGAATATGGAATGATACTGTACATATAGTTAAACGTATTGTATATGCTCTATACAGTATCACCACTCATGCAATGCCTCTCGTCCAATAAGATTACTTTGAGTAAACAGTGGTATAGTTATTAAATGCTCCTATTATGCGTTTTCAAATATGATTTTTCAAGCAGTGTGTGATGTAGCTGTATGTGAACATAAACTATCTGCAAAGTTGTGACGCCAAAAATTAAGTTTTTGTCTATAAAAAAAAAGAGTCGGCTCACATTCGCCTAAACGAGTTGTTAGCAATTCAAATCTTTCTCTGTTACGGATCCACGTCACTACGTAACATATTTGCATAATGTCCGCCATCTTACAATTAACGTTACCACACTCTAGTTAACATATGACACCACTGAGAAACGTCCTGCTCCAGTCGTGCTTGCGAAACAGTTTCTTGTCGATGTGCCACTTCAACCGTTTCATCGTCAGACTCCGGCTCGAATTGATAGGGTCAAATCGAGACCATCTTTTCTATGTATTGACAAGTCTCCAGAGCTGTCGATCAGTTATGGTAATGGGCGTTTTCTGACACACGCTGTAGCGGTAGACCAATCATAAAGGACCGAGCCATCTGACCAATCACAGCAGTGAGGGCTCACGGAAAGGAGGGGTTTAGACAGACTGATTCTTCGAACTGCTTCACACGAGTCGTTTACGACTCATTTAGAAATGGGGTAAAATTAAATCTATTTTGGAGAAGAAAGTTTTTTTTGACATTGCATACATGTAAACCTCTTTTAAGAGACTCATAAAGCAATATTAGCAACCTTTAAAATGGCATAATAGGGGCACGCTAACATTTAATAACATAAATTTATTCCAAAACACTGTCTTCCATTTTATGCTGAACACATAATTACAGCTATATTATCAGTATAGAGGGGAAAGCCTACATTATATCCAAGGGGATGAAGATCAATTAAGAACATTAGTGGGCTTAACCCAGAACCTTGTGGGACAACAAACTGTAGCTTTGAAGTCTGTGAATAATGATCCTAACACACATACTGTATATTACATTATCTGAGCATGTCTCTTAATTGTTTAATTGTAAGAGTGATGATAATGATGAATATCTTTCCAAACTCTGTTAGGTTATGGTGGACTGGGTCTTTCCATCGAAGGTCCCAGCAAAGTGGACATTAACTGTGAGGACATAGAGGATGGCACATGCAAAGTGACCTACTGCCCGACAGAGCCAGGCACCTACATCATCAATATCAAGTTTGCGGACCAGCACGTGCCAGGTACAGAACATGACACATATTCGTTCTAATAACAATAATTAAATTTCAGTATGTTTTATGTTTTATCGCGTCATACACACAAAATATATAAACACATTATTGTTTTTCCTTAGTGACATATGGAACACATTAAGTGCATTGTTGCTTTGATCTATTTTAATGAAAAACAATGTTTTTCATTAAAAGAATTTTAAAGAATTTTTGTTGGCGGAGGTGAATGCAGTTGACATTTAAAAGAAATCCATGTTGCCACAATGTGTAAAAAAGTGCGCACACACATACAGCCATTCACGAAATATAGCGCACAACTGGTTTTAATGACGTACCACATCGAAGGTGTGAGGTCTTAGCAAATTGTCCTGCATTTAAAACAGAAAATGGATACATACTGTATTGTTGCACTGAAGATTATTGGTCCCACATTTTGTATATCTCTCTGCAGGAAGTCCATTCACTGTAAAGGTGCTAGGGGAGGGCAGGATGAAGGAGAGCATCACGAGGAGGAGGCAGGCTCCCTCTATAGCTACTGTAGGAAGCACCTGCGATCTCAATCTCAAAATCCCAGGTAAGGAGATTTTACAGCTCAGCCGAGCCCTTTAGGCGGTATAAAGGGCCTAATGGAGGGGAAAAACAACTTTGGAGGACTTTTTTTTTTTCCTTTCGGCACCTTATTCCATCTGTCATGCCACCTGCGCTTTGTTCCAACTTTTTCACTTGCTTATTTATTCAAACAGTGCTAGCATGAATGTGAAAAATAAAAATGCATTTTGAACAAAATGAGACACAGCATGCAGGATTTTTTTTTTCTTGCTGTCCTGATTTCCTCTGTCTTACCGCTTTTTCTTCCCTCCTTCTCTGTTGCTCTGTCTTTTCCTCCATCTATCTGGACCCGCTTGCCCTGCAGGGAACTGGTTTCAGATGGTATCAGCTCAAGAAAGGCAAACGCGCACTTTCACACGCAGCAGCCACACATATACACGCACCGAGCGCACCGAGATCAGCAAGACACGGGCAGGCGAAACCAAGCGCGAAGTGCGTGTGGAGGAGAGCACTCAGCTTGGGGGAGATCCCTTCAGGGACGTGTTCGGAGGATTCATGGGGCCCTTCAGTGGCGCCCAATCCCGTCAATCTGAGGGTGTGTGTGTGTGTGTGTGTGTGTGAGGGGGCGCTCAGCTGCTCTGACATTAGTGTGAACTTGGGTTTATTTCCTTCCAAATCAATTTCTGTTGCAATCCTATCAATATGTAAAATTTCTGCTTTAGTAAAGAAAAATCCCTTTCAACTGCACTGCCATAACCCTGTATACATTACTCTGCTGTTTCATTTATTTTTCCTCCTTTTCTTAGGTGAGACTGGTACTCAGGAGATGACAGCACAGGTGACAAGTCCCAGTGGAAAAACAGGCGATGCTGAGATCATCGAGGGTGAAGACAGCACCTACAGTGTACGCTTCGTACCCCAGGAGATGGGCCCTCACGCAGTCAACGTAAAATACCGGGGCCAGCACGTTCCCGGGAGTCCCTTCCAGTTCACTGTGGGGCCACTTGGAGAAGGAGGAGCCCATAAAGTGCGCGCAGGTGGTACTGGCCTTGACCGAGGAGTAGCAGGAGTGCCAGGTATGTTAATTGCAGTTGCCTTGATGGTGACTGGATTAAATGCAAATGAAACATAGGAAGTCATATCAACGAGAGACTGTTTTATCTTATCTGAGTCTGGTTGCTTCTGCCTTGTAGCGGAGTTCAGCATCTGGACGCGTGAGGCAGGTGCAGGTGGTTTGTCCATCGCTGTTGAGGGACCCAGTAAAGCTGAAATCTCGTTCGAGGACAGGAAGGACGGATCATGTGGAGTGGCTTACGTGGTCCAAGAGCCTGGTAAGATCTAATGCAATAAGAACATACAGTATGCTTACAATACAGTATGTATTATTTGTTCCTTATATTGAAATACATTGTTAGTATTGTCTTGTTATGATTGATAGCTCCATATTGACCCAATGTATTTTTTAAGTTGTTCATGAGGCTGTATTTTGATGATCGACAGGTGACTATGAAGTGTCAATCAAATTTAATGATGAGCACATCCCAGACAGTCCATTCATCGTGCCCATAGCAACATTGTCTGATGATGCACGCAGACTTACGGTTACTAGCCTGCAGGTGTGTTTCTCTCTCTCTCTCTCTCTTTTTCTTTCCCTCTCACACACATATGATTGATGACTTGAATTGTATAAACCTTTGATAGATTATTTGAGGTTAGACTTGGGGTCATGCATGGTAGGGAAGATTAATTTCAAGGTTAGTATCTGACAGCCTGTTCCATTCATGTAGCCACTTCTCTAACAGTAACAATTTAAACGAATAAAAACCACATATTTATCTTTATCTTTACTGCAACAGAGCAACCATATCAGTCATATACTAAAAAGAAATGCTTCTGCTCCTTATTTACACAGCAATAAAACATTTTTACACCAGTCTTTTCTCTGCCTCTTGCACAGGAAACGGGTCTGAAAGTGAACCAGGAAGCTTCCTTTGCAGTGCAGCTGAATGGAGCAAGGGGTATGATTGATGCTAAGGTTCACACACCCTCCGGTGCAGTGGAGGAGTGCTACATCACAGAACTAGACAACGGTAATTTGTGTGTGCACACACGCAAACAAACCACACATATATATGTAAAAATCACATTAGAACAGATGTTTATTGTAGTCAACAGAGAGGATTCTGTTTCTGAACTTTTAAAGTCTTCTTTCTGCAGATAAACATGCAATTCGCTTCATCCCACGTGAGAATGGTGTCCATTCCATCGACGTACGCTTTAATGGGAGCCACATTCCTGGGAGTCCTTTTAAGATCCGTGTGGGAGAACCAGGTCAGGTCGGAGACCCAGGGATGGTGTCAGCTTTTGGCCCAGGCCTGGAAGGAGGAACCACAGGTAACTAAGTGACCTCACCCACTCAACAGTCAGCACATTAAAATAAAGTTGTGCAAAATGTTGCATACGTTAAGAATAAAGAAATATAGCTGCAATCAGTGATGAGCGGCCCCAAGCACCCTGTTCCTTCGCCACACGGGCACACCAGACAGTGGGCACATGCATTTAAAGGGGACATACCAATACCATTATGGCATAATTTTAGAAAAGGGGGAATTTTATGTTTAGATCTCAAAAAAACCCCAGATGTCACAACATGCTGTCATATAATTCCTTCAGGTGCATTTTGGCAAAAGACACAAAATAACTGACTTCCTGTTGAGTAGAGCCCATGATGTGCAATGTGAAAGTTGTTCAGCTGAATGAGATCTAAATATATAAGTATACCGGGTGCATATGTGCTAGTGTGTATGAGCTATGCAGCAACATCTCATATGGGGGCTCCAAGCCACACCCGGGGCCCAGACTCTTCGATTGGCAGCAAATTCCAACCTGTTAGCCAATTTTCAAGAGTTGAAATGTTTTAGGAAACAATAGGGCCCTTCACACACTGACGACATTGAGCTGATGTTATAGTGCTTGAGCTCTAATAAAAAAATATTTTATACTAGACAGAGCTATTTAGTGCCTTGAATAAATGTTGTTGGTATTGTGACTGCTCCCGGCAAGGGGTCATGACATCAGACCATCCGGTCTGCACATACAAGCTTGGCACAGGTTTTACATGGATGCCCTTCCTGACGCAACCCTCCAATTTTATCTGGGCTTGGGACCGACACTGCATGGGGTTTGGGCACTGGCTGGGAATCAAACCCGGGCCTTCTGCATGGCAGGCGAAACACCTACCACTGAGCCACCAGTACCCCCTTTTTTTTTTTTTTGGCTAGTATAGTGTTAAATTTTAAATTCAGGGAAGAATTGCTTGAAATGTTCAACACACCTCAATCTGCTTACTGGCCAGCTCTGACAATATAAAGTATGCCATGTATGGAAAGAGAAAGTGCAATGAGGGAGGTGTTTTATTAACGTATGACAGAGAACAAATAGAGGAGGTAAGAGATAGAGGCATGGGACAGTCCACACAGTGTAACTAACGTGGTAAAATAATCTATGTTCGAAACAGCGTAAAGGTTTCTTACTTTCATTATAGCATTTTACATTTAAATTTTCAGTTGACTAACTTTCCTTTACAGCTGATCTGACAGATGTTACAGTTGTAAGATAAATGTGGTAAGATAAATAGGGAACTATTTATGTACAAGAGGGTCAGATGTCAGTGCTGTGTAACAATCAATGGACTTTTCAGCACAGAGACAATGAACACTTTCTCTGTAACATGGCAAACTGCATTTTTGTCTGACTGACTTCGGTAGAGTGAGAAATGCACATCTGGTGAGGAAATTAATCTCTCTAACTGCTACATCATAAGCGGGAACAGGAACTCATTAGTTTCGGGACGTTCCACAACAATTCACGTAACTATGAGCTGATAAAAATTATGATACATTGTAAAACACTTCAGGATGTGCAGTTACTGGAAAATAACCAACTTCAGGGTGGTCAGCATCACCAATGTTATACTGATCTACATTACTGGCTCTGGTATAGTATCTGTATTGGGATTTATAATATATACAGTAGCTCTCCTACATACGAACAAGTTTCATTCTGAGAGCTCATTTGTAAGTCCTATTTTAAGATTCTAGAACTCGTTTTGCTGGTAGGAAAAAAATAGATTGTGTATAGATGGATGGGGTCAATAGGAGACTGAGAAATACTGTAGGGTCTCTACTCTAAAGTACTGAACAGGTTGTATCCTTTCTTTTTCCGTTTCTCAAAGGTATGCCCTCTGAATTCATTGTCAACACAGTCAACGCTGGAACTGGAGCTCTTTCTGTTACCATCGATGGACCCTCCAAGGTGAAGATGGACTGCCAAGAGTGTCCAGAGGGTTACAAAGTCACGTACACACCTATGGCCCCAGGCAGCTACCTCATCTGCATCAAATATGGAGGACCACAGCATATCGTTGGCAGCCCTTTCAAAGCTAAAGTCTCTGGTAAGACACTGTGTTGTTGCATAATACTGAGATATATTTTAAAACCTGTGTGCTCTATTTTAGAAATTGAAAGAAAATTTTAATGGCTCTTGAATCGCTCCTGGTGCTTGTTGTCTTGTCAGTTCCTATTGTACTCTAGTCACACTGAAATGTACAATGCTGATGTGTGTGTGTGTGTGTGTGTGTGCGTGTGTGTGTGTGTGTGTGTGTGTGTGTGTGTGTGACTGAATGTGCCAATCTTTGAATGAGTTAAAGGGGTCCTATTATGCCATTTTAAAGGTTGCTAATATTGCTTAATGAGTCTCTTAAAACAGGTTTACATGTCTGCAAGGTCAAAAAACACTTTAGTTTTCTCCAAAAATAGATTTAATTTTACCCCATTTCTAAATGATTCGTAAACGACTCGTGTGAAGCAGTTCGAAGATTCAGTCTGTCTAAACCCCTCCTTTCCGTGTAAGAAAACAAAACGCCCATGACCATAATTGAACGACGACTCTGGAGACCCGTCAATACATAGAAAAGATGGTGTCGGTTTTACCGTGTAACGACCAGCTAATTTGATATTAACTGTGACTACAAAAATCTAGAGTTTTTTTTTGTCTTTGTGTCGGTGTTGCGTTAAAAGGCCGGTGAGCAAAAAGGACAAACACAAACAAGTAGATAAAGCAAACGTGTATTATACAAAACTAAATAAAGTAAACGAAAAGGTGCACCACAACCAAACAAAGATATAAACAATATTTACAAACTACATATAATAAACGGTATGTGTATGTGAACGCGAGTGAAGTCCGTGTTTATTGTATGTGTGTTATCCGAGTATACCGAGTATGGTTCGGTCTCACCGGGGTTAATGAAGTCCGGGAGGCCGATGACGGAGGGTGAGAAGTCCAGGGAATATGTCCAGTCAAAGATAATCCGGTTGAAAAATCTTCGAAAGAAAATTATCCACAGCAATCTCTCCTTCTCTCATCCAAACAAATAATGCCAGTGCTGGTCCACCATTACAATTCCGCACGCCACTCTTTCCCGCCTGTCCCTTTGAAGGCAGGTTAGGGAAAGGGCAAGGTGCATGCGCACTTCGCGTGTGTGTGAGCATTTTTGCCCTCGGGCTTGCCGTAGATAGGCATGCGCCCTTCGCGTGTGTTAGAGTTCACTTTTGAACATGAGTGTGGTAACATTAATTGTAAGATGGCGGGCAAGTTGTTGGCGACATAGAACGTGGGCGGACATTATGCAAATATGTTACGGAGTGACGTGGATCCGTAACAGAGTAAAAATAGATTTGCTAACGACTCGTTTAGGCGAATGTGAGCCGACTCTTTTTTTTAATAGACAAAAATTTCATTTATTGTGCACTGTCGGCGTCACAGATAGTGCAGATAGTTTATGTTCACATACTGTACAGCTACATGACACTTTGCATGAAAGATCATATTTGAAAAAGAATAATAGGGGCTGTTTAAGGTTTTGGTCAGGATTTGGTATAATAATGACAACAATAATAATAATAATAATAGGTTCATGCTCTGTGTGCAAAAAACTGTGAATCACGTTTGTCTTTTTAAAGAGTTCTTACAGGAGAGGAGGGAAATTAAAGCAGACAGTCAACAGAAATATATTATTACAGCCAAAACGGTCAATAACTTTTAGCTTGTTTTTCCTATAACATGCTAGTCACCAACTTCTTAGCATGAGGGCTAATACTTACCCCAAGGTTAGCTAGAAAATCTTGTAATGGTTATAAACTCCACATACAATAGTTATCCAAAGGGTATCTGGCTTGTTAGCAAACCCAGCCACTATAAGTAGCTAAGCTGTGCTATTTAATTGTTAGCCGGTTTACAGCTGGGTTTGCTAGCATTATGCTAATTTACTTGATTGTTGGTCTGTTCTATTACTGAACTATTATGACTATATAAATTATTATGCCTTCTTTGACATTGAATTGATGCCTTCACACAGCTGTAATTGTGTGTTAATATTAAATGGATTACACACATATTATTTCTTTTCACTTGGAGAGAAAAAAGCATCGTGGAGCATTGTTCCGGTGTGTTCTGGCCGGAATACTCCTGTGTAGTGATGTAGCTATCTGACTTCTGAATAAAAAGCCATTTATAACTGACTCGTCCTAAAGAGGCTGGAGCTCAGTGATTTTACTTGCTTCTTCCACAGACAAGTGTTTTAAATGTCAAAGCTTGAAAAATTGCACATGTGACGTGAGAGCATGTGAAGGTGAGTGATTGTGTGCATCTCATGCTCAAAGCATAACTGTAATTATAACCAAGCGCTGGTTACATGGCTATTTATTAGACTAATGCTTAGAGTGCTTAGCAGAGTAACATTTGTGCAGTGCTGTGTGGTAGCTAGGCTGGCTAGCTAAGTATATACAGGTTTATGTGAGTTAATTTTGTAGATTACTGTATATACCATGGCAAGAAAAGTTTGTGAACCTTTTAGAAATTCATGTTTTTTCTTGTATTAATTTGTCCTAAAATGTGATCTGTAGCCTCATGAAGTTCATATCACATTTTAGGACAAATTAATGCAGAAAACTACAAAAAGGTACACATACTGTAATTTTTTTCCCGCTGTATAGTCACAGTCCTATATAGTGCTATTTACAAGCAGTAGAGTTCTCTAAGAAAAAACCCTTCTCTTTCTGTGTGTATGCAGGTGCACGTCTATCTGGAGGGCACAGTCTCCATGAGACCTCATCTGTGCTAGTGGAGACAGTGACTAAGTCATCAACCATGGCCGGATCTTTTGCATCCTTGCCTAAATTTTCCTCTGATGCCAGCAAAGTGGTGTCACGAGGGTCCGGTCTATCAAAAGCCTTCATCGCACAGAAGAACACCTTCACTGTGGACTGCAGTAAAGCTGGTGAGATGACCAACTGTAATCCCAGTAGTAAAAGTCTGTTTTAATATATTTGGTGCAAACAATTTGTGTAGCAAAAGTTTACACACCTCAATTAATGGTCATGGCCTATGCAAGAGAATTAGACTTTTATCCTAGATTTTTTTTCTAGTGTTAAGAAAGTCTTAACACTAGAAGCGCCGCACCATTTTTTAAGCATGCTGGGTGATTAAGGTCACAAATCTAGGAAAAGTCATGAAAGGAGGGTCCTGGATTTTGATCGAGTATGAAGTTTTTTTTTTTCCCCCTTTGCGGTCAAATGACCGCTGCTCGGCACTTCTAGTGTTAATCCCATATAATTATTTTTTTCAGAGAATTCTGACTTTAATCTAAGATAAAACCTTTTGAGATTAAAAGTCAGAATTCTGACATTTAAATTCTGACAATAAATTCAGCATTCTGAGAAAAGGTCTGGTTTTATGTCTAGTAATGTATGTGATTTAAACCTCAAACTTAAATCTCAGAAACATTTTTTCCCCTCAGAATTCTGACTTTTAATCTCAGAAGGTTTTATCTGAGGAAATGTGTATCAGTCGTAATGTGTATGATTGCATTCTGCAGGGACAAACATGCTGATGGTGGGTGTGCACGGGCCGAAGACTCCATGTGAAGAGGTCTATGTCAAGCACATGGGCAACAGGATGTACAATGTGACATACACAGTTAAGGAGAAAGGAGACTACATCCTTATTGTCAAATGGGGTGATGAGATGGTACCCGGCAGCCCCTTCCATGTTACAGTGCCTTAATATGGACCTACCATAAACCCTTCTCTCTAATCTCAGAGACTTGGCTGTCTGTCCTGGAGGAAAGACAGCGCTCACTGACAGTGCCAAATCATTTCACAAATTTCTATCTCACCATTTGACAAGCAATCAAGAAGGCCGCACATCACAGTATTGCTTAGTTTTCTTTGCCAATCCTGCGCCATGTTTGCATACTATCCACTTGATGTTTTTATAAGATCATTGATTCACTAGTGTTATTTCCATGGCTCTTCTTTTGCTAATAGTAATTTTTGTACTTTATATTTTTGTGATGCTAGAGAATGTATGAAACGTGAGTGAATGTCAAAACAGCCAAATACTGTAGATTGATGTGAACTTTAAGAATATAAACACATGCTTAGACATCAGCTACCCTAAAATGTCCGAAGCCACTTCAACTTTTATTTATTCAGTCCACTTTCTCACTTTCCAACACTTGTCTCATTTTTTTGGAGAAAGAATTTACAGATTTTAAGGCTCTACAGTAGTCCTAGCTGATAATCATTAGTTAAGAGAAGCTGATGAGAAGCATGTCTCAGGCTTCCAGTAAATGCATCCTGATTTTTCCTGCTGTGCCTACTGACAGCATTGCATGACCTGGTGAGAGAGACTTTTGTACCACTTATCATGGGATTTTTTTGCAAAACCCATAGAAGTTTAAGCAGAGCAGTATTAAAGAGTGCCATTTTATAGTTATTTTATATGGATTAAATAATTGATGTGTATGGAAACATCGTACCCTGTTGTTTGTTAATTCTGTGCTGGCATATTAAAGTTTTATTTGCTATTTTGCCATTCAAAAAATGTGCACTGGTTTTGTATTATTATACAGCAACAGTTTTAATCATTTCAAGCTTTTGTTTTAAAATAAAATTAATTCAAGTCCAAATGCAACTTGACCTGCATTGTAAGTGTTAATGATAACATAATATACAGTAGTAGAATTTTTCCACATGATATAATATTATAACCTGGAACAGAAATGGGGCATGATTGGTATACAGTATGTTGTGAATGTATAGTTTTTTTTAAAGAAAAAAAAATGCAGGCATTTGCTTTCACAGGATTTAAGAGGGTAAGTTGCAGCCAGGTGCTGCTCATCATCAGCCCTTCATGAACTAATCATCAGCATGTGTGCAGACCTCTATAAAAGCAGGAGTTTTGACAGTTTGCTGGTCTGAAGCATTCATGTGTATGCTAACACGATGCCAAGAGGAAAAGACATAAGCAATGGTCGTAAAGAAGCAATTGTTGCTGCACATCAATCAGGATAGGGTTATAAAACAATTGACAAACAATGTAAAGTTCAACCTTCTACAGTGAGAAAGATCATTCACAAGTATTCAAGATAGTTGCCAATCTTCCCAGGTGTAGACGTCCCAGCACATTCTCCTCAAGGTCACACCATGCAATGCTCAGAGAAAAAACTAAACCAAATAAGAGCTACATTTCAGACCCTACAGTACAGGCCTCACTGGTTCCATGACTGTACAATTAAAAGAAGACTGAACAAGTGTGGTTTGTTTGGAAGGGATGCCAGGAGAACGCATTTTCTGTCTAAAATGAACAACTGAGGTTTCCAAAGCTGTTAAGCATGGTGTTGATGGGATGGGTTTGTTTTGCAGCCACAGGACCTGGGCATCTTACAGTTGCTCAGTTGACCATGAGCTCCTCTGTATACTAGAGGCAAATGTGAGATTCTCTATCTGACAGCTAAAGCTTGGTTGAAATTAATTGAATCACGGGGGCCTACATACTGTAGTACTGAATTTTTTCCTTTGGCTTATTTTTTTTTGTTAAATAAATAACAGCACAATGAGAGAGGTTATATGTTTTTGCAGAGCTTCTTGTATGAGGTCACAGTTGGTGGAAAGCCTGAGCCAGTCCAAAAAGGGGAAAAAAGCAGGAAATGTTTCTTAAATTTAGTTTTTTGTTCTCAGCCACACACACACACACACACACACACACACACTCTCTCTCTCTCTCTCTCTCTCTCTCTCTCTGAAGTTCCATCTGAAAGTCTAAAAAAAAATGATTAAATATGGATTTTGCACAATAGATCATCAAGTATTCTGTACTGAGAATTTTACTTATCATTTTAGTCTCCACTCTTGCTGCTTTATAATATTTAGAACTGAAGCTGTAATTTTTGGTTACAATTCTGTAATAAAATATTTTTAACCCTGGAGAACCCATGGGGTCATATTTGACCCAGGCTTTTATTTCATCGTCATATTCAACCCACACACCAAAGTAAAGATTTCTTTTTGCATTACAACCCAGTGTGCCCTATGTGAACCCATAACACTGACATTTAGTGGTAACTGACTGAACTAACCTGATTTTTTTCACATCAAACATGGCTGCTACTGTGCTTTTTATTTGGTGATATAAAAGCTGATGCCAGTGTTTTTAGTTCCTGCCTTAGAATAAAATTTTATGTGCATAGCCTGTGCCTCTGCATAGATGTGCATCATTGATGAAAAGTTAAAATCAATAAATATATTTTGAAAGGAGAATCTGGTCTTTCCTTACTAAGAAAGAACTCCTGCCTTTATGTCATGAGTGAAAGTTACCAGTTGGTCAAACATACTGGATATCCCAAGGGGTCATATATGACCCATGTCATTACATGTAGTAGGAAAGGGTTAATTTTTAAAAAACACCTGTTTTAGGGTTCACTGGGTCTGTATCATCATTTCAGCCAAAGGAGATAGATTTCCTATTAGGATAAGGTGGTCTGGGTTTTCCAGGGTTAAAAAGGGGAGTAGAGGTATACTGTGTGTATACTGTGTGTGTGTGTGTATATATATATATATATATATATATATATATATATATATATATATATATATGAGTGATATGAACGAAATAGGAACTAATATTTTCACAAATGCTTTCAAAAATTGTGAAATTTGTGTGACAGGCTGTAAAGTGCCTAAATATTTAAATACATTTAAAAAAATGTTTATGTAAGCAGCAATCTCATTCCCCCTCTCGTCTGTTCCAATCATTCAGCATTCTGCATCAGTAATATATTCCAATAAGACTACATCAAAATACAAGAAAGACTGGCTTTTTGAAAGAAAAACAAGATGAAATGAGGGTGGCTCAAGACTTGCACAGTACTGTAGCTTGAAACAGACAAAAGTATGATGTAATAAATATTAATAAAACACTCCAGCATATGCTGCTATTGGCAAATAATCAACCGTGGTTTGGTAATTCTTAGTCTGTCTACATCTCACAACCCTGTGTGTGATGAATTTCCCATAACCGCACACCCCGTGTGTGTATCTTCTACTGTAGCTTTACCACCTTTTAACCTGTTAAATACTTATTGAACATTCTAACAATATTGTCTAATCATTTGGATTTGTGTATTAATGAGGCAATATTAATTTATTCTGTGATATATTTTGTAAGATATTGCCCATCTAGAAGCTAAACTGAAGTCAGGTTTAATGAAAAAGAGCAAGTGATGAATGCCTGGTCATTTATGATGAGGATGTAAACGGTCGAGGCATGACGCTTCGGTGAATTAAACTCGCATATTTCTTTCACAATTCAAAAGTCAGAGGAAGGAGAGAGGGAGAAGATGATTAGATTTGAGATTTAAGAAGCACATCCTGTAATAGAAAATGTCCTCACACCTGAGGCATGTCTCAATTCTACAGGTTTTAAATTAGACATGGTCAGACAGAGAAATAATAATGAATGAATGCCTAAATTTTTAGAACTCTTATCTTACTGTGCAAGTTTTAACTATGATAGGAAATTGCCTGCTGCTTCGTCCATGTAATGTGCCTGTGTGTTTTAAGCTTCACACCCTCCGTCTGCAGGGCCTGAGGTTAATAGGGGTGACTGGATGTCTTATCAGAAAATGCAATCGGCTGTTTCTGGAACCAGACGATCTGAGGACAGATTGTGTGTGCGATGGTGATGACAAATAACTCTATCATTGCCAGTTAGTCTGTTATGGCACACTGCACAAATACACAACACACACACATGCACAAACACTGTTTATGTACAAACAGCAGCAATGTGCACGCACAGCATAACAAACACTAATGAGTGATACCGTATTCAGCATGTGCCTCTAACTGATACAGTGTGAAGAGTACACGCAGTCCTCTGACGCCAGGTTACAAAAGTCTCAACAGATTGCTGATGAATGCACTTTTCAGCGTCTGAAATGCCTGCTGAAAAAAGAGAAAAAAAGATTGGATAACAGCAGCAGCCTTGTTAATTAAGTCATCATTAGCATTTGCTTATAGATATTAGTGAAATTATTTGGATCATCAATCATGTTGTTAAATGTTAAGGATAAGGATCCAAAAACTAGTTAGCAAAAAAAATGTATAAAAAAATAATAATAATAATAAATCAATATATATAATATACACACTACCGTTCAAAAGTTTGGGGTCGCTTACAAATTTCTTTGTTTTTGTTTAGTGATTTATTTTCTATATTCTACAACAATACTGGGGATTTCAAAACTATAAAATAACACATATGGAATTAGGTAATTACGTAACAACAAGAAAAACAACAGTTAGTTGTTAGTTTAAGACACAGAGGTCGGCCTTTCTGTAATAGTTCTTGCAAGAACAGTATTGTCAAGTGCATTTGCAAAATCCGTCAAGCACCATAATGTAACTGTCTCTCATGAAGGCCATCCCAGGAGGACGAGACCAAAACCTCCCTCTGCTGCAGACGAGAAGTTCATTTAGAGTTATCAGCCTGAAAAATGACCAATTAACAGCAGCTCAGATTAGAGGCGTTATGAAGTCTTTACAGAGCAGAAGTAGCAGAAACATCTCAATATCAACTGTTCAAAGGAGATTCATGCATTTTCTGGACGCCTTCAGCATTCCTTGTAGAAAGAAATAAAAATCAGGAACCATCATGGAGTTATAAAGTGTTCTAAAACTTTTGAACGGTAGTGTGTGTATGTATGTATGTATGTATGTATGTATGTATGTATGTATGTATGTATGTATGTATGTATGTATGTATGTATGTATGTATGTATATGTGTGTGTGTATATATACAGTATATAAAACATTCATCTGAAACTGTTCAGGTACAGAAACTAGACTGAAAATGAGTAAGTTCTTTTAAGACACCTGGAGAACTATTCCTCAAGCCTGCATTTAAATGTAAATCATAAATAATCCCCCAATTTGAAAGATGGAAGACATGCTTTAGCATCTACGAAGAAGGAGGGAAAAAAATCCCAAAGAAAAAAAATATTGTCAAGGCCCTTGTGCTTGGCTCCCTAATAAAAACCATACTTCAGATTTCAGATGTGATCGTAATGCTTCCATACATTGCTATAAAACATACCCGCATGAGAAACATTATCAATAAACACATATAATTTACGTGTACATTAATGTCCTGGTTAATTCAGTCTGTAATTTCATTTTATTGTTTATGTGCAGATGTGCAGGCAGGCAACAAATAATCCAAAATGATGTTGCTTTAAATAAATGCTTCATTAAGTAAGGGCTATTAGTTTGACATTGATTTTGGTGTAAGCCATGGAAGCGTCCCAAATGGCAAAGAACTGTGCGTTACTCAGACCATTTTTAGCTACATCAGATACAACAACTGCAAATGCTTTGTACACCAAAGCTAGCCTTACAGCATACACATTGTCGACAGTGTGTTTAGGGGATTTTGTGTGTAAAAGGGCCCAGCTGTAAGCTTTTAGTCTCATCAGTGTAATACTCGGATTCCAATTCCATACGGGTAACGTAATTGGACTAGACCAAGTGATAATGTTTAGGCCATAATTGAAACATTACATATTGGTTATCAAAGAAAGAGGCACAGTTAAAGAAATTAGAAGCACTTATTGTAACCAAGAGCATGTACGTGTACTTTTAAATAGGACTAGTGTTTTTCCTCTATTTAATGGTTTAAGTCCAGACCAGCACGAGGGAATATGGGTGAGGTCTCAATCTGCTTCCAAGTGACTTCAAAAGTCATTTACTTCTAAACTGACTCAATAACTAGGTGACCCAAACATGCCGTGTATTTTGTGTGTAAAAGCTGCTTTGCACACTCTTGTCGTCATGGGAGCCTGTGCCCGCATGCCAGCGGGGCAACTGCCAACCAGACCTGCACGTGCACTTCCCTTCCCTTTTGTCCTCCCTCTAAATAAATGACCCTTTGTCCTGTAAGACCTCGCCTCGTGTTCGTGTTTCATGGTGTCGCCCATGCACTTAGGGTCGAACCCGTGAGACTAAGTTAGAATAAAGAAATTCATGAGAAAGGTAACATATTATGCAGTTTTATAATATATCAAACATTAATATTTAACAAAATGTTAAATATATTTGTATTAATCTCTCAAATGGGACAGGCACTGCACGGATAGAACTGAAGTGCTGCTGAAATGCCATGTGCTCTAAATACTTGGGCTGACGAACAAAAAAAAATTATATTATTATTATTATTATTATTATTAATAGTAATAATATTTTTTTCTTTCTTCTTATTAAAATAATTATCTTTAATTAGTTATTTAGTGCTGATGCCATGTTCATTTGGCAAATCTTTTTTTAATTAATTAATTAATTTATTTATTTGCTTCTTGCTTTGTAGTAATGTTCAGCATGAAACAAAACCAATTCCAATTCAGCAAAAGACAAAACAGAATGTGTATTAAAGAGTGAAAGAGACAGAGTAGTTCTAAAGCAAACAAAAGGAATAAGTGCTTTGTCCCTTAATACCGCCTTAGATTCACAAGGATACAAAATCCTTGGTTCGAATGGGATTACAATGCTTACGTTTCTATAAAACATGCGTGTATGAGAAACATCAACAATTAAGCATACAGTAATGTGTTGATTTGATGTTATTTCAGTGTGTAATTACTTCTTTTTGTGTATGTGCAGATGTGCAACCAGGCAACAAATGATCAATAATTAATATTGCTGTAAATGAATGCTTTCCTGAGCAACGAGTACTAGTCTGGCGTTGATTCTCATGTAGATGAAGAAGGCAACCGAATGAAGCAAAAATCTCATTTCGCTTCAGTTCTGAGTTAAAAGGAATCAAAACAACATTGTTTGAGAGAGACAGATGAAAGGGAGAGAGAGACAAAAACACAGACGAGAGAGAGAGAGAGACAAAGAGACAGGTGAGAGACAGACAGACAGAGAGATAAAGAAACAAAGACAGATGAAAGAAAGAGTGTAAAGGAGAATACAGTACAGTATGATGTAGCTTTTGTGCTTGACTAATGTGTTGTGACCTCCAGTGACCTCCTGACTTCAATTAGGTGCAGTTTCAATTTTCATCCACTTGATGGCAGCAGGGACTACACAAATGTCCATTCCCATTTGTCCATTTGCTCAAACTAAAGACGCCATACAGTATGAAAGACTTTTCTTGATCGAGTCGGTCATATTGTGGCCATATTTTTATTTCTAGCTTTCAGGAATTTTAGTTACTAGTAGCAAAGATCTGGTCCTTGTGTTGGTGTGTTATATGTATGAGATAGACGTACAGAGAGACACAGGAAGTGAACGAGTGTAAATAAGGGATTGCATTTTTCATTCTGTGGCCAGGGTTCCTGGTTGCTCTTTAGGATGATGACGTTGGACTGATGATTAACGATGAGATTTCAATTTCTCTCAAGCAATCTGGTCAACTGTGACTTGATATTGACTCTCTCGTTCTCTCATATTCTCTCATGACTGTTCACTCTTTCTCTCCATTTAACCAATCATTGTTGGAAAACATGGTATTTTCAATAGCATAATGCTGCCAAAAATAAAATGAAAAGCCTCTAGGAATCTCCTCATTGATGCTGCTATAATTGTTTGCGTCCTTCGCTGTCATTTTAATGGCCTGACTCATTAATATGCTGCGGATTCACATACAGTGCTTTCTATTCACTCTGGTTAGAACATTAATAAGCATATTATTAGTCTGAATGGATGGTTGGTAATTAATACTCTTCAGGAAAGGCAGAGAGGGAAGGAGAGGACCGGCTCCAAAGGACTAAAAATACCCCTCCTATTTATACGAGCCGGAATTCTAATCCAGGCGGGATGACGCACAGGACGGCTCCATTACAGAGCCCAAGCATCGCTTTTCTCCTCCTCTCATCCCTCGGTTTCTTCTTTCTTCTACTCACCTGTTCGCAACTCTCTCTGCATCGCTTATATGACTTCCCAGAACTGCTAGTCCTTTTGAAGTTTTTCTTTCGGCTTGCTGTTTGATTGTGATGAGTTTGCACTGACCTCAACCTCCCTGTTTCTCTGCGTGACTTCTCTGTGTGATCTCATTTTCCATACAGGTACATCTCTTTCAGCATCTCGTCTGAAACAGGAAAGTAGTTGTCTTGTGGACACCTCATGATCTTGTGGTGAGCCTCATGATCCTGGCGACAGTTTACTGTATTGGTGACCACTGCGGCCTCGCACCTCCATAGTCTAGGCTTTGATTCGCACCTCTGGCCATGTGTAGACATGAGAAGTAGGCTAATCAACGTTTCCAAATTCCCCCGTGATGTGTGAGTGAGTGTGTGCGTGCTTGTGTGTGCCATCTGATGGACTGGCACACCGTTCAGGGTGTTCTGCGTCCCCTTGGATAGGCTCCAGGCCTCCCTGAATAGAATAAACGACTGTAGAGAAAGAGTAACTGTTAATGTTATAGCTGACCTGTGTATATTGTCTTGTGATGAGAATTGAGGGAGATTCTGGTCCACTGGTAATTGCTGTAAATATTTCACAATTGTCCATGTTGTGTGTAGAGATGCTTTTCAGCTTACCCAGGCTACTGTATCGGCTCAAAATATTATACTCTGGGCTTGGACTCAATGTGTTTTGACTCAATTATGTGCATTGGATGGACTGAGTATCATAAAGCCATCGATTTTTTTACATTTTTTTTTATTTAAATGTTTTTTTTATTCTTTGCATTATTATGTAAAGCTGTAGGTGGCTTGATGGTTATGGCTTGATGGACTCTAGGCTCTAGACTCCCCCACGACCCTGTTTACAGGATGAAACGGTATGGAGGATGAGTGAGTGATTAATATAAAACTTTTTTTTTGACAAAGATCATTGTTGAAAGCTCTATACAGATGAAGTTGAATTAAATTGAACTGAACGGAATCAAAACTGTCAGTCTTGCAGATTGCTATCTACAGTATGCAGGCAGAAAGTCTCTGCTGGAACTCTGTGTATAACTGTATTGCATTACCTTGCTACTGAATTTCCATACTGGAATTTTCATTAACCTATTACATTTGAGATTGTAATTGTGCTGGTAATGAAACTGTCTCTCTGACATCAGTGTGGCACAAGACTATTGTCTTGTGGAGATGATGACGATACACCAGCAACCAACAAATAAACATTAACCACTTCATAAATCTCTTCTTATTTACTCACTTATCATTATCTATACAACTTTATCCTGTATACAGAGTCGCCTAACCCCGGAACAAGGCGGGGTACACCCTGGACCGGGTGCAAGCCCATTGCAAGGACACACTATGGGCTTTTTTGGAAATCCCAGTTAGCCTATTCTGCATGTCTTTGGGAGGAAACCGGAGTACCCGGAGGAAACCCACCAAGCACAGGGAGAATATGCAAACTCCATCCGGAGGTTGGAATTCAACCCAGACCCTGGAGGTGCAAGGCAACAGCGCTAACCACTAAGTCACCACCCTGCCTACAAATCATTTCTTTCTAAATATACTTACTGTGCATCAGAGACAAGCCTTGTTTAAAAAAACCTTTCTGATTTATTTAACGCATTTTAACGGTCTACTTTGACATTATAATGAGGACGTGGACTTGATACCAGGATATTTGATCTCTACTTTGCCAGATCTTCTCCAGTTAGCCACTTTGGTCTCGCTTAGTGTGAGGCTACTTGTTCAAACTGATGTCCCTCAACCACACAGATGAAACTGCAGTTACTCTTAATTACCTCACCGTCTTACCGACAGATGAAGCATCTGATGGATAAATTGCCTTAATTTATCAGTCATCCGTTGGCTGAATCAGTGAAGCGGCTCCTCCAAAACCCCTAGCGTTCTCTGGGGCTAATTCGTTTAATGGAGAGCCTGTTTCATCCAGCTACTTTCTTTCTGCACTCTTTTTTTCTCAATGCTCCTCATTTCTCGTCTGGGTTATCAGCTCAGTGTGAGACAACAGGCCTTTTCACACACAGTGAGACCACAGTCATGGCATGGGGTACATTCCTATTTGGCACTTGCTATGGGGAGGGTCGTCAAGGTACTGTATGGATGTGAAGAGCATACTCTGTGGTGGGGTACATTATGCCTTCTCGTCTGATGTGACGTGCATACAAATATGTGGTGTAGTCATGTGTCATTTAGATTAATTTGGAACAAGACAAAACTGCACTGTAAAGTGTGACAGTGGTACGTCTTGCATAAACATGTTGTCTATTTATTTTAAGAAAAGAATTTATGCATGTATGAACAGAAGAGAGACGAATTGGTTTTCCATGTAGGCTAAGAACACTGTTGAACTTGGGCGGGTGAGGAGAGTGGGGGGTTGCCTCCTAGGGTTCCCGCTTGGCAGAGAAAATGCAATAAAATGCCCTCCAGGGTGCCCTTACAGTGAAGAACATGTGACGTGTTCTAATGGGTGGGAAATACTGTAGGGAAGAATTGGTGAAGAAATGCCCTCTAGGGTGCTGCTCTGTGCATGAAAATTCGATGATATGCCCTCTAGGGTGCCCTTCCAGTGGAGAAAATGAGAAGCAGTGCCCTACAGGCTGCCCTACATGCAAGAAAATGAGATGTGTCCTTAGGTGCCCTTATTATGTGCAAGACTCTCCAGGGTGTGTACTGTAGAGATGATTTATTTATTTTTTTTGCCCCTGCCTTTCAGCCGATCAGACAAAAACGTTACAGTATCTGTTAAGGGTTTTACAGTAATGTAAATAATGAGCCAAACTGCTTTCTCTAACATTTTCTCCTTTCCTTCTCTCCTTACATTCTGCTCTGTTTTCTTGCTCTCTTATTTTTTTATCTTCTTTTGTATACAGTATACTGTATGTGCACACACTGTTTTTCTCCCAACTTTCTCTTCCTTTCTTCCTTCTTTCTGCATCATTTGTAGTTTTTTGTGTCGAGTAAAATGGAGTCGACCTGCTTTGTAACCTGCAGGTTTCCACCTGAATCACTGAGCTCAGTCCAGACCTAAGTGACCATGTGAGTGTGTGCAATCATGCACATCACACATATATGAGAGAGAGAGAGAGAGAGAGAGAGAGAGAGAGAGAGAGAGAGAGAGAGAATGGGTGCATTTAGTTTGAAAATGAAAAGGCTGTATTTTTTGACAAAGAATGCAAAATCCTCCAACACCAGAGGATCCCACAAAGCAAACACTGTGACAAATGTGCTCCTGATGGTCCAATTATGTACAACAAATATGAAATTTGGAACGCTTAAGTTTTTTTGGAGACCTAATTCCTCACATTATTTCATGCTTGTATTTGCATTTCGTTCTTTCCATTGTGAAGTGGAACTAGAACAATAAAATAAACAAGACAGAACACATTAAACACTTTATTTTATGTAATACTGAAAGAACCACACACACAACAAAATGCATATATACTGTATGTGTGTATGTATATACAGTATATGAACATGCACTTTAACAGTTTTTGTAGTGTTATGCTTTCTCTAAAGATGTCACCAGTCGTTGATGCTATCATGTAACCATCAGATGAAAGGAATATATGTTTCATCTTAAAGTATGTATGCATTTTTTTGAGCCCCTCTGTATAGGGCTGTGAATATTAACATGGTCCAGAAATTTTAACTCATTATGACCCTAATGACTTCCTATAATTGCAGCACATTACCTGGCTGTGTGTGATAATGGCATGTTTAGTGTGAATAATGAGATGACTGAGGAAACATCAGCATGTGGGCTGAACAACAAGTTATATTATAAAAAGCTTCTAGATTAAATTTTAGATAAAACCAAGGCCATGTGCTTAAAGCTACCTTCAGGGGGTTCAAGCTCCGCCGTCCGTGCAGTGCCTGTCCCATTTGAGAGATTAATAAAAATATATTTAACATTTTGTTAAATATTAATGTTTGATATATTATAAAACTGCATAATATGTTACCTTTCTCATGAATTTCTTTATTCTAACTTAGTGTCACGGGTTCGACCCTAAGTGCACGGGCGACACCATGAAACACGAACACGAGGCGAGGTCTTACAGGACAAAGGGTAATTTATTTAGAGGGAGGACAAAAGGGAAGGGAAGTGCACGTGCAGGTCTGGTTGGCAGTTGCCCCGCTGGCATGCGGGCACAGGCTCCCATGACGACAACCTCTCCTGCTGAACCCGAGCCAAGACCAGCCCCTCCCAGCTCTATCTGGGCGCGGCCTCAGGCGGGAGTCTCTCCTGGACATCCGTCGGCTGGGCGGTTTTCCCGGCTGGGATCGGGAGCCCTAACGCAGTCCTCTCTGCAGCCTTTCCACTTCGGCGGCAGGGATACGAAGGCGGGCTTGATGCGGAAGTGAAGGTGCTGCAGGAGCTTGCGCAGCTCGTTCACACGCTGTCCTCTCGCGGAGATCAAAGGGGTGGCATTCCCCCTTTGGGGCGCATCACATTAACCCGCTCGTGTGCCACTGTCTTTTAAACATCCACCGCGTAGCAAAAATCCAGCTTCCCAACTGTCAGACCCCGAGCTACACTCCCCGCTGTGTTTCATAGCGCAGGGAGAAGCCCGGGATCATTAGCGGCAATAGCTCATCAGCCGTGCCTGATTCCGCGGCCCTGCTCCTTCACATACCTAAAGGGGGGAGGCTGCCTAACTAGTGAGCTTCGGCGTGAGTGAGGAGCGATAGTAAATTTGGCCGCGGCATACGTACAAACGAGGTCCGTTTCCAGGGCACGTTCTTAAGTCGGATTTGTTCATTAGTCGGGGAGGAAGTGAGTCTTATACACCTTTTGGTAGAAATATACAATATAAAGCATACTAATTCACTTGACTAAATCTGTCCCCTTTCCCATCATGTGGCTAAAAACAGTAACTAAGGAAATGACTATCCCAGGGAAATATAGTCTCTACCCCTTTATATCTTGCCTAGCGGAATCCGGGACGTGAATTTCCCCATAAAAACTAATGGAAACTCCAGTGATTCGTTCTACAACCGAAATATACAGTATATATGTTTTTGAAGCTGATGTATGATGATTATATGTGTGGCAATTCATATATACAAATTCGTAACTTGATTATTTGTCGTCGATTACCTGTGCTCAAATGCATTTAGGCAATCACAAAAATCATGCTGTACACAACTCTATAAATCCCCTTCTAAAGCACTCCTTAATCGCAGTTTGTGGTCTCTTATTGCACAGTTGGTGGTCTCTCATTGCACAGAGCGTTTTTGGAGATAACACTACTGTATCGACAGGGCAATGTGCACAGATGGATGAAAAAGTTTAATGAACGGGAAACCAGGATTGAAGACGAGCCACTCAGTGGGAGACCATCAACTGTGATACAGGGCATTTTAAAAGAACAATCGTGAGTTGGGTTCAGCAGTGGCGCAAATGCATTGCTTGTGATGAAGACTATTTAGAGTAGTACCTTTTTGTATAGAGGAAAAGTAACTCTACTAAAATGTGTAATTTGCTAATGTGAAGAGTTACTCTAGCAACAAGTGTAATTTCTCTGGCTCTGGATAAGAGCGTCTGCCAAATGCCTAAATGTAAATGTAAATTTGAATTGACATGCAAGTTTATATGTACAGTAAATAAATACTGTAAAATGTTATGCCCACATTGGCATTACTACACAGGAACTTATAAGTTGGACAAATAATCTAATTCTAATTATAAATCTTGGTTTTATTTACACAAGAAAAATGTGCATTCATTAATACGGTGGAGTTTTCTGTAAGGAAATTGTTAACATTTATCAGAATGCTTTTAGAGGTAAAGCTTCAAGCTTCCATCTTCAAGTGTTTTTTTTTTTTTTATTCACTTGATCTTTTCTGTCTCAACAGAACATTCACAGAAATTCTTAGAAATTCTGTCTCCTGGTAATGTGCATTATGCATAAAAAAAATCTAATTTTTAAAAAATATATCTGTTAGAACATAAACATCACTAAACACTGCTTTTAAATGCAAAAACTTACACTGTGTTAGGATTTTGAATCAGAAAATGCGACAAGTGTTTTTATCCTGTTGAACGTTTCATTTTTTTTTTCTGAAAGTGTAGTCGAGGAAATTCTCTGTCCATGGGGACTGATGACATCATTGTTGTAGATTAAAATGGCTTTGTTGAAGCTGATGTGATTGACAGGTTGGCGAAAGGCTGCTTAATCCTTTTGTGACTTCTTTTATATTTTTTCTCCAAGGAATAAAAAGCTATTACATTTTTCATTATGACTCCTTCAGTCTTTATTGGAGCCAACCGATATGCTGTTGTCGTGTGTTGATGTGTGTGTCCATGATTTGTGTGTGAGGCAGAGCGAAACTGCATCAGCATGGGACACAATTGCTTGGGTGATGGACATTTGCTTCATTACTCCAAATGTTTTTGAACATTTTTTTGTCTGATGGGTGCCTAATTTCAAGACAAGTATGGCAGAATTAGGGCCTGCCTCTCATGTAGTATACGTAAGTGCACACGCATAGTAATTAGGGACAGACTGAATAAAGATGGGACAGAAGGGAAGGGGGTGGGGAAACAAACTTTTCTGGTGTGTCTTGAGTCTCTGAGAGGGTGGCGCGCACACACACAGAGACACACACACACAAATATAATTATTCTGTATATACAGTATGTTTAGAAATGGAAAACAGTGATCGGATGCAGTGCAGGATGATACCTCTCGGGAAAGCTTGGACATCTTTGCACAAAATTCTTTTATCATGTGCGCAACCCGTGACCGTGGACTGAGCAAAAATTATGCTGGGCGACTCACTCATGCCATGTTTAGCTGATAGCAGCAGCTTAGCATGGTGGTTTCTGGTAGCATTCCGAGAAGGAGTTCATGAACAGAAACAAAGTTTTTGGTCGGGAATCAATTATGTTCGTACTCAACCGATTTGTTTGTAATTACCAGAGGTGTCAAGTAACGAAGTACAAATACCTTACTTAAGTAGAAATTTTGGGTATCTATACTTTACTGGAGTAATTATTTTTCAGCCGACTTTTTACTTCTACTCCTTAAATTTTAAAAATAGCCTCGTTACTCTATTTTTATGATCAGAACGCGCAGCCCCCCCCCCCCCGGTCGCATGATGAGAAAGCGCACAACTTACCCGCCCCCCCCCCCGGATGATCAGAAAGCGAGACGTTATTGCTTTTGTCACCCCTCACTGTACTTTTACTTTTATACTTTAAGTAGTTTTGAAACCAGTACTTTCAAACTTTTACTTAAGTAAAAAGCTTGGGTTGATACTTCAACTTCTAAAGAAGTATTTTTGAACCCTAGTATCTATACTTCTACTCAAGTAATGTATGTGAATACTTTTGACACTTTTGATATTTCTTTATTTCTACATTGTAAAGCAATGCTGAAGGCGTCCAAAATATGAAATAATCTCCTTTGAACAGTAACTGTAATGTAAAGATGCATCTGCTACTCATGATCATGATTTTATAAATTTGAGTTCAAAGCATATACAAAAGTTTTCTTCCTACGAGCTACTGAGCCGAACTGAATGCTGGCTAAGTTACGCGTACATGTATGTCCGGAAACCGATCAAAATTTTGTATGTTTTTGCATTTTGTGCAAGATTTAAGGAAGACATATCACCATAGGAGCATCAAGAACGGTAGCAAGAAGAAAATGGAGCCACTTTCAGTTTAATTTTTAAAGCAACCGTGGCCAAGAGGAATCATAAATTAAGGTTAATTGAGGTTAAATGTCTGTTTATTTCATATTTTACTTTATTTACATGTCTTTTTAAAATGTTTTGTTTATATGTGCACAAATATGTTTATAGTGTGGGAAATTGGTAGTACTGGTAATAGTTTGTGTGGCTGGATCGGCTTATCTGCAATTACATTATTTTCTATGGGAAAATGCTTTACGCAATATGAAATTGTCAATTTGAAAGAATTAGCCTCTAGAACCGATTAAATTTGTGTCCGGAGGTACCACTGTATATATTTTTAACTATAACCTAATTACTGAAATTGACACGTAATTTGTTCACATACTGTATCTTTAATACATACGTGATGTCTACACAGTATAAACCTTTTCTTTTTACCTTGGAACCATGTTTTCCATACAGATAAAAGTGTGTGCGTGCGTGTGTGTGTGTGTGTAGACCAGCAGATATCCATATTGAACAGGTGCTTGTGGGACCAAACCCAGTATGAGAAAAGCTAAAAGTAGGGCATGATGGAGCACAAATCGGGTGGTGCCCGATGCTCCCAGCATGTCCTTACTAATATGGAACTCTCAATCTGTGCATGTCTTCATTTGTCCTTTTCACCTGTGTGTACGTGTGTGTGTGCGCATGTGTGTGTGAGGCATGTTAAAAATTCCTTTTTATGACTGCATTTTTTTTTTATAGGAGTGATGGGTCTGACGGGCCTTACAAATTAGTTTCCTGCCTCATGTGAACATACTTTACTACCCCAAATAAATCCTTCTGCGTCATATATACACACACACACCCTTCATAGACCATGATTATGATGTTTATTGTTTTAGCTATTTTTGTTCTGGGTGCGTAGCTAATTAAAGGAAGCATAATACTAACTCTAGCCATAAAATCAGCAATGTCGTTCTAATTAAATTTGTTTCACTTGCAATCAGGAATTAATGATCTTCCGCACAGATCCCAAAAGCTGCACTTACAGTATTCGCATTGCTCAGATTTGAACTCGTGACCGTCTCATGTGAGCCATTCTTTCACACTAAAGGTACCAACAGGTTTCGAGCCCTGATCTCCGGATTACACTACACCACTGGAAATATTACTTTAATAGCAGTTATAAAAAATAATAACTACTTGTATGAAATGGTGACATGGCGACACCTCCAAGCCACCGATGTCACCGGTCTTGAATCATGTAACTTTTAGTGTAAAACAACCTGCGAAAGCAAATTAACTGGGGGAAAAAAAAAAAGTTTAGACCAGACATTTTTGGCTTTTAAACCTGCTGCTATTCTTGTGGAGGCGGTTCTGTCACGATCTGTTAAATAAGGTGTTGCATGGATTTATAAGAATCTTGCGTGGATATTTATGGAGGTGTTACTACTACTACAGCTGTCACACTGATGGAAAAGGGCTTAAAAATGTGATTAAGAGAAAGGACTAGAATTCTGCTCTATGAGGTTAATGGTTCAATGAAAGTCATTTCACCTTGTCCGTGCACATTCTACACCTGTTTAAAGCCATTCCGAAAAGCCGGCCTTCATCTTTGGTGCTGTTTATGTGCTTCTCTGACCTCACTGACGGCTCGATCGTACCACAGAACAGACGATGAGGCTTTGGGCTTTATGTGCATCATCAAATGTGGCTGGTTGTCATGGCGACAAAGCGCCAGGCCCTTATAATGCTTGATGAATTTACTGGAAAAAAAAAAAAAGAAGTCAGTTCAATGTGTAATCTATAGAATATATCCACCTATAACAAAGCGTCGATAGAATTAAAGCTCCCTGTGTATACGTCCGAGTAAGAAAGCATTGCCTTCACCCATCACCATGACGTGTAAACAACCTCCGGGCGAGTTGTACTTTGTTTCGTGCCATTGGGTGCATTAATGAGCCATCTCGTGGCCTCTGAGCAGCTGTTTTTCATGCGGAAATGGTTTTCCAGCCATGCGCATCCATCTCTGCTTTCCCTCAACCCCTCTCAACCTTCCCCTGTCCTTCTCCTACTGTCCTCCATTACGTTATCGACCGATCTTCATACTAGTATCCTCATCCCACCTCTTACTTCTAAAGATCCCCCACCCCTTAAGAAAAAATGCACTATTTCTGTAGCCTACATGGAGGGTGTGTTGCTCCTAGCAACAAACATACTTGAGAAGCAGGTGACATCGTTTTATCTTTCCTCGAGGCCAAGTAAATATCTTTAATTAACCTGAAAGCACATTTTAAGATCAGCAGAGTGTGTACTTGATTTGCTCGTTGAACATGGTTGACATGGATTAAAATGAATCTAAATAGCTCACATTCTATTGTTGACACCGTTATGTCAGATTGACCTTGCTGCTTCTTTAAACACACACACACACACACACACACACACACACACAGGAACGACGAGATGTTTTAATGTCAGTGATTATTGTCCCACCTCAGGCGTATAAAACCATCAGTGTGTCCCTGAGACACACCTCTCCAACCTCAGAGTTATAGTAGTAGTGTCTAAAGGTTGTCATTTGTGTGTGTGTGTGTGTGTGTGTGTGTGTGTGTGTGTGTGTGTGTGTATATATATATATATATATATAAGAAAGAAAACAGTCCCAGGCAAAACATTAATATATTAAACTGCTATATTAATGTCAAGATACAAGGCGCATACAAGGAAGGAGTGTTGTAGCTTTTAGCCTGATAGCGTGCAGAGGAATTGCTGCTTCCTGCAATATATTTTCCTGAATGTCTTACATGCCATCTGGTTGAGGAATTAGCTAAAATGCCATCTTGAATGTCTGCCTATTCGCTTTACTCCCTTACGTTCCATATTTCTAAGCCTGAATGCCAATTCTCATGAAGTTTTCCCCAAGCTTTTTCGTGCTTCACTGATTGTACGGAATGATGATGAGAGCGGTAATGAGATGCGCTCGTTTCGTTCCCCCCCCCCCCCGATCAGCCTCCCCCTTTTTGGAACGGCAGTGAAAACCTTCAGAAATGATGAAACCGAGGTCAATCACATTAAGATCTGAATCAGTCCTCCAAATTAGCTGCAAGTCAATTGATTGTACAGGCCTTACAGGAGCTTTCTTTAATTGCTGATGAGAAAAAAAGAAAAGAAAAAGAACCCAATTACCTACTTGATGCCAAAGGAAATCAAATTTGCTCCACTTGTTCATAGACGAGACCATATGCTTTTCACGCTTGTCATAATTGTCAGGTTAAAAGGTCTCTGTAAGCATTTCATGGGAGACTTACTTTGACGGAGCAGATGCGACTGCGTTGTTGATGCCCTTGACGTCTCTCATTTAAACATTTCCGTGCGTTTTTTATTCTTCACGAGTTTTGCTCCGTCTTTCACCTGTGCTGATTGGATAAACCTTCAGCTGTTCAGGCCATAACTATTTAATTGACATGCATGACCACAAATGTTTTAATATCCCTTTAATCAGTGGAGATTCTAATTAAAGGACATCCCAAGTGCCTGACTATGTTAATTTTGCGCTCTAAGTATTTTTGAACAATGCTATATTAGTTGGTAGTCTCATCCAGACTAACACCTTAATTACATAAACCATTTAGGATGCCTTAATTCAATGAGAAAGCGTTGATTAAACTCTCGATGCTATAATCAATTTCGTCTTGGCTCATTTTACACAGTTCCCTAATTTGGTAGCCGGGACCATCACCCAGTATGTGGGATGCGATTTTCATTTAACACAGTCTTGTAACGAAGAGGACAGACTAAAGTGTCCTGATCCGGGTCAGCATCCCAGCTGTTGGTGAAGTGTACAAAATCTGTAACCATGACGACGGCTGATGCTTGACAAGGTCCTTCTTTTTTTTTTTCCTCTCCTAAGCTTTGACATCATTTATCCACCGGTGATTTTGCGTTAAAGCTGAGCTTACATAAGCGGCCGAGTAAAGCAAACTACAATTTATTTCTTTCCTGTCACACACTGTCAGTTTTTAGAAGCTGCAAGTCAGCATGTAATACAGGAGAAATAGCCATTTTGCTGTGCAATGACTTGTGTTTGAGGTCCATGTGTGTGTGAGATGCTGTATTAATCAGTGCTTTGCAAGCAGACTGGGTACTGCGTGTACTGTTTGTTTGCAATTAACACACAGGTCACAGTGATAAAACGGTCTGATGAATATCTGAAGCATCCGGAAGTTGCTGTGCTTATTTGTGCGTGAAGGTGAGTAGGTATGGATGTGAATTTAAGTAGATGTGCTTTCGTGTGTGTGTGCGCTGGTTCACCTGTTGATGTGACTATGTGCATCCTTTGGAAGTGGCGGTTGTGGCAAGTATGGTGTCCTTGCAAGATCTCCTCTTCAATGATCTGCGCAGAAAAACCCAAACACACACACTGCCTGGCCAAAAAGTCTCCACCTGGATTTAACTAATTACCAAATAGATACAGTACACACAGATCCTTCCATTAGATAATTACTGCACTGATTAATATTGTACAGCTGGAATCAAGTATATTTAACCCTAACTGATGCACTGAGTAGCTTCTCATTTCTTAAACAGCCGTATCAGAAGACATATTCTGTGGTCGTGGCAAAAAAGAGTAAAATTGTTGTCCTGCATCAAGCAAAGAAAACAACATCAGCAACTCGCTGAAACTACTGAAATTGGGTTAAGAACTGTCTAATGCATTATTAAAACCTGGAAGTATAGTGTTGAGCATGAAGAACAGAGTGTGGATCATTTGTAAAAACATTGGTCATGTGGTCTGATGAGTCCAGAATTTACCCTGTTCTAGAGTGATGGGTACATCAGGGTAAAAAGAGAAGTGGAGGAACTGATGACCTGTTAATACAATGCAGGATGGATCCATGCTTCCAGAATCTTGAAACTCTTCACTCTCACTCACCTTCTATACCGCTTTATCCTGTATTCAGGGTCACGGGGACCTGGACCCTGTCCCAGGAGGCTTTGGGCACGAGGCAGGGTACACACTGGACAGAGTGCCAATCAATCGCAGGGCACACACAACAGCCAATTTGTGATCACCAATTAGACTATTCTGCATGTCGTTGGACTGTGGGAGGAAACCGGAGTACCCGGAGGAAACCCACCAAGCATGGGGAGAACATGCAAACTCCATGCACACAGAGACGGGAATCAAGCCTGGTCAGGAATCGAACCCAGACACTGGAGATGCAAGGCGACAGTGCTAACCACTACACCACCCTGAAACTCTTCAGGCAATGTTTTTTCAACATCCCATATGAGTTTTTTACACTCGGCGTGGTCTCTTCTGCTGTATTCCATCTGCTTCAAGGTTTGACATATTGTGCATTCAGAGATGCTCTTCAGCATACCTCGGGTGTAAGAAGCTAATATGCGAGTTACTGTACTTTCTATCAGCTCATATACTATACCAGTCTGACCATTCTCCTCTGACCTCTGGCATCACCAAGGCATTTTCACCCAGAGAACTGTCACTCACTGTAGAAAAAATCCCAGTAGATCAGCAGTTTTGGAAATACTCAGACCAGCCCGGGTGGCACCAACAATCATGCCACTTAAAATCATATACAGTATATTCTATGTATTTACAGTGGTGACCAAAAGTATTTTTGACCCGTGCCATGAATTATAGTTCATCCTGTGCACAAAACAGGTGATGTCCCTACCAGGCTGAGGAGTCGTTCTAATTAGGATGAGAACAGTTTGTATTCAACTATGTATGGGGTGAAAGGTCATATCTCCCCTCTCAGCCAAAGGCCAGCAGCCTGCCTTGCTTTGGGAAGGACAGCAGATGGGCTTTATTTACAAATCTAATGGTCTTTCAGCCTTGCGTTTCTAGCTTCTGTGCTCTTGTAGCATCTTTCTGATAGTAGCCGCATGAATGCAATGTCCTTAATAATGTCATAAGCCATCCTGAGAACTCTGATGTTAAATGTTTCCTCCAGTGCAGATGATCCTGTTTCCGTGATACAGTGGTGTGAAAAACTATTTGCCCCCCTCCTGATTTCTTATTCTTTTGCATGTTTGTCACCCAAAATGTTTCTGCTCATCAAACACATTTAACTATTAGTCAAAGATAACACAAGTAAACACAAAATGCAGTTTTTAAATGAGGGGTTTTATTATTTAGGGAGAAAAAAAATCCAAACCTACATGGACCTGTGTGAAAAAGTAATTGCCCCCTGAACCTAATAACTGGTTGGGCCACCCTTAGCAGCAATAACTGCAATCAAGTGTTTGCGATAACTTGCAACGAGTCTTTTACAGCGCTCTGGAGGAATTTTGGCCCACTCATCTTTGCAGAATTGTTGTAATTCAGCTTTATTTGAGGGTTTTCTAGCATGAACCGCCTTTTTAAGGTCATGCCACAACATCTCAATAGGATTCAGGTCAGGACTTTGACTAGGCCACTCCAAAGTCTTCATTTTGTTTTTCTTCAGCCATTCAGAGGTGGATTTGCTGGTGTGTTTTGGGTCATTGTCCTGCTGCAGCACCCAAGATCGCTTCAGCTTGAGTTGATGAACAGATGGTCGGACATTCTCCTTCAGGATTTTTTGGTAGACAGTAGAATTCATGGTTCCATCTATCACAGCAAGCCTTCCAGGTCCTGAAGCAGCAAAACAACCCCAGACCATCACACTACCACCACCATATTTTACTGTTGGTATGATGTTCTTTTTCTGAAATGCTGTGTTACTTTTACGCCAGATGTAACGGGACACGCACCTTCCAAAAAGTTCAACTTTTGACTCGTCGGTCCACAAGGTATTTTCCCAAAAGTCTTGGCAATCATTGAGATGTTTTTTTAGCAAAATTGAGACGAACCTTAATGTTCTTTTTGCTTAAAAGTGGTTTGCGCCTTGGAAATCTGCCATGCTGGCCGTTTTTGCCCAGTCTCTTTCTTATGGTGGAGTCGTGAACACTGACCTTAATTGAGGCAAGTGAGGCCTGCAGTTCTTTAGATGTTGTCCTGGGGTCTTTTGTGGCCTCTCGGATGAGTCGTCTCTGCGCTCTTGGGGTAATTTTGGTCGGCCGGCCACTCCTGGGAAGGTTCACCACTGCTCCATGTTTTTGCCATTTGTGGATAATGGCTCTCACTGTGGTTCGCTGGAGTCCCAAAGCTTTAGAAATGGCTTTATAACCTTTACCAGACTGATAGATCTCAATTACTTTTGTTCTCATTTGTTCCTGAATTTCTTTGGATCTTGGCATGATGTCTAGCTTTTGAGGTGCTTTTGGTCTACTTCTCTGTGTCAGGTAGCTCCTATTTAAGTGATTTCTTGATTGAAACAGGTGTGGCAGTAATCAGGCTTGGGGGTGACTATAGAAATTGAACTCAGGTGTGATAAACAACAGTTAAGTTATTTTTTAACAAGGGGGGCAATCACTTTTTCACACAGGGCCATGTAGATTTCGAGTTTTTTTTCTCCCTTAATAACGTAAACCTTCATTTAAAAACTGCATTTTGTGTTCAATTATGTTATCTTTGACTAATAGTTAACGGTTTTTGATGAGCAGAAACATTTAAGTGTGACAAACATGCAAAAGAATAAGAAATCAGGAAGGGGGCAAATAGTTTTTCACACCACTGTATGTGCCGATTTTACCGCCTGTTGTAACGCCTTGTGGTCCCGTGCTGTGCTGCTCCAGACCTAGACGGTGATGGAGCGGGTAAGAATGCTCTCAATTGTGCATCTGTATAAATTGCTCAGGATAATGCTTGGCAGGCCACACTTTCTCACTTTTCCTAGGAACCACAGAGACTGTAGACCTTACTCTGCCATGTCTGTGAGGTTATGGATCCAAGTGAGAACCTCAAAGTTGTTAATGCTGAGAAATGTAAAGTGGAAAGAGCTTTCTGAAGCTGGCCTGGCTAAACTGATGGAATTCAATGTTGGTACTGTACATGATGTTCAGGAAGCAATCAAGCAGGCATGGTTTGAGCAAGTGACACCAGAGTACTTCAGACGTCTTTTTGACTCAGATGGATGCAGCAGGTTTGAACGAATAAAGTCATACTTAATATTGACTACTGTAAAACAATTTCATTGCATGAAAAACTAATTATTCTCATTATTTTGTCCTATCCAGGTCCTGGTAGTTAAAGAAACAGCTGCAAGGCTGCAGTCAATGTGGGAAATAGCCACTATTATTATCTGCATGACATCACTTCACCAAAATAAGCAACAAGTCGAAGTAGGAGACAGACGCTCCTTGCAGTCCACTTTCTGCCTGTAATTAGCCTGTTCCACTAACAGAGACCTGACACCAAGGGGGAAAAAAAACACAGCTTGGTTTTTCTCTCCAAATTACACAGCATTTGGATCACCAGTTGAGACAAGTCTTTTGAAAGAATTAGACCGATATCAAACCAGCAACCACATGCTGCTATGGAGAGGGTGCAGAAAACAGATGGGTACACATTGAACTCATGCTGAGACTTTCAAAGGGAAAGCAGAAGTCTTCCATGGAGCTTGGGTGGATGAGCTTTGTGTCTGATGGGTGAAGCATAGCAGCTCTGGATTTTGGCCTCAAAACTGGAAGGCTGGCACCCATTGAGAGCTTTAGTGAAGAGCAAAATTGAAACAAGAAATAGCCCAGGCAGCTTTTAAAGCACATTCTGGTGCTGGCTGTTATTTTGCTGTTTGGAATGATCACTTTCAGGATGATATTTCTGATGATATACAGTAATGACAAACGTATATTTAGCCAAACCTTCAATTTAAATACATGTACTTCAATTGGTCCCCTTTTGCAGCTACAGTATAACAGTTTCCACTCTTCTTTGAAGGCTGTCCACAAGATTTGGGAGTGTTTCTGTGGGAACCTTGATTCTGTAGAGCATTTATGAGGTCAGAGACTGATGTTGGAACAAGAAGGCCTGGGTCACAATCTCCATTCCAGTTCAACCCAAAAGTGTTCGATGAGTTTGAGGTCAGGGCTCTGTGTTAGGGCCAGTCAAGTTCTTCCACACCGAACTCATCAAACCATGTCTTTATAGTTCTTGCTTTGTGCACTGGGAAACAGACATGTTGTAATGGAAAAGGGCCTTCTGCCAAACTGCTGCCACAAGGTTGGAAGCATAGCATTGTCCAAGATGTCCTGGTATGCTGAAGCATTAAGATTGCCCTTCACTGGGGATAAAATGCCTGATTGAAACACCTGAATTCAATAATTTACAGGTTTGGACAAATACTTAGGTGGCAGGGAGGTTAGCAATGCGGCCTTGCATGTCTAGTGTCCAGGTTTGATTCCCGCCTCGTTGTCTGTGTGTGGAGTTTGCTTTTTCTCTCTGTGCTTGTTGGGTTTCCATGGTATACGTAGATGATGAGTGAGAGTGAGTGAGCCAAATACTTTTGTCCATATAGTGTAATAAAGTCCTGTAAATCTACACCTCTAATCCTTGTTATTTGATGTATATGATAAAGTTTCTGTAGTTAGAGCATTATTAATTCCTGGACTCTACTGTCGTGCATGTTGTAATTTCTCCTCATTGTTTTTCTTTATCATCACTGGATAACTACGAGGTGTACAGTATCAGTGTCTTTAAACAGAAATAAGTTTGGCAAAATAATTATAACTAATAGGTTTTCCACCATGGGAAAGTCTTCAGGACAGAGGACTTCATACGTACATTTTTGTGTAACATGTCAAACTGCATTCTGTCTTAACTTCAAAAAAGATAGAGAGAAAAGGTAGTACGTACTACATCAGCTTTAGTCTCTACCACTTTTACATTTCCCTGTAGAGGTAGACCTCCAGATCTTTTCTGATGTAATGGAGACACTGGGCCATTATACAGTAAATGAGGAGGGGAACTCATTTCAGCCTAATATGCCAGTCCATCTGTGGCTGATCTGTGTGCTGGAGGAAACGACATCATGCTTCATTACATCTGCAGGTTCCTCTCTCTCTCTCTTGCCCTGCTCTTGTCTGTGTGTAGAAAGCATAAAGAAACGTCTATTAGTACTTCTTTGAGGCAGTCACTCCATTTTGAGTTCTAGAATCATTTATATTTTATGCATATGAACCACTGTATCATAAACGTTAGGTTATTATTAATGGGTTCATTGAAATATGGCATTGACCATGTAACAGCTCATTGAGATTTGTGTAAAGCATGCTCCGCATAATAATAAACCGATTAAAAAAAAAGGTCTTGTTATACTGTATACTGTAACTAAGCTTCACCCTAAACATGCACCACATACAGTACACCAGTAAATTAATACATAAACATACAAAAGCTGTACACTTCATGGTGATAGTATAAAAAGGACCTTTATTTATTATAGTATTTGATACTATACTATAGTATTTGAGTTTGTGTAAGTGCACCAGCTGAGCTCTTTTGGAGTTACAAAAACAGGCAACACATATTGTGACGCTTGCTGTGCAGTGCCTGGGATACGCACTGATTGTGATAATCTTCCACAGTTCTTTTTCAGTAAGCTCATCCTTGGCCTGGGAAGCAGCAGACTGTCTGCAATCTCATGGCCTTTTCACCTCATTAGAGAGATTAAGTGTGTGCTACTGCACCAAGCCAAATCCACACTTGGTCCAGAGTTTCGGCCCCGCAGGGTCAATGATAAATCAGTGTTGGGTTTGGCCCAGGCAGCCAGAGGGCGTGTGAGTACTGGCTGATAGATAGATTGGACTGCTTTGGAAATTGCACCTCCAGAAATTCAGTACAAAATCCGAAAGTCCACACTTTCCTTTAAAAGGAATCAGACATCAGAGAGTGCAGTTATATTGTTATTTGACACAAACTGAATATTGTTGCACCAGCTCAATATGTAACCAGCTCTGATTAATAATACTGATACTGACCACTTTCAAATAGGAGTGTATAGTTGAAATGAATTCATTATAATTCAAATACAACTGAAATAATTTTTTGTGAAGCAGAGAAAATGATCTAAACCACTTATCCTGTGAAGAGTCATGATTAAGGAGGGCATACTTGATGGGCAATTCTGGAAATGGCAATCAATTATTGACAGATTGGACTGTGGGAGGAAACCCTAATACCCGATGAAAACCACCAAGAACAGGAAGACCATGCAAAATCCACACACAGAATACAGAGAAGATTCAAACCTCTAGACCAGACTCTTTTCCTGTTTGTTTGTCTTAGCATTATAACCTCCATGATATATGATTTGATGCCGTCTTAATATATTTAGAAAATGCTTTCAAAAAAATTATCCTTTCTACAATGTTACGGTGTTCAACAATGGTGATGTAACTGGTTATAAATTTCACATTTTGGCAGGTTAACCGAATAAAAATGGAAATCAAATTTGGGTCAGATTTTACATAAATACAAAGCTGAGTTTAAAATACAAATCTGATCTGGGTCACAATATCAGCATTTTGAGTCGTGCTTACAATGTAAATGCAGTCAGGGATTTCTTTGTTTTTGGGGGATTGTGTTCTGATTGATGTTCTGAGTTTTTAACAATATACATTTACTGTTTCTGTGTGCATATGTATGTACTGTACAGTATATATAGTGGCACAGTGGCTTAGTGGTTAGCAGTATCACTTCGCACCTCCAGGGTATGGGTTCAATTCCCACCTCACGGGCTGTGTGCATGGAGTTTGCCTGTTCTCCCCAATAATTGGTGTGTTTCTTCTGGGTACTCCGCTTTCCTCCCACAGTCCAACAACATGCAGATTAGGTTAATTGGTGAACGCAAATTGATGGAAGGTCCTACCATGGTTGTAAAAATAGAAATACAAATGTAATTACCATTGGTCTCCACTGTTCCTAGTTGGACTATGGAGGTTACAACTGTACATATACTAATGATTTACTTTATTAGGAACCAGAAAGTAAACATGGCAACAGCACAATTTCAGAAACTGCTTATGTGCTTGTACAGTAGTGTCTATGGGTTTACGCAAAATGGTGATAGAAAAAAAAACAGTTGGTAACTTAGCCAGGTACAGTACAACATCTTATGGTTTATTCTAAGCTTGTGGTAATTTAAATAAGCACTCTAATACAACCATGCTGAGCAGAAAACCATCTCAGAACTCATATCATGTCAAACCTTAAGGAATATGTGCTACAACAGGAGAAGACCACATTGGATTCTAGGAATCTGAAAAGAATCATTGCTTGATGTGTCTGACGCACTTCGGTATATAAGTTACTGGCCTGGGGAGATACCACACAGCATGCATGATTATTGTGTCTGATGATTTCTGTTTATTATCAGCACAAACTGCATATTTAAACCTTTGGCCAGACACCCTGTCACATACATTTCATTACATCAAAAGAACAAAACTCATTAACATGTTCCGGCAAGAACAAAGAGAGGACGTCATATGGGGACCCAGAGACAGACAGATGATAGGAAGCACATACTGTAGGAAGCATTACCAGATAAGGAGAGAGGGAGCACAAAAAAGGGGTTGTTTTTATAGACAAAAGAGCCATGAAAATGTGCACACATCAGAAACCCCTAACAAGCACTGGAAGATTTCAAGGTAATGCAAAACACATTACCCACAAATCTTCTATTCTTCCACTCTTCTCTTTTGATTGAATATGATTGAACTCCTCCAACCATGTACAGTACAACACACTGTTTTCAAAAGGTCTTGGCAACTGTAAATAAAATATAAATGAATTTGTATATCCAGTTAATTAACTAGTTTTAGTTTTACATCATCTTGCTTTTTACTTTCTCATTTGTATGTACAGCTAGTGCCTCAAAATCCCATTTTTGCATGTATGTTATTTAATCTCCCCAAATCTCCTTATATGTATTTGAATGCATATTGGTTGTCAAAAATGGCTTGATATGGATGCAGTTACTGTACACTCAGACGTCTCCGAATTACCAGAAATGGGTAATAATCCATGTTTACGATAAGTCTGTTGCTAAAGACGGATTAAACAGCAGGGAAAATGACAATGTGAGAACATTTTCCTGGAAACCCATAGACTGTCTAAGAAATGAACAAACCTCCCATGATGTCACCCACAGGGTTTCTCGAAAGCAGTTTTAAAGCCCAACTGTGGGAGGTCTGGTCATTGTATCCTGTGAATGTCTTTAGCCAGATGATCACCCGGAGCTGGTCAGTTGTGTGGTAATAATTGGTTCATTCTGCATTTTTAAATGATTAAAAAGGTAAAAATGAGTCATCCAGTGGAAACGATGCATGCTCTGTCTTCTGGAAAAATCTCTGTCTCTCACTATTAAATTATCTAATTTACAGTACATTATTCTATTACTAGCAGTACTGTGATCATCTTATATAGCACTTTATCTTGTATACAGGGTCTGGAGCCTATCCCAAGAAACTTAGGGCAGGGGAATCTCAGTGGTTAAGTCGTTGGACTACTGATGGGAAGGTTCCAGGTTCAAACCCCAGCCACTATTTGGCACTATAAGACCTTTAATCCTCAACTGCAAATGTAAAATGATCTGCGAAATGCCATTATGTAAGGAAAAGTAATGCAAGAGATTAAGGCGGGATACATCCTGGACAAAGTGTCAATCCATCGCAGGGCACACACTTACACACACTCATTAACACACTACAGGCAATTTGTGGTCATTTGACAATAGGCCTAATACGCATCTTTGGACTGTGGGTGGAAACCAGAGCAACTGAAGGAAATCCACCAAGCATGCAAACTTCACGCACACAGACCTGAGGTAGGTAGGAATCACATAGCCACTGTACTGCCATATTGTGATCGCACAGTGGTCTATTTTACATAGTAAAATAAATTAAACTAAACAGAAAAGGTTCTCCGCCAGAACACAATTACTGTAATTGTCACCACTGCCTAACTACAAGTAACTACAATTATGGGGCAGTTAACTTGCATAATTAGCTCAACTAACACCTAACAAACATTAATAAATTTACTTATAACAAGGGATTATTGGGCTAGAATGAGTCAAATGAATAGCAGTGTGACGGTTGACCCCTAGAGGGCGCCTAACGCCCGTTTTTGGTTTGTGTTTTGTAGTTCGTCTTAAGTTTCGTTTTTGACTTCATTTCCCAGTTTGCACCTCGGTCAGGTGACGTAGAAGCTCACCTGAACCGAGGGAAGTTAATTTGATGAGTATGTTTATGTTTGATTATAAATAGCCTGGCTGAACTCCAGCCAGGCGTCTAGCATTAGTCGTTTTAAGTTTAGTTTGTGTTGGAGGGATTTTGCTTGTTTTATGCTTTTGTTTGAAAGTAAAAATAAAGAACTCTGTTGAACCGTCAGCTCGCCTCCGCGATCATGCCTCGCACTCACCTCCGACGCAGACACCGTAAGAAACGTGACAGAATGCTAGACCCACCAAGAGGCATGGCAGAGGATCTCCTCCTAGGGAATTACTTGGGAGGAGAAATTATCATCTCCAACGAGCTGGCGGAACTGCTGGAGGCCGGCGAGGAGCACGGCGAAAGGGAAGTGGAGCAGGAATGGAGAAACGGCGAGCACATCGAGCCGGTGAGCTCATGGGAGGACAGCATGACAGCCAGAGAAAGACAGGCGAGGCGAAGCTGGGAAGGCTGCGGACCCGTCATCCGGCGCACACCGCCGAGAGGTGTAGCAGCCGAGGGAGAGACGGGAGGATTCTGCAGGCAGTGGGCGGAACGCAACGAGGAGTGCATTCATGACCTGCGCGAGCAGGTGCTGCAGCTCCAACTGCAGTTCGTCCAGGTTCGGGAGAACCAAGCTGTAGTCCCGGAAGCGATCCCTCTCTCAGATCTGGACGATGCACTCCTCCCACGGCCACTGCCTGAAGGTGGCGCGGACAGCACACCGGAGCTGAGCACGGAGGACTGGACGCCGCTTCAGCACGGCGACGGGGTAGGCTTCTACAGGCAGTGGACGGAGTCCAACCAGGAGCGCATTCGTGACCTGCGCGAGCAGGTGCTGCAGCTCCAACTGCAGTTCGTCCAGGTTCGGGAGAACCAGTCTGTAGCCCCGGAAGTGATCCCTCTCCCGGGTCTGGACGATGCGCTCATCCCCCGACCACTGCCTGAGCCCGTCGCGGAGGAAGTCTGCGCGCCGTGTCTGCGCGAAGAGCAAAACGGCGCGTCCATCATCCAGTCTCCGTGCACGCTAGCGAGCGCCGTGCACGCTCCCACGCTGCAGTCGAGCACCGTGCACGCTCCCACGCTGCAGTCGAGCGCCGTGCACGCTCCCACGCTGCAGTCGAGCGCCGTGCACGCTCCAACGCTGCAGGAGAGCGCCGTGCACGCTCCAACGCTGCAGGAGAGCGCCGAGCCCGCTCCAACGCTGCAGGAGAGCGCCGTGCACGCCCCAACGCTGCAGGAGAGCGCCGTGCACGCCCCAACGCTGCAGGAGAGCGCCGTGCACGCTCCAACGCTGCAGGAGAGCGCCGTGCACGCTCCAACGCTGCAGGAGAGCGCCGTGCACGCTCCAACGCTGCAGGAGAGCGCCGTGCACGCTCCAACGCTGCAGGAGAGCGCCGTGCACGCTCCAACGCTGCAGGAGAGCGCCGTGCACGCTCCAACGTTGCAGGAGAGCGCCGTGCACGCTCCAACGCTGCAGGAGAGCGCCGTGCACGCTCCAACGCTGCAGGAGAGCGCCGTGCACGCTCCAACGCTGCAGGAGAGCGCCGTGCATGCTCCAACGTTGCAGTCGAGCGCAGTGCACGCTCCACCGTTGCAGTCGAGCGCCGTGCACGCTCCACCGTTGCAGTCGAGCGCCATGCACGCTCCAACGCTGTCGAGCCCTGCACAAGCTCCAACGACCAAGACACCTGTTCTGCCGCCGCCTCCCGGCTTCGAGGATAGCGAGCTAGCACGCCAGCAGCCGCTGTCCCATGCACCTGTTCTGCCGCCGCCTCCCGGCTTTGAGGACGACGTTGAACTGGCGAACGCACGGCACGCTCCAGAGTCGTCGTCGAGCGCACTGCACGCTCCAACACCGCTGTCGAGCGCCGAGTGCGCTCCAACGCCGCTGTCGAGCGCCGAGTACGCTCCAACGCCGCTGTCGAGCGCCGAGTGCGCTCCAACGCCGCTGTCGAGCGCCGAGTACGCTCCAACGCCGCTGTCGAGCGCCGAGTACGCTCCAACGCCGCTGTCGAGCGCCGAGTACGCTCCAACGCCGCTGTCGAGCGCCGAGTACGCTCCAACGCCGCTGTCGAGCGCCGAGTACGCTCCAACGCCGCTGTCGAGCGCACTGCACGCTCCCTCGCCGCTGTCGAGCGCACTGCACGCTCCCTCGCCGCTGTCGAGCGCACTGCACGCTCCCACGCCGCTGTCGAGCGCACTGCACGTACCCACGCCGCTGTCGAGCGCACTGCACGCTCCCACGCCGCTGTCGAGCGCACTGCACGCTCCCACGCCGCTGTCGAGCGCACTGCACGCTCCCACGCCGCTGTCGAGCGCACTGCACGCTCCCACGCCGCTGTCGAGCGCACTGCACGCTCCCACGCCGCTGTCGAGCGCACTGCACGCTCCCACGCCGCTGTCGAGCGCACTGCACGCTCCCACGCCGCTGTCGAGCGCACTGCACGCTCCCACGCCGCTGGCGAGCGCACGGCACGCTCCCACGCCGCTGTCGAGCGCAGTGCACGCTCCAGTGCTGCTGTTAAGCTCTGCACAAGCTCCAACGTCGCAGTCGAGCTCTGCACAAGCTCCAACATCGTCGTCGAGCACAGTGCACGCTCCAACGTCGTCGAGCGCAGTGCACGCTCCAACGCCGTCGAGCGCAGTGCACGCTCCAACGCCACTTCCCGGCTTTGAGGACAGCGAGCTAGCGTGTCAGCAGCCGCTGACCAATGCATTAGTTCTGCCACCGCCTCCCGGCTTCGAGGATAGCGAGCTAGCATGCCAGCAGCCGCTGTCCCACGCACCCGTTCTGCCGCCGCCTCCCGGCTTTGAGGACGACGTAGAGCTGTCGTCGAGCGCAGTGCACGCTCCAATGTTGTCGTCGAGCGCCGTGCACGCTCCAACACTGCTGTTGAGCTCTGCACAAGCTCCAACGTTGTCGTCGAGCGCAGAGCACGCTCCAATGTTGTCGTCAAGCGCCGTGCACGCTCCAACACTGCTGTTGAGCTCTGCACAAGCTCCAACGTTGTCGTCGAGCGCAGTGCACGCTCCAACGTTGTCGTCGAGCGCAGAGCACGCTCCAATGTTGTCGTCGAGCACCGTGCACGCTCCAACCCTGCTGTTGAGCTCTGCACAAGCTCCAACGTTGTCAGCGAGCGCAGTGCACGCTCCAACGTCGTCGAGCGCAGTGCACGCTCCAACGCTGCTGTCCAGCTCTGCACCAGCTCCAACGTCGCTGTCGAGCTCTGCACAAGCTCCAACGTCGCAGTCGAGCTCTGCACAAGCTCCAACGCCATCGTCGAGCGCAGGGACAGCTCCAACGCCGTCGTCGAGCACAGGGACAGCTCCAACGCCGTCGTCGAGCGCAGGGACCGCTCCAACGCCGTCGTCGAGCGCATCACCAGCCCTACCATGGCCGAGCACGTCACCAGCCCTGCCACGGCCGGGCACGTCACCAGCCCTGCCACGGCCGAGCACGTCACCAGCCCTGCCACGGCCGAGCACGTCACCAGCCCTGCCACGGCCGAGCACGTCACCAGCCCTGCCACGGCCGAGCACGTCACCAGCCCTGTCACGGCCGAGCAAGTCACCAGCCCTGCCACGGCCGAGCACGTCTCCAGCTCTGCCACGGCCGAGCACGTCTCCAGCCCCGTCACCCAGCCTCCTGGTCAGGAGGTGGAAGGTAGAACATTGGGGTGGGTGTCCGGGGCCTCCGATGATGCTCCAGAGGAGCATTTTTTTTTGGGGGGGTACTGTGACGGTTGACCCCTAGAGGGCGCCTAACGCCCGTTTTTGGTTTGTGTTTTGTAGTTCGTCTTAAGTTTCGTTTTTGACTTCATTTCCCAGTTTGCACCTCGGTCAGGTGACGTAGAAGCTCACCTGAACCGAGGGAAGTTAATTTGATGAGTATGTTTATGTTTGATTATAAATAGCCTGGCTGAACTCCAGCCAGGCGTCTAGCATTAGTCGTTTTAAGTTTAGTTTGTGTTGGAGGGATTTTGCTTGTTTTATGCTTTTGTTTGAAAGTAAAAATAAAGAACTCTGTTGAACCGTCAGCTCGCCTCCGCGATCATGCCTCGCACTCACCTCCGACGCAGACACCGTAAGAAACGTGACAAGCAGTACATTAAAACTTGTAATCCCCGAGGATGAATTCAGGAAAAAAACAAACAAAGTAAAACAAAGAAGAAAAAAAAACTACAAAACAATATGAAACTGTTACAAACTACTTTTATACTAATTCTAAAAGAAGTTACCACCTAAACACCTGGGTAATCCATACATGGGCAAAAGAGTGGAACAAAATGAGCCTGGGTGTTGGTTGAAACATACCTACTTACCTCACATTACACAAGTTAGCTAGCTTAGCTTTAGCCTAGCTAAAATCCTAAGGAGGCTAATGTTAATTAATTCATGTGCTAATGTTACTTCAATTGATTGAAATTGTATTGTCACACATACCCTACACTGCATCCCATGTCAACTCTTACATTTCTTGTGGTAAATTAATCCACAATGATTCCAGTTGGATGGTTAGCTATAGTGATGTATACTGTAGCAGTCAGCTAGTAGTTTGACACCTGCACAGTGGTGTCAAAAGTATTCACATTCATTAGTAGAAGTATAGATATTTGGGTTTAAAAAGACTTCTTTAGAAGTTGAAGTATCAACTCAAGCTTTTTACTCAAGTAAAAGTGTAAAAGTACTGGTTTCAAAACTACTTAAAGTATAAAAGTAAAAGTAACGTAAGGGGGAAAAAAGCATTAAGGATAAAAGCTTAGGCTGTGTCACGGGCCTATATACTACTGTACACTAACACCTCATAAAAAAAGAAAAGAAAAATGTTTTTTTTTTTGTTGTTGTATTTTTTAACGGCCATAGTGATTTGGGATACTGTATAGGGCAATTGAAAAAGAATGCATTTTATTACAATGTAAATACATTAAAGAACCATATATGTGTACTACTGAGCATTAACATGTTTCATGGAGAAGAAGATATGATAACTAGTTGCCTATAAGTATTTTAATGGTGCAAAAAGTCAAACTTATATATATAATTCCTGCTACCCTACTGGTGCTGTTACCTTCCTCGCTGGTGCTTGGTTGTGACATTTCGCTCAAATCTTGAGTCTCTATTACGGACATCTTCGTCTACTTACAGTATCACAACCTTATCAACCGAAAATGCTAATTTATTCAAACGTCCTTGCTGGAGTGTGTGACGTAATGTCATGTGCAGGTGCGATGGATCGTGTACCAACCAATAGGGTGTTGGACTGGTATGTTTATACTTCTCATCTGTAACGTCCTTCGGTATAGAAGAAAATAAAGGTCACATAGACAAACAGAGTTGTTAGCGAATGTGACGTTTACTTTTTTGTATGCGCATGCCCAGTGACAGATTACATACGCTACCTTGTCCCTCTCGACGTGCTTACGTGCTTACATTACATCATCCAACCACAATCAAATTCGCTCCATCCGGATAGCGCGATTTATCCGGATGTTTCTTTTTTTGTTTGTTTGTTTTTTGAATGACAAGCTGAAATAAAATAGGAGTAACGAGGCTATTTTTAAAATGTAAGGAGTAAAAAGTACAGATAATTGCGTGACAATGTAAAGAGTAGAAGTAAAAACTCGGCTGAAAAATAATTACTCCAGTAAAGTATAGATACCCAAAATTTCTACTTAAGTAAGGTAACGAAGTATTTGTACTTCGTTACTTGACACCTCTGCACCTGCAATACAGCTGTCACTCAAATCACAAGCCACACACAATTATGCATTAAGTCACAATTTTATTTAAATTAATATCATATTTAACTAATGAATTACATAAAATAAATATCACACCATACAGTAGTGATGAATAGGAAATCTAGTTATGGAGACCAAAACAGTTTTTGTACCAGGCTGCAAAAACATGTCTATTTCTATTGTAAAAAACTTATTTTAACATAAGGGTCTGACAGACATTGTGAATGGAAGCTCATCAACTGAAACTTAATCTCAGTAAAACCGAACCGCTGTTCATCCCAGGTGGTTCATCCCCGTGTCAGGATCTTGTTATCTCCCTGGACGTCACTCAGATTGTGCTTTTATTCGCTGATCACAACCTTGGGGAAACACTGGACAATCAACTGTCCTTCCCCTCACATTACTAACCTTACTCACTCACACTTCATAACATCAGAATAATTCTCCATTTTGCTCCAAACAGGTGACGGGTGCTTGTTCAATCCCATGTCATTTCAAGATTGGACGACTGCAACTCGCTCCTGGCAGGTCTGCCTCTGTGCACCATTTGTTGTCTGTAGCTGGATACACTTCGTCCCCTGGTGAAGTCCTCTCTGGACCCTCTTCAGTTTGCCTATCAGCCGTTCATGGGTGTTGATGACGCCATAATACACCTGCTACATCGCACCTACTCTCACCTTGACAAGCCTAGGACCTCCGTAAGGATGATGTTCTTTGACTTCTCCAGTGCCTTCAACACCATCCAACCAGCAGTACTGGGGGAGAAATTAAGGAACATAAACATTGACACCCGCTTGGTTTCCTGGATCATGGACTACCTGACCTGTCGCCCCCAGTATGTCCGACTAAAGAACAGTGTGTCAGAGACTTTGATCTGCAGCACTGGAGCTCCCCAGGGGACGGTACTGTCTCCGTTTCTTTTCACCCTCTATACATCTGACTTTAGATATAACTCAGAGTCATGCCACCTGCAGAAGTTCTCTGACGACTCTGTGGTTGTTGGGTGTATAGAGGAGGGTGACACCTCGGAGTACCAGTCTGTTGTGGATGACTTCGTTTCCTGGTGTGAGCGTAATCACCTACAACTCAACATCAGGAAAACAAAGGAGATGGTGGTAGACTTTAGGAGAAACAAGACCCCTGTGACTCCTATATCTGTCAAGGGGGAGATAGTGGACATTGTCTCCGATTACAAATATCTGGGAGTTTATCTGGACAACAAACTTGACTGGTCACTCAACACAACGGCACTCTACAAGAAAGGTCAGAGTCGATTGTACTTTCTTCGAAGGCTCAGGTCTTTTAACGTCTGTAATACCATTCTACAGATGTTCTATGAGACCGTTGTGGCGAGTGTCATTTTTTACGCGGTGGTCTGTTGGGGTGGTAACATTAAGGTGTCTGATAAGAACAAACTGGACAAGTCAATTAAAAAGGCCGGATCTGTGCTAGGCATGGAGCTTGACTCGGTGGATGTAGTAGCAAAGAGGAGGATTCTGTCCAAAGTACAATCCATTGTGGACAATCCTTCTCACCCGCTATACAGTGTTTTGGCTGAACAGAGGAGCAGTTTCAGCCAGAGACTGATTACTATCAAGTGTTCCACTGAGCGTCACAGGAAATCCTTTCTCCCAACGGCCATAAAACTTTACAACTCTTCGCTGTAACTCATACACACATGTATGTGGATTTTTTCACTGACTAGTATACAACAGGACACTAACACTTACCCTTTTTTTTTTTTTTTTTTTTTTTTTTTTTTTTTTCTCCACCTTCCTTAGTTAACAACTGTGAGCACCTGTAACCGAGCATAAGCAATTTCCCTTTGGGATTAATAAAGTTCTTTGAATCTTGAATGAATGAATCTGATCCAGAATACAGTACAGCTACATGGCCTGATTTTCATCCTTCCTAAGTTCAATACCCCACTTCCCCACTCCTTCCACCAGCTTCCTGTAGATGCCTGCATCAAATTCAAAACATTAATGCTTGGATACGAAGCTAAAAATGACCCAGCACCCACTTACCTAAAAGCACTTATCACAACTCTGATCTCACAAAATCCTTCCCAACAGTATTTGATTGATGGTACTCCTTACTGTAGTTATTAACCTAGTAAGCTAGTGTAATGTAAATAGTGTAATGTAAATGGACCTATTGAGATTGACTCACTTTTGGAGCAAGTTGTTTTTGGAAAGCAAGAAAAGCAAAAAAATCTGAAGAGTTACTAAGATATGGTTCAGGCACTGTATTATTTAACTGCATTCATAAATTATTCATGGGAAGTAGCCTTTTAATCTATACAAATTAACCAAAAGCTGTTTTTTTATTATATATTTATGAAGCACGACAGGTGATGAAATTATATTTTGCATGTATTATCGTATACACTATATTAGTCCTTGCAGGATTTCTTAGGTTGATAAATAATACCAGAAAAATCTGCCTAGATAAATGAAAGGACAGTTGTCTATTCAACACCGTCGTCCATCTCCATCTCGCCTTCTGTCACTCACTGAGTCTTTACAGGATTATGGGTTCATCGTGAGGGCAGGGCAATGAGCTTGCTTGACAGCTGATGAATTCATGGTTGTTCAGACGCATTTTATAAACCATCCATTTGGGTACGAGGTTGGAGATATCACTCCATTCATCACCAGGCGAGCAGTCTACTTTGATGGCCACCCACCCAGTTCCTGCTGAGAACACGATCTCAAGACGGATATAACAGTGAACGAGAAATGTGTTATGGTCAAGACTGCACCATTTACAAATTGTGTGTGTGTGTGTGTGTGTGAGAGAGAGAGTTGAAATGCATCAGCTACACACAGGCACTCAGGCAGATCATAGAAGTTTTCTTATGTGTATTTCTGTAACTTATTTCCGATCAGGACTGCCAGGTGCTTGATATGTTGTTATTACAGTAAATAGTTTAGTGGTTTAAATTATTCTCTTCGGCTTTGATGGAGCCTTTTATAGCAGACTACAGACAGTGTCGTCAGGGGCAAGCATATTGTGCGATCTGCGCTGCTAGCATCCAAAAATAAAATATTGCAAAACACATAATGAGTTCATTAAAATAGGAACAGATATATTATCCATTGAAATATATTTCAATCTTGTGTTTTTAAATACTTTTCTAAAAAAAAAAAAAAAAGCTAGTTCTGTTTTTTTCTTCTTTCTAGCATGAATATATTAAAGGTTAATTATCCCCAGTCAAGTGATCTGACTCCTAACTATGCAATTAATCTTGCCTGCTCTCAAGGGAAAATAGCTTGTGTGCAATAACACCCTGTCGCCTGCGTGAAGCCAGTTTTGCGTGACGCTGTAACAAATTTGGCTGGACAGACATACAGACATTCTAAGACTGGCTTTTGGTCCTCCAATGTATGAAACATAAAGCTATCATAAAATCCTGAAGAAGTTCTCACCAATGTACAGACAAAGTCTCACACACACACACACACACACACACACACACACACACACACACACACACACACACACACACACACACACACACACACACACACACACACACACACACACACACCAAGAAATTAAACTCTTCATTCTGTATTTCCAGCAAAAATAATATGATGTTGGGTTCAGGAGAAAATGCTTTACTTAGCTTTAGCTTTAATCAAATATACAAAACAGATGTTATGGATGTGCAAATTCATAAAACATAATTTTATCAATTATAAAGCAATAAGCAAAACATCACTATAGTAGATATATAGTATAGTTATTCACATTCCCTCTCCTAGGTGGGTTGAGCACGAAAATACTTAAATAAATGATTCAATAATAATTTAAGCTTATCAATAATGTTAAACCAAGAATAATCCACAGATCTATCACTTACAAAAATACATACTAACAACACCTTTTGAAGTTAACTTTGCTTTGTCTCTGGGAAATTATTATTTTTTGTTTTCGTAGTTTTCGTTGACTTTACAAGCTGAAAAGTTTTTCGGAGCCCTGCTGTAGAGATTAGAATAGAGAGAAGGGCATTAGTATGACCAGCTGGTGCCATGACCCAATCAAATTTGAGAATAGTGAGAATATTGAGAAGAGTATTATGATGACCAGCTGGTGCACTGACGCAATATCCAAGAGTGTTTATCACCAGCACTAGAAGGTCATGGCTGACGAAGCGGAGCTGATGCTCTGAGCCATGAGTGCCTTTACACACTGGTGTTAGAAAGTGAATATGAACATTGCAATGGTTTAGCAGCTTGCTTTAGAGTCCTTAATATTTATAAACTTCCCTCTAATATGTAACATACTGTACTACTGTAAGAAAAGAGGATTAAAAAAAAAAACGGAAAAACAAAACAAGGGTCAACATCTGTGATTTCGAATCGAGAGTACTTGTTTACTTGAGATTAAAAGCAGTTACTTTAAAGGATCGTTTAAATGACTATCTTTGTAGGAAACAAAAAGGGTTTCTTTAACGTTTTTGTCATGGTTTTTGTTTTTATGCTGTATGGAAAAACCAGTCACAGCAACAGATGGGAATAAATGTAGGCCAATTCGACAGAAGGAACAATTAAATACAACTGTTGTCCTATTTAGTTAGAATAAAGTGTCCTTTTTGCTCATCTCATGTTAGCATATCATGCATTTCATTTGATAATGTGTGCAATAATAATTTATTATATATATACACCATAGTTAAATTCAGTTAAGCATTTTTTTGATACCTGCACATAATTGTCCTATTTCAGACATGAATCTCGGACACGCTGAGAAAACTTTCCACAAAGAAAAAAAAGGACTAGGGGTGTTAGACTCAAACTGAGACTTTTAATTGTGCAGAATATCAGAATCTAACAGTTATCAGAGTAAAAACACCTTTATTTCTCTATATAATCCCCCGCTACATTAGTGCACTTGGTCCCAGTGTTTCACTAGTGCCTGGATACCATCAAGGTAAAAAGTTCTCAGTATGACGGAGCCATGATCGGTCCGAAACACTGGCCTCCCAGGAACTCCTTTAATGGCCCAAACATGTGGAAATGCTTGGAGACTTAGGTCAGGACTGTACAGCTGAGTTCCTGTAATGTGCAAGTGGTGTTGGTGGACAGTATGAGGTTGTGTATTGTTCTCCAAATACACAAAGCTTTTGGTGATCAAACTAGGAATTTTTTTTATTAAAGGAAAGGAGTTGAGAGAATATTATGCTGCACATCACAAATTAATACAGTTTCCAGTATGTTGTAATCCTTTACAATCATGCACACTTTAATCCGTCACCTTTTCACTCCATCTGTCTCTCCCTCGAATGCTCTCTACAGCTTTACCTGTCTTATCTTTCTCAAGTCTCTGAATGACTGTGTTCTAGCCTTTTCCTTCACATCAGCAATAAATCCGTAATGGGCACTATTTATTTATGGACTTGGGGGAAGAACAAATGCTTCATTCATCCACTGATTAATATGCTTGTTAAGATTAAAGCATTGCATTTCCCAGTCACTATATTTAACTTATTATTATACTATATACAGCAAATAACACTATATTTCCTATACATTACATTCCTTACTCATCTGTAAAACTTTGTTTCCTTAATTTAACCATTTTGCTATGGCCTGACCGTTAACTGACACTAAAGGTACTCATATGGGCATCAGCATATTTTGAATCCAGAATGGCATTAACCAAGCAAAGGAAATGATGACGCAAGGAGCTGGGATAGGCATGGGCGAAAATTGCTTAAAGTTAAACTAAAGAAATAAAGCAGAGTGAACCCGGTTATCCAATACCAAATATAAACAGAGAAGCAGCAGTGTCAAAAGATAAAGTGAAAAACAACTTATACAGAAACGCACACGCAAACACTAAATGCAACCAGCTCTGGGATCCACTCAAAGTAGGCATCCAAAGCCAGGCAAATACATTCTCGATACTGCTGAGGCTGGCCCCATATTGACGGCCTAAAGATTGCTGTGAATAATACCACTTACAACCCATGAAGACGGTTTTGGACCAGTTTGGAAACAATGATGAGGACTACCACTGTGCTTCAGACTTCCAGGGTCATGAGTTCAAGTCTCACCTTCAGGTCTGGGTACAGTACATGTACATGGAGTTTGCAGTTTCTCCTTGTGCATGACTGATTTCCTTTGAGTGCGCTGTTTTCTACATTCCCAAATACTGTGTGAGTGAGTGTGTGAATGTGTGAGTGTTCAGCGTGCCTTGTGCTGATTAAGTCTCCTGGGATAGGCTCCAGGCCTCCTGCAACCCTGTACAAGATAAGCACCATAAAGAATGAGTGAGTGAGGGCTACAGCTGCTGTGATAGCTCAAGTCTCCATCAGTGAATCAGTTCATATTAAAACAATAATGAATTTTCTGAACTTTCTGGTTACACAATTGCACTTTTTTTTTCTTTTACAGAAGTGTAATAATTATAATTAATTATATAATTGGATGAGCATGGATTCCTTTTTCATGGATGGTTGCTTGTAAGTTTTCTCCCTCATAGTGCCTCAGGCACTTTTTTCTTTATTCTTGCCTCTATTGCTTCTGCTTAGCTTATCCACCAATAGACAAGGTAATGGACCTAAATGACCTGTTCATTTGTGTTTTTGTGGGTTTATTAATGTTATGTTGGCATTCCAGAGCAACACTGTTATCAGTTCTGCTTGGAACAAAGTTCTATTCAAAGTTGCAAAAAAAGAGTTTGTAGAAGGATTTAAAAGGTTAAAGGTAAAAAATAAGAATAAAAAAATTATTTCAGGCTGAATCTCACGTACATGTCTGCATGTATTTCTGTATGTCAGTACTCTCTTCCCAACTTATTAATACAAAGAAATATATATAGGCTGAGTACTTACAGTACACCTTATTTATGCTAATTTGTACTTCTGTCGTCATCAGCCACATACACTCCCGGTTTGGTAATCAAACACAATTTTGACGTATGCGCAGTACACTGTCAAAACTTGCAGTTTGTAATCTGGCACAAAACTGCTCATAACTTCACATATACTCAACATTTTGATTAAATTTATGGTGTAGATTTAACTTCAGGCAAATACTGAAAGCCTGGCAGAGGTTCATTAAATTCTGTTCAGCGAATTACGGACAAAAAATGTTTGACTGATTTCGGGTCCTCCAATGTAAAATATCATTGAAAAATCAATGTACTGTAGCTGTCTTTTATTTACGTACTGTAGATATAATTAAAAACAAACAAACAAAACCACATCATTAAATAAGTAGACAGGGATATAAAAAAGAATAGGAGAGTTTGCCAGGGTCATCTAAACATGTAAGGCAAAATGCATTTAAAAAAGGCTTATGATGATAAACAAACAATCAAATGTTACCTTTCTAAAGACATGATTCTCAATCTGAAGTCCATGATTTATTATTTTTTCGGAACTCTCTTCATTAATTTTCAATTATTATACATGTGTTCTTATCCTAAGCAATTTTCAAAACTGCTTCGAAGTCTCCATCATTGGATAGATCCTTACCCTGGGTTACTAGGTTACTAGTCAAACACTGTTGAGAGGGTCATTCCTATAATTGATGATATGGGTGATTTTCATACAAATATTTGCCTGGTAATTTTCATAGACTGTGTTTGGTCTAAATCTCAATAAACAGGCAGGCCAATAAATAATGGACCTAGTGTGTTTCATCAGTGAAAAATGTGATTTCAAGAAATAGAAATTTCTGTGGCTCTTAATACAGTTAAAATTCCCTTTAAATGTACGTGTTTAAATGTTTGTTTATGAAATACATAATTCTGTAGTGTAGGAGTATGTGACATTTATTTTACAAAAGGTTAAAGATGCCCCTTTATAGAGTAAATCAGTTGCTCGTTTGTACCAATCCTGTTGAAATTTCAGGAGGAAATCAAGTAGTAAGTTGTTCCAGGTCTCTTGGACGACTCACGGCAGGTAAAAGCCCACACACTCTTAATGATGTTGTGATCAGGCTCTGTTCAGGCCATACCATCTGTTGCACAGCTCCTTGTTTCTTTGCTAAAGATCTTTATAATTAGAAAATGAATGTCTGAAATGTTCATTTATAAATCAAGTTCACACAACACTTCGTCTGTGTATCAATTATGTATGTGCATCAGTTAAGACTCATATGAAGTCTAGATAAACAGCTGAGTTCATAGTAATATAAGTATCAATTTGAATATTTATATCTTGTGGAATTTATAATATACATTTTTCATGAGGGTTATCTATATTTTAGAAATTCATGCATTCACTGTATTTTATCATTGATTATCATCTGAAACTCCAGCAGATTCCGTGGTCATGTGAGCTTGCTGAGACACCCAGTCAGACATTAATCATTTATCAGCTCAGTAGAAGCCACAAAGATTCCACACTTCACAGTGGTTGCGCTTCAAACAGATCTGGCCTCTGCCCCATGTGTGTCCTTTGGGTCTGAGAATATGAGAGAAGTGGAATGATCCGAACTCTAACATATGAAACTAAACCGAGCTGAAGTGTTTCTCAGGCATCTACGCTATACAACTTTGAAGGGAAATAAACATCTGAATTTGTAACGAATTTGAATTTGTAATAACTTGAATTGGTAAACTTTTCACTCTATGCCCACTACATTTAGTTCTTCTGGGCTCTGCAGCAATCTCTACATACCAAGAAATCATGATACCTGCATACAGGAGTCATATTTTCACTAATGAGCGGTCTTGAGACACATATCTGGTACTTGTCCTGCTAGCAGGTACATGTGGCTTTGTTTCACTTGCCTAAGACCTGCAAATTGTGTGTTTTATGAGTTAACAAAAACTGTATGACTGTCAGCTCATATTCTTCTACAGTAGATCCACTTTCATCAGTAATAACTTGTAATCATTCCCTGTATAATAATCAGTCTTACATTGTTTTGGTTAATTCTTCTTCACAACATTCCTACAATGCACTGAGGTTTTTGAGTTTTGGGCATTCACTTGTGCACAGCTCTCTTATGGTGCCACCACAGCATTTCAATTGAGTTGAGGTCTGGACTAACAAAAATTATGAAAAAGTTACATGTTGATCATCTGAGGTTTATTTGTCTAATACTAAGACCCACTATGATCAGATTATTTTTTATTATGTTTTAACATGAAAAAAAAACATAGTTAGAAAAGGGCCCACTAACTTTTACACAACAGTTATCTTATAGACAGGACATCTGAGATCATCTGAGGTGCCAAACCTTTTTGCATGGGTGGCATTAAAAATATTGTTGTTTCTGAGTTCAACAGACAATTTACGACTCTTTCTCGCATTTAGGTGCGCAGTACAAATAAACGTTCTTTTGAATTCAACTTTGGCTACAATTGAGGCGATTTCGCATTTGTGTACAAAAATGGAGGAGCTACAGTAGTACAGTAAGTCCACTACATATGAGTTCTGTTCTGAGAGCTTGTTCATACAGTAAGTCAAATTTGTTTGCAAGTCCAACAAACTGACTCGGTACTATTGCCCATACGCAGTATATCACAGTACAATGTTCTTTGGAATTGTGCTGATGGTCGAATGACTCATGTTAAAAAAAACTAGCAATATTTCACCTCACAATTTTCTCTCTATTTTCACTTTTGTCTCCATCATTGTTGGTTGCCACTTCTTAGCAGTATCAGCTTCATCACTGCTGCTTTTACACATGCTTCCAGACATCCTGGACTTGTACCGCATTTGCAGAGGATGCACAATGCACGCATGTGACAATGCACGCCAGACATGTGATCTAACTCCTGTGATTGAACTTGAATGCATGTTCGTATCTTTGAAATTTCATAACTCAAATGTTCATATGCAAGGGACATTATTAAGTAATCATCAAACTGGACTTTTTTATCTAAAGAAAAAGAAAGGAAAAGGCAGTTTATCCATTATTGGAATTTTTTTATCTTATTTGTTTGATAACATTTACAATACTTTTTTTCTCTCTTTTTCTTTCCTAGCTACTCTTTTTAATGTTACCAGTGCTGGCATTGCTGTGGTCCATTACTATAATTGCAAGGAAGGGTGCAAGGTGAAGTTCCTGTTTTCCGGATCATATTTACAGACTTTTCGACTCATAATAGGAGGCCTCCCAGCAGCCAGTGGCAGTAGGCAAGTCTTAAAATGCCAAGAAACAATCCGAGTGGCTTTCTTGGAGAGAAATTGTCAAAGCCTCCTGCTCTTACACAATCTTCATGACTACATCATTTCTCTCACCAGTAACTTCATGACTGTGTCAAAAGTTGTCTTGCTCCTGACATGGAGGAATAAATACTTCTGAATTACATGTCACAGGCCAGATACCAGATGAGCAGTTCAGACCTTCTGGGATTATATGTTAGGAATGACAGAAAGGTTTCATAATCGCTATGGAGCATCATGCCCTTTTCATGACTTAAGTAAAACGCATAGAAATGACAAGCTCTAAATGATTTTACAATGTCCAGGAGAAAATAGGCTGTGAAAGATTAATGATCAAAGCATGCTCCCAAGAGTCTGACTACCTCATTTCCAATTTTCCTCTGCATATTCCCAGTCTCAGACCATCTCTGACCTTTCCTTTATTTTATGTCTAAGCCTCTCATACTGTTTTCCTTTTCTTTCCCATCCTCTTGGCAGAATATCCATTCTCCTTTATTGTTATTTATTTCCTTCTGACCTCTTTCTCTCTTTGATGCTGGACTAAGTAAAGTGTAAAATGCTGACAGAGTGGTATGTCTTTGCTGGTTGTGAGCCACAGGTAATGCACTTCTTTTTGTCCTGTAATGTTGAATAATAGAGTGACAGGAAGTTGCTCCATAATACTTTTTGTTGTCTATCGCCACCATGGGAATGGGCCCATTCCCATGCCTCTTACCATTTTCTTCTCAAGTCCTTTCTCCATCAGAGGTTGTGGCATTTAATTTCACAATTTCCCATGGTTTTAATAATGCAGCAATTACAGTCTTCATTGCTTGCTGGCAACCTCATGGGTTTTTAACCTCGAAAGAAATCTTTTATTTTTCTCATGCTCTTCAACACCTTCAACCACAAGGGCCAGTTGCCCCAACAAAACTTAACCACAATAACTCTCAGGACTCATTCTTACATAAGGTAAGTTCAAGATAAATACTGGTTGCTGAAAAATGTAAATAAGAAGCCAAAAAGTTTACGATATTCATTTTAGCCTTAATGTCAACAACTTTTGCTTTAAAGTTTACAAAACACTGAAAACCAATTTATGAGTGGTGTTCAAGTCAAACCGGGACTTATGATGAAATTGCTTATAAATGAAGGAATTAAATGTAAATATATATATAAAAAGCTACGTTCTGGCTTTGATCTAACATTTACACATTTTTAAACCATTAAAGGAGTTCCTGTGAGGCCAGCATTTTATATGTGAAGCAAGCAGTTCGATCATGGCTAGGGCATACTAGTAAAACCTTGGGATAATGCATTACTGTAGAAGGGCATGATGTAGAGAAATAAAGGGTTTTTCTCATATAATTGAGTTCTGTTATTCTGCACAATTAAGATAAAGTCTCAGTTTGTCTTGAACACCCCTTGTACTGTATATGTTATAGTGATACAGGAACACAAAATGCCTTGCTTAGAAATATCTAGATACAGTAAGCAACTAACATGATAAAATAAAATACTTGATGTCTCATATTTTATATATATATATATATATATATATATAAATATATATATATATATATATATATATATATATATATATATATATATATATATATATATATAAATATAAAACACACACACACTGTATGTTTTTTTTTTTATTTTTTTTTTTAGAAAAGATCTGTAGGAATGAATCTTCCTAGAAAAACAGAAAGATCCGTATCTGATCCTACAAGGATCAAGGACTCCTTTAGGTGTAAAAGACTTTTGTAGTCAAAGGCGTTAAGATTTTATTACATACAGAGCTGTCAGAAAGAATCTCAGTGTTGCTTCGTATGATCTTCGTCAATAAATTAGAATATACAAACAGCCAAAGACTAATTATTGCATGTGGTTTGTGTATCTCATTTGTGCAAGCCACTGGAAAACATTAGGCTGTGATTAGGGATTTTTTTATGCACTATTCCTTGCAAAACAATAATGATTCTTGTCATTGCAATCCAATTATCCACTTCCACTCATTGCATTGGAAGGGTAACACCGGAGTGCTAACTCAAACTGACAGTATACCTCAGCCTCTGCCAACATCAGTGTCTTCACTCCACTCCCCAATATAGCACCTACTCTGTCCTTATCAGCGCAACTCTCGATCAGATAGGCCTGACATTTTCTACTGACTCATGCACTTATGCTCACTGTCCACTGCTCTGCGCATCAGAGATGACAACACAGATTGTTTGTCTACCAAAAGTTGTATTTGGTCTCTTGATTTTGGATGCTCATTGGCCTCCTGTCTTATTTGCTTTTAATAAGAGTCAAGACTCTGATAACTTTGCATTTTCCTGTCTTTTGCAACCATTCCTCTTTCGTTTTCTCTTTATTTTAGTCACTACATGGTTGTATTTTGAATTCAGGCCTTGTCCACATGCATGCAGCTTCTAAAAATCTTAACATTGCCATACACGTGATGTGTTTTGAATGTGCTGTATGTCCAGTCTACAAAAAATGAGTAGAAGGATTCAACAAAGCGTGCCAGGCCAAGGTAGGTCAGTGATGGCTCGAATGGTTAAGGCTCTGTGTTACTGATTGGAAGTTTGGGGTTCAAGCCCCAGCACCACTAATTTGCCACCGTTGTTCCCATCTGCTCCAGGGTGCTGACCCTGTGGTTTGACCCCAGATTCCCCCATAACTGGGGTATGTGCAAAGAAATTATTTCACCTGTAAGGTACATGTAATAACAATTAAATAATATGCACATGACAAAGTACATGACATAATTAAATCTTATCTCAGGTAGTGATGATATACTGTACATTATAAACTCCTTATGTCAAAAGCATAATGAATAAAGTTGGTGTTTAGGAAAAAACAGGCATCTGGTTTATTTCCTTCTTCTAGACCACAACAAATATACCCGACTAACTGCATCTTGTTCTCATTGACAAAATCCTATCCATCTCTCTCTCTCTCTCTCTCTCTCTCTCTCTCTCTCTCTCTTTTTTTTAAAAATCGAATCCATTGTTTGAACTGAACGAGTGGTCACGCACAACTCATGATGTGTTTTAACCCAGATGGCACAAGCAATGACATACAGTACCATTATGTTCGCATGAGGGCCATTACAGTCAGATAAAAGTCACTTGGAATTATGAATATGAACTGTTATGACATGCAAATCCGATCTAACCGAAAAATCTTAATTGAGCAATGTGCTGTCTTTTAATGAGAATGTAGCCTTACTGTTTAAGGTTATACTCCAATACAAAACCAATAAGAACTAAATCTAATAGACAAATCATGCCTCACAGTATGGTGTATATCTTTGGAGCAGTAAAGTGTGGACCCTCAACAAGAGGTTGTAAAAATAAAACAGAATAAAATGTAATTACAAAGACAAAAGAAAATCACACAACACACAGCATGTACTTCATGAAAAGCTAGCGCATTCATAATACCCCAAAAGGCATTGAGAGAATGCAGACTGATGCTGTCATCTCTATTGGTCTGAATGGGACATCATAGATTTTAAAAGCAAACCACTTACTGTAGTCGTGGACCTCTTTATTCAATTTCAACACATGGTAAAGCAAAGACTGCTTCACAGTGAGCTTTCCAGCTTCTGTGTCTAAGCCACACACACACACACACACACACACACACACACACACACACACACACACACACACACACACACACACACACACACACAAGAGTAGCCAAGCTGCTGACAGCTTTCCCAAGCTTCCAAGATCAAACATCAGCCCCTGTCACAAAACTAGTCCTCAATCTTTGCTCAAATTCATATCTAAATAATCATAAAAACCATAATGTCATTTTAACATACTTGACTTTATACCATTATATGTATGATTGCAAAAGAGTAATGATTTATATCCCTACTTTCTGAAGAGGAGGGGTTTCTTCCTCATGTTGTCTCAATCTTACATCTAGATTGCTCATCAACGATCGAAATCTACTGTACATTGGATGTCTGTAAAGCTGCTTCGTGACAATGAATTGAATAGGTCTGAAGGTATAAAAAACATATACACCTAGGCCAGGGAAGAAATTTCCAGATAAACGACGGACGTTAAAGCTTGAGATGGTTGTATTTTACAAAGCTATGAAAGCTCTCCACAGTCGGTAAAGGAATCTATTCGATTTAATAAGCAGGTTCGTGTGCCATCAGCGGCTTTCAGCACAGAAGGAGAACACTTTTCGGTTCTATATGCCTGAATTATTAAACCTCTATTACGACGAATGCCTCAGCAATTCATATTTCATTACATTACTACAGTGGCATAATTGTGTGTGACAGAATGAATTATGGATGAGGTTTACTCCTCATTCAATTCCCTGCGTTACTAGAGATGGAAAGCAGCAAGCAGACGGAGTGCCTTTTTTTTTTTTTACGCAACTTTCTTGGGACACTTACAGCTACCTGCATTCAGTCTCACACCGCCTCTTATGCTCCCATGAGTGCCTCTTTAGGAGATGGCGAGAGATTTGAATACAGTATATGGGTATTACGCAAGTAATAGTTTATTGTAGTTCATGGATTATAATTTATAACTTTTAGCTACAATTTTAGCCTACATTTTTTGCTACTACTTTTTTTTTTGCTTCTAAAAAAATGCTAAATAATTCTAAAGTTTTACTTTTACTGTGGCATAAATGCATAAATATAAATCAACCAAAAACAACACGTGATCATGTGTATCTGTGCTATTCCTTTGCCTGTGTGACCCATTTTCAAAAAAAAAAATTATTTTTGCTCAGGCATCTTTGTATAATTGGTGAAAAAAATAAATAAAATTCAGCTCATCACATATTTTGTGCTGAAAGTCCTGGTCATTCTATACTGCACAATCCTGAGCACTATATATGTTTCTATAATATATAACAGCAAAACAAGTTTTAAAGGCTATGTTTTGGGTCAATGTAAAACCTGCATGACCTGTTTACATGTACAGTATATGTGCTTATAGTTAGTTTCTTCACAGATATGGCATGTACTGTAGGTTTTCAGTAATGTGATAAGTGACACGTTGTTTTTGACTTAAAGTAAGTGTATATCAGCTTGTGGCCATCAGAACAGATCGGGACCATAAAGAACTCAAGTTTTGAGTTTGATTTCCTATGTTGGGTATTAATATACAGTAGGCTTTGTAGTCAGTGTTGAAAATAAATTTACCGAATACATTTTTGTCAGCACAAACACAGCTATAAATCAGATGAGCTTATTGTCAATTATATGGACTATGCAGACTGTGCAGCCAGCAGCAGCCAAAATTTAAAATTAAAGGCTGAGGAATGTTTAGAAGTCCTAAAATGTAATTAATTAATAATAATGATAAAAAAAAGTTATCAAGATATATTGCAGATGTTAACATTTTTCAAACCAAAATCTAAATGCATAAAAATCTCAATCTGGATTGATTTAAAGAAATATGCAGCAGAATATTTATTATGATTTAAATAAATATTCTAGAGCAAAAACATGAACGTGAGAAGCAAGAAGCAGTGCTGCACAGGCTGAGGGTGAAGGCCAGCTCTGATAGCTTCCTGTGATGTAGTTCCCATAGTTGATTTCAAAACACTTACAAGATGATTTTTGCCTGTGCCAGTATTTGCATTAAACAATTTTTCCATCATAGCTCTTTTTTTTTGCAGTTTCATTTCAACTTCATCTCTTCTACATTTTATTAATAAGATAAAGATAAGATAAAATAAAGAGACTTTATCGTAATTTGATTGGTAGCTCACAGAGACCAGCAGCAATAATAAATGTAAGAATAAACAAAAGAATAAACAAAAAAATTAACACAAGGTACAGTATTTGCACTAAAATGTATAAATATAACAATACAATATATATTGGAATGTACAGTATGTGAAGTGGGACCTGGATCTTAGTGCAAACGGTAAAGTGCAAACATGATTGAGGTAAGAAAATATTGCACAAATTATACTAATAGCTGGAGTAACCGTCCTGGTGTAAGGTTGTTGGTGCATTAGCAGCAGCATGGGGACGAGGGTCAAACTTAACACACTTAACACAAAAAAAGCCACTGCTGTACAGTATGTCCGAGAGCTTTGAGCCGCTGCGTCTGCCACCATCTTGGAGAAACCTCCAATAAATAAGTTATTAATTCAACGTAATAGCCACAAACCCCTTAAAACATTAAATTTTGCAGTACTATTGTAGGTCAGTGGTAAAATGTATTAACATCAGCTTGCATAAAGTCTAAACGGGCAGAGAGAAAAAAAAGACAATTACTTAACTGACTTCTACACACAAACCAAAACCGTGTACCTGACTGAGTAATAAAAATTTAACCACAAAACACACTTAATCTATCAAACTGTCATGATTCACGGTTAAAAGAGTCTCGGTTTTGTTTGCCTCGCTCTTTGATCTCCCGGTTTTGACCGCACGCTTCCCCTTCTGACTACGGCTCTTGTTTCACGATTTGGCTTAGACGCTGCGCTGACTGATCTCCCGGTATTTACCTCCGCTTCCGCATTCCGACCCCGCTCTTGTTTAACGTTGCTGTCTCTCATCTGCGCTTGGATTCACCTCGTTCCGCTACGCCCCGTGACAGAATAATCCATCCAGAGAAATGAATCCAGCAGAGACTGACCACATGAAACCAGCACTGGAGAGTCAAGGTGCACTTCTCGGAGCTCACCAGCAGGAGCTGCTCAGCACCAAGCAAACCCTCGCTGCTGTCATGACTCAGCTCCAACAACTCCATCTCTCTCAGGCACAAAGTAGGGGCCCCTGCACGCAACGGGAACCACGACTGCCTGCCCCCCCTACCTATGAAGGAGATCCAGGCACCTGTCGCTCCTTCCTCTCTCAGTGCACGCTGATATTTGAGCTCCAGTCATCCACATTTTTCACTGAATGCTGCAAGGTCGCTTACGTCATAACTCTCCTCTCAGGACGGGCTCGGGAATGGAGCACAGCACTCTGGGATGCTCATGACCCCTGCTGCTCCAACTACGAGCATTTCGCTAAAGAGATGAGGAGCGTGTTTGATCGCTCATGTCACGGCAGGGAGGCAGGTCACAAGCTGCTAAAGCTTCACCAAGGTTCACGTTCAGCCTATGACTATGCCATAGAGTTCCAGACCCTAGCTCTCTCCAGCGGGTGGAATGGCCGGGCCCTAAGTGATGCCTTCTTTGAGGGACTGACTGAAACGCTTCAGGATGCGTTGATCTCCCAAGAGCTTCCCTCCTCACTCCAAGATCTCATGGATCTAGCCAGCCGGGTAGATTCACGCCTCCGCCTTCGAAAGTCAACCAGACCCCCACCACCCAGAGACCTCCCACGACCTCGCTCCCCTCGAACTAACCCTCAGGAGAGACCCATGCATCTGGACAGAACCCGCGTCTCCAGGAACGACGACGACGCAGAGTGGATGGTGCGTGCTTCTACTGTGGGAGATCTTGTCACCAGCTCAAGAACTGCCCTGTAAAAAGGGGGCATTTTCTAGTCCAGCTGGGAGGACTGGAGGGTGTGACGCCAGGAAGATTCCCGGATCAACGCCGCCTGTTTCCAGTCTTCCTCATCCACGAGCTACGGACCCACCTGGTGCAGGCACTGATTGATTCAGGTTCCGACCGCAACCTGATCAATGCTACTACTGCCAAGACCCTAGGAATCCCCGCTCTACCCTTGGAGACCCACCTCAAGGTTCAGGCACTCGACGGCAGCCCGCTTCCTTCTATCACCCACAGAACTCCCCTCATCGGGCTAAGGGTCTCAGGCAACCATTTAGAACTTCACTGTTTATCATGGAGGGATCACATGCTACTGTTGTCCTGGGATTGCCCTGGCTAACCCGTCACAACCCCCAACTCGATTGGGTCAGGAACACAATCGTAGCTTGGAACCCGTCATGCGCCACTACCTGCTTGCGAGCTGCAGCCACATCTTGCCCCAGCCCTGCAGCTGTGGAGGAACCGCGAGATCTCACTGCCGTCCATTCGGAATACCATGATCTCAAGGAGGTCTTCAGTAAATCTCGTGCTGTCTCTCTGCCCCCCCACCGACCATATGACTGCGCTATCGACCTTCTCCCAGGCACCACGCCCCCCAAGGGCCGTCTATACTCTCTGTCAGCCAGGGAACGTGAAGCTATGAACCATTACATCTCGGAGTCCCTTGCGGCGGGGATCATTCGCCCCTCCTCCTCCCCTGCGGGAGCCGGCTTCTTCTTTGTGGGCAAAAAAGATGGGTCCCTTTGTCCATGCATCGATTATAGGCGCCTAAACCAGATCACGGTGAAGAACCGCTATCCCCTTCCGTTAATGGTGACCGCCTTTGAACTCCTCCAGGAAGCAAAGATTTTTACCAAGCTGGACCTACGCAACGCATACCACCTTGTCCGAATCCGAGAGGGTGACGAATGGAAGACTGCTTTTAATACCCCAACAGGGCACTATAAGTACCTGGTGGTCCCGTTTGGCCTGACCAATGCCCCGGCCGTCTTTCAGGCCCTCGTCAATGACGTCTTCAGGGATTTTCTGAATTTATTTGTGTTTGTTTATCTGGGTGATATTTTAATCTTCTCCCGAAACCTAGGGGATCACCAACATCATGTTCGACAGGTGCTGCAAAGACTGTTAGAAAACAACCTCTTCGTCAAAGCAGAGAAGTGCGAAATTCACACAACAACCACCACATTCCTGGGGTTCGTTATTGGCTCCTCAGGCATTGAAAGGGTTTCGACAACTTTTACCGTCGCTTCATCCGAGGCTACAGCTCCATTGCTGCCCCCTTGACAGCCCTGACTTCTCCCAAGGCGCGTTTCTGCTGGGACATGAACTCTGAGAAAGCCTTCTTGGAACTCAAGAAATGGTTCACTTTGGCCCCAATCCTGACTATCCCAGATCCGTCCTGCCAGTTCGTCGTGGAAGTCGACGCCTCCAGCACGGGGGTAGGAGGTGTCCTTTCCCAGAGATCTGCACACGACAACAAGCTACACCCTTGCTCTTTCTTCTCTAACCGCTTAACCCCTGCTGAGGCAAATTATGGCATCGGCGATCGAGAACTTCTGGCCATCAAGTTGGCCCTATAAGAGTGGAGGCACTGGTTAGAGGGGACGGAGACCCCATTTTTGGTCTGGACCGACCATAAGAACCTCGAATACCTGCAGAACGCCAAGAGGCTAAACTCTCGCCAGGCACGGTGGTCACTGTTCTTCGCCAGATTCAACTTCGTCCTCTCCTATCATCCCGGGTCCAAGAACTCTAAACCAGATGCACTCTCCAGGCAGTTTTCACCTACTCACGACTCTACTACCAACGAAACCATCATATCGCAGCAGCTGAGCTTGATATCGAGACCAAGGTCCAGCAAACCCTGTCTCATGAACCCTGGCCAAGTAACGTGCCTCCTAACTGCCTGTTTGTTCCACTTCCCCTACGATCTCAGGTTCTGAAATGGGCACACAGCTCCAAGCTCTCCTGCCATTCGGGCTCAACTCGAACTCTGTCTCAAGTCCAACAACGTTTCTGGTGGCCCACGGTCAAGGAGGACACCTCCAGCTTCGTGGCAGCATGTGACACCTGTGCTAGATGCAAGCACGCCAACACCGCGCCGGCAGGCCTCCTCAGACCATTACCTATCCCATCCCGTCCATGGTCTAACATTGCCCTGGACTTTGTCACAGGGTTACCCACCTCCGATGGCCACTCATGCATCATGACCGTGGTGGATCGGTTCTCTAAGGCCGCTCATTTCATTCCGCTACCCAAGCTCCCATCTGCCAAAGAAACCACTGATCTCATGATAACGCACGTTTTCAGGCTGCACGGTCTCCCCAATGACATCGTCTCCAACCGTGGGCCCCATTTCACATCTCAATTTTGGAAGGCATTTTGCAGACTCATTGGAGCCACCGCCAGTCTGTCCTCAGGCTTCCAACCCCAGTCCAACGGACAGACCGAAAGAAAGAACCAGTCCCTCGAGGTAGCCTTAAGGTGCATGGCTTCCCGAAATGTTGCCACTTGGAGTAAGTTCCTGCTTTGGGTGGAGTACGCCCACAACACACAGGTATCGTCATCAACTGGTTTGTCTCCTTTCCAGTGCTGCCTGGGCTACCAACCACCCTTATTCCCGTCTCAGAAGGAGGAGGTCAGTCTCCTCCTTCTGAGATACAAAGATACAAAGATACAAGAGACAGGCCGACCGCAGATGTTCTCAGGCTCCCAAGTACAGGGTGGGGCAGAGAGTCATGCTCGCCTCTCCAGAGACATCCCCCTAAAGACCACTTGTCGCAAACTTTCCCATCGTTACCTCGGCCCTTTCATCATCACCAAGATAGTCAATCCCTGTGCTGTCAAACTCTTGCTTCCCTCAACTACTGTATGCGGCGAATCAACCCTACATTCCATGTGTCCCAGCTGCGCCGTCTCGCCTCAAGCCCATTAAGCTGCGCTGCACGCTGCTCAAACCGCCAGATTATCTTGTGTATTTTTGCCCCGATTTTCTCGCATTTATTTTTCCTGCTTTCACGTTGCCAAGCCCGCTTTGTTTCTCATTTTGCTTTCGGTTTCTTGTCTCGGTTTTGTTTGCCTCGCTCTTTGATCTCCCGGTTTTGACCGCACGCTTCTCCTTCTGACTACGGCTCTTGTTTCACGATTTGGCTTAGATGCTGCGCTGACTGATCTCCCGGTATTTACCTCCGCTTCCGCATTCTGACCCCGCTCTTGTTTAACGTTGCTGTCCCTCATCTGCGCTTGGATTCACCTCGTTCCACTACGCCCCGTGACAAACTTCATAAATTCAATATCACACAGAATTAAATTCCGTTCTGTAACGTTTACGTGAACTGATAAAAAAATTTATCATAATTTAACCCATCATGGGAAACCACGTTATAATATTTAAACATTTTATGCTTCGCTTCACTTGAAAATTGTTATGTTGCCAAACTAACCTATTGTTTTGCCATGTCTGCTTTTGTTTTACAGATTATTATTTATTTTAATTATTTGTTCCAATATGATGTGATGGGATACCATAAGGAAACTATATGTCAACTATGTTATTCAGCTACATCACTGTAAATAATCAGTAAGAAAGAAATAAGAGGTAAACTTGAACCACAATTTGTTATACTTCAAAAGAACATATTGTTTTTGTACTTCAAACTATACAATAACTTGTATATGCCTTACATGAGCTAATCTAAAATAAGTTTCTCTTTTATACTACTTTTTTATACTTACAGTATATGAGGAATGGCATGCTGTTATAGGAAAAAAAAGTGTAGAGTGGTGAGACTCGACATGTAGCAGAGATACTTTTTACTGTCACATCCTGGGGTGTGTAGTTAATAAATAAATAAATAAATAAAAGTAGAAAACTTACTTCCATAGATATTAAACACATTTCTCATTACAAAAAAACTATATAAACAATTATATTAAATTGATTAAAAGTGTTTATCATACAGATCAATAAGAACGAGCTATTACTACAGAAACGCTAATGTATTAAAATGGATACAGTACATGCAGAACGTATTCAACCATTTCATCAAATCGTGACCTTTACTGTGTGAGGAAATAGTGGGAATTGCTGCTCATTTGACAAGCTTTTCTGTCCTTAAACAGTGTGATCTCAGCGGGGCGTTGACTGGGGCAAGATTAAAAATTCATTTTTGTAAAATATGCCTATACAGTACTTTCGTAAAGTTGAGTTGTCAGTATATATTATGAGCAGAAAGAAAAATTAGGCAAAGCCCAAATGTCGCATCTTTTCGGCTGCATGCCAGAATCACACATCTGCTTATAATCTTCTCCACAGCTGATATAATTCACTCTTTAAATGTCCGAGTTTAGATGAATGTCCTGGCATGAAGCTCTTCTACTGGAGATAAGTATCATGTTGAGTAAAAAGTCTGTTTCGAGGTGCTGACTGTGCTGGAAGCTTCATTTCCTTTAATAAAAGCAAAAAGTAGTCTGTTTGAGTCATGAGTTACTAATAATTTAAAAGATATTGCTTTTGCAGGGAGTAAAAATCGTTAAATTTCATTATGTGCGTGCGAATAAAAGATTAGCCTGTTTAGCATTTAAAACTTACTATACCCCCAAACTATAACTAAATTATGCTAGGACTTGGTTTAGTGCATAATAGTTGAGTCAAAGGGCAACCAACACAGTTTATTTGGCCTTTTGAAAGGCAGTTTGCTGAAAACCCTTTGGAGAGCCATTTAGCATGTAGACAAGAAAAACCCCACAATAACAGCCTTCACAGCTTGTGTACATCACACAGTGGAAAAACACTTGTCAAAAGGACTACAGACACAATAGACTCCAATCAGACATGGGCCATGTTTGCTGAAGTTAATTTCCACCAAGCAAATTGCATTCCTTTGCTTTCGGCTGTGAAGACCGTCCCCTGTTATTTACAGTAGCTAAATAGTACCAAGATTCATTTGGTGAAGAAAAAAAAAGAAAAAGGTAAAAAAATTTGCTGGAGATCTCTCAAGAAGCATACATTCTGTATAAAATGTTTGCCTTTAAATATGCAAACACGTCATTGCACAAATGAGCACAGTGCTGCTAACCCTCAATCACATTTTCCACATTAGTGATATAATGATGGTAATTACAGACTGCAATGAACTGAATTATAATATTTACTCTCTAATAGCCCCGGTGGAGCACACAAGCTAGTGAAAACATCGCCTCCCTATGGGTGAAGAGGCCATGTTCAACATTAACTGCAAATTACCCCTGATTTATTAGACATCGAAGAACTAGTTATTGACTTGTTTGTACTTCCTAAGTGTTGTCATGGGTGCTGGACATTATGGACGTCTTTTGTGTGATGACTGGAAGCCAATTCTGCTTTAGTATGCTCTGTTTTTTTATTTTATTATTAATGTTTGTTTATTATAAGTAATAAAAAGTTCATGAACTAAAGTGAAGTCTTGCAAGTTAATAAAATGGAGTCAGTTTCAGAGTTGTCATTTATATAAATCTCAATAAATGCTAAACCCACCCCTAACCTAGCCTTCATAGCACTGCAGAACATTATATCTATATACAAAAATGGAACCTTACTATTTGTAGATTGTAATATGAATTAATTCCTATGGGCTGTTGTGCCATCTATTCCTGTTGTGCCATCACTGACTTTATCATAATCACATGCAGGCTGAATTTTGTGCTTAAACATACAATAAGCTACAGGCATCAACTTGATTAATAAGCAATAGGAAAGTTTAGTTTAGCAAAAGACTACCTTGTGGCGTATAAACCACTGACAGTTTCAGAAGCAGCAGGGTCCTGGTATAACTTTTATTCAGTCTAAAACTAAAAGACGCCGGCATTTTCACTTTCTGCCCCAAATTCTCCGGAGAAGTGCAAGAGTCTCGGAAAGATCCATTTTTCTGTATGCATATGCATGTGCATGACTGTGCAAAAGATGATAAGCTGCCTATACACATCTGCACTGTTTTCCTGACTGAGGTCACTCGATTCATGCCACAGCATAGAGGGAGATACAGTAAGGAGCACAATATCCAAACGAGAAGGTGGATTACAATCGTAGCGAGACTTTGAATTAATATTCAAATACATTGTTTAGAACGAGCAGATAAGGCATTCTAAATGAGTGCAATTATGGATAAAAACATGGCTGCAAACAATAATTAAGGACCATACATCTCTTCAGGAGAGCTGGTTGTAAAGTAAATAGTAAAAATGCTATAGTGAAAAACACCTCACCATATACAGCAAAGCTACTTCCCAGGCTGCCAGACTTATACTGTATGAGATGCCGTGTAATGTTCCAGCATTGACACAGACCGGGTGCAATGCAGTGATGCAGTGTTCTCCAGCCAGACATTTCTTTTCTCTGACTTTGTTTTTACTGTTTGTGTTTTTGTGCGAGTGTGTGCGGGTGTACACTGTACACAGTGCCACAGGCAGGAAAAGACCTCTTTCTTTCATGCTTGTATATTAAAGGTTTACAGATGGAATGAAGTACACAGCTTCAGGCCATGCTGTTCGATTTTTAATGCCACCATCTCAGGGATAAACAATTACAGAAGCTCTCTAGATACTGTAAGCAGGCGATAGTGGCCGAAGACAGGGGGATAAAGATGCAGCAAAACCAAATTCAGTAAGATTGGATTTAAACAATGGTTTGTTTAATAATGAAAAAAATAATAATATATATATACAGTAGGACCATAAAATGTACATTTATAAAATGTATTACATTGAATTTCATTTTATTTATAGAAATGAATAAACAATACATTTCAATATTACATTACTATTTTTTTCCTGCTGTCACACTATGTAATAGTCGTCCTGTACCTTAACTATAAATGTCACAGTACATTATATTACAATTTATTAGACACTGACTGGCCACAAGGCGTAGTGGTGGTGTAGTGGTTCTACTGGTGGTGTAGTGGTTAGCACTGTCACCTTGCACCTCCAGGCTCTGGGTTCGATTCCCCGGCCAGGCTCGATTCCCGTCTCTGTGTGCATGTAGTTTGGATATTCTCCCCGTGCTTGGTGGGTTTCCGCCGGGTACTCCGGTTTCCTCCCACAGTCCAAAGATATGCAGGTTAGGCTAATTGGCGTTCCCAAATTGCCCGTAGTGTGTGAGTGTGTGTATGTGTGTGTGCCCTGTGATGGATTGGCACCCTGTCCAGGGTGTACCCCGCCTAGTGCCCGAAGTCTCCTGGGATAGGCTCCAGGTCCCCCGCGACCCTGAACACAGGATTAAGCGGTATAGAAAATGAATGAATGAATGAATGACTAGCCACTTCAATAGGTACACTTGTTCACCCACCCATTAATATAAATGCCTAAATCAGTCAATAGAGAACCAACTCAAAGCATCTAGGCATGTGGATGTGGTCAAGATGATTGAACCATCAGAATGGTGAAGAAAAGTGATTTAAATGACTTGTGTATTTCTGAAACTGCTGATCTACTGGAATTTTCAAACGCAACCATCTCAAGAGAAAATACGCCGTGAGAGGCAGTTCTCTGGGCGAAAAATGCCTTGTTGATGCCAGAGTTCAGACGAGAACTGCCAGACTGGTAATAGCTGATAGAAAGGGAACAGTAACTCAAATAACATCTTGTTACAACTGAGGTCTTAAAAATAGCATTAGTGAAGTATTGCTGCTACCCATGTCCATCCCTTTATGACCATGGGGTACCTGAGGAGATCAGTGTTCATTAACGGCCTCCACAATCACCACATCTCAATCCAATAGAGCATCTTTGGGATGTGGAGGAACAGGAGATTTGCATCATGGATGTGCAGCAAAAGTGCACCCTCCTAAGGAATGTGGACAGTAAATTGTAGGCAGATCTGAAGCCAATCAAGTACTAGTAAAGTGCATGTAATAAAGTTTTCCGATGAGTATATAAACTTTATATATGCAGTACAAAAAAAACCCTGAAATCAAAAGGCCTTGAATGCTGTTTAACATTCTTCATACCTTTATCTAGTTCCGATAGTAATATATAACATGTCTATCGTTCATTAACTTCAGTGTGTATAGATATACAATAACATTTGTAGTTAACTGGAATTGTTAATGAACATTGATCTTCCAAAAGATATCTGATACATTATATGTTTTGATGCAGTTGGTGGAGAGCGCCATATAACATGTCACTTTAAAATGTTGGGGTTTTGGTTGTGGTGGAGGCATTCTGGAGAAACCGCTCCCTTCAGGGTAGAAATGTTTCATCATATAACAAAAGGTTTCAGTCAGACGAATTTTTGTATTGATTTGAACTGACGCTTCCCCCCCCTAAGGGACAAGAGGAGACAAAGCAAAAGCCAATGGCTCTGATATGGTATGGGGGTGAGTATTTATTACGCTGCCATGGTTTGTCATATTTTTATCATAAATTTCATGATTTGATGTATTTCAGGATTAATTAAAAGATCTCTGCTTTGTCTTGTGTATTGTTCTTGCTTTTATGATATTTGTGCACGGTACATGTGGCTGGCAGGCGTAACGGCTCATTTTGCTTTGTCGATTTGTTTTTAGAACAATTTAGCAAAGAGAACTTGACAAAACATACAGAGAAAGTCCAAATACTTTCTTTTTCTCTCTTTAATTACAATATCCGCATTTTTTTGTGTATATGCTGATGTATAGCCAGAGGTACAGAATTGATGTGCGACAGATGCATTTAACTTCCTCCATCATAGTCAGACACCTATTTATGTGTTTTAGAAATGCACACAATGTTTTTGACTATTTGTTTATGTTGCACCGATCTGTACTAGGCAGTGGGTTGAGGGGAGGCAGTGTACCGTGTCTGCAAACTAACAGATGTTTGTTCTCAGGCATCAGGCTGTGCTTTGATTTATGTTAACTAAAATATATATATCTGTAATGCAAAACATTTGGACAGTAAAGAAAACAGTAAAGAAACAAATGCAAAAGTGGACATAACTTTATCAATAAACATACAGTAGGTCGTTCCAATTGCACATTTTGGTTGAGTAGCTTTTTCTCTATATGCTTACAGTATATGCTAGTGTATATATGTCTCACTCCCACTTTATGCTTTGTCTTCAATGATGATTTCCTCTCCTTTAAACGTCTTCATCCATGTGCAATGAAGTTAATAAAGAACTTTTGCATTGCTTTTGTTACAGTCCTCATACTGTAAGATTTATTACTAAATGATAAATGCCACAAAGTGTCAAGAGTGAAAAAAAAATTTTTTTTTAATTGACATAAACATGCCCCAGGCGGCACGGTGGTGTAGTGGTTAGAACTGTCGCCTTGCACCTCCAGGGTCTGGGTTCGATTCCCCGGCCAGGCTCGATTCCCGTCTCTGTGTGCATGGAGTTTGCATGTTCTCCCCGTGCTTGGTGGGTTTCCTCCGGGTACTCCGGTTTCCTCCCACAGTCCAAAGACATGCAGATTAGGCTAATTGGCGTTCCTAAATTGCCCGTAGTGTGTGATTGGGTGTGTGAGTGTGTGTATGTGCCCTGCGATGGATTGGCACCCTGTCCAGGGTGTACCCCGCCTAGTGCCCGAAGTCTCCTGGGATAGGCTCCAGGTCCCCCGCGACCCTGAACACAGGATTAAGCGGTATAGAAGATGAATGAATGAATGAATAAACATGACCCAATCAAAACCTGGGGAGTAAGATCGAACCCTTATTACCAGCACAGCTTTTTGTGAATCTATTCGACCGATCCACTTAAATGCGTGGCTATAATCGATAAACGTCTTAAGCAACAAATTTCCTAACAAGGACTTAACTGGAGTCTGCTCAGCTCTGTTGGACTTTCAGCTCTCAGGTTCTGCTTGCAACATTAATGATATGTGAAAAGATCTCTTCGTCCAGATTGAGTTTCTCATAAATAAATTTTATTATAATAAAGAAAAGTCACATTTGCAAGTATACAAGCTCGCATAGTGTTCGTTGATCCACATGAGCCGTAGTGAATTAGCATTCCTGCATGGCTGCCAGCACTATTAAAATATCTTGACATGTACTGTACATGAAGAAGATGTCTGTTTTCAAAATAGTGGTAGCATGAGTGTTTGTTATGGAGAAATACTGCGTATAGAAACATATGCACTGTACAAGGACACTGTATACTGATATAATATCTTGCACTTTCTTTATTATATTTTTAGCCTGGCTGTAAGGATTTGTGTGTAAGAGCATTAATCAGGTCATGTAGTGATGTCAGGTGAGGAGGCCAGGGGTTCAGTCAACATTCCAAGTTATTCCATGCTCATTGGGGTCTGCGGTACAGTATGTGCAGCACATGCAAGGTTTTTTTGGACATAGGGATATTGTACTGTAGTAGGTTTGGCACTCTTGTAGAAGTGAATTTGTAATGTTACAGTATGAACAGCTAATTTGTAGGAACTTGTATTGCAAACCCACGATGGATTGGGACCCCATGCAGGGTATAGGGATAGGGTCCAGGCTCCTTGAGACCCTATATACAGGATAAAGCGGTATAGATGATGAGTGAGTGAAAGTGAGTGTCTTGGAAACAATCCATACAATCTAGTAAGACTAATAATAAAATTGGACAATCACATTGTAAGCATGGGCATCAAAAGGCTGATGTGAAAAGGCACTGACTCTGCACACACATACACATACAGTGGCTTGCAAAAGTATTCGGCCCCCTTGAACTTTTCCACATTTTGTCACATTACAGCCACAAACATGAATCAATTTTATTGGAATTCCACGTGAAAGACCAACACGAAGTGGTGTACACGTGAGAAGTGGAACGAAAATCATGGTCAAATATGGTGGTGGCAGCATCATGCTCTGGGGGTGCTTCTCATCAGCAGGGACAGGGAAGCTGGTCAGAGTTGATGGGAAGATGGATGGAGCCAAATACAGGGCAATCTTGGAAGAAAACCTCTTGAAGTCTGCAAAAGACTTGAGACTGGGGCGGAGGTTCACCTTCCAGCAGGACAACGACCCTAAACATAAAGCCAGGGCAACAATGGAATGGTTTAAAACAAAACATATCCATGTGTTAGAATGGCCGAGTCAAAGTCCAGATCTAAATCCAATCGAGAATCTGTGGCAAGATCTGAAAACTGCTGTTCACAAACGCTGTCCATCTAATCTGACTGAGCTGGAGCTGTTTTGCAAAGAAGAATGGGCAAGGATTTCAGTCTGTAGATGTGCAAAGCTGGTAGAGACATACCCTAAAAGACTGGCAGCTGGAATTGCAGCAAAAGGTGATTCTACAAAGTATTGACTCAGGAGGCTGAATAATTACGCACACCCCACTTTGCAGTTATTTATTTGTAAAAAATGTTTGGAATGATGTATCATGTATGATTTTCGTTCCACTTCTCACGTGTCCACCACTTTGTATTGGTCTTTCACGTGGAATTCCAATAAAATTGATTCATGTTCTGTAATGTGACAAAATGTGGAAAAGTTCAAGGGCGCCGAATACTTTTTCAAGCCACTATATGCACACACACACACACACACACACACACACACACACACACACACACACACACACACACACACACACTGTTTGTACAAAAAAAATAACAATTGCACACACTAAGGTTTTATTCGACCACTTTTAGCTCTGATTTTGGCACACAGTGAGGTGGCCAGTTCATGTGTGAAAATGATTTCTCATGCACCCTGAACTTTCTTTCACAACTGGAGTCTTGAGATATGCTTGTGCCAACAGAGAGGAAAACTGCAGGTCAAATCTTTATTCTGCTTAGCAAATTGAAATCTCCTTGACAAGTAGTTTAAATTTTTTTTTGAGAGAGACAGACAGCCGTTTAGTCCCAATCCTGTCAGTTCTCGTCACAGTGTGCACAGGGAAATGCGCTTACTTTAACTATTTCACATAGCTGTGATTTCTACTGTTGATTAAAAAATGCAGTGATTTGCAATTATGATTTTTTCCCCAACATTTCTGCCATAAAGTTGGCAGTTTTGCAGTATAAATAATATGCTTCCAGGTTTCGAACAATTCTGAACCAAGTTCCAGTCATTTCAGCCATCTCTGTAATTGGTTACATTGGCATTTCGGTAAACATATTATGGAAACATTTAAATGAAATTTTAGGGCTTTCCTGTGTCCCAGCTTGCCTAAATTATGGTTCATAAACTTACTGTATAGTAAAATTTTTGGAAACACATAAGAAAACGATAAAGCATGTGGATGTATAAGAACTGCTTAATTTGTTTCATATTTAAAAATATTCAGGCTGTTCTTGTTAAGACTAATCAAATAAATCCATGGTTATGTACAGTGTTGGGGGACATTACTTTTTAAAGTAACTTATTACATTACAAAATTACTGTCTTTAAAAAGTAATCAGTTACATTACAGCGTTACTTTCTGATAAAAGTAACTAATTCGAGTACTTTCTCATTGCAGAAAATGAAAACTCCTTTGATTCCTCATGCATGTAGTTTTAGTCAAGACCTCAGCGGTGTTTGGCCCATAATCTGTTAACTACTAAAACCCCTATCTCACCTATGCGGTGGCCGTAAGTACGGTTCATCATGATTCACCGCGAGTTTTGCCGCTATGATTAAGTTTCCATCTTTCCGCGTGTCGGTCCTTGCATAGCCAAACTGCATAGGTGAGGTTACAGTATAACCAGAGGTGTCAAGTAACGAAGTACAAATACTTTGTTACCTTACTTAAGTAGAAATTTTGGGTATCTATACTTTACTGGAGTAGTTATTTTTCAGCCGACTTTTTACTCCTACTCCTTACATTTTTAAGCAATTATCTGGACTTTCTACTCCTTACATTTTAAAAATAGCCTCGTTACTCTATTTTTGTGATCAGAACGCGCAAACACCCCCCCCCCTCCCCCGGTCGCATGATAAGAATGCGCACAATGCCAAACCCCCCCCCCCCTTTTGTCGCCCCTCACGGTACTTTTACTTTTATACTTTAAGTAGTTTTGAAACCAGTACTTTTAAACTTTTACTTAAGTAAAAAGCTTGGGTTGATACTTCAACTTCTAAAGAAGTATTTTTGAACCCTAGTATCTATACTTCTACTCAAATAATGAATGTGAATACTTTTGACACCACTGAGTATAACAGAAGGAATAACAGGGGGGGGGCGGGTTATCGGGGGTGGGGCTTGTAGGACGACTTTCACACACACACTAAGAGATTGGGAATGACTGCTGTCTGGCTCACGGATTACATAAACTGTCTAAATAACGAATTACATTTTTGAAAAAGTAACTAAATAACGAAGTACTTAAATGGTGGACCTAACGTGTTAGATTACTCGTTTACATCAAAAAAGTAATCCTTTGTATTGCGTTACACCCAAAACCGGTTATGGATAGCCGATTCAGCATGTGGTGATGATGTGGACACCAAAACCAATCAGTGCTGAATATCCTACAATCCTAACCAGCACCATTCCCATTAATTGTCCTTAGACCTTTGTCAGACGTGGCAGAGAAACTACATGCACACCATCACAGAAAAGATCCATTTTGTCTTGTCACTTGTACCAGAAACAGTGTTTGGGGCTAAATTCATGCATACATGCACTCCCTATTATTCTCTCATCAGTGAATGTTCCAGCATGACAGGCTGTTTAAGAAACACAGCTCGGTTCTAATGAGGTGGGACTGTGCACTGCAGATTTGCTTCCACACCAGAAATCACCATAGAGTGTATTAAACTGTCAGACCGTCTCTCAAGTAATGTTCCTTGGGACTAATGGTATAGCATGTGGGCTGGGAATGGACACATGAACATTGCAAGTCTCATTAAGGCCTTTCCTGGCTTAGGTTGGTCTGTCAATCTCAGCTTTAAATCATGTTTCTCGTTTTATAAATATGGCCCAGCATGTATGGTGCAATCATTTGCATACCACAAGATTACAATGATGAAATCAACATGAAGTTCAAGTTTTACAGACATTTTTTTTCTTCATCACAAGTGGAGTTTTGGTATGGAATGAAAAGTAACTGAGTGGTTAGCACTGTCGCCTTGCACCTCCAGGAGAATGGAGTTTATACAGTATGTTCTCCTTGTACTTGAAGGGGTTATTCCAGTTATTCCGGTTCCCTCCCACAGTCCAAAGACATTCAGTTTAGGTTTATTGGCATTTTCAACTGTGTGTGTGTGCCCTGCAATGGATTGGCACCCTGCCCAGGGTGTACCCTGCCTCATGCCTTAAGGCTCTTAGGATAAGCTTCAGGCCCCACACATCCCTGTATACAGGATAAAGCTGTACAGACGATGAGTCAGTGAGCGAACATGGTTTCGATGGGCTTTCTTAGATCTAATCTATAGCACAGAAACTCATTTTAATCTTAAAACATAAATTACACCTAAATGATATTGAATTAAGTAAGTTCCTGAAAAACAGTAAATGAAAATAATAAGCACTTGTTTTTCAGGAGCTAATAGCAAACATTAAAAACACTAACAGCTATCCCTTACTGTATGTTTCCTATTGTTGCAATTTCTCTTTTTTCCAACGCCATTGTAACTGCTCTAGCAATGCCCTGTTGCATATCAGTACCAACATCTCACAAAAATATCATAAATACAACACCAACCAACAAATTAGCACCCGTCATTAAACACATCAAATTAATTTTAATATATTAATATATTGAACATGTTTTATTTAATTAGACTCATACAGTTGAAATAAGTCGAGCATGTAAACCTGGATAAGCATCTGTTAATAAAGATAGATGCTGGTGAATTTGATTGCTGTAATATATTTAAGCTGTTGGTTTTAATGGGATTTTAGTGGAATATTGTTTTGCATACAGTATACGTCTATACAGTCCAATAAAGGTTAGACATTTTCCATATTTTCATTTATTTGCTTTTACTTTAGATGGATTGGCTGAAACTTTTGTCTGCATTGATGTACCACTGAGACAAAATTCAGCTGAGCAGCTGAGGGATCTTTCTTGAGTATTCATCAATATCAGCCTTGACTTCTGGACATTTGACCTTATGACCTTTTGTAAGAAGTAGCCCAAAGCCTTAATCAATGACTCACTTATTCAGTAACAAAATGTCCAAATTTTTCCACTAAACCAGACGTAATTTTTTTATTATGCAAACCAGACACATGGACACTGATCATCCGTAACAATTAAACTATCTACTGTAAGTTTTAGGTTTCCCTGGGGCCATTGGGGAGGCCCTGTCGCCTTGGGGCAATCCTCCACATGACCTCTGGGGGTGTGCTGTGGTGTATTGCCACATGCCATTATCGGGTGATCCTTTGGGTGCTCTGAATTGCAGGGTGGGACTTCCTTGGATCAAGCTTGTTTACATCCCATGGGTCCTCAATCGGATAGGGATCTGGGGAGATTTCAAGCCAGGTCAGCAGCCTTGGCCTCTTTGTCTGCTGGGCCTCAGGCATGGGGGTCCGTGGTGTACTGGGTGTTCTGATGTCTTTCCATCATGTCAACCTTGACACTTTTTAGTGATTTGTGCTGCATTGGCTTATCTGTGGGATTGGACAGGACAGGCTACCCCTTGGGTCCCAAATCCTATACATTTGATGAGCAATGTTGTACAGTGGACATGATGTATTTATGTATTGTATTGTATTCATGCACTTATTAACAGATTGCTGTTGCTTCGGGTAAATTCAGAGGTCATCTCTCTCTCTCTCTCCCTCCCTCCCCTAGTTAAACTTTTGCTTTAATTAGATTTGTGCTAGGGTGTAGTATTATGTAGAACCCTGCAGGTAGAGATACTCTTCTGGGTGCAATGCAAATAAATCTCACTTTCTGCTCACTACAGAAAGATGGGTAAAGGTAGGGTTTTAGACAAACACAAAACTCACACAATGAATGATTGGGGTTTATTTATGTCTAGGGATTGCTAATTTGCTTGAGCAAATTTGCTTGAGCTTGATCCATCCTTCCATCTATTATTTATACCATCTTGTGAAGAGCCTTACATATAAACATACAGTAGAAGAACCCTGACTCACTTAATGACTTTAATGTAAAAAGCATGGGTGGAAAAAAAAAATTATATATATATATATCACACAAAGATATTGAATAATCTGTAAAAAAAATTTTGTAAAAATAAATCATCATATACAAAAAAAGGAATTGCTTCAGATCACTTTACTTGCTTCTTGTGTATGTGTGTGTGTGTGTGTGTACGTGGGCGGTGGACTTGCCGACGGACTTGCACTCTTAACTCTGACCCATCTCTTATTCTCACTTTTAATTGGCCCCACTGGATCTGTGCCTGAGTCAATCATAAGGAGCACGTGCAGGGTTTTGGCGGCTTTTCCGCAGCGTCCTGATCTCTGAGTCTCTTTGCCCTCAACTTTTTCATTATTCATGGCCGAAATGTGCAGCTTAGCCAGCTGCTGGCATGCAATGTTTATTACACTGATTAGATGAAATAAACGCCCTTGTTTGTCATGGCCTCTCCTAAATCGATCTGAATGTCTGCCAAAGGAGGGAGGCATAACAACTCCCTGCCAAAATCCAAGTGGGAAAAAGAAGGATGGAAATCCATGACAGGGTTTGCTTTGTTTTTCAAACAAGAAGGAAAATGGTGTCAAGAAGCAGACTGTATCTTTAGACACACACTTGCCACCTTGCACAATTTTCAAAACAAGCCTACAGTTGACTGTATGATTATAGATTTATAGAACTTAATAGACTGCGATGGATTGGCACCCTGTCCAGGGTGTACCCCGCCTAGTGCCCGAAGACTCCTGGGATAGGATCCAGGTCCCCCGCGACCCTGAACACAGGATTAAGCGGTATAGAAAATGAATGAATGAATGAGAACTTAATAGAACTACAAATCTCAATCTTCTGGTGTGACGTTGATTCAAGGGGATCCTTTTGGGAATTTCTGAGAAGAAATGCAAGTTCTATTGAAAGTTTACTTTCCTTATATAATGCTTCCCTTGAAACAAAACTCTTCTCCACATTTCTGTTTTTACATGGACATAAAACACCCATAAGCCATTTTCAGAATCAGAATCAGAATCAGAATCAGAAAGAGTTTTATTGCCAAGTACGCTTGCACGTACAAGGAATTTGTTTTAGTGACGGAGCTTCCAGAACAAAAAATACAAATGACAAGACAAAAACAGCATGACGCAAAAAAAAAAAAGAATTTTTTTTTAAATGGTTGACATCAAATGGAGTACGATGTGAGATACTTTTAAATAAGTTACATCAATATCTGAAGTCTGTGGTATTATACAGTATATTGCACAGTGGTGTTGTACACAATATTGCACATATATTTATTGACCGTTTGAATGATGTTTATCTGTTAAGGAGGTAGATTGCCTGGGGGAAAAAACTGTTCTTATGCCTGACTGTCCTGGTGTTCGGTGCTCTGTAGCGTCGACCCGATGGCAAAAGTTCAAAAAGAAGGTGGCTTGGGTGTGAGGGGTCCAAAGTGATATTCCGTGCCCTTTTCTTCACTCTGGATATATACAGTTCTTGCAGCGTGGGCAGGGGAGTGCCAATAATTCTTTCAGCAGTCCGAACCGTCCTTTGTAGTCTTCTGATGTCTGCTTTCGTAGCTGAGCCAAACCAGACAGTTATTGAAGTGCACAGGACGGATTCAATGACGGCTGAGTAGAACTGTGTGAGCAGCTCCTGTGGCAGGTTGAATTTCTTCAGCTGGCGAAGGAAATACAACCTCTGGTGGGCCTTTTTAACAATGGAGTCAATGTGAATGTCCCACTTCAGGTCCTGAGAGATGGTCGTGCCCAGGAACCGGAATGACTCCACTGCCGTCACAGTGCTGTTCATGATGGTGAGTGGGGGAAGTGCAGGTGGGTTTCTCCTGAAGTCCACGATCATCTCCACTGTTTTGAGCGTGTTTAGCTCCAGGTTGTTGTGACTGCACCAGACAGCCAACTGCTTGACCTCCCTTCTGTATGCAGACTCGTCACCGTCCTGGATGAGGCCGATGATTGTAGTGTCATCTGCAAATTTCAGGAGCTTGACAGTGGGGTCTGTGGAGGTGCAGTCGTTGGTGTAGATGGAGAAGAGCAGTGGGGAGAGAACGCAACCCTGAGGGGCTCCAGTATTGGTGGTGTGACTGTTGGATATGAATTTTCCCAGTTTCACTAGCTGCTGCCTGTCTGTCAGAAAGCTGGTGATCCAGTGACAGATAGAGCTAGGAACAGAGAGCTGGTTTAATTTGGTCTGAAGCAGTGCTGGGATGATCGTATTAAAAGCTGATGAAAAGTCTATAATCAAGACCCTTGCATAAGCCCCTGGTTTGTCCAGATGTTGAAGGATGAAGTGCAGTCCCATATTAACTGCATCATCAACAGACCTGTTTGCTCTATAAGCAAACTGCAGGGGGTCCAGTAAGGGTCCTGTGATGTCCCTCAGATAGGCCAACACCAGTCTTTCAAATGACTTCATGACCACAGATGTTAGGGCAACTGGTCTGTAGTCATTAAGTCCTGTGATTTTAGTTTTTTTTGGAATGGGGATGATTGTGGAACGTTTAAAGCACAAAGGCACTTCACATTGTTCCAGTGATCTGTTGAAGATCTGTGTGAAAATGGGCGCCAGCTGGTCAGCACAGGATTTCAGACAGGCTGGTGTCACGCCGTCTGGGCCTGGAGCTTTCCTTCTCTTTTGTTTCAGAAAGATCTGGCGAACATCCTTTTCACAGACCTGGAGTGCAGGGGGGGAAGAGAGGGTGGTTGTCAGAGGTGATAATGGTGGTGTAGAAAGAGGGTTAGGACAGGAGTGTGGTGTGAGACTGGGAGTTTCAAATCTACAATAGAACTCATTCAGGTCATCAACCAGTTGTTGATTCCCTACAGAGTTGGGGGATGGCGTCTTGTAGTTAGTGATGGTTTTCAGGCCTTTCCACACTGAAGCAGGGTCGTTTGCCGAAAACTGGTTTTCCAGTTTTTTAGAGTAGCTCCTCTTAGCTGCTCTGATCGCCCTTGTTAGTGTGTTCCTGGCCTGGTTGTACAAGATCCTGTCCCCACTCCTGTAGGCATCCTCTTTGGCCTGACGAAGCTGTCTGAGCTTTGCTGTAAACCATGGTTTGTCATTGTTATATGTTAAAAGTGTCCTGGTAGGGATGCACATGTCCTCACAGAAACTGATGTAGGATGTTACAGAATCTGTGAGCTCGTCCAGATTGGTGGCAGCAGCTTCAAAAACACTCCAATCAGTGCAATCAAAACAGGCCTGTAACTCCTGTTCTGCTTCACTGGTCCATCTCTTTACTGTCCTTACTACAGGCTTAGCAGATTTAAGTTTTTGCCTATAGGTTGGGAGAAGATGAACCAGGCAGTGGTCAGAAAGTCCTAAAGCTGCTCTGGGGACGGAGCGATATGCATCCTTTATTGTGGTGTAGCAGTGATCCAAAGTATTTTTGTCTCTGGTGGGGCATGTGATGTTTTTTACCATGGTATATAGTAACATGTTATTTTGACAGTACTATAGTACTTTTCTGATATAACAAGGTTCTACCATGATAAATACTGGAACAACGGTACATGTACTGTAGTATGGTACATGGTTCTATCTTGTATCGTAGTATGGTACTGTGGAACCAAAATTATGTTTACATCTGTTTACTGTATCTACCTAATGGTAATATTTATATAGCATCCTCTACATTGCCATTTTACCTCTTATAGTAACCTAATGGTGCATACCATAATACTTATTGAGTTGTACAGTAGTTAGCGGTGTTCAGCAGGTACTGAGACCAAAGCTTTTCTATAGAACTATTTCTACAGAACTGTCATTTTATTGATGTTGTATAAAACGTGGGTCCTAAATTTGTATATGATTTCCACCCATTTTATTCCTGTAATGATGTGGGTCTCACATGGAGTGGAGCTGCGCAAAGATACTCTGAACTGTTCAGAACAGTCAGATCTGCAGACTGCTACCCCGCGGAGTTCTGAACAGGCAGAGGCTCGGCCATATAGTCACACGGTTGCCAGGCAACACCGCAATCAGCCTAAACATGCCACACCTGTCTGTGTTTATTTAAGGGTCCTGATACCTCCACACTTCGTGCGATCACTTAGGTAGCACCGGTAAGGTACAGTATCAAAACTCTCTCTCTCCTATAAATCCTTGTTAAGGGCGAATGCTCCATGTTTTAGTTTTTAGTGCCCTGTCCATTCTCGCCTAGACGGCGGAGCTCTGTTTGTTTTGTTTTCAGTTTTCCTGTATTTCCTCAACTGCTCCGATGTGTACTGAGATAAAAAAAAATGTAAGTCGCTCTGGATAAGAGCGTCTGCCAAATGCCTAAATGTAAATGTAGTCCAAATAGGACCCATAGAGGTCAATGGTGACAATTGCATTCATTCTCTTTTTTTATTTGATTTCTTTCCACAACCTTGGTAGGACCTCCGGTGAACATTCCCACGCACATTTACACACTACAGGCAACTTGGGAACGTCAGTTAGCCTAATCTACATGTCATTGGACTGTGGAAGGAAACCAGAGTACCTGGACGAACCCCCCAAAAACATAAAGCCTGAAGAATCATTCAGACCACTTGTTTGGATTTGTCACTTTACTTTGTCATACACAATTAGCATTCTTCTTAAATTTGGCGTAATCAATTTTAGGTTGTAGAAACATGGCCAGAAGAGTGTAAAATTGAGGGGGACCCAATATGCAAAATTCATTTTTATGTCATCTTTTTTTAGTCAGGTTCCCAGTGTTCGCAAATGGGGGGAAAACATACAGTAAGGGGGAGAAAATTCCCTGCTCATTGCCCTTTTTTTTTTTTTTTTTTTTCATTGGCCAGGGCAACAATAACCCAATTAGGATATTTTCCTATTGTGAACTCATAAGAAGAAGAGCACTTTCCATGGCTTGTTGCTCAGCTCTGCTCTTCTCTGAAGAGGTGTGGCACAGCAATAGCTCATTTACATATACATTGAAATGGTGTATTTGGAGCAAAAGTGAAATAAAGGGTTAGGGTTAAGAGTTTAAGGTATAAAAAACATTATCTGAGGCGTATTTCAGTGGGAGTCGTAACAGAAATATTTTGGGGCCCTTCTGAGATTTATGTTAAGCATGGGACATTTAAGAATGTCTATTGTGTACGCAAACTGGTGGATGAAAAAAAAATCCATGTCATCCAAAGAAACCATACCAATTTACAGTGAATGGAAACCTGCAGACATGATAACCACAATCTTACATATACAGCATTTGACAGGCCCCTTATACACAGCGACTTACATTTATCTCATTACATGTATGAGCAGTTGAGGGTTAAGGGCCTTACTCAAGGGCCCAACAGTGGCAACTTTGTGGTGCTGGGGTTTGAACCTTCCAATCAGTAGTCAAATGTATTAACCACTGAGCTACCCCTACTCCCTCTACACATGTAAATCCTAGAAAAAATTACGTCCGTTATGTTTTGAAGTCTCAGTGGTCTTTTGAGAATAAACATAATATTTATTTAAGCTTTACTTCTACAGTTAATTTTGCAGGGATAATATATCAGTTGTGAGATGTATCGTTGTGAGGAGGAAATGCACACTCTACAGTACATGCTGCATTTTATAAACAACACATATTGTATAGTAAAGTAAGCAGTTTCTGCAGGTTTTTAAGGAATCATGTAGCTCAATTGAGCATGAAATTGAGTACTATAATTTTAGCCTGTGGTTTTTTTGGTTGCTTATGGCTAATTATCTCTGTGGTTGAGCATGAGAAATAAAATGGACACATTATAACAAATCTAAACAGATAGTCAAACAGATGTGTTTCCCATTTTGTCAGAAGTCTTACTGTATGTTGTACAAAAGTGATGGTCCAGGGGAGTGAACACTGACCACTCTCACCATCTCCATACATCAATATTGAGCTATAACTGAGGTCGTCTCGGGTTACTTTGCTGTAACCCTGTTCCCTGAAAAAGCGGGAACGAGATGCTGCATGAAAACGATATGGGAACGTTTCCTCATGACCGGTTGTGAAGCACGTGTGTGTCAAACACGGCAAAAATTTTGGCTTATATAACCTCGGTCAGGTGATGAGGTGCACCCGCAGGTTATAAATAGGAGTAAACCAGAAACATCCTCAGGTCAATTTTGTCTGAAGGATGTCCAGTCACATCCGCAGTGCGGCATTGGAGCTTTTTCAGGGAACGGGTTACAGCAAAGTAACCCGAGACATTCCCTTTCAAAAGCTACACTCGATGCTGCGTGAAAGCACTATGGGAACGAGAATACCCACTCCGCCGCACTGCAAGTGTCTGGACACCCAGGGTTGTCTAGTGTGTACACAGTCACACAAGGAGTCTTAGACATAATTCTGGGATGCTGACTCGAGGAACCGTGAGCCTGGCATCCAACTATGAAGCCTGACAAATGTCTGTCTAATGACTTGTCTAATGGCGGCTACCCTTCAGCCGCTGGACCAGGACATATGAATTTACGCCACTGGCTAGTGTGGTGGTGTGCTGTAAATTTGAAGAGCATGAACTGGACACAGTGAATGTTGTCTTACTGCTCCGGAGCTGTAACGGTGGAGAACAAAGGCTTCAAGAGCAACTGAGGAAGATAGTTGGGTCTACATGTTTTACTTTGTCCTGGAATGTAAATGATCCTGAAGGACAAGAATTTGTCCTGTCCCCAAAACAGAAACTAGTGCGCTAATTTTCCTAGTGGCGCAAGCCTAGTCTGCCCAGGCGATTATTTACAAGACTACTGTAGTGTTGTCCGCGCTAGGACATGTTAGCCTCTTGACTGCTGGAGGAAGTATTTCAGGGCCAGAAATAAAGTAATCATTTCGAGTCAATTGATGTGCCACGTGAGAAGATGACCTCAGCCCATGAGGGAAGCCGTCTGTCATTGGCAGCTTGCGATGACAACACGGACCTAGAGTGGGACCCAGAGTCAAGGACGAGGGTCTGAACCACATAGAGAGGGTATGAAGCTCTCGGTGCGTTACCCTTATTGCCTTCGGGCATTGGCCCTTGGATGAAATCCCCCGGCACTTAACCACCACTGAAAGCGGTGAAAGTTACTTCCTGGCCTAGGCTGAGCTTCTTTAGAGTGTTTAAAATGGATTCGATGCACGCAGGAGACAGCTGTGCCCACATTGCGGTTGGATCTCACATGACACTCAATATCATACTTTGTTTAGGAAAGAGAACGCTTTCTGTGGCGTTGAAACTCGAGGTGAGCTAGGACGACGCCGTGGCGCTAGCTCCATAGAGAGGGTACGAAGCTCTTGGCGCGTAACCCTTATTGCCTCAGGGGATTGGCCCTTGGACGAAATCCCCTGGCTTTTAGCCACAACTGGAGCGATCTCATGTGCAGAAGGTCCAAGGGTATCGCCGTGGAAACCGGGTGCTGCCATGAGACCCAACACTCTCTGGAAGTAGTAAAGTTACTTCCTGGTCTAGCTTGATCTCCGTTACGGTATTGAGAATGGATTCGACACACGCAGGAGACAGCTGTGCCTGCATTGCGGTCGAATCCCATGTGAGACCCATGATATGTAAGATTAGACCGGGGTTAGATGTTCGTCATCCTGAAACATGGGAGGAAGGGACTGAACACCTAACATTTCGCTGGAGACTGCTGCTCCCAGAAACACCAGTGATGGCGGAGATTGATCCACGGCCTCCTGCCAGTGCTCAGCTCTCAGTAGGTCAGTCTGGTATACCTGCAAAGTCATTGTGTGCAGGACAGCACCAGCCTGACCCGCTGCCTGAAAAATCTTTTCCCACCAACGAAGATGTTACTCTACACGCTTGGTGGGGAGGGTGGATTTTTTCTGGGAGGATGAGCTCCCAGGAGAGAGATAGCCCGCAAGTGTCTCTTTGATCTGGGACATCATCATAAAGGGCAGTGCTTTCATCAATGTCATTGGAACAAATCATTGACAATAGCACAAAAACATGGGATAAATACGGCTTATTCCATGAAAGAGTTAACTCATTGAGGTCGCCAGGAAGGGGAGAGGCCATCATTGAGGCCCCTCCTCCAGCCATCTGACAGAAACCGTCGTCTAACTTTGAGTGTTTGGGGCATTTGTTTAATTTATTTATTTTTACGGCGAATTGAGGTGTACGCGTTAGACCGCCCGTGTTACCACCTCTAACAACAACTAACACACTGGCTCATCACTAGAGGAGTGCTCTGAAGTGATAGTTTTCATCTCTGCAGAGGTGAGAGAGAAAGTTTCATCCGCCCACACACAGGAAGCGCCGAAGCGCGCTTGAGAAGTGGACGGTAAAAGCTCATTATCCAGCGAGAGAAAAGGAAAATTCTGGCTCGTGCGCTTCCGCCAGATATGCACGTGAAAAATGCGTTGCGGCTCACAGTTTAATTTTAAAAACGGCGAGCCGAGCGCAAGACTTCAATAGGGAGAAAATCGCAATACTTACCTGCTCCCTCAAGCCAGAGGATAAGCGTGCTCTTCCCCCAAACACTGAAAACAAAAAGCATGGAGATCGCCCTCAGCGAGGTATTCTTCTACACGGAGGGACAGACGTAATAAGACACTTTCTATTTTTGCTTTCTTTTAAAAAAGTGCTTGCATACACGCACACACAAAACGGATCCTGAAGACAAAAAGATCTGAGGATGTTTCTGGTTTACTCCTATTTATAACCTGCAGGTGCACCTTATCGGTTGACGTCACCTGACCGAGGTTATATAAGCAAAATTTTTTGCCGTGTTTGACACACAAATGCGTTTTCACGCACCATCGAGTGTAGCTTTTGAAAGGGAACCTCTCTACACCTTTAATTGGCAGCACAATTCTTCACTGTGAAAACTGACAAAGCTTTTTAACCTATCACAAATCACACATTTTGTCCAGTTGCTGGGAGATGAAAAATTTTGTATGATTAAAAAAAATAAATAAATACAGCCACAAAGTTTGTTCCAAGGAAGACGTGACTAATTGTTCTTCAGCTACAGTCTGAACAGCACATATCACAGAAAAAAAATTAACAAAATGCTGCATATTAAATCGATAACAATTTAGAAGAATTCAGTCATCTTAGTTCTACGATATATCTGAATATTACCCTTCAGATCAACATCATGTCCTTATAATCCCAAGTAGCTTAGTATTCTAACATCAAGTAACTTATACAGTATAGTGAACAAGTTTAACTGCTATTGGTCAAAAAAGCAGCTCTGATAATAGTTTTTACTGCAAGTTTATCTTACTGTACTTATTCTCATTATCTAATTCATTATTGTTTCTGGTAAAGAGACAGTTTTCAGTAAAGAGACATTTTTATGAAGGTGTGTCTAATGGAGCTGTTTTGCATCAGTAAACGTACCAGCCATAACCTCAACACTACATAACATTAACAATTATTGATTATATACCAGTACACTGGTGACAGAATCACGAGCACCCAAGGCAATGCCTTCGGGGACCAAGGGCTATTCTGTCCTACACAAAAGCCAATCCAGCACAAATCAGTAAAAAAATTTCATGTCGACCATAACAGAAAGGCACCAAAACACGCAGTGTACAGTGTCACAGCTCACCACGCACAGGACCGAGCAGGTAAATTTCCCAAGGTTGCTCTCCTGTCCAGCAAACTCCACAGATCCCAATCCAATTGAGCACCCATGGGATACACCAGCCAAACAAGTCCGATCCATGGAGGCCTCATCCTGCAACGTACAGCACACAAATGATCATCTGCCAATGTCCAGATGTCTTGTGGAGTCATGTCCCAAGGGCTGTCCAGTGGCACAAGGAGAACCTACAGTACACAATATTGGGCAGTATGTTTTGTATCATAATGTGTGATATCTGATAGGTGTATATTGTACCTGTTGGCTTCAGACTCTCCACATCCCTACACAGGATGCTGTATAGATAATGGAGGGATATATACTGTACATAATGACAATACATTTGTAATTCATCAGGAGAATAGGTTCTGTAGGATTGGTCATAATTCCTTTGCCACTGGGTGGGGCTCATGAGAAACCTATAGTACCAGAATAGGGTTTGAAAGATTTACTTCGCAATTAATTGTGACTAGTCAGAATTTCTTTGTTCTTGAATAAGACTTGGAGTCTCTTTGCAAAAACTAATTTCATTAGCAAAAACAGATATCTCGATTATTAGAAAATTGTCACAAAATCATACTCAGCAAACATTTTCCGATTGTGACGTTGTTTCCTAGGCCAAAAACGGTAGTGGTAGGATTGGTAAAGATTTTACCAATTAAGGCATTAATTGGTAAAAATATGTGACACAGAACATTTCCTAAAAATACATTCAAATGGTGCATGTCTATCAGTTGTCTGGGGTTGCATGTGTTTTGTTGTTACTTTAGCTAAATGTTGTTCAATATATACCCTCCAAGCAAAGATTTGGACGATTAATGAGACTTTATGACAGCGTTTGTGAATCAGATAACGTCAAATACGTCCGTTCAAATTTTATTTTGGAACCATTTTTCAACCATGATGGGACGTGTTGGAGGGACGTCGTTTCAATGGTATATACAAAAACCTCAGGGAAACCTATCGTAAAAACCCATCTGATTTATGTTAGAGAGCTGCACCACGAGATGTAATATTATTAATAAGAGCCCTTAGGCAGGGCTTCTGAGGGGGTCAGTGAAATAGGAGTGAGTGAGAGTGCTTATGAGACTCACAGGAAAACCTTTCCGCTTGGAGATAGCGTGGGATAATTGATTAGCAAACTAATAAGGAAACCAAAGAAAACTGAAAACAAAAACTAACAGTGCTCTGCCGTCTCCTTGAGGATGGACCGGGCTCCGTGAACTAAAAATAAAACCTTGATCCTCTTGGGGCGATTCAGCCCTTGCCAAGGATTTATATGTGATTTAATAGTTTTAAATGTTAAACTGCTGTCTTAAATTTTGCGAGCTTGCTGCTTGTGAAGACTGAGGCTGGGTCTTTGCCTTTGTCTTGTTCAGAACTTGATGCGTGCTTGTCTTTTGTCTTAGGCCCCGACTAGTGATAGGTCGTGCATGAATGATTCATTCTTTAACGTGACTTAGAAGAACGAGTAGTCTCAGAGAGTGATTTATTAATTTTTTACTGGGCGTGCTTGCGCAAAGAATGGCAAAACCTTCACAGGTTACAGAAAACAGAAATCAGTAGTTAACTTTCGAGACTTTTGATCCAAATTGTTTGTTCTTTTGTCATGTGACTCCCAAACACGCTATGCAGTGAATTACACAGGAAACAGAAATGAACGGTTCATTTCATGAGTCTTCTAGTCAGCATCATTTGTTCTTTGTCACGTAACATTTATGGGAGTCACGTGTCAAAAGAACTAACGACTAGGACCAGAAGATATGAGAGGTGAGCTGCTCATATCAGAAGTCAATTACCTTTTTTGAAGAATTGCATTTATCTGTTTTTGCAAATAAACCCTTCATTCCTGGTGCTATAGTTGTGTAGGACTAGTCAGAATCCCTTTACAACTGGGTGCGCTGTGCCAGAATTCCTTTGGAGTTAGATGGTATTGGTCAGAATTCTTTGGTATTTGGGTGGAATTTGTCAGAATTCCTTTGCAAAGAAATTCTGTCCAACCCCATTGTAATGATGTTTGACCAGTCAAAATTCATTAGTAGGGTCAATCCCATTGTGGGTTATCAGAATTATTTTGCAAGAAGGCAGGATTTTTTCAAGTTCTTTTTAAATCAATCGAGATTTGGATAAAAAAAAGTCCTATTTATACCTCTATTCACATCATTACATAGACTTGAAAGAAGTAACAAATTGTGTGCACCAAAGACCAAGTCCCATATTGTATATTCTATTGTATATCCAATGATCATTTTGTTTATTCATTTTCTTTATTGTCGCTGGTCATGTAGAGCTACTAAACAAATGTTGTTGTATTACTACAATGCCAATAAAGTCTCTTTATATTTAAACTACAGCTGTGCTCATGTTTTTAATATTGGTGAGGTTAACAATCAACATGTGTTTCCAATTGAAAGCAGTAATTACAGTTATTCCTATATGAGAAGGATCTGGCATTAACCTAACTTACCTTTTGTACAAGTAGATGTCCCATATAACTATTCTTTGGAATAGGTAAGAAACACTATAGAGTAAAGTAGCCACAGGTAAGAAACACTTTCTCTGAGAGAAGGAGAGTAAGAGTTTGTTAGCAGGGCAGTGGGTGGTAACGATGAATGATTAAAAAAGGAATAGATGAGCAGCAAGAGACACACCATTACAAGACATGGGACAGATGGAGAATTCAAACTTCCCCCAAAGCAGTTGCAATGACACAATCACAGGGCATCATTACTAAACACACCTTAGCTTCTCTCAGTGCCAGCCATTTCCTGAAGATCTGTAACGGTCTCCGGAGAGGTTCAGCCCTGGGTTTCTTAGCAACCATTTGATAGCCATTGTTGAGAGCTGCATATTTCTGGCTTAAAGCCCACTGGTACAAATAAGCACCTTGAAAAAAAAAATAAAGTGTGCTATGCCACGGATATTGCACCTCTATGTCTGCTTTTTCGAGTGAAGTTTTATGGTTCATAAAGGAACAAGATTGCCTGAGAATGGTTGCCAGACACTGCAATCAGGTGAAAGTGTTTGCCTTTGATAGAAGGTGCATCATAAATGAACTGGGAGGGTTGTAATTGGCATCCTGGAGAGGACTGTAAGATTTGTTGGGCTGTGTGTAGCCCTGTTGTCTGTCTCTGGCCTTCGGGTGACCAATTCACTTCAGCCGCTGAGTGTATTTTGTAATGATTTCTCCTTTGATTGTCTGTCTCCCTCTGAGCCTTTCCTCATCCATCTACCACCTACAGAATCAATTACCTATTCTACTCTATGCCTGAGGATGAACAGAACAGAGACAAATCACTCCTTATTTTAACAACCCTTCTTTTAGCCTCCTCTTTTATCGTTTATCTGTGTGTTTTGAGAGTGGGAGAAATAAAAACAACAAACTAAGCAGAACACTCACCAATTTGTGCACAATTAAGTACCACATGTAAGCACTACTAATACTGTACTGTAAGTCCTCGAATTTGTAACCAAAATAGCATATGGCTTGCATACTTTAATTTAGACTGTGATTGCAGTAATATATTCCTGCTTCAAACAGAATCTTTTTTTCTTTTTCAATCTACTGAATATATTCAATTGTTGAACTTTATTGTAGTCACACTGAGCCGTTGTTGGCATTTGCATGGCCCCCACATTGATTCCTTAATGATTTGCACTGTCTAATTTTTACGTCAGTGAATTATCTCAACTGGATGCTGCAGACTTTTATCCATAGCTTACATATAGGCTCTACTTTATAAGTCTTTACTGCTGTTGGTGTAAAGACTACTAAAAATCCTTTCAACGTTACTGTTAAAGGATAATGTAGAAGAATAATGCTTTATAAACCCACCGTTTACTCAGAAGTTCCTTTTGTGTCTGGATGTACTCTGGGTTTCTTCCTTATGTCATCTCAGAGCTTTTGCCTTGCTGTCATCTTATTGGATTACCCCATTAGGGATCTAAATCTACACCTGGATTTCACAATTGGTACTGAATCTACTGTTAAATAATTGCATTATACAAAAATGAAGCACTCATCAGCTTAAGTCAATTAAGGACAGATTTTTGCAGGAATGGACATCAGGGAGAATTGAGGTCACACATTCAATACTTCTGCTTTGGCTTAAATCCCTTTAATTGGCCAATGATACTGTGAAAAGTTTGTTTCAATTGATTAGCTAGTGTCAATTGTGCGATTTCAGTTGCACACCTTGGCCACTTTGTCTAATTTATTGGACGGTCTTTGACAGATGAGGTGTGATGATGTGCTACTAGAATACTAGAGCCTTTGATTTGAGCTAGCAAAGTAACCATTCAGTCTTTTTGCCCCAATTAATTGGAATTTTCTGTAATGTAATATACACATACACACACATATTTTTTTTTTATTTAAAGCAAAATTAAACTGACGGAACTTCTTCCTTAAACTTCCACCAACAGGGTTACAAATGATAAAAACTAACATACAGTAGTGCATTTGTGAAACAGATGTTTGTTTGCTTTGCCCAGAAGCCCTACAGCTGGCCATTAAAGCAGGAATTACATTTTTGTGTATGTTGAAGTATTAGATCTTAGCGAAGTGTGTTTGGAGTTCTTTGTGTTGACATTTCATTCAACAGTTCATTGTTGGTTTGCTTTTTTAAATGCCATCCCACAGAAGTCTAATGGGTTTTGTTGGTGCACTGATTCTCTCTACCTCTGGCTAACACTGATTCTAATGTATGTGCAAATAAAAAAGCTTTCTAAAGGGGATTTTTCCACATTTTCTCCCCAATTTTGATGACAATTCTAAACGTTTAAGAAGTTCTCCAGTAGTATGTGCAAGCTTCTAACTAGACAAGCTTGGCTGACATGAAGCCTGCCATCTGCTCATGCTGTCACTCTCAGTATAAATGTGCTATATGCCATGTTCTGCATACATGAGCTCACAAAAGCCAGACATCCCACCCACCCCGAAGTTGATATTGATAGCAGCTCCCTGATAAAGCAAAATCATATACAATATTCTGGTAATTGATTTTGTCTCTGTTTGTCTTTTATCACACTTTTAGTGGGCAGGGCTTTACATTTCAAATTTAAAGTCATCGAGTCCACTGTAGTGTCATCAACATACAGATCAGCTTTGCTTTTTGGCAATTACACAAATCAACTAAAACTAGTTTTTGCTTACATACTGTATTATTCCAGGGGTCCAGGCACTAAAGGTGTGTTGAGGGATAAAGAAAGATCTCATCTGCCTTTACAACAAGGACCTTATGCTAAGGATCTTCAAGAATTTTGTCTACACAGGGTCAGGATGGTGCAGATTTTATAAATGAAATGAATGTGACTTTTTGAATCACAAATGCCTTTATTCCCAAATTTAATTCCAACCCTCACCAGCTTTAACATTTGGAGACTACTTACTCACTCATTCATTCTCAATTTGTAAATACTAATCCGCCTACGCTGCATGTCTTTGCACTTTGGGGGGAAACAGTAGTGCCCTAAGGAAACCCTCTAAGCACCAGGAGAACATGCAAACTACACACCCCTAAGGCAGGAATCAAACCCTCGACCATGGAGGTTCGAAGCTGCAGTGCTAATCACTATCCCAACATGCCTCCCATTTGAAGACCACTGCAGTTAAAAATTTGTAATTCAGACAGGATGGCTCCTTCATAATGCGCACATGAGTTTGGTGACTGAACAGGAAATGAGCACATATCCCAGCAACTGTGTGACTTATTGTAACCAAATATTGTAGACTAAAGTCGGACCTCATGCTGAGGTTATAAATTCATCTCTTGGTGGTGGAGTAATTTATAGATTTGCAAAATTGCTCATGCGTGTTTTTGAAGATTCTTTCTTCTATCAATTTCCTTGGAGCTTCAGAGTAATCTAAGGAATTTGCTATTTTAAACTAGGTTTTCCTTTTTTAAATTAAAATACTTTTTTCATCTTTTATCACAAATTAAGTTAAATAATTAAATAATTTGGAAGAGGCATCAAGAGACCAATCTGAAGAATTTTATTTTTCTCAGAATTATAATGTGAAGGTTTGGTCACCAGATTGGTGTGAGAGTTTATCTCAGTAACTTTTTGAGAACTTCATATACAGGTCCTTCTCAAAAAATTTGCATATTGTGATAAAGTTCATTATTTTCTGTAATGTACTGATAAACATTAGACTTTCATATATTTTAGATTCATTACACACAACTGAAGTAGTTCAAGCCTTTTATTGTTTTAATATTGATGATTGTGGCATACAGCTCATGAAAACCCAAAATCTCTATCTCAAAAAATTAGCATATTTCATCCGACCAATAAAAGAAAAGTGTTTTGAATACAAAAAAAGTCAACCTTCAAATAATTATGTTCAGTTCTGCACTCAATACTTGGTCGGGAATCCTTTTGCAGATTCTTGTGTCTCTCAACTTTCTCTTCACAATATCCCACAGATTCTCTATGGGGTTCAGGTCAGGAGAGTTGGCAGGCCAATTGAGCACAGTAATACCATGGTCAGTAAACCATTTACCAGTGGTTTTGGCACTGTGAGCAGGTGCCAGGTCGTGCTGAAAAATTAAATCTTCATCTCCGTAAAGCTTTTCAGCAGATGGCAGCATGAAGTGCTCCAAAATCTCCTGATAGCTAGCTGCATTGACCCTGCCCTTGATAAAACACAGTGGACCAACACCAGCAGCCGACATGGCACCCCAGACCATCACTGACTGTGGGTACTTGACACTGGACTTCAGGCATTTTGGCATTTCCCTCTCCCCAGTCTTCCTCCAGACTCTGGCACCTTGATTTCCGAATGACATGCAAAATTCGCAACCTGTAGCCCATTTCCTGCACACGCCTGTACACGGTGGCTCTGGATGTTTCTACTCCAGACTCAGTCCACTGCTTCCGCAGGTCCCCCAAGGTCTGGAATCGGTCCTTCTCCACAATCTTCCTCAGGGCCCGGTCACCTCTTCTCGTTGTGCAGTGTTTTCTGCCACACTTTTTCCTTCCCACAGACTTCCAACTGAGGTGCCTTAATACAGCACTCTGGGAACAGCCTATTCATTCAGAAATCTCTTTCTGTGTCTTGCTTGAGGGTGTCAATGATGGCCTTCTGGACAGCAGTCAGGTCGGCAGTCTTACCCATTTTGAGTAATGAACCAGGCTGGGAGTTTTTAAAAGCCTCAGGAATCTTTTGCAGGTGTTTAGAGTTAATTAGTTGATTCAGATGATTAGGTTAATAGCTCGTTTAGAGAACCTTTTCATGATATGCTAATTTTTTGAGATAGGGATTTTGGGTTTTCATGAGCTGTATGCCACAATCATCAATATTAAAACAATAAAAGGCTTGAACTACTTCAGTTGTGTGTAATGAATCTAAAATATATGAAAGTCTAATGTTTATCAGTACATTACAGAAAATAATGAACTTTAGTTTAAAATGGTTAATGCTGGTTGTGATAGAAAGGTGTCAGAACACAAAGTGCATCGCTGTTATGATGTCAAAAAGGGGGCCTACTCAATATTAGGCAGGTGGTCATAATCTTATATAATAGAATTATTACCTATTATATAATAATAGGTAATAATTCTTTTTTTGCACTGGTGGCTCAGTGGTACAGTAGGTGTTTCGCCTGCCATGCGGTTGGCCAGGGTTCGATTCCCAGCCAGTGCCCAAACCCCCCAGCCACTGGATGCAGTGCCGGTCCCAAGCCCGGATAAAATGGGAGGGTTGCGTCAGGAAGGGCATCCGGCGTAAAACCTGTGCCAAGTTGTTGTGCGGACTGAATATTCCGCTGTGGCGACCCCTTGCCGGGAGCAGCCGAAAGACCAACAACAACACAATATGCTCATTTTTTGAGAAGGACCTATAGTAGAGTAAATTCTATGAGTCACAGTCACAATTTAAATTGTACGGTATATTATAGTTCCTGTACAGGGGTCTTTGACTACACTTTTTGCTTTGAAGTCACAATGCAGAATCATAAACAAAACATGCTAATGCACTTAAATTATACTTTGAAAAAGTTATTTATTATATTATATAAATATTATTTGTTATTTATTTATTTGTTTGTTTTTAAGATGCATCATTGTCTCTTTAAGATCAGATTATGCTGATTGACAAAACCTAAAAGATTTCTTTAAGCTCAGGTCTATCATTAAAGGATTTATATTATATAAGCTGACATGGAAAAGCCACTTTATAGAATTCATCCAGCGTTTTATTCGAAAGATCTTTTACAGTGTGATAATATTAAAAAATACAAATTTAAGACTGTTTTAACAAATTTATGCTGATAGAGCTGTAACTTATATATATATGAAACTTTGTATATCTGTACTATTGTTTGAGACAGTACTAGAAATGGCATTTTGAGATAAAACTTCTGCATCTTTTACTGTTTTAAGTCAGATAGACCGAGTGATGTTCGATATTTTCTATTATTCAGTTTACATACATACATACATATATACATATATACATACATATATATATATATATATATATATATATATATATATATATATATATATATATATATATATATATATATATATATATATATCTCAAACTTCCTTTCAGCATTTCTGACTGCCATGATGCTTTATTCATTATCTTGTCCAGGTGTGAGAACAGCATAAGTGAGAAAGAGCAGGAGTGAATGAATAAAGGTGTCTGAAGGTGAGTGTGATTGTCCTCATCAAGGCTAAAGGTAGCCACTGTCTCTACGATAAATAACACACATTCATTACAGCGGCTGGCTAATGGCCTGCGAGATGAGAGAGGGAGATGGCCACTAGACGAGCAAATGATTACTCTCAGCCTGACTCAAGGTCATCATCCACTCTCTCTTTCTTTCTCCTCCACTCTATGCACTTCCCCATTACACACTTCCTTTCTTCTCAGTCCTCTTTGTACTTATACTTTTAACTTTTTTTCCCCCGGTAAACGAGGAGCTATCTCTCTTTGGTTTACCCTATTTCTTCCATTACTGTACTGCACTCAATTCTGGCCTGCATTTGTCGAATGGTTTCCTCGAGTTTGTTTATAGGAGAGGTCCATTACTGAGAACCTAGCCAACACATCGAAAGGTCATGCATAGTTTGATTTTAATTGCTACAGACTTTCATATGAATTATCTCATTTGAGCGCTCCTGCTCCAATTAATGAACACAAATTATGTTAAAGTTATTTTCTGTTTGCATCATATCTGCAGCTACTTTCACACACACATGCAAAACATAAAGATAAGGGTAAAGCTTCTTTAAGGGTTTAGTGAATGGGAACCAATGGGAATCTTGCATTGTGTATTCTAAAAAGTAAAATTTCAAAATGTTATAAATAAAATAAAAATAAAATAATGCACCCTGCATCAAGGAAACAATCCAGAAGTAATTCAGTCCAGATTGAAATGAAGTTTTGCAGCCTTTCTTGGTCTCAAGATCTGGACCCTGATCTGTAGATGCGAGAGAGTTAGAACTTGCTGTGTATAGTCAGGTTCATGCATATTTCTAAATTCTGTCTGTTTACCACAGTGTATTTGAAGTGATATTACATATTTAATATGAAATGTGGTGGCACGGTGACTTAGTGGTTATCACTGTCTCCTTGGACCTCCATGGTCCGGGTTTGATTTCCGGCCAGGTTCTATTCCCACTTCTGTATGCATAGAGTTGGCATGGATGTTTTCCCTGTGCTTGGTGGGTTACCTCCGGGTACTCCGGTTCCCTCCCATAGTTCAAAGGCATGTCTATTAGGCTGATTGGCATTCCCAAATTGCCCATAGTATGTGAATAAGTGTGTGAGTGTGTGTGCTGTATGTGCCCTACAATAGATTGGCACCCTTTCCAGGGTGTACCCTTTTTCGTGCCCTGGATCTCTTCTTGGATAGGCTCTGGTCCGGGCCTCTGTGATCCTCTCATATGCTCATCCAAGTAAGGTAAACACTGTAGAATTTATGTGGCACTGTGGCCTTGCACTTCCAGAGATGTGAGTCCTGCCTTTGGTTCTGTGTATGTGGAGTTTGCATGCTCTCCCCAAGCTTGGTTGGTTTCTTCTGGGTACTCTGCTTTCCTCTAACACTCCAAAGACATGCAGATTAGGCTAATTGGCATTTCCAAATTACCCGTAGTGTGTGCTTGTCCCCTGTGATGGATTGGCACCCTGTTCAGGGTGTACCCTGTCTATAGTGCCTCAAGTTCCCTGGGGTTGGGCTCCAGGCATCCATGTACGGGATAAGTGGTACAGAAAATGAGTAAACAAGTGAGTTCATGAGTGTAGAAATTACAGCAGATTTTTGTATATGTCTCAGTAATTGGACAAGCTAACACCAAACGTGTCTTTTTGATACTTGGTGGTAAATCCTTTGGAGCCAATGACTGCTTAAATTCTTTTACACATAACCATTACCAGATACTTGATGATAGCTCTGCCATGCCTTTACTGCAGCTGTCTTTGCTTGTACTTTGGACTTTGAATTCAGTAAGTAGAACACAGGCACATTTGGATTCAGGTCAAGTGATTGGTCATTTTGGAACATTTGCTCTCTCTCTGATGGGTTTGTTTAGATTTTTCAGCCTAATGATGGCTTGCTTTCTGGCAGTGACAACTCTTTGGACTTCATACTGAGAGATAATAGCAACAGATTCCAAATGAATAAAATAATGAGGAAATAACACACACCTGGCCATGGAACAGCTGAGAAGCCAATTTCCACCTTACTAATGGTCCTTTGAAAAAAGAAGGGTGGCTGTAATACTTTCAAATTAAAGATTGAGGTCCGCAATTTGAGCTATTAGTTATCATCTTATTTTAATCGTAATACACACTGGTAGACTGCTAAAATATAATTCCTTTATCAGTGTACATAAAACTGTAGCAGTGACAATGAATGCTTGCTCATGTTGAAAAATGACCACATTGACAAACGCCCTCATCCAGAACATCTTACTGTACATTTATCTGTCAACTTTAGTATAGTGAGGCTAGCTTTAAAAATATTCACCACTGCAGCAGATGGCTCATCCAATCACAAGCATTTCTATGTAAATTATTTAGCTGAAAGCAACTCAAACAGAGATTAAACAGAGAGTAGAAATGGGGTTAGAGTGATTAGTTCAGAAAAGGGACAGTTATATCCCTGATCTAAATAGTAGGTTACAAGTGGGTTTGCAAATTTCAGCTAAGAGAATCCGAAAGCTTTTCATTTAGAGACAGCTTCAACAAACAGTGAGGATTATAATTTCATGCAAATGAAGTTGTAAGAAAAAAAAAATGCAATCAGTGATCCCACTCCTCACACAGAACTTTAAGATGGATTGGCCAATTTTCAGGAGAATCACAGCATGGTGCTGACTGTACAGGATGTGATCTTATGTAATGGCCTGAACTATTACAGGAGGAACCTGTAACAACAATTAGTGTAACAAAAATTATAGGATCAGTATCATCACCGAGCAACTTCTTTAATATTCAAGTATTTGGATTTAATTCCTCTACATTTTATATCTAATCATAAATATTAGACAAATACAATGTATTACTTACTGTACTATGAGTGATTAAAATTTAAGAGACTAAACAAGCAAATCCAAAACTGATTTAAGAGATCTAAAGTAAGATTTTATATTAAAAATAAAGACATTATATTTCATAGGATTAGAGTTTATTTGCATATTATACATGGGTACGGAACACATTATGCTACATTACATTAAATTAGTATTAAGAATGATGTTTTGAAATGAACTGAATACACACACACACACACACATATTACAGATACACTGTATAGTGGAAATTTGGGTTCATATTGAATTAGGTGTGCTGTGGTGTATGGCACCAGGGCATTAGAGGCGGATCCTTTGGGTCCTGTGAGTTGCGGGGTGGAGCTTCCATGGATTGGACTTGTTTGTCCAATGCATCTGGGGATCTGGGGAGTTTGGAAGCTGTCAACATGGCTTTGTACTCTTTGCCTTCTCGGCCCTGTGGACAGTGAGCTGTGGAGCACTGGGTATTCTTTCTATCGTGGTCGATGAGCAAAACGTGGTAGATGAACATCCACCATATGGCAACATTAAACCTTTTGACACCCTAAAAAGAGATCACCAGTATTAAAAAAAGGCTAAATATATTGGAGTTAAAATAATTTTTTGGAATGTCTGATAGGTACAGTTCAACTCTGCACTGTCCACAAGTTGCTACTGCATATACAGTAAGAGTAAATATGAGCAAGAAAAGTTACAAGAAAAATACATAAACTGTTTAAAGAAATATGTTTTAATCTGGATTTTAAAACAGGTACTGAAATGGCATAACTTAATTTCTCTTTAAAATTATTCCAGAGTTCAGGGGTGATTGGTGTTGAGAATTATGATTACCAGCAGGAAGCGCAGGAATTGCTTCGTGTGGGTTATTGTGTTAATAACCATTCAATACGTTAAACATCATGAATGGGATGTTGATGTCAATGAAGAACATTCATAAAAGGCAAGTGTAATTTGAATAAGACTGGGATAATATGAGCTGACTTTCCATTCCTGGTAATGACACAGGCTGCTGAGTTCTTAATCAGATGAAGCTGCTGAGTTCACTCAGAGGTCTGTTCATGTCCGAACCTCATAATCTAGAATATGTGAAAGCATATACAAATTTCATGTAGGGTTGGCAGAGTTCTTAATTAAGCTGTTTTCCACGATCATAATAAACTGATTTAAATGTGTTATATGGAAATCAAATAATAAACCAGTAACTTGAGTTACACCAAAGTCCTTAACAGTAATTGTGAAGCTCTTCATGAAAAAAAGAAAAGAAATCAAACAACCTGCCTACCTGCTTCACCACATTGTCACTGGCCTCCCAGGAACTCTTGTAATGGCTCCATCATGGAAATAGTGGCCAGGTTTAATCACCAAAGTTCTTGAAGTTTTTGTAGGACGCCAAGCCATTGATACACGTTTGGGCCATTAAAGGAGTTCCTGAGAGGCCAGCATTTCAGACATGATGCAGTCAGTGAGAACCTTTTACCCTGATGGTTTTCAGGCACTAGTGAAATTCAGTGATAATTGCATTAGTGTACATGGGGATTATGTAGAGAAATATAACATAGAAATATGTCTATAGGAGTAAGAAAAATAGGAAGAAATATTCTTGAAGAAATATTTTTTTTTCAAATTTGACTTTAGCCTTCCCATTATTATTATTGCATGGATCTAACCTTCTGCATTATAATGATAATACAAATTCAGCCTCATCTATGAGTGGGTAGATGCTTTACTATTTATAAATTGGTAAACCATCCAGTGCCCCATCCACAGCCAGAGACCCAGTGGATGTAAGACTGAAGTAAACACTGGTGGGAGAGAGTTGCACCTGCACCTTTGATTGACGTAAATTCATTAAGATTACTTTGGACTGAAATTGCCACAAACAGTTTTGTATGCTGTCTCCATCAGTGGACTTCATGTTAACTAAAACACAATTTCTTTTGCATTCTGTTTTTTCTTATGTCATCTCAGTGAGTTTCCCCACCACCATCTCCTCCAGCTTGCTCATTAGAGCCAAACAGATCAATTTCCTGTAGAAATCTATACATTTGAAAAAACATATATTTGTAATGTTCATTTAACCAGTATAGAATGACCACAAAAACACTGTTTATTTAAATGTATTTATTATGAATTATTGGCTCAGAACAGGAATTATGTATGGGTTTGTACCTTTTAATACATTTTTAATACCAAAAATATAATGCACTGTTTCACTGGTATACCAACCAGCAACATTCAACAAAATTAGTAAGCATGTATATTATTTAACAAGTATATTTTAATATTCAATTCAATTTTATTTGTATAGCGCTTTTAACAATTGACATTGTCTCAAAACAGCATTACACAATCAAAAGAATTATTTAAGTTGTATGGAATGTGAATGTGTATGAATCAAAATGGTCAGATTGTCCCTGGTGAGCAAGCCGAGGGCGACAGTGGCAAGGAAAAACTCCCTGAGATGGTAATAGGAAGAAACCTTGAGAGGAACCAGACTCAACAGGGAACCCATCCTCATCTTGGTGAAACAGATAGCAGGAAATGATCTGCATTTATACAGTGTGTTAGGCAGTTCAGCTATAATAGTTGATGTAAATTGATGTTAAAATGGAGTCCAGGTAGTTATTGGAGACTCAGATAGACTTGTAGAAAGTTCCAGTCCTGAACTATCGAATTGTCAAGTCCTCAGAGAAACAGCTGCTAACACCAGTCGAGGCCAGAACCATCTTCTAAGTAGAGAGAATCATCCCCAGACACCAGACACACGGGGCATCCATGCGACGAGACCTCCGACCAGAAGCGGGGCACCAGGATGGGTCAGACAGGTCCGGAGGGCAGAGGGAGTCTGGATCACTGGCTGAATCATGTTAAGAGTAGTATCTTAAAATCAATGCGAAATTTCACAGGGAGCCAATGCAGTGAAGACAGGATAGGGGTGATGTGCTCATATCTTCTGGTTCTAGTGAGCACTCTCGCTGCTGCATTCTGGACTAGCTGAAGCTTGTTTATGCACCTAGCTGAACAACCAGACAGTAAGGCATTACAATAGTCCAACCTAGAAGTGATAAAAGCATGAACTAGTTTTTCTGCATCGTTTAGCGACAATATATTTCTTATCTTGGCAATATTTCTGCGGTGAAAAAATGCTATCCTGGCAATATTATCTACAGTACATGAGCTTCCAATGAAAGGCTGGAATCTATAATCATGCTGAGGTCTTTTACTGTTGCACTTGATGGAACAGAAAGGCCATCTAAAGTTATGGTGTGATCTAAGATTTTACTCCTAGCTGTATGCGGTCCTATGACTAGAACTTCTGTCTTATCCGGATTAAGCAGAAGGAAGTTAATTAGCATCCAATTTCTTATGTCATGCACACATTGCTCAACTTTAGTAAGCTGGTTTTTCTCATCAGGTTTTGCTGAGACATATAACTGTGTGTCGTCAGCATAACAATGAAAACTAATACCATGCTTACGGATTATGTTGCCCAGAGGAAGCATGTAAAGGGAAAAAAGCAGAGGGCCTAAAACTGAACCCTGTGGAACGCCAAACTCCACTAGAGAACATGCAGAATTATCATCATTTAAGTCTACATACTGATAACGATCGGTCAAATAGGATCTGAGCCAGGAGAGGGCTGTACCCTTAATTCCTACTACATTTTCTAATCTGTGAAGAAGAATAGCATGATCAATGGTGTCAAAAGCTGCACTGAGGTCGAGTAATACAAGCATAGTTACACAACCCTGATCAGAGGCCAATAGGAGGTCATTTACTACTTTAACGAGTGCTGTTTCTGTGCTGTGATGGGGCCTAAATCCTGACTGATACAGTTCATGTATGCCATTTCTATGTAGATATGAGCATAGCTGCTCCGCTACTATCTTTTCCAGAATCTTAGAAATAAAGGGGAGGTTTGATATTGGCCTGTAATTGGACAGCTGACAGGGGTCGAGGTCAGGTTTCTTAATTATTGGTTTGATAACTGCTAATTTAAAAGATTTTGGAACATAACCAATGCTGAGTGAGAAATTAATTATTCTCAACAGTGGTTCTGTTATTACTGGTACTATCTGTTTAAGAAAATGTGTCGGTATAGGATCTAATATACAGGTTGATGAATTTGCAGAAGAGATGAGTGAAGTTAGTTAATTCTCTTCAAGAGGAGTAAAGTATTCTAGGTTCCGATCTGACATGGCTAGGTTAACATCTGTATCAATTACATTGTTCGGTTTCAAAGCCTCAATTTTATGCCTGATATTTACAATTTTATTATTAAAGAAGTTCATGAAGTCCTCACTATTGCATGATGTTGTTGTGGAGATTTCTGTAGTGGTCTTATTTCTGGTTAATTTGGCTACGGTATTAAATAAAAATATAGGATTATTTTTATTTTCTTCTATAAGAGTGGAGAGATACGTTGATCTAGCTACACTAAGCGCTTTCCTATAGTTCAGGATGCTCTCTTTCCATGCTATTTGAAATACTAACAATTTAGTTTGACGCCATTTACGCTCTAATTTCCGAGCAGTCTGTTTTAAAGTGCGCACGTGATCGTTATACCAGGGAGCGGGTTTCTTATCTCTGATAATTTTTCTTTTAGCTGGAGCTACATTATCTAAGGTACAATGAATATCTAAAGAAGAATATTCATAGAGCAAACTGTGACACGGTTGCACTGGTTTAGGCAGCTGGGTTTACATCTTAAGGTAGAACTCACAAGTTAAGAAGCTCAGTTTCAGGCTATAATTTATTGTAAACTGACAAACTAATCTTAGCGAGAAAAGTAATGTACAAAGAGATTCAGTACGTTTTTATTACCAGACCTAGCCTACCATCTTGTTGCAGATGATGTATTGGAATTTCCTTTTCATACTAAGTACATAGGAAGAGTTCCACTTTGTGCTTTTTAACTGCTTACTGCTAGAGACAGACAACATTACCTGAACTGCTGCTGCCTAGATTTAATGTGATTTTGAGCTTTCACCCGCAGCAGTCTGTAAATGAAAATCCTCAGGTGCTGAAGCTCCCCAGCTCTGATAATTCCTCAACTGGTTTAAATTACATTTGATTACCTTGTTAGCTAACCACTGGCAAGTAAAAATTGAAGTACGACTCTAACAAGGACACAAACAAGTTATCATAAAAGTTTAAAAACAGTCCGTTAATGCTAATGTATCAACCTGTTAGTGTAATATATAAACTCTGTACTCCATTTCTAACTTCTCTTAAGAACAAACATTCAACCATTGCTAACAGTACTAAAACAATTCTCACAGAATTTGGAATGACAAACCTATCAAAGTTGCCTAAAGGTGCCTAAAATTCACAATGGCTCAATGACCTCACTCTTCTTACCTACACCTTTGCCACATGGCCAAAACTCACTATTGTTGCTATATATTTTTTTAATGTTATACGTATAATGCAGAAAACATTTGTGGCAAAGAAGCTATCTCTGAAGTTTATGCCACATAGAAGTGACCAATCTAGCTTCCCTAAAAAATTAAAGTTGCTACAGTAACTTCAACCATTTTGGAGACATTATTTTATATGTGCTCCAAACATGGCCATTTTTAGCGTTATATTGTCTCGCTTCAAACAATAATAATTTTAAATGCTTAATATTTATTTTTAATTCATATATTTGTCAAATATGAGAAATTCACATTTAATTGAAAGAAAAAAATGTAGGGACAAATTTCCTGTGTTTGACTACATCAAAAACTTACTTATGTAAGGTCATGTTATTATTGGTCATATTAATTTTTTTGGAGTGATACAGTAGGTTGAACCCCACTGTGAGCAGATTTAGTACCCAAATTGAGCATTTCCTTTTTCCTTTCCACCTACTTTTTGCACCCTCTTAGAACTTAACCTAATCTTCATTCTCACGGTAATGTTGGCACTCTGTGTGTAGATGATGCTACTTTTTCTTACTGTATGTGAGAAAATGAAATAGGGCAAAAGCAAGGACAATAAACATGCTGGGTGTGAATACAAGTTGAAATCTAATAAATTAGATAGAGCAATCACTTGCAACATGATTTACAACATATTATGGGTGTTTTCTCAAAAGTACTTTACAATTCATCATACAATTTACTTACACTTTACCATCACAGTAAATTTGTTCAATTCCACTGAAAACTATTGAGTTTCCAATAATGAAACTGGACTCCATAATAACTTAAATCCCTCTTGTTATACTGACTGAATATTCAGCCTCATATCACACAGTATGACTGCAGATCACTCCCTGTTATCCATTATCATCCAAATGAGGGTGTGCTTTCTGTTACAGTAAGTGTGGTTCTTCAAGGGTTCTTCTTATTGCCATCTCTGGGAGTTTTTTTCTTGCCACCATCTCCCTTGGCTTGCTCATCGGGGACAATCAGATAATGATGGTTTATACATATTGCCTCACATTTTATACACATTTCCCTAATTTTCTTTTGGATTCTGTAAATCTGCGACAATGACCACTGTTAAAAGCAGTATATAAATAAAACTAAATTGAATGGAATTGTTTAAGATCCATCCTCTTCATGGAAAATTGTGTGCAAAGATTTATGAAGGCTGAAGCTAATGTGTCACGTTCTGCTAGATGTTGGACTATGGGCTTGGTGTGGAGGCATAGACGCAGAGGGGATGCAGTGAAACAAAAGAGTCTTTAATAAACAATAATCCAAACAAACATGAACAAAGGAAGTTGAGCGTGGAGCATGCTATAAAAAGAGAACTCAAAACACAAACACAGACACAGACTGGGGATAACAAACACTGATACAATACAGACTGGACAAGACATACAGACTAAACAGACTAGCTGACTAAATACTAGGGACTATGCATGTAAGGGATAAACAAACAAGACAGGCTTGGCTAGGTCTACTAGCTGTTACGCCCATTGGCTGCTAAGCTAGCTAATAGCTAAACAGACCAATTGCTAAACAGGCTAGTAGCCTGAGACCCAAGGGATAAACATAGAGTGTACACAGCAGACAAGGGTTGGAACAGACTAAGAACTCTAAAGGTTAGTGGCTAAACGGGTTAGTACCTAAACAGACTAAGAGCTAATCAGACGATGAGACTAGACAGACTCGAAGACTAGACAGACTAAGATCTAAACATGTTAGTAGTTCCCTCATTAGTATTTATACAGACTAATAACTAAACATGCAATGGGGGTTACTTACACATGAGGGTAAACACAAAAGGCTAATTCTCCTAGAGGCTAATCCTGCTAGGAGACAGAAAGACATCTTAATAGAAACAAACTTAAAGCTCCATAAACAAAAAGGCCAACTATCATCAAAACAAATTAAAACAAAACCAGATCAAACTAAACCCACTTAACAGAACAGAAATTAAATTAATGCTCGACCCAGTTTCCCAGAACTAACAGTTATTTATAAGAGATCTAATGAGCCTCCTCAGTTCAACCCTCACATAATGTTGGGGTAGATTCAGCTTCCATACCATTTTTAATAACTTCTTTGATATAAAAAGGCCATCTTTTGTAAGAATTCAGTCAATTTTCACTTAAGATGCCATTTTTGTAATGAGAAAAATGATATGCAATTAAATTCACATTGTCTAATTCACACTGTAAACCCAAATGCTCAAAATAATCAAAATTATTGAGTAGCATAAACTTAATTTTCTGAAACAGTTCTACTAACCTAAATATTTTGAGTTCATGTGACCTTTTTTATAGTTTTTGAGTGAATTAAACTCATTATTTTTAATTAACTGAAACAATGTGCTTATTAAGTAAGTGTCACTTAGGTGTATAATTTAGTTGTACTTATTTCTTGTTGTTTCAACATTGTGTGTGCTTGCGTGTGTGTGTGTGTGTGTGTGTGTGTGTGTGTGTGACCAATTGTTTGTCATTTTTTTTATTAAAGTATATGAATTTAAATAAATGAATATTTAAAAAAAAACTTTATTTTCCTAATAATGGTTGGGTCTTCTAAACTCAGCTTCTTTTTTACCAAGAAAAATATTTAATTCAATCTAAGCACTAATTTTAAACAAAAAAATATGTTTGATTAAAAAAGTTACGACTCGGTTGATGTACAGTAAGGGTCATCATTTTATTGGCTTACGAGGCTCACTTGACCCAAGGTCAAAGGTCAAACGTGCATCACGTGGATAAGTACGTTGTACAAGTGACTGCAGTGCAGTGAGGAGGATGTAAGCTTCAAGCTGTCGGCAGTTATCAGCAACGTCGGTGTCACGGTAAGTGTTAAATGTGTTTTTAAACAGTGGTTTATCTAGTGAACAGTTGCAGTAGTTTAATCAAAACAAAACTTTAAACAGTGTTCGTCAGTTACGTATATTTACATTCAAAAGTCATGGATGTCTAGCAAGAAATAACTGATGAAATAGGCCTAACGAAAACAATGAACGACGAAGCATGTTATACATCAGCTAACTTACATAAAGTCTATAATTCCGCGTGTACGATTTAGCCAAACGTTACATTTGTTTTAAAGACATTAGGCGCTGAGATTGTTGTGTCCACGCGTGATACGCGATAAAAAAACACGGCCATTGATAATTTTGGCTGGTGTCCACAAAACTAGATAACTAAAAATATACTTTTCCCAATGTGTTGGCGTGCCACTGATACGCAAACTAGGGCGCTGGAGAGCATGTGCCATGGGCGTCGCTGGGCCATTTTTAGGCGGGCTTTATCCCCCCTAACATTTGTACTCGGCCTCCCTAAAAATTCTCCATAAATTTCACACAAATTGCTGGTCCCCCATCATCGTCCCCTTTAAATTTGATATGAAAGTGTCGGCAGACTTCGGCTCCTCCCCGTCTTTCAGCGGGTCTTCAATTCACTATCACAGAGGCAGGATTAAGTCAAGGTGTGTCTTTATGATAAATTGTTATATCTGCATCAGTGCAGTCCTTTCTCATAAATACAGTTTACAAAATGTCATTGAGTAATTAATCAGTTAAATCTTCGTTGTTCACCCTCGTCACACCAGCTGTTTCCTCCAGTGAACATGAAGCCCTTAAAACAGACTCTATGAAGCTATAGTCTACTTTATAAAACAATCATGCTGCTGCTGTTTTAATTGGAAAAATCTAACTGTCTATATAAAACATTACACAGTGCATATGGCATTAACTACCATAGAGTTATGCAGATAAATTAATAAAAATAGTGACAGACAGCATTCAGTGCTCTCGTTTAACTGTATAGCAGTGTGATTTATAGAGATAGAAAAATCCTTTTTTTTTAAATAAATATTGTATTAAATAATGTCCGAAATCGTAAAATACATTTATTAGCCTTAGAGTAGGGTTTTTGTCACTTTGATTTAGAAAGTTACTTCCTTTTTTTTAATGAATAGAAACAAAAAAATAATTATATTAAAAAGATGCTTTTTAAAAATTACATAAAAATAATGTTAAATTTTAAGGGGTAAATGGAGAACATACTGATTTATGTAGCTAAAACACAAAATTAGACTAGATAACATGATCAAAGTTTTAATATTTATATTTAACTGTAGATGGAAGGTTTTTCAAGTCACCTGAAAAAAAAAAAGAATGAACAGATAAATGTTTGACACTATTGGCCCCCACACAGTTTATTCCATTGTCTAGCCTCATAGGTGTGTTGTTTATATTGCTAATCAGTGCAAGTTTAGTTATATGCTATTTTCTGGTTCCATTTTTCATATGCTAATGCAATGGTAGCTGAGGCTCTTGTGTTAAAATATCCTTGCTTGAAGGAAGCAGGATATAAAAATGGATGGAAGAACAGCCTAAAGTTTAAGATGGGCAACTATAGGAGCAAGATGAGAAGGGCTGGATGTTCAGAGATCACAGTGAATGCTGGAAAAAGAAGTAGAATCAATCCTGACAATGAAGCTTCACATTCAAATATTAAAAGACCCAAACGAGCAGAGGTAAACTTTCTGCCCAACTTTCCCCAAGGAGAAAATCCCTCAACCCTTGAACAGCTGAGGCAGAAAGTCATTGATGAAATGAAGAAAGCTGAGAAGAACTTACCGCTTATAAAAAAAGATGATGCAAACCACTTTTGCCCTGCGGCGACAAACCATAGTGAAGACATGCCCACCAGTGAAGGAGCTCATGGAACTCTGGCCTGCACTCAAAATGGAATCTGAGGTAATGTAGTAGCACTTTTTACTGTTATTTCTTTTTTGACAACATGTAGGGCATTCAGGAGCTGTTTTCTGCCTTATATGGAAGGGTAGTAGATTTGCCAGAATCACATGGTTAATATGGCTGTGTTGTCTGTCTTTGGTTTAAAATTTAGGTGTATGCAGAGTTCCAACGGATTACAAACCAGAACCTGCCCAACACATTCTACTCTGAGCTTGACCGACATCTTCCTAGACTGATGACCCTGTTCAGACAGAAGGCAAGCAGAACCGGGAAGACGTCAGATGCTTTGCCTGAAATCCTAAAAATCCATGATGAACAGGTAAAAATATTGTTATACCTATTTTATAGGTCTAATTCTTAATTAAAAGAGGAACATTGGAAAACATTTGAGAATTTTATGATTCAAATGAGCTTTGAATACAACAACATGTCCACTTTTTTTCCGGTATTTGTCTGATTTTGTATATCTGATTGTAATGTTTAACAGTAAATAAGTTATGTACAATTCTGTTTCTCTTTTTATATAGGAATTTCATGACATACACACCAAGCGTGTTACTGTTCTTCATGCCCTTCCTGTGTATCTACGTGAGGCCGTCTGAGTTTTTCAAGACCTGCGCAGTGAGTTTTATTTTATTTATTTATTTATTTTTTTAAATCTCATGACTATAAGTAGGACTGCAACTAACGATTATTTTGATAATCATATGTATGTGTGTATATGTGTGTGTATGTATGTATATATAATATACACACACACGTATACATACATATACACACACATACATATGATTATCAAAATAATCGTGTGTATATATAAATAAAATATATACACACATATATACATGTACACAAACGTATATTTATATATGTATGTTAAAAAATACACTGACCTATAGTCACAAATGTACTGTTATTTGCATTCGCTGAAAACCACAATAACTAAATGTAATCTACTGTAATTTGCACCATGAAATTTAAGATGATCTAAAGTAGCACCATTTAACTAATCACTATTGCTCATGAGGTGATTGTGCAATATGATGCTAGCGAGTAGCAAGTGAACAGATCTAGCGCGACTGTCCTGAAGTTAGCAAACAGTTTAAACAAAAGCACTTAAACTATACAACTTTTACACGATGAAGAGATACAGTTGTTACTTACTCTGCTGATGTTTCACCATCCGTAACACCAACATGTTTTCTTTTTAAGTGTTCGTGCATGACTGTGGTACTGCCATGCCATGAAAGCGTGCAGGTTACCGATACCTCCCATACCTTGGAGGACTTGGGGCCCACGCTTTTTCCTGCAGACGCTTCTGTAACCGTCATTGCGCATGCGGCTGTGTGTATCTTTGTGTATTTGTTCATCTTGTGGTCGCGCTCCTCAGTAACGTGAGCAGCCCAACTAATCGATAACGGCATTCGTTGGCAACAAATTTAATTATCGATTAGTTGTTGCAGCCCTAATATTAAGTAAACAGTTCATATGAATACAGACATACTTGCACGCTTACTCTTGCTCAGTCTTTCAAATCACAGTTTGTGTGATTTGAAGAGATTAGAAGCGATTTGTTTTCTTTGACCTCACTGTGTATAAAAAAAAAAAAAAAAACACTTTGGTACTACATTGCTTTAAACAAAATGAAGCATTTTTATAGGTTTTTAGCATAGTATCAATTTCTTGTTTACTGGTATCTTAGCTGGGTCCTGTAGAACACTGATCATCTGTTTAAAATCGTCATACTGTAGTTTGTTCACACAACAATAAAAATCATTAAACTTTGTCAGTTGGTCTGAAGCAATATTGTTTGTTAAATCTCATGACTAACTAAATGCCTTTCTTTGCACTAAACCTGCTGTAAATATTTTTGTCAAATCTTAATAAAAAAATCTTTTTATATCTTTTATTTTACAGGACACATCTGATGAGCCAGAGCTTTTAGATGTTTGAGTAGCCCTCCTTACAGTCGTCAAAGATAATGACAGAAGTCCAGTTCACTTCCAGCCTGTGAAAATCTGTCATTGAAAGTGAGATTGTGGGCAACCTCCCCAGATTTGCTGATGCCTTCCTGGTAATATTTGGACTGATCTATGCATTACACCTCAGCTATCCCAGGGGACTGACCAACACTTTTGAATTCATTCAGGAGATTTTACTTGTTCTTGACGATGATGAACTGTCACCCAAGTTACAGAGTCTCAAAAATTACTTGATGCGCATGTAGAGATTTATCAGAATAATTACTACGGCTTGGCACTTCCTCTGTAGTTCAATGTAGGTTACTTCTGTGAAAATAATGGTTAAAATGTTTCTGCACCAATTGTTTTTTGTCCCCACAATATGCACTGTGTCTTTTGTATTTAATGTTATTTTGCATTAATACAGCTCTTGTTCTTGAGAGTTGTTAAGTAGAGCTGGGTAGTACTTGATAACTGTACGTGTATTTTAGTTGTAAATGGTCCATGTTGTAAAGTTTCATGCAGGTTCAAAAATTTGTCATTTTAGAGGTGCTATTTTAATCTGGTGTTCAAGTTTTAGCCTAGTGCATCTCTGAATTTTATGTTTCTATCTTTTAAATTAACACTGCAGTGTTAAATAGAAGAGGGCAAGATTTCAGTGTAACTCACTAACTTAAAATGTTTGTGGTAACTCGTTGCCTCAAATATTTTGAGTACAAACAACTTCAACAGTTTAAGTTTTGAGACATACAATTTTGAGTCTTGTGTGTCAAAGCGTTTGAGTTACTTGTACTTGTAAAATAAATATCAAAGACTAATAAATATAGAGTTGATGCTACTTAAAAATGGTTCTTTGTGTACTTATTTTTTTTTGTAACGTTAACTTAATACCACGAGAGGGTAATGAAAATTTTAAGTCACTATAACTGAAAATATTTAAGTTGATTTAATGACTAGTTTTAATTTAACTGTAATTAAATTGTTTATGTAGCATGTAATCCAAATATTTAACCTTTGAAATATATATTTTTAAGTTCATGAACTTAAACATTGAGGCAACGAGTTACATCAATTTTTTTTGAGTTCTGCTTACTAATTTGGTTTTACAGTGTAAATAAAGAATAACTAGGAGGAATTCATGAGTTTGTTTGTCTTAGTATTTCTTCTGACCTCCTATAAAATGATAGAATTTCAGAAATGTACAGTTAATTTATGTAAATGATATTTAAGCTTGACAAATGTTTCCCCTCTATACATTTAGAGTAACTCAAAATCATTGAAAAACCCTGTTGTGTGTGGGTGGACAGGCAACTTTTTACATAGGTTTTTTTCCCACCCATCTTTTGTATTTAATTTGTTCTGTAAGTCAACATTTTCTCACTCATGAACATACAAATGCAGGTACCTGATGCTCCTCTCCTGCACCTGGTACTTTTTCAAATCATTGCAGCCATACCCTGCATAGGCAAAAAAAAAATAAAAAAATAATAATAAATAAAGTTTCAGAAGAGTCAATTTTTGGCCTTTAACAAGCAAAGAGAATTATAAAATTATATACTTGCTTGGGACTTGGGTTATCAATTGTTCAACACATTATTACAAAAATAATCAACAATTATAATCAGGACTCACAAACCTTTGGTGAAGTTGCATAAAAAAAAAAAACTATGTTTAATAGTGAAAGTAAGAGCATTTCCACATATACAGTATAATGGGGTAAAATATCAAGGATTGGAACTAAACAGCTGTGTGGCCATAAGAACCAAGGTGACAATGAGGATTCAGATTGCTAAGGTTCATAAAGATTGGACTTCATGTGGTCTGACAAGGTCAAATTAAAATTTTATTTGTCACATACACAGTCATACACTGTACGATATGCAGTGAAATGCTTATATGACCGCCAGTGACCTTAAAAAGAGAATTAAAGCTTATAATAAGAAATTAATATGAATAAAAGAAATACGATAGAAAAATGAAATTTAACTAGGATAAAAATAGAAATTAAAATAGAAATATGCTGTACATAAAAATAGAAATATACTGTACAATAGAACATTTAAGAAATTTAGAAATTTGTTGGAGAAAGATGGTGTGCAAATATGCATAAAAAAGTGACTTACTAAGGTGCCTTATTAAAGTGTCTTTGTGCAATGGTCCAGAATGTAAACATGTAAGTGTAGATGTGAGTGTAGATGTGCGTGGATTTGTCCACAGTGTCCATGGATGTTAAAAGATTGTGTTAGTTAGATTGTGTTGGTGTGTTGTGATTGAGAGACCTTATCGCCTGCGGGAAGAAGCTCCTCCTCAGTCTCTCTGTGTTGGCCTTCAGGGAGCAGAATCACTTCCCAGACCGCAACAGAGTGAACAGTCCATTATTGGGCTGGCTGAGGTCCTTCACGATCTTCCTGGCCTTGGTCCAGCACCGCTTGGTGTAGATTGAGTGCAGGTCAGGGAGCTCGGTGCGGATGATGCGCTCAGCTGATCGCACCACCCTCTGTAGAGCTCGTCTGTCCTGCATGGTGCTGTTCCCAAACCAGGTTGTGATGTTTCCCGTCAGGATGATCTCTATGGTGCAGGAGTAGAAATTCCTGAGCACCTAGGAGGGCAGTCTGAAGGTCAACCTATTTCAGAGGGATGGGATGCATCAAGGAAGGTAAGAAGTGAAGTGCATGAAGTGATGCACCCATCATGCATAGCAGCCACTGGACAAAGCTCTGGAGGCAGTGTTATGAATTGGGGTTGCTTCACATGGTCAGGCCGAGGCTCAAAATCATTGGACATAAAATAAAGACAGCTGACGACCTGAATGTACTAAATAACCGAGTTGTTATTTGAATTTAGTTTTTTCCTCCTCATGGAAAGAATGTTTCTGGGATAATGGACAATAATTTGCACACCTGAAATGGTCAGCACATTGCATGTAATCAAAGTTGATTTTTTTTTTAAATGTGTAATTATTGCAGTTTTTTATATTATGTATTTATATATGTTATTAGTAATGTAATTATGTAACATTGACTGTTGATCAGAGAAAGGCAGGAAGAAAGGAAGTAACACTTTGTTTTTTCAATAATTATCATCATGGGTAATAATGATATGACAGCTCTTTCTTATTATTATTCAGACCTCAGGGATTATTTATCACAACAGTTTGTGCTGTAATTATATACTGACACTCACTATTTCAGAATATATTTTTGCTGTACAGAAAACAGTGTGCTATCATTTGCATGACTGCATTCATATTGCATTGTTTTCCATAAATTGCTGAGGTATTGTTATTCTGTTTGAAATATTACAAGACACCAAGCATTGTAAACAATGATACTGATGTTCACTACAAACAACCAGATGCAAGATATATTCCTTCTACTTAGTGTGTAACTATATATTTTATACTATTGCAACAACAAACTGCAATTTTTGTTTAATATCTAATGGATAGTGTAAGGAAGAGCATTTGGAAGACCACTACAATTGATGATTTGAGTTGCTGTCTAGACTGTCAATCCCAGTGCAGTATGATATAAAATATCTTTTCAAACTCTCCACACAAAAAGGAAAAAAATGTGTGCAATAATAAGTACCTCCATACTACTTCCACATGATTTAAGAGGGTAAGTTGCAGCCAGGTGATTAATTGATCATTAGCAGGTGTGCAGACATCTATAAAAACAGAAGGTTTGGCACTTTGCTGGTCTGAAGCATTCAGGTGGATGTTAAAATGTCAACCAAAAACCATAAGCAATAGTCTTAGAGAAGTAATTGTTGCTGCATATCAATCTGGAATGAGTCACAATAAAGTGGAAAAACCACAATAAAGTGGAGTGGAGTTCAACGTTCCACAGTGAGAAAGATTATTCACAAGTGAAAAGCATTAAAACAGTTGCCAATCTTCCCAGGAGTGGACGTACCAACACATTCTCCCTAAGGTCAGACCATGCAGTGCTCAGAGATAAAAAAAATAAATAAATAAATAAATAAAAATAAACACCTCCATCTCAGATGATATAGGCCTCACTGAGAATGGTCAATGTTAAAATCAATGACAGCACAATTACAAGAAGACTGAACATGAAGAGTTTGTTTGAATTGCCAGGAGAGGCGTTTTTGGTTTAAAAAGAACATGGAACCTTTGCAAAACTGAATCTGAACAAAGAACAAGTCTTCTGAAACAATATGACTGAAAGTCATATAAAATGATAGAATTTCAGAAATGTCCAGTTAATCTTCTGAAATATACTTCTGAAACAAAGTCTCTGAGGTCTACAGACAATTCCTTGGACATGGCTTGATTTCTGCTCTGACATGCACTGTTAACTGTGGGATCTTGTATAGACAGGTGTGTGTCTTCCCAAATCATGTCCAATCAACTGAATTTACCATAGATGGACTCCAATCAAGTTGTAGCAACATCTCAAGGATGATCAGTAGAAACACGATGCACCTGAGCTCAATTTTGAGAGTCGTGAATACTTGTGTGATTTTTGAATTTGCAAAGATCTCAAACAAACTTTTTTCTTGTCATTATGGGGTAGTGTTTGTAGAAATTTTAATAAAAATAATGAATTTAATCCATTTGAAGAATAAGATTGTAACATAAAATCTGGAAATACTGTACATTCAGGGAGGAATTACATTTTGTTTTATGTATATCGCTCTTTTAATCATGGTCATTGTCGCAAAGCAGCTTTACATAATCAAAGAGATAATTTGTGAAATCTGTCAGAAAATATGCATAAATCAAAAATCAGTTTGTCCCTGATTAGCAAGCCAAAGGTAATGGTGGCAGGGAGAAACTCCCTGACGTAGGTGTGTTATGTTTGTGCCTGACAGATGATTCTTTATTTGTCACAGTTTGCACATTTCCTTTCCTGACAGATAAATTTTGAAAGGCTGTTCACAAACTACACTTGAAATCATTACAATTATCTCAAGGGTTTCAAGGAAGCATGAATCTAAACATGCTACACACACACACACTTTCATGCAACTGCTGAAGTAGAGAATTATCTATTTATAGAACTGTTCCTCCCACCTGTAAGTGCTATTTATTTAGGATCTTTTTTCTTCTTTTCTGTTCCCTTTTTGTAAGGCAAGCACGCATGCAGTCACGCGCGCGCACACACACATTCACACACACACGCCTGCATATGGAAATCTGCAGAAGCTGTCATGCTGTTCATCACTTTAGAAAGAGGGAGGTAAATACTTCAGACAGATGGAGGAGATTGAGGCAGGGAATAAAGAAACAGCAGACAAATAAATCTGTCAATAAAAGAGAGAAACTAGCTTTGGAACACTCTTATCTTTGCATAATGAAACATTAACAGGTACAGCAAGAATATATTCAAAGAAAAATCTTTTCTAACCAGCTAAAATTCCTAAGCACTAAAAACAAAAAAGAGAAAATAAAAATTGTCTTTTTTCAAAGACGATGCAATAGATACTGAAAAATATTCCGGAAAACATGAAGATTTTATTATACATGTACATCCTGTATGTCTACCTGAGTATACACCTTCCTGTTTAAAAGTACTGTAAGGCAAAAAAATGTATCGAGCAAATTATGTAAAGGTAATTAATCTAATACACATCTATTAAGTAACAATGTTGATGGTGTGGGTCATCGATGGTGTCTCTAGTAACGTCCCGGATCTCCTACCCCTTAGCAGTAGATTGAGTAAAATTTCTTCGTTACTTTACTCAAGTTTTGATGTACATTTGCTTTACTTGTAACTTTATTTTTGGATACTTTTTATATTTACTCAACAATTATACACCTGCTGACTTTTATGTGCAATTGCATGAATTGCCTTCCCTCCATGAAATACTTAATTATGCAGCAGGTGTTTAAATTCAGAAGTGGAGATGATTTCTGATAGCAACAAAAACAGCTTCACAGTTTTGAAGCAAAGAGGGGAGGAAGAGAGAGAGAGAGAGAGAGAGAGAACAAATACCAGCTCAATCCAGTAGACACCTACAGTAAGTACTTTTGAAGTGAAAAACTTTTGTATTTTTTTTTCTCAAGTAGAAATGTACATGGAGATCTTATAATTTTCTTTGTGTAATACTTAACCTGGAATATCTTTATATATAGTATTATCTCTATAGGATTTGTGCACTTTGCCCACCACTGTCCATTAGCCACACCTACACACCACTCCTGCACATCAACATTTTAATCACATGCACCTGTTTGCATAATTGCCCACATTTTCCCATTTGCTATAACTGTTGTTTAACGACCCCTTCTTTGTTTAATGACCCCTCCATTGGGTTTTCGCGATCATCTTATTTTTTGCTTTAGTTTGTTTCAACTCAGATTTAAGTTTCTTAAATGCTTTTTGCATTTTTTTTGTCATTAAAGTCTCTGTTGGATTTTTGGTTATGAGTCTCAGATATTTTCATTGCGCCAGACAGAAGGTATCATATGACTACTACGTACACGGTCACACATAAAGACGATTAGACAGCTGCATGTTTTAAAGGAGACCTAATACTGAAATACTTTTTAGGTCATTTTTGGACATTTAAATAGATCTTCTATGTTAGTACTAACAAACAATGTGAGAGAAAATTTGTCCTTTGTCATCGTTTGCCTTAGCTAAAGCTTAAACAATCCAACTAGATTTTCCCCTATTGTGACGTCATAAAAATAAGATGATCGCTAAAACCCAATGGAGGGGTCATTAAACAAAGAAGAGGTCGTTAAACAACAGTTATAACCATGCAAAAGGAGGAGTTTGCATGCTCTCCCTGTGCTTGGTGGGTTTGCTTTGGGTACTCTGGTTTTCTCCCACAGTCCGAAGACATGCAGATTAGGCTAATTGGCATTCCCAAATTGCTCATAGTGTGCGAGTGTGTGTGTGTCCTGCGATGGATTGGCACCCTGTCCAGGGTCTACCTCGTCTCATGCTCTAAGTCTCCTGAGATCCGGGGTCTCCGCAATCCTCCAGTATATACAGGATTACGCGGTATAGAAGATGAGTGAGTGAGAGAGTTTTAACACAGAATGTCTGATTTGTAAGAGCACCAAAAAGGCATTGATATTTACATAGAATCAACTTGGCAATCCCTACGGGAGGTGTGTTGGAGATGTTTCAAAGATTCACCAATAAAATGGATCATAAGGTATGATTAAGGGATTTTCCCTCTGTGTATTCTGTCACTGACAGGCTGAAAGTATCTACAGACTAGGCCAAAAAATTTAACCCCAGGTTTGCTTCTTTGTACTTATACTTAGCCCTGCTGGCCCATTTATACCAATTGCTTATGAATGACAGCATTGTCTCACAGTTGGCTATCCATAAGAATTCACCGATGTCAACTTATATGACGGATTATGGATAACAGAGTTGTTTTTGTTTTATCGTCACAGGTTGTAATTCTTATTGTCGTTACAGTAAGAGGTGGTTGAGACAGAAAGTAAGTGAGAGATGAAGAGAGGGAAAGAGAGAGAAATGAGGCATAAAGACGCATAAAGAAAGAGAGAGAGAGGGATAATTAGAAAACACACCTGTAGGCAGCGTGGATTCAGTCCCAGTAAAGCTTCTTTTACAGATAGTGTGTGTCAGTCTACAAATAACGAACGCATCACAGTGAGAACTTCATTAGAGAAGATGGATTGCCACTACATTTATCACAGCACACACACATACACAAGTGTGTGAGAATGCATGTGTGTGAATGGTGTGATAAATATAGTGGCAGATTAGTATTAGATCAGATTAGTAATGCCATTACAGATTAGCAAAAGATATAAGCTGCTACTTAAAAGTGTCCTGTAATAAAACCACAAACATCATTTGTCTTTGTATACCAGCACACCCTTAAGCAAACTTTTATTCCCCCGGCTCATCCATTCCTTTAACAAGACAAAGTATATGTTGTGCTGAGTCGGTGGAGGTGTGTAGGTGTGTGGGTGTGCTTTTTGTGCTGTTTGAAGGCCATCGTTCTCTGCCGTCGACAGACTTGTTATAGCCTCCTGCCTCAAGCTCTTGAGGGACAAACTCCATCAGACAAACCCACTTGGACTGCCATCGCTCTTCCCTGCAACTAATCACCAATCACAGGCCTCCCTCGGCTGGAGAGGTACATTCTCTCCATCTGTCATCTGCTTTCTCCAAGTCTGTTCTGAAGCCTTATCTGTCCAGTACAATCCTGCATGCAGTCTTTTACTAGTGCTGCCCTTTTTAAATCACCATTTTTTTTTTAAAGTGTCCATTAAAGAGAAGAAAGTCTCATTATACAGAGTTAAAGGCTGAGAAAGTACACCGGCTCTGCCTTGCCTTGGCTTAAGGGTGTTGTTGTAACTGAAGACAAATGATTTTAATAATTCTTTAATTCATTTGTTTGCTTTCTTATCTGTTGAAGCACCAGTAGAACCAACACCATGATTCATTAAGGAGCCAACAGAGAGTTTTAAATTAAGCTGAAAAGAACTGGTGAGATGAAAATTACAAATCAGCTTTTACTTGCCAATTGTGCTTTCTTACAAAATATCAATGTTGTAGTCAGGATTATGCGAAGGCCTATTAGCTTAACATGGCTTAGTCGTTAGCACTGTCGCTTTGCACCTCCAGGTCCTTGGTTCGATTCCCCTGTGCATGGAGTTTGCATGTTCTCCCCGTGCTTGGTGTGATTCCTTCTACAGTCCAAGACAGGAAGATTAGACTAATTGCCGTTCCCAAATTGCTCATAGTGTGCGAACGGTTGCACAAATGGGAATAAATACAAGGATCACTATTGGCCTTCACGGTCCCTAGTTGGACTACAGAGGTTCCTAGATGGATGGATGTGGAGTAATGTAATGAAGGTAATGAAAGTTTCCTGTAATTTTTGGTCCTGAATATCCTGTCTAAGTTGATAGCTTGGTAAAGAATCTAATACAGTATATCCTGTTCAAATAAGCACATGCTCTTTTCTGTCATCTCCTGCCAAAACTAAATTGAAACCAAGATTTAAAATCGAAACAACACATTACATATTTCATTTTAAAGGACTTGTCAGGCCTCCGAGTGGCGCAGTGGTAAAGTGCTCGCCCTATCATCCAGAGATCGCTGGTTTGGTTCCCAGGTGATGCTGTAACCTCTCACAGCCGGAGGTCTAGAGAGAGCTGATTGGCTGAGCTCTCTCAGCGGTGAGGGATGAGAGGTACTTAGTGCTCCCACATTAATCATGGCTCTACAGCCAATCAGGGGCGTCTCATGGTTCGGAGGAAACACGTGATAGTCTTCGGCCCTCCCGGCTGAGTGGTAGTAGTAGCCTTAATGTGGGAGCCCCCTAGTGACGAGGAGGAATTGGACACGACTAAATTAGGGAGAAAATCGGGGGGAAAATCCCCCCCCCCAAAAAAAAAAAAGGACAGAAAAAAGTCACTTAGGTCATATGTTTAGGTATGTTAGGCCTCTGGTCCATTCTACTTGCATGTACCAATTTTAATCAATAAAAACTGTCTTTTTTTTTTGTTTTGACCCAAATGCATACAAAATTCACCTCTGTTACACAATTCAATCCTGAATTGATCATAATGACTACAGACATCCTCTAGAACTGCTTACTTGTAATTCGTATTTTGGTGAAATACGACTTCAGACAAGTTAAGGATGAAAAAATGCCTATAGATCTTCTCATGAAATGTTTGAGACTACAATAATGTTACTGCACTGGAAAAGGTAGATACCGTAACTTGGTCTGCTAACTTCCACCAAGGCTAGCTAGTTACTTTGAGTGGATGAAATCAAACATATACTGTTTAGTGGGTTACAAAAGTCTGAGATTGCATAAAAACATAATACAAATGGTATAAATGTTGAAGCACATGTTCAGATGACACTCTGATAGATTTGAAGTTCTTTTTCTTACCACACCATTTTAGTGAGTTTCAACTTTAAATGAGCAACAAGCTGGGGCAGGGTTATCTACTTATGAGATCACATTAGGGCGAATATCCAAATGGCTTCATACCCTTATCAATACAAAAAGGGAAACGGGACATAAAGTCTAAGACTTGCAGTAAATGACTAAGAAATAAATTTTACTCTTAGTTCCTACATAAAGGACAGACTGAATTCTAAGATATTTTGAAATTCACATACAATTAACACAAGGCTTCAACTTTTCACTTAAGTCGTTACCATTATACTTTGCCACAAGGTTCTCAGGAACATTCAGTGAGTGGAACACCTGATCCTTGAAAACGGACAGATCAAATGGACAATGACAACTTGTCACCAACTTGTGGAAGAGACGTACACTACCGTTCAAAAGTTTTAGAACACTTTATAACTCCATGATGGGTCCTGATTTTTATTTCTTTCTACATTGTAAAGTTTTGCTGAAGGCGTCCAAAAAATGCATTAATCTCCTTTGAACAGTTGATATTGAGATGTTTCTGCTACTTCTGCTCTGTAAAGACTTCATAACGCCTCTAATCTGAGCTGCTGTTAATTGGTCATTTTTCAGGCTGATAACTCTAAATGAACTTCTCGTCTGCAGCAGAGGGAGGTTTTGGTCTCGTCCTCCTGGGACGGCCTTCATGAGAGCCAGTTTCATTATGGTGCTTGACGGATTTTGCAAATGCACTTGACAATACTGTTCTTGCAAGAACTATTACAGAAAGGCCGACCTCTGTGTCTTAAACTAACAACTAACTGTTGTTTTTGTTGTTGTTACGTAATTACCTAATTCCATATGTGTTATTTTATAGTTTTGAAATCCCCAGTATTGTTGTAGAATGTAGAAAAAAAATCACTAAACAAAAACAAAGAAATTTGCAAGTGTTCTAAAACTTTTGAACGGTAGTGTATCTGTTTGTGGGAACTGTACACACAATCATTCACCAACAGCACTTGCAAGAACTCTGCAAATATTTTTTCCCAAATCTCTGTACAGTCCTGACCTCGCTCCAACTCATTTCCACATGATCAGGCCATACAGGAAATGGAGTTCTTGGGAGGCCATCATTTCAGATGTGAAGCAGGCAGTCTGAGCATGGCTTTGGCATACTGAGAAAGCTTTGTACCACTGGGATACGGTAAGTACATTAGTGTATTATACAGAAATTTAGGGAGTTTTTACTCTTATAATTGTGTTCGGTTATTCTGCACAATCAAAAGTCGTGGTTTGACTTGAACATCAGTAATACTTTAAATAAAATAAACTGTAGTTTAGCAAGTCTAATGTTGTAGCTTGTGTATCAGATCTTCTTGTGGTTTGTCAACTTAATGACAAAAGCAGAATGTTTAAAGATGATTGGACAAAGATGTATAAGTTAGTTTTTTCACTCAAATCATAAATTGAACAGTGGTAACGAGACACCAGTGCAAAACACAACATGGCCACAGTGGTGCTCTCAATATACAGGTCAGAAGGACCTGTACAGCATTAAATGGAAACTTGTTGCCAGTGACTTGTGTTATTGGCTGCAAATTTGGTATTTGTAAGCAAGGAATTTTTACATAATTGATCTTTTATAAATGTTAGTCGAACGCCTCTGCAGTAGATGGTCACAAACAGAACATGAAACGACATCCACAGCCAAAGAAATGCTAGCAGGTTTCTTTCAGTGCCTGCCTCTGGCATTAAGCAGAAAGGTTGTGTCGTGTTCTCAGTGGAATCTCAATATGTTCCACTTAAAAGTGGCCTGAGACCACGGCTTGCACTAATATAAATACTGGATGTGTTAACGCAATGTGATTTTATTACACTGGCAATGTTTGCAAACAGCAGTATTTTCTGTGGATATATCATCAGCTGAGTTTCTATCTCCTGAATATTATATTAACACTCCTCACTACCATGGACATCATTATGCTAAATGTAAGCGCTTCACTCCTCTTCGGTGAACACACACACACACACACACACACACCATGAATAAACCATTAATGTTTAGCTACACCCCCACATCTTCACTGCCTTGTCTATTTTATGTGCACGATCGAACCTGTAGACGTTTTCTCCTCTTCTGGATTTATTCTCCTGCCTCATGTGTGTGTACATAAATTCCACCTGAGGACCGTTCAGGGACACTAATGCATTTTCCAATTGCAAACAGAAAAAAAGAGGCAAACAAATCTTTAAAGGAATATTTCTTCATATTTCTTCACATAGTAGAAGTGTGTGTGTGTGTGTGTGTGTGTGTGTGTGTGTGTGCGCGTGTGGGGTGGGGGGGGGGGTACACAAAAGTGTGGCATTTGGAATAATGATATTGCAGAGGTGTGCCTCATAACTCACCATGCCATTAGGTCCTGCTGCTGAATAGTGCAGTAGCATATTGATCCAAGTGCTTTATGCTTTCTTTGGCTTATAACGAAGTTTAGTTTCCTATTCCGTGCATACTAATTTATACTAAAAAAAAAATAAATATATATATATATATATATACAGTGGTGTGAAAAACTATTTGCCCCCCTCCTGATTTCTTATTCTTTTGCATGTTTGTCACACAAAATGTTTCTGATCATCAAACACATTTGACTATTAGTCAAAGATAACACAAGTAAACACAAAATGCAGTTTTTAAATGAGGGGTTTTATTATTTAGGGAGAAAAAAAATCCAAACCTACAATGGCCCTGTGTGAAAAAGTAATTGCCCCCTGAACCTAATAACTGGTTGGGCCACCCTTAGCAGCAATAACTGCAATCAAGCGTTTGCGATAACTTGCAACGAGTCTTTTACAGTGCTCTGGAGGAATTTTGGCCCACTCATCTTTGCAGAATTGTTGTAATTCAGCTTTATTTGAGGGTTTTCTAGCATGAACCGCCTTTTTAAGGTCATGCCACAACATCTCAATAGGATTCAGGTCAGGACTTTGACTAGGCCACTCCAAAGTCTTCATTTTGTTTTTATTCAGCCATTCAGAGGTGGATTTGCTGGTGTGTTTTGGGTCATTGTCCTGCTGCAGCACCCAAGATCGCTTCAGCTTGAGTTGACGAACAGATGGCCGGACATTCTCCTTCAGGATTTTTTGGTAGACAGTAGAATTCATGGTTCCATCTATCACAGCAAGCCTTCCAGGTCCTGAAGCAGCAAAACAACCCCAGACCATCACACTACCACCACCATATTTTACTGTTGGTATGATGTTCTTTTTCTGAAATGCTGTGTTACTTTTACGCCAGATGTAACAGGACACGCACCTTCCAAAAAGTTCAACTTTTGTCTCGTCGGTCCACAAGGTATTTTCCCAAAAGTCTTGGCAATCATTGAGATGTTTTTTAGCAAAATTGAGACGAGCCTTAATGTTCTTTTTGCTTAAAAGTGGTTTGCGCCTTGGAAATCTGCCATGCAGGCCGTTTTTGCCCAGTCTCTTTCTTATGGTGGAGTCGTGAACACTGACCTTAATTGAGGCAAGTGAGGCCTGCAGTTCTTTAGATGTTGTCCTGGGGTCTTTTGTGGCCTCTCGGATGAGTCGTCTCTGCGCTCTTGGGGTAATTTTGGTCGGCCGGCCACTCCTGGGAAGGTTCACCACTGTTCCATGTTTTTGCCATTTGTGGATAATGGCTCTCACTGTGGTTCGCTGGAGTCCCAAAGCTTTAGAAATGGCTTTATAACCTTTACCAGACTGATAGATCTCAATTACTTTTGTTCTCATTTGTTCCTGAATTTCTTTGGTTCTTGGCATGATGTCTAGCATTTGAGGTGCTTTTGGTCTACTTCTCTGTGTCAGGTAGCTCCTATTTAAGTGATTTCTTGATTGAAACAGGTGTGGCAGTAATCAGGCCTGGGGGTGACTACAGAAATTGAACTCAGGTGTGATAAACCACAGTTAAGTTATTTTTTTAACAAGGGGGGCAATCACTTTTTCACACAGGGCCATGTAGATTTGGAGGTTTTTTTCTCCCTTAATAATGTAAACCTTCATTTAAAAACTGCATTTTGTGTTCAATTATGTTATCTTTGACTAATAGTTAACGGTTTTTGATGAGCAGAAACATTTAAGTGTGACAAACATGCAAAAGAATAAGAAATCAGGAAGGGGGCAAATAGTTTTTCACACCACTGTATATATATATATATATATATATATATATATATATATTTTTTATTTTTTTTTTTTCCCCCATGACTGAAAAGTTATTATTTCATATCGTCTTCACTTGGATGGATTTATTCATTTATTGTTTATAACTACTTTTCCGGTTTGGCTATCTGAAGGGAAGGCACCCTGTAGAGACTCTCACAGTTTCTAGGGGAAACATTTGTTCGAGATTAGATACTGTATGCACTGTGCTTTCAGGATGTTGATGAATTTGTATCCACTATAAGTTTGCCTGTATCAATGTCCTTATGCAATAACTATATCCATATCAAGATTTACACATGATGAGGGTGTGGCTAAAAACACATTTTAATGTATTAAATATGGACGATATGAATTAAATATGAAGCCATTCATTACATCACAAGAAACCCAGAATTAAAAAGTATAAGAGCTGATGAAATGGAACTGTGTGAATTCATGAGAGCTGGATTAATTCTGAGAATTTTTTTGTTGAAAAAAAAAAAATAAAAATTTATATATATATATATATATATATATATATATATATATATATATATATATATATATATATATATATATATATATATATTTATATATATATATATATATATATATATATATATATATATATAATTTTCTTTTGGCAAAGACATCTGGCTTGTTTTCTCTTGGTCTAGAACAGAGCAGGTCATCGTCTTACAAAGGCAGCGAGGGTAGCTCAGTGGTTAAAGCATTGGACTACTGATCAGAAGGTCATGTTGCCACTGTTGAGCCATGGAGTAAGGCCCTTAACATTTAACTGCTCAGATATATAATTAGATAAAAATGTGCATGAGAGCATCTGCCAAATTCCGTACATGTAAAAATGTACAAAGACCCGTCCTCGCCTCTATTCACTGGCTGCAAGTGGACTTTTAGAATTATGTTTGCATTTACATTTACTACATTTATTCATTTAAAATTTAAATTTGTAATTATGTGCAGTTATGCGGTCCACAAAAGAGCATAAGCCATCTCAAGGACTAAGAAAAAGTGAAATAGGAACTGTTCATTTGCTGTTTCTACGACTGTGCTTTGATATTCTTCTGCATTGTATTGGGTTTTTCAAACTCTGATTTTTTTCTTTTTCTTTCTTTTTTTTCTTCTTTTTTAAAAAGGACTTTTAGAAATTATTTTTTTCTCTCTTTTAATATTTCCTGCTATTATCTTAGCTTTTCTAGCAGAAAAAAAATTTATATAAAATTTTTGCATGCCAAAGCATAATAAAGTGTACTTAGTGTGATATTTAGAACAATACATTTTGCAATAAATTCAAATTATAAATACATTTTAAAAATAATTTCAAGAGTATTAATTTATACTTTTTCAATACTAAAGTGGAACAACTTCAAGTTTCCTTTCAAAAGCTACACTCGATGCTGCGCTGAAAGAGCTATGGGAAACGATTCCTCGTGACCGGTTGTGAAGCACGTGTGTGTCAAACACGCCAAATATTTTGGCATGTATAACCTCAGGCAGGTGACGTCAACCGATGAGGTGCACCTGGAGGTTATAAAAAGACATGAACCGGAAACCCCCTCAGATCATTTTCTCTTCAGGATCCGTCTTGTGGTGTGTGTTGTGTGCAAGCAGACCTTTCAGGGAAGTAAAAAATTTATTTATTTATTTACTTACCATGGCTGATTCTCGCAGGAAATGCGTTTATCCGTATGAGAGGAGTCTCCCGGATGGTGATTTCCACACTTATCGTGTCGAATGTTTGGGGGAAAAGCACGCTGTCCTCGGGCTTGAGGGAGGATGTGAGCATTGCGATCTCCTCCCTATTAAAGTCCTTTGCGCTCGGCTTGCCTTCTTTATAATGGAACTACGAGCCGTACAGAAGAGCGAGTTTTCTCTTTCTCTTGCCCTTTCGCCGAATCGTGTGCCGTTGCCGCCTACTTCTCAAGCACGCTCCGGCGCCTCTTGTGAAGTAGCCAAGGAAATGTCCCCTCCAAGCCGTGCAGATTGACAGGAACACCGGCGGGGTTGCTAATGAAGCGGTGTTCTTGGAGTTACGCGGAGCCACAGATTTATCTCTTAGGGCAACCAAGCAGATGGCCCGTGCTATTGGCCGCTCCATGGCTGCTTTAGTGGCTACAGAGAGATATCTGTGGCTTAATCTTACTGGCATCAAAGATAGGGACCGCGCCTTCCTTCTTGATGCCCCCATCTCGCCTTCCGGACTGTTCGGTGACGACCGTCATGAACAAGTTTCGGGACGCAGACCTCTATGAGGAAGCCTTTGGTAGGTTCCTCCCCCGCCGTGCTCAACAGGTGGAACTGTCGGCCACCCAGTTCCGATCAGCTCTGCCCTCCCCGAGGCGTGAGGTGCAGAGGGAGAGTGTGGCGAGCCGAGCACCCCCTCGTAGGGACCGGGGTGGAGCTCGCCACGCCTCACGATCCGTCGCGAGGAGAATGGACCATTTTAAATGAGAGGAGAAAGGTCTCAGGACCGTGAGTCTCTCCAGGGTAACGGTAGGTGTTCAGTCCCTTCCTCCCATGTCCAGGATGCCGAACACCTAGCACACCCGTCTAGCCGAAGCGTTGAAGCTCGTGCACCTTTTTAGGAGAGGCTGGCAGCGGGGAACCTACTGCCAGCCATGTCTCTTTAAGCACGAAGCACTATGGAAGACCACCACCCTCAGGAGGCCGGTGTTCAATTCCCGCTGCCACTGGTGTTTTGGGAGACAGCGGTTTCCAACAGTGTTAGGTGCTCAGTTCCCTCCTGTCGTCTCTTCAGGACACTGAACACCTAACAGCCACCAACATCACCACCACTCCTCCGCCTAGCCGAGTACCGCCCCTTTGGAGAAGACGGCAGCATGTAAGCTACTGCCAAGCATGTCTCCTTGGCTACAGGATTCAGTCATTGTGTTTCAACGGCATGGGTTTCCACCTCCGTGAAACCACAGTGAGCACCTCTGTTAATTCAGGATCACAGACTTGCTGGAAATGGGGCCATATCACATGTTCCCCTCCCAGACAGAGCCATTCGGCGCCTACATGTCGCCCTAGCTCACCTCATTTTCTTAGGGTGGAGTCTTAATGCCACAAAAGCGCGCTCCTTCCTACACGAGGTATGAAGTTGAGTGTCATGCGGAATCCGAGCACAATGCAGGCACACCTATCTCACACCTGCGCCCGCCGAATCCATTATAGCACTCTTAAGGAGTATAAGCTAGGCCAGGTGGTAACTTCACTTCTCCCAGAGTGGTTTCAGTGGTGGCTACAGTACGTGCTGGGGGATTTCATCCAAGGGCCAATCCCCAGAGGCAATAAGGGTTACGTGCCGGGAGCTTACCTACGTAGGACCCCATCCTAGGTCCCCGATGTCATCGCAAGTTGCTAACGGCAGACATTTTTCCCCTTAGGGGCCGGAGCGCGGCCTTAGATGGCCGCCCAGCCCAAGGGATCTGGAGAAGTCATCTTCTCGTGTGGCACATCAATTGCCACAGAACAATGACTATTTCTAGCCCTGAAATACTCCCTCCAGGAGTCAAGAGGTTAACATGTCCTAGCGTGGAACACTACGGCAGTCTTGTAAATATTTCCAGGGCAGACTAAGCTTGCGCCGCCAAGAAGACTAGCGCACTAGGTTCTGCTTTGAGGACAGGACAAATTCTGTCCCTTAGGATCATTTACATTCTAGAACATGGAAACATGCAGACCCAGTCCACTGCCGAACCGTTTCAGTGCTGGAAGTTTCTGCAAAAAAAAAAAAAAAAAAGCCGTTCTGCGCAGCATCGAGTGTAGCTTTTGAAAGGGAACGTCTCGGGTTACTTTGCTGTAACCCTGTTCCCTGAAAAAGTGGGAACGAGATGCTGCGCTCCAATGCGGCTCTGCATGCGTGACTGGACATCCTTCAGACAAAATTGACCTGAGGGTGTTTCCGGTTCATGCCTTTTTATAACCTCCAGGTGCACCTCATCGGTTGCCGTCACCTGCCTGAGGTTATACATGCCAAAATATTTGCCGTGTTTGACACACACGTGCTTCAAAACCGGTCACGAGAAATCGTTTCCCATAGCGCTTTCAGCACAGCATCTCGTTCCCGCTTTTTCAGGGAACAGGGTTACAGCAAAGTAACCCGAGACGTATACTTAGCACACCCAACTTGGGTAACATGTATAACCTACGTAGGTTGCCATTTTTTTAAGTGCACTTTTAAAAATTTATGAATACATTCAAACTTCTATAAAATGCCTTACAACTATACTATGACATATTTGAGTAATATACCATGAATATACTCGTATTGGAACAGGAGTATGTCCAATGATACTGTACTTTGAGCTAATTCCAATTACTTCTTACATAGTACAACTTTTAATTATAATGTTCTTTTTAGCAGCTCCTCCTGGCAGTCACCATGGTGGATCTTCTGATTCATTTCATGCTAAATGCCCTTCTTGATGCAGTGCCCGATTAAACCATGTACTTTTTTCTTTTCTTTGCTGAAGAAGCCTTAAAAGGCAGAAAAATTCCAACTGTACTAACAAGTCATTTATAATTTTTGTTGGGGTAAATAAATGTAGCACTTTCAAATGCTGAATGCACTTTCTACACAAAAGCCACAAGGCCACTGAACTTCCTGGCCAAAAAAAGTTGCTCACTCTAGCATTTCATTGGACCAGCCTTAAGCTTTGATTGACCATGGAATTCTTTCAACAACCTTATACAACATCACAATATTTATTTACCCACAGTGTTGGACTATACTTTTTGGAATGAAATCTTGTACAGTGGTGTTCAAAATAATAGCAGTGTGTTGAAAAAAGTGAGTAAAGCTCCATATCCATATAATAACGTTTTAATTAAAATCACATAAATGCATTCTATTCTGAATCACAACATGAAGAACAATGTGCTAAATGTATTATTAGTTTAATGTAAGTGAAGAAAAACAAATATTAGCCTGTTAAAAAAAAATAGCAGTGTGGAGTTCAATTAGAGAGGTAAATTATTCTGTGAAAAACAGGTGTCAAACAAGTTCCCCTTAATTAAGGATAAATTCAGAAAACGTTGTCCTGTGCATTTCTCTCTCAAAATCAGAGTAAACTGGGTTGTCCAGAAATTGTTCAGAAGAACAGCGTACATTGATTCAAAAGTTGATTAGATATGGGTACACCACTGGTGTTTCGGGCAACACCGGTCTACAGCGAAATGTCAGTTATTCTGTCTTTTCCTGCCATGTTTCAGGATGCCGAACATCTAACACCCCCCCGTGTAACCGAGCCACCAAGACTGTTGCCCCTTTCAGAGAAACCGGCAGTGTGGAAGCTACTGCCAAGTATATATCTCCTTGAGAGAGGCTACAGGATATAGTTCTCACATCGCCCTCCGCATTTCAACGGCGTGGTCTCCACTTCCGTCAAACTGGAAAGGGCGCATCTCCTGACTCTGGAGTTACAGACATTGCTGGAAAAAGGGGCCATAGAACATTCCCCTACCAGAAAGAGAGTCAGGCTATTACGGTCTTTATTTCTTGGTTCCCAAGAGGATCGGGGGGAGGCGTCCAATTTTAGATCTTCACGGGCTGAACCACTATCTCAAAAAATACTAGAGATGTTCCGATACCATTTTCCCCCTCCTGATACCGATACTTGGGCTCAGGGTATCGGCCGATACCGAGTACTGATCCGATACCTGGGTGTGTATCTGTACAGTGTGTGTGTGTGTGTGTGTGTGTATATATATATATATGACAGGGATGACATGTGTAGCTCGACAGAGAGAGAGAGAGAGAAAGAGTGAAAGGGAGAGACAGGGGGAGAGAGGAAAGAGAAGAAGAGGATAGATTCATAATTATGTGCAGTCAACTAAACAAAAGTGAAATGGGAACTGTTCATTTGCTGTCTGTATCTGTGTGCTTTGATAGTTTTGTCCATTATCTTTGGTTCAGTTATTTTAAATAATGAAACAAATTTGAATCCTGTAATATTCCTGTGACATCAGGGGTATTAAAACTTCATAGATGAGATATCCTGGTCATTCAATACATTTATAAATGATACTGATAAGTCTAGACCCAACCAATTAGGACTCCAGAGGCTTGAACAGTGGCCGTTATGCATGGTTAACTAAATTCCAGTAATTTCAGCAATATCCTTAGTTGTTGTATTTGCTTCATGCAGGCCGATGATTTGACCCTTTTGAAACATAGTAACATCAGGGTTAAAAGAATTGTCTTCTAAAACATAGTACTCTATCACCGAGGTAATTATCAAATAAAATGATCTTACGGTAGGTATTTGCTTATGCCAGTGGTTGCAACTCGTGCTACAGAACCGCATGTGGCTCTTTCATCCCTCTGCTACGGCAGTGTCTTTGGAAAATAAATAATGAGTATTTGATTTACATTTATTTCATTTAGTTTTGGCATGCAATTTATTGAGCTTTTCCACATCTGTTTTTATTCATCTTGACTGTACGCTCGATTACACGAGATAAAATGATGACAGTATACAGAAGCAGATGGTATTTTTGGTGGCTTTTTATTTTATAAATACGAGGAGGACTCAAATAGACCTTCAACCCAGTCTATTTTTTTTTTTTTTTTTCGAAATGTTTTTGTTGCAAGCAGAAAAAAAATTCTCTGTTTCTATAAATGCAACACACTATATGTTTTTTTTTTATATGTAGCATAAAGGCAAAATATATACAGTACGCAGCGTTATCTTCATTTTAGTTGTCAAAAAGGTTTTGTGTTTTCTTTTCTGTGGGGAAAAAAGATCAAATGGTTCTTTGAGTGTTTAAGTTTGCCGACCCCTGACCATTTCAATACAAACAATGACATTAGTACCTTATGACCTGCACATACTGTAAGACTGCAGGCTTTGTCAAGAAAATCCAGTTCAAGACCTTGGGAGAGATCCACAAATGAGTGAGGCTGAAGACCCTCCATGCTCAGGCATGTTCGGGAAATAGGCTACAACTGTTGGCACTTTTAAACCAGAGAAAGAGATCAGAGTCTGGAGTTGGTGATGAGTAGAGTCATCTGCTGATGTTGTTCCATAGTAAACTTTAGAGCACTTTATGCTTCCATCTGCTGACAAGTTTTTCTGAATTTTGCAAGCTGTAATCATTGGAATTAAACCAAAAAAAAAAAAAAAAATGGCTTGCAATATTTAAATTTGAAATTAAATTACAAAAGAAAATTAACTTTTTCACAACACTGAAATATTTTCTAAATGTAATATAAGTAATGCACTGTAAGTATATTAAACAAAAATAAAATTACTGAATATTTATTTCCTGTCAGTGTATGGGTTGCATGCACTTTTTTGTTTTAATATGTGGGGATATAAGTTAGTTGTGTAATACACCATATAAACAGAGAACTCTATTTCAATTTTAGATAAGTGAAGTTAATGAACTTTTTCACATCTAACACTTGTGTAACTATGTGGAACCTGTCAATCATTATTTAACCATGCCCATATCTATACCAATACCTTCACACTTTTCACGGTTGCTCATTTTACAGATCTTTGTTTGGATAGCATTCTGTAACAGTGAAGTAGATTTTACTTAATTAACATTGTTTATTATCTTTAACTACAGCCTTGACCACTATGAACAGAACAAAACAAATCACAGCAGGCTGGGTTAAAAATAATATACCCTGTAGTAAAGAAATCTAAAGAAAAAAATAATAATCATCCTCAGACTGTTTTAATACAGTACTGTAAGTATACTTTTTTGGCCCCTCTCTACTGTATATACCTGGTTAAAATACACATACACCTAGATAACTAGATTATTAATTCTGTGGTGCTGAAAGTCCTTTTACCAGTATATAGAAACCCCAAAACCTCAAAAGGGTGTGTTTGACAGCACTCATTGGATTGACCCATAGTACAATGGGACAGTTCAAGGAGCTCTGCACATCTGAGAAAGATGATGTTACTGTAGATACAGTGGTGTGAAAAACTATTTGCCCCTTCCTGCTTTCTTATTCTTTTGCATGTTTGTCACACTTAAATGTTTCTGCTCATCAAAAGCCGTTAACTATTAGTCAAAGATAACATAATTGAACACAAAATGCAGTTTTTAAAGGAAGGTTTACGTTATTAAGGGAGAAAAAAAAACCAAATCTACATGGCCCTGTGTGAAAAAGTGATTGCCCCCCTTGTTAAAAAATAACTTAACTGTGGTTTATCACAACTGAGTTCAATTTCTGTAGTCACCCCCAGGCCTGATTACTGCCACACCTGTTTCAATCAAGAAATCACTTAAATAGGAGCTACCTAACACAGAGAAGTAGACCAAAAGCACCTCAAAAGCTAGACATCATGCCAAGATCCAAAGAAATTCAGGAACAAATGAGAACAAAAGTAATTGAGATCTATCAGTCTGTTAAAGGTTATAAAGCCATTTCTAAAGCTTTGGGACTCCAGCGAACCACAGTGAGAGCCATTATCCACAAATGGCAAAAACATGGAACAGTGGTGAACCTTCCCAGGAGTGGCCGGTCGACCAAAATTACCCCAAGAGCGCAGAGACAACTCATCCGAGAGGCCACAAAAGACCCCAGGACAACATCTAAAGAACTGCAGGCCTCACTTGCCTCAATTAAGGTCAATGTTCACGACTCCACCATAAGAAAGAGACTGGGCAAAAACGGCCTGCATGGCAGATTTCCAAGGCGCAAACCACTTTTAAGCAAAAAGAACATTAAGGCTCGTCTCAATTTTGCTAAAAAACATCTCAATGATTGCCAAGACTTTTGGGAAAATACCTTGTGGACCGACGAGACAAAAGTTTAACTTTTTGGAAGGTGTGTGTCCGTTACATCTGGCGTAAAAGTAACACAGCATTTCAGAAAAAGAACATCATACCAACAGTAAAATATGGTGGTGGTAGTGTGATGGTCTGGGGTTGTTTTGCTGCTTCAGGACCTGGAAGGCTTGCTGTGATAGATGGAACCATGAATTCTACTGTCTACCAAAAAATCCTGAAGGAGAATGTCCGGCCATCTGTTCGTCAACTCAAGCTGAAGCGATCTTGGGTGCTGCAGCAGGACAATGACCCAAAACACACCAGCAAATCCACCTCTTAATGGCTGAAGAAAAACAAAATGAAGACTTTGGAGTGGCCTAGTCAAAGTCCTGACCTGAATCCTATTGAGATGTTGTGGCATGACCTTAAAAAGGCGGTTTATGCTAGAAAACCCTCAAATAAAGCTGAATTACAACAATTCTGCAAAAATGAGTGTGCCAAAATTCCTCCAGAGCGCTGTAAAAGACTCGTTGCAAGTTATCGCAAACGCTTGATTGCAGTTATTGCTGCTAAGGGTGGCCTAACCAGTTATTAGGTTCAGGGGGCAATTACTTTTTCACACAGGGCCATGTAGGTTTGGATTTTATTTCTCCCTAAATAATAAAACCCCTCATTTAAAAACTGCATTTTGTGTTTACTTGTGTTATCTTTGACTAATAGTTAAATGTGTTTGATGATCAGAAACATTTTGTGTGACAAACATGCAAAAGAATAAGAAATCAGGAGGGGGGCAAATAGTTTTTCACACCACTGTATATACAAGTCATGAATGTCTCTCAGAGCCCTTTCTAAACACCTGCAGTTTCCAAGATCAGTTCAAACAATATTGTACTGTAAGTATACAGTAAGTTAGTGGGAGGTAGAACTACTTTGCCAAGGTCTGGAAGACTACCCAAACTGTCACATTTTTTCACATGGTCAGAAATAATCTTCGGAACCACCAAGGCACAGGCCTGTAATGAACTGAAAGCTGATGGAACACTAGTGACTCTCAATCTACAGTCAAGTAAGTTTTACATCACCAAATGCCTTGAAAAAAAAGATCCAAGAAAGAAACCTTCACTCACAACTTGACACTCTAATAAAGTTTGTAACTGATAGGAAGGACAAATAAAAAGCTTTCTGGAGAAAATGTTTGACTAGATCTATAGTTGGAGGCATAAAGGTGAGGCATTTAACCCCAAGAACACTGTTCCAATTGTTCAGCATGCTGGTGGTAGCATCACAATGTTGCGATTGTTTTGCTGCCAGTGCACTGCACAAAGTGGATGGAATAATGAAGGAATGTAAAAGAATGTACAATCAGAAAAGGACAAGTTAAAAAAAATAAATAAATAATTACAAACCCAATACAGCCATGACATTCAAGTTCCACGCTAAAACCACAACAGCTAACACTGAAACTGACAATCAAATTTAAGATTTTAATAGTGCTGGTAATATGAACAAGCTATTAATATGGTGCTACACTCATCCATCACTTCACATAACCGCTTGGAGTGAAATATTCTGAGTATTTTTTCACTTGAAAACCAAGGACAGAAGGCTACATGGAAAAGCAGGGAATGAGTTCTGTTACGATTATAATAGATCCTTAGTGTGTGTGTGTGTGTGTGTGTGTCTAATTTCTATTTGAGGGTGTTCTCATGACCGACTGTGAAGATAGGGAGTGTTTGTGATGGGGAACGAGATTGTGCAAGTCTTTGTGAATTTGACACTAACAGGAAGCAGACACAGAATAATGATCACCTTTATCAAACACACATGCAGCATTCCTACAGTGTGTGTGTCCCTTCTCTTTCTTTTACAGAGAGTATACTATATAATATAATGTACCCATATATACATGATCCATATGATTCCATATAGCATACATAGCATATAGTATTTATGGAAATTTAAACTCAATGATCACATGCACAGACAAACAGTACAGTTAATATAACCATACTGCACATACCTTATGCACACACAGCTCTTCATTTCCATCATTGCTCTAAAAATCTCACCAAAGCTTGGAATGACATTTAACGCTGTACGTGAAAGATCCTTGATATCAGATATAACTATGATTAAAAAAAAAAAAGTGTAAGTGCATGCATGGACTTTGCTGGGAATTTTGTAAATCCTCTCCATTATGCTGTACATAAAGGCATCTAAATCTCTAATTGTCATTTTCTGCTTTCGTGCTACCTCTCCCTCACTTTCTCTCATTAGGCTCATGCCAATATGCAGTCTTTATTCTTGTTTTTAAATACCGACAATTAAATCAGTGCTGTAGAAGCTCCTTAATTTCAAGGAGAATTCAGAAGTAGTATATATATATATGTCTGTTTCCAAATTAAATAAGCCTAATAAACAGGCAGAACATAATCGTAATAATAAAAAAAAAATCATTAAATATTACATGTATTAAATGATCAAAGGATTAGTAAAAAACATTTTTTTCAGAGGTATTACAGTGCGGTTCAGGAACAGCACACTGAACTAGACAAAAGCCATACAGAGGGTGTTCGAGCCTGCCAAGAGACCCATAGACCTAACCTCACCTCTGTAGACACCCTATTCACCTACTGCCACCAGAACAAAACAGGGCGGTTCACAAAAGGCCCCTATGACCCTGGCTGCTTTTTATTCACATGGAGGGTCTCAGGTTATCACCTCAGATACCACAAATCTGAGGGCATCTGAAGTAAATACTGTAAACATCTTCACAGCATGTTTTTCACCAATAGAATGTATTCTCTGGTAGGTACTATAGTGTACTATGGTAAACTATAGTAAATAATGTAACATACCATAGTATTAATGTATTCCTTCAGATATTACCATGGTAGGCATCAAAGGACTTGGGTACCACAGTGACTACCAGGGTTCAGCAGGTATCTAATTTAATATGTTTGTACATACTGCTAGTATGGTATAGTACAGCGCAGCCAGTACCACATTTTTGTATGTAATATTAACAGTTTCAACACGCACTATGGTATGTAATTAATGTTTCATACATTCTGTGCTACCATACTATATATAAATATTATGTGTATAACATTTTTTTTTACAATATCCTGGAACAGTTTCTATAGTATCATTCTAGTACAGTACAGTACATGCTGAAACAATGTCCCACATGATAGTGCCTGTACCATTGTACCGACTATGAAAAAATTAATAAATGATGCCAAGAAGGTTTTACTTAACTTTCTGTTAAATCTATAGTCACTGTACTATTATGGCCATTAGAAATGCAATATTATTTAGAAAAAAAAGCATGTAAGAGTAAATGATTTTGTTTTGCTGTTGTTTAAGGCAGCATGTACTGTACTGTACTTACTGTTAATAGACGGAGTCATCACTTTTAACACTTTGTAATGGTTACGTTTTCCATCATAGTTTTCAGCACAGAGGCTGGTGGGGTTCTTTTGTAACATGACAAGCTGTGTTTATTTGTCTTGTTTATTTCAGAGACAAAGAGAGCTTGAAAGAGAGAGAGAAAGGCTGGTTTCATGGCTGCTCCACAACATTATATATAACTATAAATGATAGAAATGGAAAAAGCTGTCTATTAACAACATTACAGTTACAGTTGTAATTATTAAATAAAATGAAACTATATTGTACAAGGTGTAATTGGAAATAATAAACTGCTTGGTGGTATGTCAGACCACATCACTGATTATTTTCCAATAACAGCATGCCCCCCAATCTTTTATTGTATTGTGATAGCTGCTATACTCTGGTGACCCCTGCTGCTACTGTATGCTTTGCCCTTAATACTGCAAAGTTGTTACATTGCTTTTTAGGAAGAAAATATTATCACAGTTGGAAATTCTCACTGCAGGTTTAAATGATTGAATGATGGGGGGAAAAAAGCACACTGTGCCAAACATTTGAATGGATTTTTTTCCCAACAACATGTCTCTCAATACTAAGCATTGTACTTTGGTCACAGTAGTCAAAGTTGCCATTTTGCTTGGATTAGATTTTTAGTGCATAGAACAGGTTATCTTTTCTGGCATAAGAAATTTTTTATAAATTACTGTTTATCAAATGGTCAAAGACTTTTAGGTGCATAAACTTCAGGATTAAAAAAAGAAAGACAGACCAAGAATAACTACATAGAATGATGCTGCTTCAGGCCTTCGTTCTGAATTTACAGATTGGAGAGACCTGATAACCACTGCACATGCTGATGCCACCTGTGATTAAGTCATTGTATACTTAAAATTAATTTTGCATTCTTCACATCCCGCAGCTGCCATTTAAGAAGCAGCTTTGATTGATGTATGTGTTGGTGTAAAAGAAACAAATCTTGGCAAGGTCATGCCATGTGAAGAGAGAAATATGAGATGAAAGGAAAGAGACAGGTGAAGGTCGGTGTTGTGGATGAAAGAAATGACATGGAAGCTAACGTTAACTAATGACCAGTCCATGACTTGTCACAATCTAACATTAAATCAGAAACAGGAATCATAGCACTGTTCATCCATCTCAATCCAGCACATCCAGCTGTTTATTTTTTATTATTTAACATGGACATCTAATGTGTCTTTTTCTTTTTTATTATTACTTTTAACAATCACCTCATTTTGAATTCCCCATTTCACTCTGAGACATGTTCGGTTCATTAAGGTAACTACAGTAACTGGACTCTAGTGTTTTAGCTTAACAAATGGAGCCATGAAGTAACTTTATTATTACAAGACATGAAAAGTGCTAACAATCATTAGCTGACTAATTCTACTAATAACTAGGGTCATTATTTTGTTTTTATTCCCAGATCAGATCAAATAAAGTACACATAGAATAATTACCAAGGTCTCTTAACAGAACCTCTTTCCTAGAAAAGCCATAAAACCTCACATGACTCAACTGAAATTCTTATAATCATCAAGTAGGAACTAAGCCAATATTACAAAGTCAACATGAGCTTTAATATTCTGCATTAGCTAGCAGACTATAATGCATATTTCATGGTAACAGTTAACCCCAAGATATCAGAACATATTCATTGGAATAAACCACAGAAGCTCATTTGTATAGCGAATTTCAGGAAACAATAATGTAACAATAATGTAATGAAAATCAATGGGATGCCAATTGAATATCTATTGGACAATTTCATGAGAATCCAATGCTAATTTTCTAACTAATTTCAGCTGACAGGAGGGAGTAAGAGAAAGCCCTGCAAGCAATCACTGATATGGATTTCAATCAGAGCAGAATAATGTTGCACAGAGCACTTGTGGAAACACTGATAAATACTCTGCTGGTGAGCTTGTAGTAGGCATGTGTATGAGAACATTCTGCTCCTGACATGTACAGGATAGCCAATGAGAGATCTGAATGGGCATTTTGTGCTCCATGCTCTAGAGAGCGCATCCTATCGGTTTGATTATTGCATTGTGGATGTGCAGAAAGTAAGTGTGTATTCCATAAATTATTTACACAGTTGGTATATTCATGGTCAAGGTGAACTAGGATGAGGTACAAGGATGTGAACCATTGGATTATTTTCAAAAGTGCACATTTTTATGATAGTGTTCATTTTGCAATGAAAGCTTGAGTACCTGCATTACGAAAGCATTTGTGTGCCTTTCCTCTCTTTATTGTCTAACTGATAAGAGTAAGAGACATATCCTTTTGCATGAAATGATGCCATTCTTTCAGCTCAGAATTTCATTATTTCAACTTAATAGGTGTACAGTGTGTGTCTTAACTGAATTCCACAAAAGCAGCCTCTGCATTAATGACAATATGTAAAATAGTATACCAGATATTCATTCATTAAAAATGGATTATAATTTCTACAAGCTAATATAAAAACAAGAAATATATATGTGTTCAGGAAAGACAGGCTGCATTTTTGATGCTGTAACATTTTCCATGAAATTAATATTGTTTACCAAAGTCACAGGTAAAGTCACAATTCCAAGTCACTATTTCCTTTGATGATGTCATTCAGGACTGTATCAATATGCCTGTTCTATTTGAAATGGTGATCCTGGTATTGAAATGTTGCAAAGTTTCAAGGTTTTTTTTTATATTGTTATCTCTGGCTCAAAAATTTCAATATCTAAAATGAGAGTGCATTCTGGCTTCTTAGAATAGAGCACTATGCTTTCTGAAAAATGCACTTTGAAGATCCATTCTTAGAGTCAGTCAGTAAAGTTAAGGTAAGAATTTATTTTATTTATTTTTATTATTTGAAATGCAAGAAATTTACACTTATGTTTGGTCAAAACAATCTTTATAAATATATAATGTTCAATATAAATATATAAATCTTTAATTTCATTAATGAATGACAAAAGCTGAGTAGCTTTAATAACCTACTAACCCAGTGTAAGGATCTATACTGTACAATGATGGAAACCTTAAAGCACTTTTGTAAGTTGCTCTGGATAAGAGTGTCTGCCGAAAGCCTAAATGTAAATGTACTGTAGTACTGTAGATCTAATCATTATTTGGCAAAAGGATAGCCTGGATCCCACAGAACATCTAATATAGCACAAAATGCCTAAAGATGTTAATCCTGGCTGTGATAGAAAGGTATCAGAACACTCCATGCATCACAGACGGCTTTGTATTTGGTTTAAAAAGCAAAGAAATCAAGGTTGAGACACTAAATTTTACAGATCTCAATCCAACAGAGCATTCATGGGAAGGAGGGCCCCACCTTGCAACTTACAGCACTTAAAAGGATCTGCTGGTTGGATGTTCTGGTGCCACACCACAGCACACCATCAGAGGTTTTGTGGGAGTCATGTCTCAAGGGATGAGTTTTAGTGGTACACTGGGAACCTGCATAATGTTGGGCTTAATGTTTTATGGCTGATTGGTGTAAACTGGCTTTATGAACAGGTTGGTGCATGCAATTTTTTTTCTGGTTTAAAAGAAGTGGTCTAGACACTATTAGAAATTGCCTAAAATACAAACAGTCAATTTAAATAAGTTGAATTTACAGACATAAAATTGTATTAAACTTGTTTGGAACCAAAGTCTGACTACTGTAAATCTTTCGCAAGTCATGAACTGGGAGATCAGCCAAGAGTCATGTTGCTGGAGTAAGGAAATCCATTAAGCGTGCACAAAAAGTGAGATAAACCAAAGGAAGTGACATGGTATGATCATTGATGGTTTCTGGTGCTGATGTCTCTGGAGTATGCTTTGAGTCTGGCCTAACTTGCTCATGTCTGAGCTTGGTGTGGCTCTAAGGACACACTTCTTAAGCAAATATCTTCAGGGGGGACTTCATAATAAATGTACATCAATCAAGACAGAGCTCCATCTTAGTGCTTCTTCACACAGTATAAATGTCACACAGTTGAGTCATCATATTATTGTATTTAATTATCATAAAAAAACGAAAACAATCTGCAGTATTCTTCAGTTTCCCTGTCGAAATACTCAACTTTTTTTTTTTTTTCATCGACTTGAAGACATCGTTCAACAAACATATTACTATTTGACTTTACATTACACAGCTGTGGAAGCTCAATCTTTCATAATCTCAGATAAAGGATGGGTTCCTGTTAAAGTATGGTTCCTCTCAAGATTTTCCCCTCATGCTATAAAAGAGATTTTTTCCTCAACCCTGTCTCCGCCAGCATGGGATCTAAATCTGCATCTTCATTTCAATGAAATGTCACTTGGTAAACAGATAAAACTGAGTTGAATAAATAATAGGAAGGACAAACTTTAAAATTTATGCATGTTGATTTCAGACTGAAGTACAAGAACAAATGGCAAAGCAAAATCCTTCTCATTCACTGGATCCTGAGGTGAAAGGAGGCCTCGGCAGGGTTCATACAGTAGATAATTAACCACAATGAACTACCTTGATGAAAGCCAATGCTATTAACTAGAGTTTTAACAAAATATTTTATTTAACTCCTCCAGAGGATAAATAGAATATAATCCACTTTCTATCCGTCATGCCTGGTTGTTCACAGAGGACACAGCGCATGCATATTGAATTTATTACTATCCATATAGAATAAAGACCAAAAGTTTAAATTCACCCTCAGGAACTAGTTTTAACTAATTAGTCAAGAGGTTTAGAAGGTTCCCATCAGGGATATGGTGGATCTGAACTTTTCTGTTAATTTAGCAAACCTAATGTACGTACAGGCACAGGGTTTGGGGTTGTGGGGAATCCTGCAAACACATACATGGAAATGAGAAGAACATGCATAATTCCAAGCAAAGCAGGTTCAAACCATGTGCAATGAGGCAGCATTGCTAACCACTGTGACATCATGCCACCTTGCTAAAGGGATTCTTTCATTTTTTTATAGTGCTTTTCCTGTAAAGGGTTGCCTGGACCTAAGCCAGGAAGCACAGGGCATAAGGCAGTAGACATCCTGGATGCAGTGCCAACCTATCACAGAGCACACACACACACACACACACACACACACACACAGCATTCACTATGGGCAATTTGGAAACACTAATTAGTCCACAACATATGTCTATGGGCTCTGGGGGGGGAACTGAGTACCCAAAAGAAACCTATGCCCAGGGAGACCATGCAAACTCCACAAACAAAGAGTGGAAGCAGGATTCAAACCACCAACTCTGAAGGTGCAATACAACAATGCTTTTCACTGAGCCACTATACCTTATGTAATGTATGGTAAATGTACAAACCGGATTCCAAAAAAGTTGGGACACTAAACAAATTGTGAATAAAAACTTAATGCAATGATGTGGAGATGGCAAATGTCAATATTTTATTCAGAATAGAACATAGATGACGGATCAAAAGTTGAATCCGAGAAAATGTATCATTTTCTGCTGGAAAGCCAATTAACAGTAATTAGGTTAATTGGCAACATGATTGGGTATAAAAAGAGCTTCTCAGAGTGGCAGTGTCTCTCAGAAGCCAAGATGGGTAGAGGATCACCAATTCCCACAATGTTGCGCAGAAAGATAGTGGAGCAATATCAGAAAGGTGTTACCCAGCGAAAAATTGCAAAGACTTTGCAGTTATCATCATCAACTGTGCATAATATCATCCGAAGATTCAGAGAATCTGGAACAATCTCTGTGCGTAAGGGTCAAGGGCGTAAAACCATACTGGATGCCCGTGATCTCCGGGCCCTTAAACGACACTGCACCACAAACAGGAATGCTACTGTAAAGGAAATCACAGAATGGGCTCAGGAATACTTCCAGAAACCATTGTCAGTGAACACAATCCACCGTGCCATCCGCCGTTGCCAGCTGAAACTCTACAGTGCAAAGAAGAAACCATTTCTAAGCAAGATCCACAAGGACAGACGTTTTCATTGGGCCAGGGATCATTTAAAATGGAGTGTGGCAAAATGGAAGACTGTTCTGTGGTCAGACGAGTCACGATTCAAAGTTCTTGTTGGAGATGTGGGACGCCATGTCATCCGGACCAAAGAGGACAAGGACAACCCAAGTTGTTATCAACGCTCAGTTCAGAAGCCTGCATCTCTGATGGTATGGGGTTGCATGAGTGCGTGTGGCATGGGCAGCTTGCATGTCTGGAAAGGCACCATCAATGCAGAAAAATATATTCAGGTTCTAGAACAACATATGCTCCCATCCAGACGTCATCTCTTTCAGGGAAGACCCTGCATTTTTCAACAAGATAATGCCAGACCACATTCTGCATCAATCACAACATCATGGCTGCGTAGGAGAAGGATCCGGGTACTGAAATGGCCAGTCTGCAGTCCAGATATTTCCCCTATAGAGAACATTTGGCGCATCATAAAGAGGAAGGTGCGACAAAGAAGGCCCAAGATGATTGAACAGTTAGAGGCCTGTATTAGACAAGAATGGGAGAGCATTCCTATTTCTAAACTTGAGAAACTGGTCTCCTCGGTCCCCAGACGTCTGTTGAGTGTTGTAAGAAGAAGGGGAGATGCCACACAGTGGTGAAAATGGCCTTGTCCCAACTTTTTTGGGATTTGTTGACACTGTGACATTTTGATTCACCATATTTTTCCCTTAAAATGATACATTTTCTCATTTTAAACTTTTGTTCCGTGATTTATGTTCTATTCTGAATAAAATATTGACATTTGCCATCTCCACATCATTGCATTCAGTTTTTATTCACAATTTGTTTAGTGACCCAACTTTTTTGGAATCCGGTTTGTATTACTGTATAAAATTGAGTGCACTGTTAAGGCAAAAACAACAAGACAAAAATTAAAACTTGTATAATAACTTTTCTTTCGCACCCCGCCCAGGATAAAGCACTTACAGTACAAAAGATGAATGAAGGGACTGTATGTCAGGGTTTCTATATGTCAAATATTGTATTTCTAAAATGCAGATACTGCATTTTGTTGCCTTTGTAAAGGTACTGTACTTTGCATAAAGTCAATAATAAATTTTTTTTCCTTTTTTCAAATATGCAATATTGTTTTTAAGAGGATGATTTGGGCAGATAATATGAACAATATGTTAACACACTTGTTCTAATGAATTGCAGTTTCCACAGTGACAGCTTGCACACAGGAACTTGTATAGCAGTGGTTTTGCATAAAGATAGTTAAAAATCTATCTATATGCATAAAAAAGTGCCTGAAGTGTCAGTCTTGGCAGAGATTATTGCTCTATAAACATCATTTTATTCCTTCCTTCCTTACCTAATAGGACCTCACCTGGAAACATATACTGTAGGGCACTAATTAGTTACTTGCGGATTAGTTAATTTTACTTTTGTTTAAAATTATAGAAGGCACAAGAACATTGAAGCAGCACTACGGTAATGAGAACATTAAATTTTAGATCAGTATTCTTATCACTCACACAGTGTTCCTGGTATAATCTCTAGAACCACCATAACCATGACCTGCCTCTACCTAGGTACAGTATATAGCACAATAGTACTGTAAAAATACAAATGGTACTGTATACCTGTACCACTGTACTGCAGTATGATATATACATGTACCATGATGCAGGTATATACAGTGGTGTGAAAAACTATTTGCCCCATTCCTGATTTCTTATTCTTTTGTATGTTTGTCACACTTAAATGTTTCTGCTCTTCAAAAACTGTTAACTATTAGTCAAAGATAACATAATTGAACACAAAATGCAGTTTTTAAATGAAGGTTTAACGTTATTAAGGGAGAAAAAAAACTCCAAATCTACATGGCCCTGTGTGAAAAAGTTATTGCCCCCCTTGTTAAAAAATAACTTAACTGTGGTTTATCACACCTGAGTTCAATTTCTGTAGTCACCCCCAGGCCTGATTACTGCCACACCTGTTTCAATCAAGAAATCACTTAAATAGGAGCTACCTGACACAGAGAAGTAGACCAAAAGCTAGACATCATGCCAAGATCCAAAGAAATTCAGGAACAAATGAGAACAAAAGTAATTGAGATCTATCAGTCTGGTAAAGGTTATAAAGCCATTTCTAAAGCTTTGGGACTCCAGCGAACCACAGTGAGAGCCATTATCCACAAATGGCAAAAACATGGAACAGTGGTGAACCTTCCCAGGAGTGGCCGGCCGATCAAAATTACCCCAAGAGCGCAGAGACAACTCATCTGAGAGGCCACAAAAGACCCCAGGACAACATCTAAAGAACTGCAGGCCTCACTTGCCTCAATTAAGGTCAGTGTTCACGTCTCCACCATAAGAAAGAGACTGGGCAAAAACGGCCTGCATGGCAGATTTCCAAGGCGCAAACCACTTTTAAGCAAAAAGAACATTAAAGCTCGTCTCAATTTTGCTAAAAAAAACATCTCAATGATTGCCAAGACTTTGGGGAAAATACCTTGTGGACCAACAAGACAAAAGTTGAACTTTTTGGAAGGTGCGTGTCCCGTTACTTCTGGCGTAAAAGTAACACAGCATTTCAGAAAAAGAACATCATACCAATAGTAAAATATGGTGGTGGTAGTGTGATGGTCTGGGGTTGTTTTGCTGCTTCAGGACCTGGAAGGCTTGCTGTTATAGATGGAACCATGAATTCTACTGTCTACCAAAAAATCCTGAAGGAGAATGTCTGGCCATCTGTTCGTCAACTCAAGCTGAAGCGATCTTGGGTGCTGCAGCAGGACAATGACCCAAAACACACCAGCAAGTCCACCTCTGAATGGCTGAAGAAAAACAAAATGAAGACTTTGGAGTGGCCTAGTCAAAGTCCTGACCTGAATCCTATTGAGATGTTGTGGCATGACCTTAAAAAGGCAGTTCATGCTAGAAAACCCTCAAATAAAGCTGAATTACAACAATTCTGCAAAGATGAGTGGGCCAAAATTCCTCCAGAGCGCTGTAAAAGACTCGTTGCAAGTTATCGCAAACGCTTGATTGCAGTTATTGCTGCTAAGGGTGGCCCAACCAGTTATTAGGTTTAGGGGGCAATTACTTTTTCACACAGGGCCATGTAGGTTTGGATTTTTTGCTCCCTAAATAATAAAACCCCTCATTTAAAAACTGCATTTTGTGTTTACTTGTGTTGTGTTTGATGATCAGAAACATTTTGTGTGACAAACATGCAAAAGAATAAGAAATCAGGAGGGGGGCAATGTACCATGTTATTTTTGACAGTAAGATGGTACTGTACTTATTTGCTGGTACAGTGGTAGTAGTACATGTTTCTACTGGTGCACTTTAGTACAGTGGTACATATACTATAGTATGGTACTAAGGGATACATACCAGGATACTCCCAAAAATATATGCTACGGTAGCATAATGGTGATATTTATAGAGTAACCCCTACAATGCCATTTTACCCATTAAGGAAATCCCCTAAGATTAAACAGAATACTTTAGTGAATATCATGATACTTATAACATATCCATACTGTACTGAACCTAATATACATCTCGCCCCTGTACATATGGACCCATACCATTATTTATAAATAGGCCATATACTGTATGCACTTCTGGTTAGATGCAAACTGCATTTCATTTACTTTGTACATGTACAGTACTTTGTATAAAGTTGAACCTAATCTAGTAGTATGAAATATCTAATATAAAATAGTATGGACAAATATACCATAATAGATATCTGCTGAACTTTGATAGTCACTGTGATACTCAATAAGTGCCATGCTATTCACAAAAGTACTGTATACACCCTAGTGTTACCATGTTATGCTCTGATGTGCTACACTACATCCTATAGTATCCTAATAAAACCTATAGTGCCTACCATGGTACCAATGCTATGGTATATTATGGTAATATAATAGATTACCATAATAAAACATCATTGTGGGATAGAATTACTACAGTAAATAAATAAACCTAGCTACTAGCATGTTTAATGGAGATCATCCTCTTTGGTAAAGATCCTATAGTAGGGTGCTACAGCATTTCAATGTGGAGGTTGAGCTTGTGTTGTGTTGTGGATGAGTGTGCTTTTCTGTGTTGCAAGAGAGCTATAGAAAGACAAATCTGCACACTTCATTTTGCATAAGGAGCTGGATGAGAGTGCTTGTGTGAAATAATCCACTTCTCAATCTGATGCACTGCTCTGTGCTGCATATATTGAGAATGAGGCAAGGGTGTGTGTACGGTGTGGGTGGTGCAAATGCATGTGAAATGCTGTCCTTTGTCATTGTCATTTCTGCAGGCTTTGGTCATTTTTCTTCTTTTACCTCTGTGAGGTATAGTTTCTGTGTGTTTGTGTGGTGTACACGTGGAGGGGAGGTGATGCAGGAAGTCGTTTCATCTCGCTTTGGAATTTTCTTTTGTCCAACACGTTCTCCCCTTGAGCAGGTTATGTTTTTTTCCACCCTCTCTCTCCCCTTCTTGTTTGTTTCTTCTTTCTTTCTCCTGCTCCTTTGAGCATTCTTCCCTGAACAGTTCTTTAAAACAAAATCAGTCCCAAACATGAGTCAACAGTAACCAGTATTCCAATTTGAGACACTTAAACAGCCACATTGACAACAGCAAAAGTAGCTGCCTATTCATAAAAATAAAAAAATTAAATCACCATTTTTATAGAATTTTAAATCATGAACGAAATAATTGATTTGGAAGGTCATGGATTTTTTTCATTCTATCTGGAACATGATGTGATCTGATTTTGTACTGTAGCTCATCTGCCTCATGGTATGATCATTTGTGCAATCTAAAAGGTGGTGTTTCACACCTCCCCCATGTTTAATCTCAACATTTTATCATTTGAATTTCATGGTGTTAAGGTCACCTCTCCAATCAACCTCCACACAATTGTTATCTACCACCCTCCCAGTCCCCTACTTTCTTGACATGCTTCGTAGTCTTGTCCCTTCTCACACCACTCCTTTGACTGTTCGACTTTAACCTCACCTCCAACGCTTTATTTCCCCTCCCATTTCATAATTCCTTCTCATCAAACAGCTGCCTTCCCACACACAAGAGAGGGAGTTCCCTGGAACTAGTTTCTGTCCTCTTCAGCTGGCGTTATTACCATCCCAATTTACACCTCTGATCAGGACCTGTTATCCATCAACATCACCCTTCCTATCTCATTTGAAACCCACTATCAACATTTCTCCCCTTCCTATACCCTATTAACCCTCCCAGACCCTAACTCATTTTCTTCTTTACAATTAAACATAGCCACAGATACTTTTCTTTCACTGCATTCTTTGTCCATGGACCGCCTGTGTCCTCTGTTTTCTAAACCAAGAAAGATTTCTTGCCCTGCTCCTTGGCTATCAGATGTGCTGTGTGGCAATCGAAGAGTATAAAGTAGTCCACAATGCTCCAGGCCATCTCACGAGACCTCTTCCGCTTCATCACAACTATCATTAACCTTTCCATAGCATCTATTCACGTTCCGCCTGCATTTAAGAAGGCAAGGGTTACTTCCATCCTCATGAAACCCAGGCTGGATCCAGCACACATCAGCAACTATCTGATGGTATCACTTTTTTCTTTTCTTTCTAAAATTCTCTACTACTGAGAAGCTCCATGCTGCTAGAACAGCCAAACTGCTATCTGTCCTCATCCTCCTGGACCTCGCAGCAGCATTTGACATTGAAAATGACAAGATTCTCTTTTTCATCTTTGTGAGCCTTGGGAATTCTAGCACAGCATTGCAATGGTTTCCCGAGGTGACAGGATGGGAAGGAATCCACATCTGCTCCATGCAGACTCTCGACTGGTGTTCAACAAGAATCAGTACTTGGTCTTACTATTTGGTTCTTCACTCAAATCACCCTCTCCTTTCCTCCCTCAGACACTCATGTTTCCACTTGAACCTTAGCTTGTATGGCAGACATCTCATCTTGGATGGCAACTGAAAACTAATCTCAGCAAAAATGACCTGCTGTTCAGCCCAGGTGATTTATCCCTCATCAGGATCTTATGATCTCAGTGGACAACTTTGAGATTACACCTTCAGTCACTGCCTGCAACCTTGGGGTAACTGTGGACTATCAACTGTCTTTTACCTACAGCCCCCTACTGCCCCCACCCAAACAAAGTTAGTTATCGTCAAAAGTTACAATTAAAAGTTAGTATACTCTTTTGTAATTCTGTGTGATTTAGTGTAAAAACAATAAATCAACTGATAGCAGGTCTTAGTTTTAAGCAAATACAACCTTGGGCGAACATCATAACTTTTTTTTTTTTTTTTTTTTACCATGGCATTTTTTAATTAACAAAGAAATTTATTCAATAGTGTGTCGAGCTACCTTTAGGATTAATTACAAAGCAATTGTTTCTTGTATGACTATCAATCTCACATCATTGGGGAGGTAATTGGGGGAATTTTGGTCCATTCTTCTTCACAACATTGCTTCAGTTCATTGAGGTTTTTGGGCTTCTGCTAATGCACAGTTCACCAGTTGCCCCACAGTGTTACAACTGGGTTAAGCTCTGGACTTTAATTCACATTCCAAAACCATGATTCTTTTATTTTTCAGACAGTCTGATTAAGATTTCCTGGTAGGCTTCAGATCATCATTCTGTTGCATGATCCATGGCTTAAATGCTTTCCAATTGTAAATAATATCACTGTAGAACATTGAACTCCACATTGTTTGGAAAGGGTTTTATAACCCTTTCCAAATTGATTTCAATCAACATTTGCTTCTCTCTGTTGTTTTAACACACACCTGAATGCTCCAGACCTGAAAAAAAATTTTTTTAACTGCTTTTAAATAGGTCTGCACACATCAGCTGATGATTAATTAATCAAGGGCTGGTGATTAGCAGCACCTGGCTGCAATTTACCCTCTTAAATCGTGAGGAAGCAGTAAGGGGGTACTTGGGGTATTGCCCATGTGTTTTTATTTATTTTTTGGTTTTGTTTCATATTTGTTAAATAAATAATGACACTTGTTTTGTATGGGGTTGTATTTGTCAAATATTAATACCCACTATGATCAGATGATTTTTTTATTATGCTTTCACACAAAAACATATAAAATCAAAAAAGGGTGTACAGTACTTGTGAACTTTTCAACATGACTGTACAGTATGTACAGTATCAGAACAGCAAGGGCATTTTAAGTTAAATAATACTCGCATGTGGTTGCATATCCTTTGCTGTCATGATTGAGCATCATTTTTAATTTGTGACGATTTTCAAGACTTGTACCATACTGTAACTTCATTTAGGTGTATTTTGTTTTGGGGCTTTTCCTCCCTTCAAGTTACTCTCACAATGTGAAAACTAATTTATGCTCAGTTGAGGTAATCTCTGCTGATTGACTTGGCCAGTCTAAATCCTTCTTCCCCAGATAAAAATCCTTTGTTGTGTTGGCAGTGTTTTTTGGGCATAATTTTCTTGCTGCATAATGACATTCTTCCCAATTAGAATGGATGACTTTCTATGTAAATTGGCAGACAGAACGTTTGCGTAGACTTCCAAATTCATGTTACCATCATGTAGTCCCAGAAGCAGCCATACAAGTATAGGCTCAAGTCATGTCATTCCACCACATGTCCATCATGCTTTATCGATAAGCATGTATGTTTTGTATCATAGTTTTCTTTCTCCACACTTTATTATTCAAATTCAAATATACACAGTCATACACAGTACGATATGCAGTGAAATGCTTACACGACCGCCAGTGACCTTAAAAAGAGAGTTAAATCTTATAGTAAGAAATAAATATGAATAAAAGAAATACGATAGGAAAATTAAAACTTAACTAGAATAAAAATACAAATAAAAATAGAAGTATACTGTACATAAAATAGAAAAAAAAATAGAAATATATTGTACAATAGAAATTTTCTTTTTTAAATTGAAAATTGGTGGAGGAAGTATGCATAGAAAAAGTGTCTTATTAAGGTGCCTTATTAAAGCATCTTTGTGCAGAGGTCCAGAATGTAAACATAAACATGTGAGTTCCGATGTAAGTGTAGATGTGCATGAAAGTGTCCATAGTGTCCATTGACGTTAACAGGTTGTATTAGCTCTGTGTTTGTGGTGTGAATGTGGTATGGTTATCGCCTGCGGGAAGAAGCTCCTCCTCATTCTCTCCGTGTTGGCCTTCAGGGAGCGGAAGCGCTTTCCTGACCGCAACAGAGAGAACAGTCCATTGTTGGGATGGCTGAGGTCCTTCACGATCTTCCTGGCCTTGGTCCAGCACCACTTGATGTAGATTGAGTGCAGGTCAGGGACCTTGGTGTGGATGATGCGCTCAGCTGATCGCACCACCCTCTGTAGAGCTCTTCTGTCCTGCATGGTGCTGTTCCCGAACCAGGTCGTGATGTTTCCCGTCAGGATGCTCTCTATGGTGCAGGAGTAGAAATTCCTGAGCAACTTGGAGGGCAGTCTGAAGTCTCTCCAACGTCTGAGGTGGTACAGACGCTGCCGGGCCTTTTTCACCACGGTGTTGATGTGACAGGACCATGCCATGTCCTGCGTGATGTGAACACCGAGGTATCTGAAGCTGTCCACTCTCTCCACTGGGCTCCTGTTGATGACGGGGGTCTGGTAGGTCCTCTCCTGCTTTGTACTAAAGTCCACTATCAGCTCCTTTGTCTTACTGACGTTCAGGAGGAAATTGTTCCTCTGGCACCAGTTCTCCAGATTTCCAATCTCCTCCAGGTAGGCCGACTCATTGCTCTTCGTGATCAGGCCGACCACGACAGTGTCGTCAGCAAACTTGATGACGGCAGTGGAGTTGGTAGTGGCTACGCAGTCATAGGTGTATAAAGAGTACAGCAGGGGGCTCAGAACACAACCCTGGGGGGCTCCAGTGCTGAGAGTGAGGGAGGCTGAGACATGACCGCCCATCCTTACTGCCTGTGGTCTGCCAGTTAGGAAGTTGGAGATCCACTGACACATAGATGAGCTGAGTCCCAGGTGCTCCAGCTTGGTGGTGAGTGTGGTGGGAATGCCGTTAGCATTAGTGTCGCTAGCATTAGCATCGCTAGCGTCTTTAACTGCAGCCTCGAAGCGAGCATAGAAGGTGTTCAGCTCGTCTGCCAGAGTCGCGTCCGCATTCATCATACCAGTAGTTGGTGCTTTATAATCCGTAATTGTCCTTAGTCCTTGCCACAGGCTCCTAGAGTCACTCTGTTGGAGCTGTGACTCTAGTTTCCTTCCGTAGCGCTGCTTCGCCTCTTTCACCACCTTCCAGACGTTGTATGACGCAGCCTTGTATGGTTCCATGTCCCCCGACGCAAGTCCCATGTTGTAGGCAGCGGTGCGAGATCTCAGAGCATCGCGGATGGTTTTATCCACCCATGGCTTCTGGTTGGGAAACGTTCTGATAGTCTGTTTCTCTACGGAATCATCCGCTAGCTTCCCAATGAATCCCACAACCGCTTCCGTAAACACGCTGACGTCATCGGAGCTGTTTCTGAACATGTCCCAGTCTGCGTCATCGAGTGCGTCCTGTAACGCGGCCACCGATTGGTCCGTCCAGCGCGCGACCTCCCTCTGAACCGGAACTTCCTGTTTCAGCCTCTGTTTGTATTTTGGCATGAGGAAGATGGCGGCATGGTCGGATTTTCCAAACGCTGGACGAGATTGCGTTCCGGTGTTGTGTCTGGTGCTGTGTGAGCGCCTCATGCAGCTCGCATAAGGCAGTGTCCGCTTGTGGTGGGATATAAACGGCGCTGATTATGACCGATGTGAACTCCCGTGGAAGATAAAAAGGACGAAATATGATGTACAGTAGTTCCAGATTTGGTGTGCAGGAGCGTGTAAGAGGAACAACGCTTGCGCTGTTGCACCAGCTGTTGTTCACCATCAAACACACGCCGCCTCCCCTTGACTTCCCCGAGTCCTGCGTCCTGTCCATGCGGTGAACCGAGAAGAACTCGGCTGGTTGTATGGCATGGTCTGGCACCGCTGGGTTCAGTCATGTCTCGGTGAAGCAGAGGAGATTGCAGTCTCAAATGTCTCTCTGGAACTTTATCCTGGCCCTCAGGTCATCGAGTTTGTTTTCCAGTGACTGGACGTTGGCGAGCAGGATGCTGGGCAGAGGTGTGCGGTGTGCACGGGCTCTCAGCCTGTTCTTGACGCCGGCTCGTTTCCCTCAGGGCCGCCGCTTCGCGTCGCGTACATTGTTCTCCCTCAAGATCTCACTCGGCCAGCTCGGATCCGGAGTTAAAAACGTCGAATTGTGAGTACATTGTATACCAATAGAAACAAGAGTGTCTCTATCATACCTAATGTACTCGATGGTCGTGATTTTTCCGATTTTAAAACACTGAAAACTAACTTAAAAAACAAAGAAAAGGTGGTCGGAGCAGTCGTGACGGCAGCCGACCTCACTGGCGCCATCTTGTATTAGAGGTTAATCTTGGTTTTGGCCCATCTTTTTGGCCAGTGGTTATACAAACAGGTGCTTCAATTCATTATGCTGGTGGGTCATTTGCTTCTTGTGTTATGGCCTTTACGTTTCTGCTCTCAGAGAAAAAAAATATTTTTTTTAACTGTGGACTATGATACCTTCTCTCTTCCCTGGTGATGCAGAGGTTGTTTTTTTTTGTTTAGTTTTTTTCACTACAGCTCCCACAGCTGCTGTTTGAAGATTTTCCAAATGTCTATACCGGCAATACCCAAAGCTTGTGCCATTGTAATTACTTCTTTTTCTGAGCTTCAAAACAGCTTGCCTTTCTCCCATTAACAATTCTCTGATCTTCATGCTGTTTTATACTTTCTAACAACAAAAACAGTTATGTACCAACACAAAATGTACCATGTTGCAAGCTGTTTAAGACATCTAGATTTTAAAAGAATAATGTTGAAATTTTAAATGATCGTCTCATGTTCATATTTTGATCTTTAACTGAAATGTCTTGGTGGATATCAAAACAGATTAATTGGCCTTGATGTTACAGTACTTTCAGAAGGAGATGTATATACTGTACATGCAGATGGCAAAGAAAAACTTAATCTGTCAACAATCTCACCCAGGAAACATTTTCCTCAATATGGTAGCACACACTTACTATACACACTCACAGTTCTGACAAGACCTTGATCTGGATGTAAAGGAAGAGATGCTCTGAGTGTGTGCTGGAGACAGGCACAGTCACCTCTACTGCATACCAATGCACTTTCCAACTACCTCTTCACCTACTACTCAATATCCACATGCCTGGTAGTCACATACACAAATACATACAGTATACAAGCATTGTTATATGAAAATGTAAAAAAGGAATTCACACCTATTTTTAATTGTTTGAATTAAGACTTAAGATTTTTTTTATTATAGATCACAAGTATAAGAACCCACCATTTAACTGTAAAAAGTTTGTGGAAAGTGTTACTAGGTTAATGCTAAAAATAATCTAATCAGCTTTAATTTACTCAGTGATTTTAGGTTGAAGCTCACGTACTGGCTGAAGCTTACTATATGGCAGACATGTATATATGGTATCTTGTATTTCTTTCATCGTAAGCCAAATACACTCCCTGTTCAGTAATCGGAGAGTGAAACACAGATGAGAAATTGAAAAAGTAGATCAGATAAAGATTAAGTTTTGTTTTAAAATGACTCCTGTGCGTTAAAATTATAACAGTATATATAGTATATACAGTGGTGTGAAAAACTATTTGCCCCCTTCCTGATTTCTTATTCTTTTGCATGTTTGTCACACTTAAATGTTTCTGCTCATCAAAAACCGTTAACTATTAGTCAAAGATAACATAATTGAACACAAAATGCAGTTTTTAAATGAAGGTTTACATCATTAAGGGAGAAAAAAAGTCCAAATCTACATGGCCCTGTGTGAAAAAGTGATTGCCCCCCTTGTTAAAAAATAACTTAAATGTGGTTTATCACACCTGAGTTCAATTTCTGTTGTCACCCCCAGGCCACACCCCCAGGCCACACCTGTTTCAATCAAGAAATCACTTAAATAGGAGCTACCTGACACAGAGAAGTAGACCAAAAGCACCTCAAAAGCTAGACATCATGCCAAGATACAAAGAAATTCACGAACAAATGAGAACAAAAGTAATTGAGATCTATCATTCTGGTAAAGGTTATAAAGCCATTTCTAAAGCTTTGGGACTCCGCGAACCACAGTGAGAGCCATTATCCACAAATGGCAAAAACATGGAACAGTGGTGAACCTTCCCAGGAGTGGCCGGCCGACCGAAATTACCCCAAGAGCGCAGAGACAACTCATCCGAGAGGCCACAAAAGACCCCAGGACAACATCTAAAGAACTGCAGGCCTCACTTGCCTCAATTAAGGTCAGTGTTCACGACTCCACCATAAGAAAGAGACTGGGCAAAAACGGCCTGCATGGCAGATTTCCAAGGCGCAAAACACTTTTAAGCAAAAAGAACAATAAGGCTCTTCTCAATTTTGCTAAAAAACATCTCAATGATTGCCAAGACTTTTGGGAAAATACCTTGTGGACCGACGAGACAAAAGTTGAACTTTTTGGAAGGTGCGTGTCCCGTTACATCTGGCGTAAAAGTAACACAGCATTTCAGAAAAAGAACATCATACCAACAGTAAAATATGGTGGTGGTAGTGTGATGGTCTGGGGTTGTTTTGCTGCTTCAGGACCTGGAAGGCTTGCTGTGATAGATGGAACCATGAATTCTACTGTCTACCAAAAAATCCTGAAGGAGAATGTCCAGCCATCTGTTCGTCAACTCAAGCTGAAGCGATCTTGGGTGCTGCAGCAGGACAATGACCCAAAACACACCAGCAAATCCACCTCTGAATGGCTGAAGAAAAACAAAATGAAGACTTTGGAGTGGCCTAGTCAAAGTCCTGACCTGAATCCTATTGAGATGTTGTGGCATGACCTTAAAAAGGCGCTTCATGCTAGAAAACCCTCAAATAAAGCTGAATTACAACAATTCTGCAAAGATGAGTGGGCCAAAATTCCTCCAGAGCGCTGTAAAAGACTCGTTGCAAGTTATCGCAAACGCTTGATTGCAGTTATTGCTGCTAAGGGTGGCCCAACCAGTTATTAGGTTCAGGGGGCAATTACTTTTTCACACAGGGCCATGTAGGTTTGGATTTTTTTCTCCCTAAATAATAAAACCCCTAATTTAAAAACTGCATTTTGTGTTTACTTGTGTTATCTTTGACTAATAGTTAAATGTGTTTGATGATCAGAAACATTTTGTGTGACAAACATGCAAAAGAATAAGAAATCAGGAGGGGGCAAATAGTTTTTCACACCACTGTACTTATACCAGTTCAGCTGTGAAAATATTAAATAATTCCACTTAAGATATTCAGTTGAAATTTTCTAACTACATCTATTATTGCAAGTCTTTGTTTACATTAAGCAGGTAGCTGATTAGTAGCTTATTTTAAATGAAATTTATAAATTCGGCACATAATTTATAACACCGGTTTTACTCAACATTTTGATTTCACTTATGGCATATAATAAGATATTCAAGTGCTGCAAAAGTTTTGTTAAATTCTGTCCAGCCATCGATTTAAGATGCGCCTACAGTTTAACGCATGTGCAGTACGCTGTCAAAACTTGACAAGTTTGTAATCTGGCACAAAACTGCACATAATTTCACAGTGCAGTTTTAACTTCAGGCAAATATCTAAAGTTTCATTAAAATATATCCAGCCAGTTTTGCATGATGTTGTGACTAGACAGACAGAAAATCTTCTGAGACTGGTTTCGGGTCGCCCAATATACTGCATGAAACGTCAAATACTGTATATCATTGAAAGAGTGAGTCAGACCAATGTACAGATAAAACCTTTCTTTTACTTATGTAGATAGACAGCAAAACAGAGATTGTTCAGATTGTTTTGAGCCAAGAGCAACAAGACCAATAAAATAGCTAGGGTACATTTATTCTTTGGTACATTGCCTCAATTCCTAATTTATATGCCCACATGCACACCTGCCATCAGGAGGATCCCCAAGCATTCAGTGTTTTCCATTCAGAAGGCAGCTGTCTTGGTAGGCTGCATTTTCTGAGCCAGGAACCATCCCCGATTAGAAAGCAGCTGCCCACTCAGGTGCCTTATTTTAGCCAAATTCCAAGACAGCAGTTTTTTGTTTATCTATCTCAGTGAAGACAATTGAATAATTCTCCACATCACAAGACATTTCACAAAGAACCAAACCTTTTTTGTATGAAATATGTCTGTGAATTTATCAATTGTTTATTCTGAAGCTACCAAATACTTACTGAATATTCTGCTTAACTTTCTAAATTTGAGGTTGAGTCACACTTTGAACAAAAGCTAATATAAGACAACCTGATTTATGTAACCAGTTTGTGATTATTGAATCCTATTTAATGAACTGATACGAACACTAGCAAACTATATGAATATTAATATCTAAAGTTTAATGATACTGTATGCTATTTTTTATCAACAGAGATGGAAGGTAACTAAATACTGTACATTTTAGTAAGTACTTTGTTAGTGCACTTTTACTAACAAACTTTACTCTTTACTTTACTTCATCCCACAGCAAATACCTGTACATACAACTAACAAATGGTAACTACAGTGGTTCCTTGGCATACAAATGTCCCACCTCATGAATTTTCAACTTTGGGAAAAATTTGTCTTAGCATGCGAGCGCCTAAACATGAATGCTGGCTAAGTTTGTCGGTACCCCGCCTTGTGCCCTAAGTCTCCTGGGCGTGGTCTGTGAGTGGTCTGTGACTGTGAGTGGTCGCAATAATGTTATTCAGGACAGTAGCAAGAGAAAAGGCATCCACTTTCAGTTTTTTATTAAAAGCAGGAATCCTAGCCAAGGGGAATCATAAATTAAGGATAAGCGTATATATTTTACTTCCTTTACATGTCTTTCCTATTACAGTATGTGCAAAAACAAAGTGTTGGCAATTGGTAATATTGGTAATATATTTTTGGTGGTTGAAATGGATTATCTGCACTGAAATTATTTTTAATGGGAAAATGCGTTTTGCAATATGAATATGAAGAATTTTTGCCTTAAGAGCTTGTCTCCAGAATGGATTAAATTTGTCTCTGTGTGTCCGTGACCAAGTGCCCACTATCGAAAGGCTTTACATGGCATACTAAGATACCGCTATACATTTATTCATGGAGATGTGATGTATAACAACAGTGGGTGTAGTACTCTTTTACTATGACTTAAAGGCTCAGTATTTTTTTATACACTTTATACTTTTATATTTTAAGGGTACGTAGTTTTGGGCTTTTACTCGAGTGCAAATATAAAGGGAGGACTTTTACTTGAGTAACATTGTATCTGGGATATCTCTGCTCTTACTCAAGTACAGGATACTGTATGTGTACACTGATAGATCAGTAGAACTGACAATTCCTTCTTTTTCATGAGTAGTCATACTGAATAAATGTTCTCTAATGAAATATTTCCTATTCTTCCCATTGGGGCATGCATGTCATAATTTGTACCTGCTATATATTGTAGCGAGGCCACATAAAGGGGCATTCCGAAGAACGTGCAACTAATTAAGGGGCTAATGCTTCCATGCACATGGAAATGTACCCGACAACGGTTTACATGCACCATGACTAATGTTCGGGTCCTCAAGGGTTCAGCTCTCGCGCGAATGCTCAGGTGTGCCGCGAGGGAACTAGATAACGTAATACCGTTGTATTGTGTTGTTTAAAAACCCGTTGTTTGATTCTTGACCCCGTAGCATAGTCACTAGGGATAAATTACAATCCAAACGTTACATAGTGGTGGCCCGTACGGGGAATCAGTATTTTCGGGTATTTTCCCGTTTTGTGTGTCTTGGCAGAACAAAATGGACGCTAATAAAGCTAACGCTAATGCTAGTGGTGCCGGAAAGGCCAACTTTGCTGTTACTTGTAAGTGCTGGATGAAATAGAGGATGCATATGTAACACTCAAAAAAAGTGTAGCTCACTGTATACAGTATATCAGTTAGACATGATGGTGATGAGGATGAGGATGATATTGTTGCTACTATGTCTGATATTAATGTTGTGCACACACTACAAAATGAACTAAATCAATGCAAGGTGGATATGGTGGCGCTTACAGATAAAGTGAGCTCCGTGGAGCAGGATTTTAGACAATCCATAAACAGCTGTATCAACAGAGAAACCAGTCTTCGTGAAGCGGTGGACGCTAGCTTGGAAGGACTGAAGCGCTACTGCCAAGAGGCTCTCGACAAACTGGAGAGAGCCGTCATTGACTGTTTTCTACGATGTGACGTCATCTGGAAGAACCAGATGAAGAAACTGCGTCTCACTAGTACGCCTACCACCCACAGGTTACAGACCTACACCCCTGCATCTCCACAATCTCAGGCTCAACATTCGCCCAGCACTTCAATCCCAGCAGCTACAACAAAGGTAAAGCAAACAAGCAGTCATGGTACTTATGACATTCCTCCTTGTGTTCCAGCACACTCTTCTGCACAGCTTACCTCCTCTGTTTCACCCTCTTCTTCTTCTCTTTATGCTCAACCACCCATCTGCTTGGAGTTTCCGGCCTTTGGCGACGCTTCAGAGACAGCGGATGTGCTCAACTTCATAGAGCAATGCGAGAATTATCTGGAGATCAGACCACTGTCCAGCCCAGAGCTGCTAGGAACCCTCGGCACAGTTCTACGAGGACCCGCTCTGAGTTGGTGGAAGGCGGAGAAAGGCAAGGTCAAGGATTGGAAGTCTTTTAAGCAGGCATTCTTGGTGGCTTTCTTACCGGATGACTACCTCACGGAAGTTGAAGACAACTTACGGTCTCTGGTACAGCAGACGGGACAACGCCTGAGGGACTTCACCTACAACTACCGGGCCCTCTGTCTAAAGTGGAAGCCTGATATCTCCGAGGAAGAACTAGTGGGGCGAATCCTGAAGAACATCAACCCAAAAGTGGCCGGATGTCTAAGAGGAACGGTGAACACTGTTGACCAGCTGGTGAAGAGAGGTTCCAGGGTAGAGAAAGACTGCAAGGACTGTTTAAATCTGCGTCCAGATACGCTATCCCGAGCGCCCCGCCGCTAAAAGTGGGCGACGCACCCTGTCTAACCATCACGACCACTAAAGGTCCCTCCGACTTACCCAGGGACCTGTGTGAGATAATGCAAGCCCAACAGAAGGAACCTATTATCTTAAAGATGCTCTCTAAGGACCATCCAAGAAGCACTCGAGATCAGAGGGTCTCATTCGAGCATCACCAAGGGGCATTATATTGCCGAGTACCAGTAAAACGCGGAGAGAAGTTCCAGCTAGTTGTTCCCCAGTCATTAATTAAAATCTTTCTCCACTACTACAGTACCATGACAACCCCATGGGAGGACACCTGGGGCAACTAAAAACCATGCTAAGGGTGCTAGATGTGGCGTGGTGGCCGACTGTGCGGAAAGACATCTGGCGCTACGTGAAAAAATGCAGCGTTTGTCAACGATACAAAATAGAAAACCTTAAACCTAGTGGGCTACTACAGATCACGGAGGAGGTGAAACAAAGAGTAAAACAACCTAAATCCAAACAAGCCAGGTATCACAATGCCCGGAGGAAAGAAGCGCACTTTCAACCGGGAGAACTGGTTTGGATAAAAACTCAGCCACCCTCCTGTGGTTGACCAATCAACCACAATGTATCTTGGGGCAATCCACGACAAACCGACATATTAAATGTGGTGAATGTTAAGCGCTTTTACAGACGTTCACCTCAGACACCGGAGGCTTGGGGGGTGGGGGGGGGATCTATGTAGCGTGGCCACATAAAGGGGCATTCCGAAGAATGTGCAACTAATTAAGGGGCCAATGCTGCTCAGCTGCACATGGAAATGTACCCGACAACGGTTTACATGCACCATGACTAGTGTTCGAGTCCACAAGGGTTCAGCTCTCGCGCACCCGGAAGCGACGTTGGGTTACATGCGCCGGTATAAAGCCAGAACCGGCAAAGGACTCAGCACGGAGAGATGAAGCAGCGTGCTGGATATATGAAGAGAGAGAGAGCGATTGTTTGTGGTTTCAGAGGATTATTTTTCCTTGGACTCACAACAATACCCATCTCGTTCCGTTTTCTCGTGCTCCCTGATTCAACATCTTTACCGGTGAGGCCGAGCCATCCCTCCCGTACACCATTTCATACTTACAATAACACGGACTTAGACATTCATACATACGCACTCGCATACATTCCACATATTGTTTGTATTTGTATATATTTTGTATATATTGGTTTGTGGTGCACCTTGTTTGTTTATTTGTTGGTTGTATATTTGTATAATACATTTTGGTTTGGTTTAAATCTAGTTATTGTGTCGCGTCTTAACTTGACCCGCCTCGATTGCGCAATACAGGAATTATCTTTTATAAGCGCGTATTTTGATTCTCGACCACGTAGCATAGTAACTATGGATAAATTAAAATCCAAACGTTACAATATGTGTAAGTAAATAAAAGCAGTACATACAACTTCTCCTTCAAGTCCTCTGATGTTTTTTAATCATGGTAAACCCCCAAAGCAGTGTTTAGAGAAAGAAAATAGTTGCTGCTAATTTGAAATTCATTCCGAGGTAAATTACTTAGCAGTAGTGTTGTGTGATGTCTGCCATGGTGACCTTTTGGCTTAAAATGCTGCTTAATGAGGTGTTTACTTTTAAAAGATGCGGCTACTTTGGTTTCTGGTCACCATAAATATTGTTTGTCTATGTGGTGATTACATATATTACAATAAACTTAATGAATTTGTTGCTGTAGAATATGGTGTGGTCCATTTAAGCAGGATGGGGAGTGAAACCAACAATGCAGCTGGATAAAATCTCTTCTAATAAAAGATATAGCAGATGGATAGTTAGATGGATGGAGTTTAAATGCCTGACATGCCTCATCTGTTGTAGTCTCCCCCATATGCAACTCCCAGAGGGCAGTTATCATACAGCGGCCGCTCTCCACCTATTCATCACTTAGCAGCAGAGGTATTGAGAGAAGACGACAATTTGTAAATGAAGTAATTATTAGGGCACTAGGTTCGATTTAAAGAAGGCCATATTCAGGTCAATGTGCTTTACACTCTTTATTGGAAAAATATTGGAGAGTGAGCACTTTGAATTTGCACCTCAGTGTAATGTTTATTGGACAGAAATTTTTCAACCTGTGGTACAAATAATTTCAACGGTGATGGTAATGGTGTTTGTGTACATATTTTCTATTCAGTAATTGAGAAGTGGACAGTCAGGAATAGAAATGTTATCGCCAGCATTTTTATGTTTACTGAGAATTGGAAATGATGCAATAAACTGAAAGTTGTGTGTCTCTTGTCTGGGAGCGTTTAGACTTATACTTGTCACTATTACTATATTATGGGGGCAATATGGCTATAAGATATCTGTTAAAGAGAAAAAAATAAAGATTTTGGTACAGTACTGTGAAGGTCCTGACTAAGAGCATTAGATTTAATAAGCTTATTCAACTTTTAGACACTTCTGGTACTACTGTCAGGGCAGTGGTGGCTCAATCGGTTAAGGCTGTGGGTTTCTGGGTTACTGATCGGAAGGTCGGGGGTTCGAACCCCAGCATCGGCAAGTTGCCACTGTTGAGCCCTTGAGCAAGGCCCTTAACCCTATCTGCTCCAGGGGTGCTGTAAGCTGGCTGACCCTGCGCTCTGACCCCAGTTTCCTAATTGGGATATGCGAAGAAGAAATTTCGCTGTGCTGTAAAAAAAAGTACATGTGACAATAATTGAATATTCTTCTTCTATTCTTCTTCTACTGTCTGTAACTCATCATTGCAATTATGAATCAATGGGCATATAAACACAACACTAATTCACATACTGTACACATTAAAACACACACTCAGTGAAAAAAATACATCCGGACATATTAGTGTCTATTTTAAGCCATGCTCAAGTCCCTGCTTATGTTGTGTACAGTGTGTTCTAAATAGCAAGGATGGAAAATGTGAATCATATGATCATATACTGTAGGCAGCACAGTGGCTTAGAGGTTAGCATTGTCACCTTGCACCTCCAGGGTTCGATTCCCACCTTGGCTCTGTGTGCATGGAGTTTGCATGTTCTCCCGGTGCTTGGTGGTTTTCCTCTGGGTACTCCAGTTTCTTCCCAGTCCAAAGACATGCAAACTTTATTAATTGGCGTTCCCAAATTGCCCGTAATGTGTAAATGATCATGTTAGTGTGTGTCCATTTGGATTGGCACCCCATTCAGGAGCTACCCTGCTTCATGCTGAAAATATCTGGGAGAGGCTCCAGACCTCCATGACCCTGTATATAGACCCTGTATAAGTGGTACAGTACATAAGATAAATGAAGGAGTATGTACAGCATTTTTTATTTTTTTTGCATACAGTATATTATCTTCTTGTCGGTGTTGGTTACTAGTTTATTTAGTTTTATTTAAAAAAACATAATGTAATGGACAACAACATTACAAACAAATACACACTATATATGCACACCTTCCACAGATAAACTCCCATTAGTTTTCATTTATTTGCATAGGTCAGGTGTGCAACAGATCTATCAGATTGTCTTGGGTACAATTGTATTGCATGTTTAAACAACAACAGTTACAAGTAGTTGCTGAGAACTAGTGTGTAGTAGTGACAGTCTATTGAGATTTCTAGTGTCCACATTGCACTGGGTAAAAAAATAACAAAAAGAACCCAGCTACCAAAACAGCTTGTGCTATATTCATGTTTTATTGCTATCCAGCATTTCTCTTGCGGGTCCTATTCTAAAACTTGATCAAGGCCTTCAGTGCTGCAACTCAACAAGTTTAGTAGCTTCAGCAGGAAGTCTAAAAAAGAAAGCCTGAGAGAAAAAGCCAGGAGCCAAGTTATAAGAGAGTGTCAGTGTTCCCTGTCAGCTTAACTTGTAATCCAGAAAGGCAGCTATAGATCAATGATTTCGGTCGGCCCGGAGGTCTTCCAGCACCCGGAGTGCGTTGACCTCCAGCGGGAGGGCGACTCTGACCGCGGTTTCTGCCGGGGACCAGTCTGCGAGGTCGGCGGCTAGCTCTACCTGCACGAATAAGGCGTAGAGTTCGACGGCGCCGTTGTAGGACGGAAGGCGCAGCTGTATCTCGCTTTGCCGGTTAGGATGCTCCGGCGCCGGAACCGTCGGGGAGTCCACTCCGGAACCCTGCGCAGCGTCAACGTTGAGCTCCGCCCCGAAATCCAGTGCCAGGATCTTCATCTCGCCGCTACCTTTTCGCCGCGCGGCCTTGCTGGTGCTGGCTCCGTCCGGAAGATGCTTCTTCCGAAGCTGTTCTGCCACCCGCCGACCCTCTTGGATCCTCTGGAGGTCCTCTGCAGTTCTCACCGCACTGCTGAACTATGGAACGGTCAGCATAACAACACCACACATACACACATACATTAACATCCCCACCCCCTCGCCCGCAGCCAACCCAAAAACACTTCCCCCACATGGTGAACACAAAACAGGATCTCCCACAAAGCACGACGGTCGCCAGCCACCGTCCCGCCCACACCACAATATCATTAAAAGCTAATGCATTATCAACACTTGCGGCTGTCTGCTGTTTCCTGTTTATTTCCTGATGTGTAAAACCTTTGCTCTCTAGGGCCTGTTTATGAGACGTGATGGCCATAGGATTATATTTGAAACATTAGTGACTCAGTTGTTTTTTTTGCAAGTGCTCTTTTTTCCATCTTCCATTCCCTGCTTTTCTCTCCTTCCCTCCCTCGGCTTGCACATAACTTTTTAACAACTTGCTCATCTTCGAAGACACTCCCTATTTCTCTGGACGACTCATCGGTTTATTTCCATCCAGGGCTGTTGAGTTGCCAGGATGCTGTCAAGGCAAACCTGAGCTGAGAGGTGTAATTTGGTGTGGAAATTTTCGCAAGTGCTTGGCTGGCTGGAATATCGACAGCTGCTGTGCTTCTAGTTATTACCGGGCATCTAATGCCACATGACACGAAGCCCTGCAAACACAATGGAATCACTCTGAATGCGTAAAGCCAAAATAACCATGCAATGTTCTGATTCATTCTGATTATTGAGAATGTGTGGATCAAATGGTGTTTGTCACAAATTAGAGGATAATGTTAAAAAATTATAGTTGGATAAGGATGAAGTGATTTCACAAGCAGGGATGCCAGGGACTGAAATAATACTCTTGAAATCAAAAGCTTGTAACTCTCTCAAAAAAACAAAAGCTAAGTATGTAATGAAATGGTGAAACGGTGGCTTAGTGGTTAGCACTGTCGCTTTCACGTCCAGGGTCGGAGTTCGAGTCATGCCTCAGGTCTGTATAAAATTTATTAAATTAATGAATTAGTGGAATTGGTTTCCAATAACAGCATACCCTGAAGTGTTTTATTTCTATTATACCATTGGGATAACGTATTTATTTATTTATTTATTTATTTATTTTAATTGGAGAATAAATAATAAATTGTATCCATTTATTTTTTATGTTTATCGTTGCAAAATGTTCAGCTCCCTTTATCCCTTAGAGCATAGTATCACACTATATTATTATTTTTTTTTTACATTACTAGTAATCCTTACGCTGAAAGCCTAGTTATGGAACATTCAAGAACTTTGAAAATCAAACTTTTTGGGAGTTTTTGGGATTGGAAATACAGTGTTTAGGATGCTGTAGCATCCACAATGATCCCATGGTGATCTCCAGGCAATCCATGTTAGCAGGTCACTGTTAGCTGCAGATATCTGAAAGATACTTTTAGGTTACTGGGGATCCTAGTAGAAGTAGGGATCATGATGGATCAGTCAGGTCTGGAGGGGAAAAGCAAGCAGGATCACTGATATCTTAAGAGTAACGTCTAGCAAGACAGAGAGAGGGAGAGAGAAGTAATGCTTTAAAAACATATACAGGTCCTTCTCAAAAAATTAGCATATTGTGATAAAGTTCATTATTTTCTGTAATGTACTGATAAACATTAGACTTTCATATATTTTAGATTCATTACACACAACTGAAGTAGTTCAAGCCTTTTATTGTTTTAATATTGATGATTGTGGCATACAGCTCATGAAAACCCAAAATCCCTATCTCAAAATAATAGCATATCATGAAAAGGTTCTCTAAACGAGCTATTAACCTAATCATCTGAATCAACTAATTAACTCTAAACACCTGCAAAAGATTCCTGAGGCTTTTAAAACCTTCCAGCCTGGTTCATTACTCAAAACCGCAATCATGGGTAAGACTGCCGACCTGACTGCTGTCCAGAAGGCCATCATTGACACCCTCAAGCAAGAGGGTAAGACACAGAAAGAAATTTCTGAACGAATAGGCTGTTCCCAGAGAGCTGTATCAAGGCACCTCAGTGGGAAGTCTGTGGGAAGGAAAAAGTGTGGCAGAAAACGCTGCACAACGAGAAGAGGTGACCGGGCCCTGAGGAAGATTGTGGAGAAGGACCGATTCCAGACCTTGGGGGACCTGCGGAAACAGTGGACTGAGTCTGGAGTAGAAACATCCAGAACCACCGTGTACAGGCGTGTGCAGGAAATGGGCTACAGGTTGCAAATTTTGCATGTCATTCGGAAATCAAGGTGCCAGAGTCTGGAGGAAGACTGGGGAGAGGGAAATGCCAAAATGAGCAAAACAAAGCAAGAATGATGCTTGTAAAAATGCAGCTAAACCCCAAAGCTTCTATGGTAGTACAGCGCTAAAGATTTGCAGAATGGTCCAACCTTTTTAATTGCAGCCATAGGTTGAAGAAATGCTATTCTCCAGCATGCTCAATAAAGCCTTCTATATGTTATAAAATGGCACCAATCTGTATCTAACACTATTGATTATTTTCAAGTAATGTAATTTCATGCCAAATGTTGACTGTTTCGTTTAGGAATGTTTTTTTCAAAGGCATTTTTGTTTATGGCATTTTTTTTTATGTGTCCAAGATGTTTGCACAATACTGTAAGTAAAACAGCTGTTAGGTTTTATTGAGCATGCTGGAGAATAAGAGTTCTTCTAGTAACTTTGTCACACTTGCTATTTTCACTTATTTTACAAAATGCATGGAACTGCAGAGCTCATCAAGGGACAAGGGAGGAGAAAATATGTAGAAAGAATAAAAATTTTCCTTACTTTGCAAGAACAAGAGAAGAAGCTGATGTTTCAGCTGGTTGGACCATAGTTGTGTTTTTACTTTTCTAACTCTTAAAAGTCAAATTCAAATTTTATTTGTCACATACACAGTCATACACAGTATAATATGCAGTGAAATGCTTACACGACCGCCAGTGACCTTAAAAAGAAAATAAAAGCTTGTATGTAAAATAAATATCAATAAAAGGAAATACTAAAGAAATAAATTGAACTAGTAAAATAAACTGTACAATAAGGGCATAATAAAATATTGCAAAATATAGAAATATAGGGCGGGAAGTATATATATACATAGAATTTAAAGTGACCATGGTTATGCAAATATGCATGAAAGGTGACTAGTGAAAGTGACATGTGCAATTGTCCAGATGTATAAATATTTAGTGCAAGTGTGTATGAATGTGTCCATGATTGTCCAGTCAATGTTGTGAGCTTAAAAATATGTTATTAGTCCTGTGTGGAGGTGTGATTGTGATTGTGATTGAGAGACCTTATTGCCTGCGGGAAGAAGCTCCTCCTCAGTCTCTCTGTGTTGGCCTTTAGGGAGCGGAATCGCTTCCCAGACCGCAACAAAGAGAACAGTCCATTACTGGGGTGACTGAGGTCCTTCATGATCTTCCTGGCCTTGGTCCAGCACCGCTTGCTGTAGCTCGAGTGCAGGTCAGGGAGCTTGGTGCGGATGATGCGCTCAGCTGATCGCACCACCCTCTGTAGAGCTCGTCTGTCCTGCATGGTGCTGTTCCCGAACCAGGTCGTGATGTTTCCCGTCAGGATGATCTCTATGGTGCAGGAGTAGAAGTTCCTGAGCACCTTGGAGGGCAGTCTAAAGTCTCTCAAGCGTCTGAGGTGGTACAGACGCTGCCGGGCTTTTTTCACCACGGTGTTGATGTGACAGGACCATGACAGGTCCTGAGTGATGTGAACACCGAGGTATCTGAAGCTGTCCACTCTCTCCACTGGGCTCCTGTTGATGACGGTGATCTGGTAGTTCCTCTCCTGCTTTGTACAAAAGTCCACTCTCAGCTCCTTTGTCTTACTGACGTTCAGGAGGAAATTGTTCCTCTGGCACCAGTTCTCCAGATTTCCAATCTCCTCCAGGTAGGCCGACTCATCGTTGTTCGTGATCAGGCCGACCACGACAGTGTCGTCAGTAAACTTGATGACGGCGGTGGAGTTGGTAGTGGCCACGCAGTCGTGGGTGTACAAAGAGTACAGCAGGGGGCTCAGAACACAACCCTGGGGGGCTCCATGACCGCCCATCCTTACTGCCTGTGGTCTGCCAGTCAGAAAATTGGAGATCCACTGACATATAGATGAGCTGAGTCCCAGGTGCTCCAGCTTGGTGGTGAGTATAGAGGGAATTATGGTATTAAATGCAGAGCTGGAGTCGATGAAGAGCATTTTAACATAATTCCCTTTCCTAGTGTCCAGGTGAGCAATTGATGTGTGGAGGAGATGAGAGATTGTATCGTCTGTGGAACGGTTTGGACGATAAGCAAACTGTAGTGGGTCGAGTGTGTCCGGTAGTGAAGAGATGATGAAGTCTCTGACCAGGCGTTCAAAGCACTTCATCACTACTGAGGTGAGGGCTATCGGGCGATAATCGTTGATAATCGCTAGCGTCTTTAACTGCAGCCTCGAAGCGAGCATAGAATGTGTTCAGCTCGTCTGCCAGAGTCGCGTCTGCGTTCGTCATACCGGATGTTGGTGCTTTATAGTCCGTTATTGTCCTTAGTCCCTGCCACAGGCTCCTAGAGTCACTCTGTTGAAGCTGTGACTCTAGTTTTCTCCCGTAGCGCTGCTTCGCCTCTTTCACCGCTTTCCGCACGTTATATGCTGCAGCCTTGTATGGTTCCATGTCCCCCGACGCAAGTCCCATGTTGTAGGCAGCTGTGCGAGATCTCAGAGCGTCGCGGATGGTTTTATCCACCCACGGTTTCTGGTTGGGAAACGTTCTGATAGTCTTTTTCTCCACGGTATCGTCCACTAGCTTCCCAATAAATCCCAGAACCGCTTCCGTAAACACACTGACGTCATCATCGGAGCTGTTTCTGAACATGTCCCAGTCTGCGTCATCGAGTGCGTCCTGTAACGCGGCCACCGATTGGTCCGTCCAGCGCGCGACCTCCCTCTGAACCGGAACTTCCTGTTTCAGCCTTTGTTTATATTTTGGCATGAGGAAGATGGCGGCGTGGTCGGATTTACCAAACGCTGGACAAGATTGTGCCATGTAGCCATCCTTGACCATTGTATAACAATGATCTAGTGTCCTATCACCCCTGGTGGGGCAGGTGATGTGCTGATGAAAGTTCGGCGCTGCGCGTTTGAGGTTGGCACTATTAAAGTCCCCTGCTACAATGAGCGCAGCGTCCCGGTGTTGTGTCTGGTGCTGTGTGAGCGCCTCATGCAGCTCGCATAAGGCAATGTCTGTGTCCACTTGTGGTGGAATGTAAACGGCACTGATTATGACCGATGTGAACTCCCGTGGAAGATAAAAAGGACGACACATGATGGACAGTAGTTCCAGGTTTGGTGTGCAGGAGCGTGTAAGAGGAACAACGCTCGCGCTGTTGCACCAGCTGTTGTTCACCATTAAGCACACGCCGCCTCCTCTTGACTTCCCCGAGTCCCGTGTCCTGTCCATGCGGTGAACCGAGAAGAACTCGGCTGGTTGTATGGCATGGTCTGGCACCGCTGGGTTCAGCCATGTCTCGGTGAAGCAGAGGAGTCCCGAATGTCTCTCTGGAACTTTATTCTGGCCCTGAGGTCATCGAGTGTGACTGGTGACTGGACGTTGGCGAGCAGGATGCTAGGCAGAGGTGTGCGGTGTGCACGGGCTCTGAGCCTATTCCTGACACCGGCTCGTTTCCCTCGGGGCCACCGCTTCGCGTCGCGTCCATTGTTCTCCCTCAGGATCTCACTCGGCCAGCTCGGATCCGGAGTTATAAACATCGAATTGTGAGTACATTGTATACCAATAGAAACAAGAGTGTCTTTATCATACCTAATGTACTCAATGTTGATGATTTTGCCGATTTTAAAACACTGAAAACTAACTTAAAGAACAAAAACAAAGAAAAGGTGGTCGGAGCAGTCGTGACGGCAGGCGACCTCACCGGCACCATCTTGGAAATCCCCAAGAAGTTTGAAAAATATTTAGTTTAATATTTAGTTATTTATTATAAATTCTACTCCTTCCTCATCCAACTTTCAGTGTGAAGTGAAGCTCCTCTGATTAGTATTCTCGAAAAATGTTAGTATTACAGTAATTTGCAGCAGAAGAAATTGAGAATAATCTTCTGAGCGCGGTAAGTAAGCACTACCATCTCCTACAAAAGATTTATTATTGATGTATGATAAAACATATTTTTTGACAGCACTGAGTTTGTAATAATTTTTGGCTGGAAGTTTGGCAGCCCAAGTTGCTGTTGGACTGAAATCTCTATTACAACATTGCTTCTCTGTTCTTTGAGTGATGCTGATGGAGTGATGTTTCAGATATTGGGCTAAGTAGCATGCCTTAGTTTTTGCTTCTGTCAATAAACTATTTTAAAAAAATAGTTTCTTGTTTAATGGTGTTTTAAAAAGTTGCCCTACAGTGATTTGTGCATATGTACAACTAAATATACATGTACAAATATAACTCTCTCTCTCTGAACCTTTGATCTGTATTCTATCAGCAGCTCATTCCAATCAGTACTGCTTCAGAAATTTTTTCTCCCCCTAATTTAGTCGTGTCCAATTCCTACCCGTCACTAGGGTAGGCTCCCACATTAAGGCAACTACTACCACTCAGTTGGGAGGGCCAAAGACTATTACGCATTTCCTTCGAACCACGTGACGCCAGCCGACTGCATCTTTTCGAACTGCTCACTCACAGTTGGGGGCGGCGTAACACACTCGGAGGACAGCGCTATCTGCCCCTTCCGCTTGCGTGAGCTCACAGACGCCCCTGATTGGTTGTAGAGCCGTGATTAATGTGGGAGCACTAAGTACCTCTCATCCCTCCCATCTGAGAGAGCTCGGCCAATCAGCTCTCTCTAGACCTCCGGCTGCGAGAGGTTACAGTATCACCCGGGAATCAAACTCACGATCTCCGGATGATAGGGCAAGCATACTTTACAAATTATTAAATTAGATTTTAGAATGGAGAATAGATTTACAAACTACCTCCTAACCAATTGTTCTAGCCAGACACAAACATATGGAGATGGCTTGGTACAAGGTCAAGATTGTATTGGGGTGTGGCAATAAATTCCTGTCGCCTTACTATAAAGTGCAAGTGGTGTGGTGGGCAGCATGAGCTCAAGCATTGTTCTGCAAAAACAGAACAGTTCTGGTGATCAAACCAGAATGTTTTTCCTTTAAAGGAGATCCTGGGAGACCAGTATTTCAGATATGAAACACTAGTGAAATACTGGGGTAAGTGCATTAATGTAGCAGGGGATTAGAGTATGAAAAAAAAGTTTGTTTTACTCTCATACAATTAAAAGTCCCAGTCCTGTGTATGGTGTTAGTGTTGTTTAACCATTCCGATTAGGGCATAAAATGTTTTATCTGCATGCTGTCTAGTGCAGCTGCCACATGATTCCACACATCATACAGTATGTTTTTATGTACACAAATGACATTTTACCTTCAGAGACTGGGTAAAATTTCAAAATTTAACATCAGTCATAATATTCCTGGACGTGCTGTACATACTCTAAGCAGACGAGAGGTGGTCGTCATAATAGTAAACCTAAAGAATCCATATACTGTATACTGTACATGGATTACAGAATCCATATTCAGGGCTACACCTGCAACTTCTTATAAGTAAGAAGCTGTAGCATATTTAAATCCTCAGAGTTTCTGTTTACTTGCCATTTTTAATGAACTTTCATTTTATCTCATAATTGTGCAGTGTAGTCTGATCTCTTTTTGTGACTGTAGCCCTAATAGAGCTACAAAAGAACATCTAGTTGAAACCATTTTACGCACACATTACAGAATTTGCTCACATAATAGAATTGTCTCAGCCTTTATAGTTTTGGAGAAAAACCCATCAGTCCACCTAGCTGACTGCCAGAGCTGCAGCTCACACCAAAGCCCCTGCCCAGATTTCACACTCAACTGAATTTATTTGAAAAGTGACCGAAATGAAAAAAAAAAAAATGGAGGGGTCTTTTATTTTCAAGAAGCAAAGGACTGGCTGTCATCTTGAAACCTGAAACGGATTGGAAAGTGATACAATGACACAAGCTGCTCTCTGAAATTCTAGTATGGCTCTTGAAACAATACAGAAAGCTCTTTGGATATAGGTCCTGTCAGTGGCCACCGACAGAGAATATGTTATCTAAAGTGTTTTTTTTTTTTTACCCCTGCTTTCTGTTTCAGGTATTGCTTCTTAAACTCAGGAACTTGTAGAGGCCCCAATCACTATTGTTCTACACATGAACTAATACAGGGCATCCCAACCAACCAAACACTTCTAAATAATATCAGATTACTGTTTTTAGAGTTTATTATTAGGTTTTAAGCATCCTCAGTGATACACAAAAAGCAGTTTTAAGTTAGATGACTGGCATTTCTCTTGCTTTTCATTTTGCTAATTCATGTTCTAAATTGTCAAAGCCAGCCTTTTAACAAACGTAGCAATAAATCCATGTTCAGTTTTTTTTGGTCCATTTATTTTGATGTTACTTTTAGCAAAAACAAACCTTCTTTGGCTTCTTTCTTGTTTTAAGTTCTCATTTCATCCACAAATTCAATCTAAGTTTTACTGTTATCCATTATAATCATACACATTTGGTGCAAAGCAGCCTGGTGCTCTTTCTGCTGGCATAGTGCTGCCAGCACTGCACTTATAACAGCTGACACTCTAGCGGTGGAGTTGAATATAAGCACTGTATTGTGTACTGTAACTGGACTATAGAGTTTCTAATATATTGTTTACAGTGTGTGCAGGTAGACAAACGCATATCATCCACAGTGCATATTAACACCGGGGTCACCCAGGGATGTTTACTTAGCCCTTTACTCTATACACTCTACTGTACACGTCTTCCTCCCTACATCATAAAAAAAATCATCGCAAATGACATCACAGTGTTAGGACTCATCACTAACAATGATGAGTCCTTATGTAGAAAGGAGGTGGAACATCTGGCAGATGGAACATTTAAATATTTCTATGGGACACCACAACCTGGCCCTCAATATCAAGAAGACCAGGGAGATGATTTTTTAAAGGCACTATAATAAATTTTTAAAAATTAAATACCAACTCTGCCATATGAAAGGCCCAACTTTTCTACCTGAGGAAACTGAGATGAGCCAATCTTTCTCAACACCTTTTGGTGAACCATAACCGTTGTGCTATAAAGCGTGTGCTGACATATGGACTCTCGGTGTGGTGTTCTAGCTGCACTAGGATAGAACAACAGGCACTGCAGCTGGTGGTGAAAGCAGCGATCATTGGGACTATAGATCTCCTGGAGATTAGCACCATCTACACTACACGCTGCCTTCGTCAAGTGCACAGCATGCTGTGCGATCAGCATCACCCTGCACATCACCTATTCCAGTTACTGCCCTCAGGTAGAAGGTACAGGTCTGTACATGCCAGAACCACCAGACTGTCCTTCGGCCTCTTTCTACAGGCTGTGAGGCTGCTGAATGATCACTCACCCCCTTTCTGACCTATTCTTACATACTGTATCACACATGGCGGCGCGGTGGTGTAGTGGTTAGCACTGTCGCCTTGCACCTCCAGGGTCTGGGTTCGATTCCCGTCTCTGTGTGCATGGAGTTTGCATGTTCTCCCCGTGGTTTGGTGGGTTTCCTCCGGGTACTCCGGTTTCCTCCCACAGTCCAAAGATATGCAGGTTAGGCAAATTGGCGTTCCTAAATTGCCTGTAGTGTGTGATTGGGTGTGTGAGTGTGTGTATGTGTGTGTGCCCTGCGATGGATTGGCACCCTGTCCAGGGTGTACCCTGCCTAGTGCCCGAAGTCTCCTGGGATAGACTCCAGGTCCCCCGCGACCCTGAACACAGGATTAAGCGGTATAGAAAATGAATGAATGAATGAATGTATCACACATCATTATTACAATAACTGTGAACTGGACTTTTCATTGATGCAGCACACACAATACACACATACATCTTGTGGTTCAGGGCCCTCTCCCTCTATATCCTTCTTCAGCCGTTATGGTTACTGCATTGCTGCACTATGATTGCACTTTATTACATGCCAGGAAAGATGATGCCTAATGATATCTTGTTGTTATTTATACTTTGTTATTTATAGCAATGACAATAAAGTTTTATTGAATTGAATTGGATTTAGTGTGTCTACCTTCTTGGAGATCTTTCCTTCCTGTCATTTTTTTATCTGTCCTCATTCTTACTGGTAATCTGACAGGTCCGTGTGGGATTCTGTTCCCCACAGGGCTTTGGCCAGGTAGTGAAGTTCAGGCTCACAGAAAAGCAATATTAGCAAGAAATTGGAAAGAATTCATCCGTGTTGCAATGGAATGAATTGAAACCTGCCTGCACTCACTTCTCCACAGCGATGCCACCACCTCCCCTCCTGCTATTTTTTTTCCCAGTCTCTCTATCTCTCTGTGTTTCTCTTGCTTTGCTCTGTCTGCCCAAGCAGTTTTTTTCCCCCACAGATGATGAACGGCTGATCTCTGACCTTTGCCTTTAGACTTCTAGCTTTGATGGCCACAAGTCCATGGATTTATTTTTAGCCTGGCTTAATATCAGAGGTGAGCAGCAGATGCACAAGCTTTTCATCACTGCTGCTTTGCTGCTGCTAATTTTAATCATTATAAATGATCCATGGATATGAGAAATTCAATAGTGCTTAATATCCATGCGCGCTCATTTTGGCAACAGTGACATTTTCAACACAAAGTAGGATTGCTTTTTCGGTTTTGGAAGGTGAAAGGCGACTTTTTTTCCCCGCATCGTCTGCATCCTGTCGGTCTCTCTCTACCTTTATCTGTATGTTTGCATAAAAGAGAAAGTACAATGGTGTAATCAGGTGCAGTAAGCCCTTCATGGTTGACATGCAGCCTTGATGTGGAGTTGTTTACCTGCATAATGGAGACTGGAACTTGTCTCTGATGCAGTTGCCAGATGCAAATCAGAATAATGGTTGCTGTTGGATGGAGGATGCAGAGATTGGAATATTAATAGAGTCATGCTGTAAACTGGACAAACACTGTACAGAGAGGTAGTCATTGAAGTAGTTCTTTTGAATATAAGCACACAATAATACACTTCAGGACAAACAGTGTTGTTGATAATGGGCCTCATTTATCAATCATTTATCAAAACTTAACAAAAAAAAAATCTTATCATCATCTTTGTTCTGATTATCTCTGTGTGTCCCTTATGCAAAATATATTATTATGCTCTATATGCTCTTATATGCTCTATATGCGCTTATGTTCTACAGTATATACTGTATTAACTGTCAATATATTCAATGATTTAGTGTTCTGATCTACTGGTGAATTGAAAAGTATAAATGTATAAATGTTAATATTCCTCGTTGCTACAGTAACTGATACTAGTGATTAACATAAAACATATTTTCATATTCAAAAATATATTCACATTATACAGAATAATATATTCTATTAATACATTACAATATATTGAAAATACATTAATATATAAAAAATTTATATCTTAATGTATGTAATTTTATATTTCAATAATATACTTCATAATATCACTCTCACTCATCTTCTATACCGCTTTATCCTGTATTCAGGGTCACGGGGACCTGGAGCCCAGGAGACTTGGGGCATGAGGCAAGGTACATCCTGGGCAGGGTGCCAATCTATCGCAGGGCACACACACATACACACACTATGGTCAGTTTGGGAACGCCAATTAGCCTAACCTGCATATCTTTGGACTGTGGGAGGAAACCCACCAAGCACGAGGAGAACATGCAAACTCCATGCACACAGAGACAGGAATCGAGTCTGGCCGGGAGTTGATCCCTGACACTGGAGGTGCAAGGTGACAGTGCTCACCACTATTCCACCGTGCTGCCGAATTAATTAGTTATTTAATTTAATTCCATCTATTTTTTGGTAATTCAATTAATTAAACTACAGTTTTCATTTAATCAGTTTATCTTTTAAAAACATTTCATACTTTTTTAATTTGTTAACAAACATATTTACAAAACTATTTCTATCACTTCTACCATCACCTATTTACAACTGGAGAACGGAGAAGATTTGCATGGGGAAAACAATTATTATTCCTTTGTATAAAAGACAACATTTAAACAATCAACAACACAATTCACACAGTAATTTATTGCTAATTAATTATGTTAATTATATTATTTTTACTTAAATTTTTTTATAAATATAGCTGCTAAAGACAAATCAGACAATAAAGTGTCACATTAGTGCTATTGATTCAAATCATTGCTCAAAACCCAAATTAAATTGAAGTAACATTCTACAGTACTGTATGTATGATTCACAGCTCTAATAGAAACACACTAACTTCTGCCATTACAGCAACCCAATCTCACAGAGAAAAAAAAAGAATGCAATTTCTGTCCAGCACTTTCCATATCTGGAACAAGTGAAACACTATATGTCCAAAAGTATACGGACACATCTGACACCCAAAGTGGTCTATTACCAAACTGTTGCCAGAAAGTTGAAAAACACTACCCTGTTTTTATCTACAATGCCGTAGCATTACAGTTTTTATCTACAGTACTGGAACTAAGAGGCCCAAACCTGTTCCAGTATGAATACACTCCTGTGCCCTAAGCAAGCTTCCCAAAGTTGGAGTGGAAGAACTCTGACCTCAACCTCACTGATGCTCTTATGACTGAATAAACACAAAACTGCACAGCCACTCTCCAAAAGTTTAGTGGAAAGGTTATAAGTTATCTGTAAAGGGGAATACATCTGAAATGGGACTCCAAAAAAGTGCTCACAACACTTAGTTCCCTTTCAAAAGCTACACTCGATGCTGCATGAAAAAGCTATGGGAACATCCTTCTGTGTTGCCGGTTGTGAAGCATGTGTGTATCAAACACGCCAAATCTTGGCATATATAACCTCGGTCAGGTGACGTCATCTGATGAAGCGCACCTGCAGGTTATAAATAGGAGTGAACCGGAAACATTCCTCAGATCTTTTGTCTTCATGACCGCATTGTGTTGGCGTATGTTGTGTGTACAAGCCAAAGGAAAGAAATGTATTAATTCACTAATAAGATGGCTGAGTTTCGTGCAAGATGTGTGCCTCCCTATGAGAGACCTCTCCCGGAGGGCGATCGCCACGATTACTGTTTCCAGTGTTTGGGTGAAAATCAAGCTCTCCTTGGGCGTCAAGAAGACTGTGAGCACTGTGGCCTCCTCCCCATAAAAGTGCTTTGCGCGCGCCTCGGTTTCTTTAAAGAGAAACTGCGAGCCGCGGCGCATTCTTGGGGTTCACGTGCAGATCTGGAAGAGGCGCACGAGATGGAGTCTTCTCTCCTTTCTCTCTCGCTCTCACCGGATCGGGAAGTTTCTCCGTCCATTTCGCAAGCCCGCCTCAGCGCTTCTTGTGAGTGTGCAGGAGAGACTTCCTCCCTTGCTTCTGCAGAAATGGAAATAGCCTACTCAGAACCCTCCTCTATTCAAGACAGAGAGTTTGTGGAGCTCCTTGAAGAATTAACGCGTGCAGTCGAGCGGCTGCATATTGACTGGCCGCAGCAGCTTTCCCCAATCACTCTAAATTAGACGACAGATTTCTGTCGGGTGGCCGGGGGCGGAGCCTCAATGACTCTCTCTCCCTTTCTTTAATGATCTCCATACTGAATTAACTCACTCTTGGAGCAAGCCATATTCATCCCGTGTTTTCGTGCCATCGACATCTATTTATTCGAATATTGTTGATGTGGAAATGTGTGGTTATACGATGATGCCCCAGGTAGAAGAGACGCTTGCAGGCTATCTCTCTCCTGGGAGAGAACTTCCGTCTCCCCTTTCTACTAAGGACTGTAGAGAAGGGCTACAGGATCCAGTTCGCCCACATCACCCTCCGCATTTCAACAGCTTCGGAGCAGGAGAGACTTCACTTACTGTGTCCAGTATGTGCTCTCCAGATTTACGTCCGCCGTACTATCCAGTGGCGTAAGTCAGAGCAGCTTTTCATATTCTATTGGGGCCGCAACCTGGGGGTAGCCGTAATCCGGGGGTGGCCGCCACTACACAAACGTTGTCACATTGGGTGAGAGATGCTATTGCCCTAGCCTATGAGGCGCGTGGTCTCATTTCGCCTCTAGGAATCAGGGCTCTTTTGACCAGGGGGATTGCCTCATCTATTGCCCTGGCAAGAGGTGTTCCCCTGCAGCAAGTTTGTGATGCGGCACATTGGTCCTCTCCGCACACACTTGTCAGATCCTATAGTCTGGATGTTCATGCTACTCCATGCTCACTGGTCCTCGAGGCAGCCACCCAGAGCTAGCGCTGAGACCTCCTTGGCTTTGTGCACACACGTTACACAACCTTGGGGGTCCGGACACTTGCAGTGCGGCGGCATTGGTATTCTTGTTCCCATGGCGTTTTCACGCAGCATGGAGTGTAGCTTTTGAAAGGGAATGTCTCGGGTTACATTGCTGTAGCCCTGTTCCCTGACAAAGCGGGAACGAGATGCTGCGCTCCAATGCCACACTGCTTGCCTAACTGGACGTCCTTTCAGACAAAATTGATCTGAGGAATGTTTCCGGTTCACTCCTATTTATAACCTGCAGGTGCGCTTCATCAGATGACGTCACCTGACCGAGGTTATATAAGCCAATATTTGGCGTGTTTGATACACACATGCTTCATAACCAGCAACACAGAAAGATGTTCCCATAGCGTTTTCACTCAGCATCTCGTTCCTGCTTTTTCAGGGAACAGGGTTACAGCAAAGTGCACATCTACTGTATATGTAAGACATACAAGTCATGTAGTAATCTCAAAATCTCACTACAAAAATCGTACAAAAAATTACACTGTTTAAATTGTTACAAATAATTTACATTTACATTTAGGCATTTGGCAGACGCTCTTATCCAGAGCGACTTACATGTTTTTTTTTTATCTCATTATACATCTGAGCAGTTGAGGGTTAAGGGCCTTGCTCAAGGGCCCAACAGTGGCAACTTGGTGGTTGTGGGGTTTGAACCTGGGATCTTCCGAACCGTAGTCCAATGCCTTAACCACTGAGCTACCCCTTTACATCATTAAAGGACAAGATTTTAAAAAGCCTAATTTATTTAATTATACAGTAGGTAGCTCCTTTGGAGCATTGGTGGCTCAGTGGTGAGTTTCTCGTCTGCCTTGTTGAAGACCCGGGTTCATTTACTACCCAGTGCCCAAACCCCAACAACTGTATGCAGTACTGGCCCGAAACCCGGATATAATGGGAGGGTTGCGTTACGATGAGCATCTGACGAAAAACCTGTGCCAAGTTGTCATTCAGATTAGATGGTATGCTGTGGAGAGCCCTCAATGGGATCAACCGAACATATAGTAATAAGCTCCTTTATTTGAACATAACATTGTTGTGTAACTTACCTTATAAGCTACCTAATATTATTCTGTTAGAGAACTATTAATTTGGCATCAAATGTCAGGAAAAAGCATCACAGATATTGTAAGTCTGTTAAGGTCCAGGTAGAGGGTGGTTAGATTAAAGATGAATCAACACAAGAACAATATCTGTCTGGTTCACACTGCAGACTAAACAACACACACACGTACACACACAACCGTCTTAAGCTTCCTTTTATTTTGAAGCAGTGAGTGTATCAGGGTTAAGCACTTGAGATGTTCCTCATCAGTACCAAGGCCTAAGATTAAGAAAAGCTATGTTAAGTAAGTAGAGCTCAGAAAAAGCCAACATGGTTTTCATTGAACACCAGATGCTGTAAATAATGTGCCCATGGAAATGCTTTTAGCACATTTGTTTCTATAAAAGAAAAAACTAGAAATAGATGCCAGCTTTATTTTTCAGCATGGTAATATATTTTCCAGTTTACTTCTCAGTGCGTCATGCCAGAGTTTGATTTGAATGTGCTTATTTTAGTGTCAGAAAGTGTGAAACCTTTTCTCTTTAGGAAGGTAAGTGTGCTTGATTTATCACTGTTTACGATGTGCTGCTTTTCATAGACAATTCTCCATTTTGTCTGTAATATCCACACAGTCAGAAAAAAGCAAAGAAAAGAGGAAGGCTTGTGGTTTTGTAAATCTACTTCAACTACTACTTGAACTACTTCAGTTGTGTGCTATAAATCTAAAATATATGAAAGTCTAATGTTTATCAGTACATTACAGAAAATAATGAACTTTATCACAATATGCTAATTTTTTGAGAAGGACCTGTACAGACGGTGGTTATATTTTAAAAGACTTTTGTGTTTCGTGATTGTAGCAAACCATCATGTCTTTGCAAAAGGCAAACAAAGTTTGTGGGCCATATGTATTATAACATCAATTAACATCAACTATTATACTGTAGCTGAACCTAACACTTAACACTGTATAAATGCAGATCATTTCCTGCTATCTGTTTCACCCAGATGAGGATGGGTTCCCTGTCGAGTCTGGTTCCTCTCAAGGTTTCTTCCTATTACAGTCTCAGGGAGTTTTTCCTTGCCACTGTCGCCCTCGGGCTTGCTCGCCAGGGAATATCTGAACATTTTGATTCATACACATTCACATTCCATACAAACTTAAATAATTCTTTTGATTGTGTAAAGCTGTTTTGAGACAATGTCAATTGTTAAAAGCGCTATACAAATAAAACTGAATTGAAAAAAAATTGAATATGTCAGAAAGAACACTGCTAAGATTTTTTTTTTCCACTTTAGAAAGATTTGAAGATAATTTAAATAAAGAGAATAATTTTCTGATACTTAAATATGGCTTCAGCTGTTGCTTTAGATTGTGTTCTTCTTTAGTTTCCTTTAATTTTTATTTCATTATTAACCAAGCAAAGTCTTTTACTCTACATGTAAATAGTTTTAAATGTAAATGCTGCTCACGTACAGGTACCTGAAAATCATTAAAATTGTCATTTTTGGGTGCACCAATAATACTAGGTACTTTACTTTATTGATGGAAAATTGTTTAAATAACAAAAGAGTTCATTGACCTTTTTGAACATGGCTCTTTATGTAAATGTATAACATTTAACTTAGCTGGAGTGGTGTCTTATAAAAGCAGAATAACTGAATAAAATGCTCAGGATTGTGCATTAACAGCTGACCTTTTGATTCAGAGTCTGCTTGGATAAACGAACATTTTACTCTATAAAATTCTGTAAGTTTAATAGCTCATAATTAATGGGTAGCAGGAGTGAAAGTAATTTTTAATTCTTGTCTGTACTACTGTATGTAACCAAATGGCAGGAGAATAAACCACAGAAGTGGTGGAAAGTCCTGTAAATCTAGTAGTGCCCTGGATCGAGGGTCAGAGAGGGATATGGGATTAGACCTTGTGTTAGAAGATAGCTAACCTTATAACTCATGCTATCCATGAACAAAGTGGTGAGGTGAGTCATGAATCTGTCAGCACATTTGCTTAAGCTCAGTAATGAAGGAGCAAAACACGGATGGTTCATAGTGTCATAGTAGTTAAGACGGTGGAACAGACGAGGTCATAACCGCATATAAGCATGGTGGAAACAAATTACAACTCCCAACTATCACGTTCCAAATCATTGGAGTTCTAAACAAACCAGAACACAATTACCCAGGTGCTTAAATAGGACTCGGGAATGGAGGGTTGCAAGTTATAGTTCAAGATATAGCTGCAAGTTAAGTATTTTACCAATCGACCGACACTTGATTTTTCGGCTACGACTTACCCGTGTTTGATTTTGCTTTTTGTTCTTGTTAAATATATTCTGTCTTTCTCACCTGCATTTGCATTCACGTATACATGGTTCCTGACACAGACGCAATTCAGAACGACTTAAAAGCAATTAATAACTACATTGTTTTTTAAGATGACATAATAATATCAGATGTGTTTTCCTGCTTGAAGTGCTACTGTGACTGGTTTTGAATGTGGTTTTTGGCAGGCAGCTGCTCTCCCCTCAGTACTGCAGACCATACCAAGTTACTTTCACCCAGGTAGTGGGTAGTGTTTAATAGTATAAACTCTACTTGTAGAGTTTTGTATCATTTTAATACCATCCCAGGAATTTCATGCTGCAGGTTTCTGGAACAAAAGCATTGCAACACCTCTCCAGTTTTACTCTACTGTATATATTTGGAGCACTGGTTCTGATGGTCACTGTTGTGTGTGTGTATTGCTGTGGGTGTTCTTCAGGAGTCAATACAAGCACTATATAAATAGCTCGCCCCTCGAGCCTGCACTTGTCGGCATCGTTTGTGTTGCGCAGGGAAAGAGAGACAGCAACAATGAGACAGTCCATTACATGAACCTATCAGCAAATGACTGCAAATTAGGATATAAACAGGGCTTTCATTAGAAAATCATTAGGAGGCGTGCAGAGGGTGACGAAGCTTAGCTTTGCCTCCTGATATTACTATCCACCATCCTTTGTTGTGTTTTTTTCTTCCCCTTTCCATTTTCTCTACTTCTTTTGGCTCCGACATGTCTATTCAGAGTGTGCAGTGGGAAGAAGCCTAATGATCATGAACACAGTGGAAATCACAGCCTAACTCAACAAAGGTCACACCATTAATCTTATCTCTCTCTCTCTTCTTTTTCTTTTTTATTCTTCAGGAACTATGGATGTAATCTGAAAATCAGAATCAGTGCCGAGCTCATAATCAGATCAGGGATTCATATTCATAATTTTACATGAATAAAATTCATATTCGTAGAGGAAAACTCTATCCTGTTTTTGATGTGTTTAGAGTTTGTGAGATTCCGGTTATCCCTGCGAGAAGCTAGTTGTTGTGTGTTGCACTAATAGGGAATGTTTCAATAGTATTAAATAAAAATACATATCAGCAATCTTACATGTATTGGCTAGGTTACATGTATAGGGCTTTACTGTTTTAGCTCTTATGTGCCTACTTTTTTTTGCACGATTATCCAGGGATTGTTCAATGACACTGAAATTAAAAACCTGGCATTAAAATGTAAAACATTTATGCTAACGTGGGATCCAGATATAAACCAGAACTGGGTTCTGGATACCTTAATAGTTAGTTAGCCATCAATAATATGACACGTGCTGTCTGGATTATTAGCGTGAAAGTCGATGCTTTCTTCAATCTGTTTCAGCAGGATGTACAGATGAGGAAGGTACAGTAAGAGAGTTGGACAATTTTCTATAGGAATAAAGCACCGCTGCATCACTCGATTAATCTCTTTACAGATAAAGCAGTTGAGAGGCATCGTGGGTAAGTTGAAAATAAGGCCTTGTTCAGACTCCCATCCCAAATTTGTTTTTTGGAATATCTTAAAGATCAGGAATCTGAGTGCTTTCATATAGTTTGAGTAGTAAAAAACATATTGAATGTGATTTTGGTTAATCGAATCTGAATCGCATCTAAAGGTGGATAGAAATTCCCAAAGATCTCATTCCTGAAAATGTGTCTTGGTTTTCTCGGATGTCTGGATTTCTAACTGTCCATTACATCACTCACGACATGATGCAAAAGTTCAAAGAATCACATACTATGGACATGGATCCATGGTTGAAAAATTAGCGTGAACGCTGCTATTGTCCGCTGAGACGGAGTTGTTCTTTACTATGACTAGACAACAATATGAGCAGTGATATCTCCATTTAAACGCTGAAGTCGGCAGCATTTGACGTCATATGACATACAGTGCACAAACACCTCCAGCATTGTTACCACAGCAATCAATGCAGATAGGACACTGTGTAAGATTTGGGCTGCCATTTCTGAACAAAGCCAAATCCTCTATCTGATCACTTTCAAATAACACTGTGGACAGTCAGGCCTACAGATTAGATTTTCCTGCAGTCTAAACAATTCTTAAAATGCTTTCACTCAGAATTGCATTACAAAATAAATCTTGGATCAGCACTAACCATCAATGGATATTCAGGTCAGGTCAAATTACTTAAAAGAATAATTACAATTTAAAAGAATAAATGTTTGAGCCGACACGACTGGATTTTTGATTTGACAATATTTGACAGATGTCCTTATTCAGAGCAGCTTGATTTTATCTCATTGTACATTTGAGCAGGGTCAAGGGCCCAACAGATTAGTGTTGGTGGGGATTGAACCTGTGACATTCCCATCAGTAGTCCAATGTCTAAATCACTTAACAACCCCTGCTTCTGTTTTTTTTTTCTTTAAAGATGTATCATCTCTATGAAAACTGCATTTAAATAATTCAATTTCTCATACTGTAACTCTATCTGCATTTCAGTCGCAGATGCTCTTGTTCTCTTTGATTCGGTCTCTTAACCCCTTTTCATCCTCCCTCTATGGATTTTTTTTTTTTCATTTCAGCACTTGCTCAGCCATAAAATGTCATATAATGAAAAACAAACCATATGAAAAAGGCAACCGCAGCTAATCCTGTTATATCCTTTAGTCTTAATCTTATCTACTATGGATATGCGGCTTTTAAATGAATTGTCTCCTTTTATGGTTTTAATGCAATTTATTCTTCTTCTTTATGAATCTTCAAGTATGTTAAAGAATCACAGCAATTAATGCTTTCTCACACTGTCTTCACCTATTCATTCACACCTCTTCAGTCCTGTAACACTATAGCACTTACTGTATGAATTTTATACTGTATATATCTCCACATTCAGAGAAAAGTGACTATATATGCACTCAGGTGTCTGATGTGCTAAGCTGCTTACACCCACTTTCAGACACAATTATGCAACATTCTGCTAAATACAGCATGTATTATTTATGGAACTCTGTAGAGTGCGTGAAAATTAACTAGGCGATATTTAATGGGAATAAAACTTGTAGTATCACCGAAGCACCACCCTATTTTGCTTCTACTGTGTGTGTGGTTACACCAGCAACGTTTTCCAGGATGTTGGCCAGGACAACTCAGACCTCATGAATGGCATCCAAGAAGTCCAGATCTCACTCACTTCATGTGATTTTTTTTCCATGTGATTTTTTTTCACTAGGACTTGGAGGCATCCCTTAGAAGACCGTACATCCCATCCCCGGCTGTTTGAGGAAAATGGTTGAAGCCACTGAAATTGAATGATTTGCTTTCATTTTCCTATGTGATAAAGTATTTGTATTAGAATTATGGACTTTTTCACCAATTTTTAATGCTTGGTTACTTTTCAATCACCTTGTATCTGTGGAGAAAGAAGACATGATGCTGATGAAATGTCATCTTTTATGTGTGTTGACATTCATTAGTTTCGTATAACATTAAACAAATAATAATAAAAAAATTGTCTACTGACTGTGTGATTAATCCAAAAATCGTCTCGGGTTACTTTGCTGTAAGCGCAGCATCTCGTTCCCGCTTTTTCAATTCAATTTTATTTGTATAGCACTTTTAACAATTGACATTGTCTCAAAACAGCTTTACACAATCAAAAGAATTATTTAAGTTTGTATGGAATGTGAATGTGTATGAATCAAAATGGTCAGAAAGTCACTGGTGAGCAAGCCACGGGCGACAGTGGCAAGGAAAAACTCCCTGAGATGGTAGTAGGAAGAAACCTTGAGAGCAACCAGACTCAACACGGAACCCATCCTCATCTGGGTGAAACAGATAGCAGGAAATGATCTGCATTTATACAGTGTGTTAGGTGGCAGGCAGTTCAGCTATAATAGTTGATCTTGATTGATGTTAAAATGGAGTCCAGGTAGTTATTGGAGACTCAGATAGACTTGTAGAAAGTTCCAGTCCTGAACTATCGAATTGTCAAGTCCTCAGAGAAACAGCTGCCAACACCAGTCGAGGCCTGAACCGTCTTCTAAGTAGAGAGAATCATCACCAGACACATCCCAAAGAGACACACGGGGCATCCATGTGATGAGATCTCCAACGGGGCACCAGGATGGATCAGACATGTCTGGAGGGCAGAGGGAGTCTGGATCACTGGCAGCTCAGGAATGACATGTGTAGCTCGACAGAGAGAGAGAGAGAGAGAGAGGGGGAGACAGGGGGAGAAAGGAAAGAGATAGAGGGGGAGAAAGAGAAGAAGAGGAGAGATGGCAGTTAGGTATGGTCACAGTCACATAATGTATAATGTGAATGTATGTTTACTGTAGAGTGCAAGCAGGGACTCCGGCAGGACTAACTATGATAGCACAACTAAAAGGGAGAGCCAGAAGGAAACACAAACATGAGGGCTCCCTGAAATGTAAAGCAAACAATCACCTCACCATCAAAAACCTGAGTGATCAAATGAGAGTGAGGAAGACAGCATCTAAACATACCAGTTCACCATAATACTCTACGTCCATGAGTCCCCCAGATCTGCTCCTTTACCTAAGGCAAATCTATTTATAAAAATGCTTGGCTAAATAAATAGGTTTTTAGCCTGGACTTAAACACTGAGACTGTGTCTGAGTCCCGAACACTATTTGGAAAACTATTCCATAATTTTGGGGCTTTGTAAGAAAAAGCTCTGCCCCCAGCTGTAGTTTTCATAATACGCGGTACTGACAAGCAGCCTGCATCCTTTGATCGAAGTAGGCGTGGCAGATCGTAAGACACTAGCAGTTCGCTCAGATACTGCAGCGCGAGACCATTTAATGCTTTATACTGTATGTCAAGAGTAGTATTTTAAAATCAATGTGAAGTTTCACAGGGAGCCAATGCAGTGAAGATAGGATAGGGGTGATGTGCTCATATCTTCTGGTTCTAGTGAGGACTCTCGCTGCTGCATTCTGGACTAGCTGAAGCTTGTTTATGCACCTAGCTGAACAACCAGACAGTAAGGCATTACAATAGTCCAAACTAGCGGTAATAAAAGCATGAACTAGTTTTTCTGCATCGTTTAGCGACAATATATTTCTTATCTTGGTAATATTTCTGAGCTGAAAGAATGCTATCCTGGTGATATTATCTACATGAGCTTCAAATGAAAGGCTGGAATCTATAATCACGCCGAGGTCTTTTACTGTTGTACTTGATGGAACAGAAAGGCCATCTAAAGTTACAGTGTGATCTAAGATTTTACTCCTAGCTGTATGCGGTCCTATGACTAGAACTTCTGTCTTATCCGGATTAAGCAGAAGGAAGTTAATTAGCATCCAAATTCTTATGTCCTGCACACATTGCTCAACTTTAGTAAGCTGGTTTTTCTCATCAGGTTCTGCTGAGACATATAACTGTGTGTCGTTAGCATAACAATGAAAACTAATACTATGCTTACGGATTATGTTGCCCAGAGGAAGCATGTAAAGGGAAAAAAGCAGTGGGCCTAAAACTGAATCCTGCGGACTGCCAAACTCCACTAGAGAACATGCAGAATAATCACCATTTAAGTCTACATACTGAAGAGGATGTAGAGGGCTGTACCCTTAATTCCTACTACATTTTCTAATCTGTGAAGAAGAATAGCATGATCAATGGTGTCAAAAGCTGCACTGAGGTCGAGTAATACAAGCATAGTTACACAACCCTGATCAGAGGCCAATAGGAGGTCATTTACTACTTTAACGAGTGCTGTTTCTGTGCTGTGATGAGGCCTAAATCCTGACTGATACAGTTCATGTATGCCATTTCTATGTAGATATGAGCATAGCTACTCCGCTACTATCTTTTCCAGAATCTTAGAGATAAAGGGGAGGTTTGATATTGGCCTGTAATTGGACAGCTGACAGGGGTCGAGGTCAGGTTTCTTAATTATTGGTTTGATAACTGCTAATTTAAAAGATTTTGGAACATAACTAATGCTGAGTGAGGAATTAATTATTCTCAACAGCGGTTCTGTTATTACTGGTACTACCTGTTTAAGAAAATGTGTCGGTATAGGATCTAATATATAGGTTGATGAATTTGCAGAAGAGATGAGTGAAATTAGTTAATTCTCTTCAAGGGAAGTAAAGTATTCTAGGTTCCGATCTGACATGGCTAGGTTAACATCTGCAACAATTACATTGTTTGGTTTCAAAGCCTCAATTTTATGCCTGATATTTACAATTTTATTATTAAAGAAGTTCATGAAGTCCTCACTATTGCATGATGTTGTTGTGGAGATATCTGTAGTGGTCTTAGTTAATTTGGCCACGGTATTAAATAAAAATCTAGGATTATTTTAATTTTCTTCTATAAGAGTGGAGAGATACGTTGATCTAGCTACACTAAGAGCTTTCCTATAGTTCAGGATGCTCTCTTTCCATGCTATTTGAAATACTAACAATTTAGTTTGACGCCATTTACGCTCTAATTTCCGAGCGGTCTGTTTTAAAATGCGCGTGTGATCGTTATACCAGGGAGTGAGTTTCTTATCTCTAATAATTTTTCTTTTAGCTGGAGCTACATTATCTAAGGTAGAACGAAATGTTGACTCTAAATATTCAATCGCCTGATCGAGTTCTGTGGTGTCAGACGGTGATCTAATCGAAGTTGGTAACTCTGGGAGATTACTGATAAAACTCTGTGTGGTAGTTGATGTGAATGTACATTTTATACGGTAGCGCGGTGCTGTGCATACATTATCACTGTGACACACTTGAATTGAGACAAGATAGTGATCTGAGATAATTTCAGACAGTGGAATTGTGAATACATTTCTTATACTTTCTTATATTATTCAGGGAACAGGGTTACAGCAAAGTAACCCGAGACGTTCCCTTTCAAAAGCTACACTCGATGCTGTGTGAAAACGCTATGGTAACGAGAATACCAACGCTTCCACACTGCAAGTGTCTAGACCCCCAAGGTTGTGTAGTGTATGCGCACAAAGGCCAAGCAGGTCTCAGAGATAGCTCTGGGAGGCTGACTCGAGGACCAGTGAGCCCGAAGTAGCATGAATATCCAAAATATAAAATCTGACAAATGTGTGCGGAGAGGACCAACCTTCCGCATCACACACTTGCTGCAGGGGGACACTTCTTGCCAGGGCAATAGATGAGGCAATCCCCCTGGCCAAATGAGCCCTGATTCCTAGAGGCGAAGTGACACCACGCGCCTTATAGGCTAGGGCAATAGCATCTCTCACCCAATGTGATAATGTGTAATGGCGGCCGCCCCCCCCCCCTAGTTCCAGTCCCCGTAGCATAAGAAAAGCTGCTCTGACTTACGCCACTGGCTACTGCGGTGGACGTAAATCTTAAGAGGATGTACTGGGCACAGTAAGTGAAGTCTTTCCTGCTCCGGAGCTGTAAAAGGCGGAGGACAGAATGCTTTGAGAACAACTGGGTGAATGGTTGAGAATGGAACTTTCGGAAGATAGTTCGGGTGAGGATGCAGAATAGCTTTGACCAGCCCAGGGGCAAAGTCTAGGCAGGATGGAGTGACTGACAAAGCCTGCAGATCTCCAATTCTCTTTAGAGAAGTAACAGCCATGAGATAAACCATCTTAAGACTCAGAAATCTAACAGGCGCTGACTCTAGTGGTTCAAAAGGGGTGTCAATCAGACCTTCGAGCACAATAGATAAGTCCCCAGAAGGGACAGTGGCTCTAGTGGGTGGCCTCAACCATTTAGCTCCATGGATAAAAGGGTGCTTTCCCACAGAAACCCCGTCAATCAGAACATGACAAGCCGAAATAGCAGCTATGTACTTTGAGACAAGTAGGGCATAAGCCCAAGGACAACTTTTCTTGCAGAAACTCTAGCACTGAAACGATTCGGCAGTGGACTGGGTCTACATGTTTTGCCATGCACCAACTTTCAAATACACTCTAGTTCAAGATTCAAGATTCAAGATTCAAGATTCAAAGAACTTTATTAATCCCAAAGGGAAATTGCTTATGCTCGGTTACAGGTGCTCACAGTTGTTAACTAAGGAAGGTGGGGAAAAAAAAAAAAAAAAAAAAAAAAAAAAAAAAAAAAAAAAATGGGTAAGTATTAGTGTCCTGTTGTATACCAGTCAGTGAAAAAATCCACATACATGTGTGTATGAGTTACAGCGAAGAGTTGTAAAGTTTTATGGCCGTTGGGAGAAAGGATTTCCTGTGACGCTCAGTGGAACACTTGATAGTAATCAGTCTCTGGCTGAAACTGCTCCTCTGTTCAGCCAAAACACTGTATAGCGGGTGAGAAGGATTGTTCACAATGGATTGTACTTTGGACAGAATCCTCCTCTTTGCTACTACATCCACCGAGTCAAGCTCCATGCCTAGCACAGATCCGGCCTTTTTAATTGACTTGTCCAGTTTGTTCTTATCAGACACCTTAATGTTACCACCCCAACAGACCACAGCGTAAAAAATGACACTCGCCACAACGGTCTCATAGAACATCTGTAGAATGGTATTACAGACGTTAAAAGACCTGAGCCTTCGAAGAAAGTACAATCGACTCTGACCTTTCTTGTAGAGTGCCGTTGTGTTGAGTGACCAGTCAAGTTTGTTGTCCAGATAAACTCCCAGATATTTGTAATCGGAGACAATGTCCACTATCTCCCCCTTGACAGATATAGGAGTCACAGGGGTCTTGTTTCTCCTAAAGTCTACCACCATCTCCTTTGTTTTCCTGATGTTGAGTTGTAGGTGATTACGCTCACACCAGGAAACGAAGTCATCCACAACAGACTGGTACTCCGAGGTGTCACCCTCCTCTATACACCCAACAACCACAGAGTCGTCAGAGAACTTCTGCAGGTGGCATGACTCTGAGTTATATCTAAAGTCAGATGTATAGAGGGTGAAAAGAAACGGAGACAGTACCGTCCCCTGGGGAGCTCCAGTGCTGCAGATCAAAGTCTCTGACACACAGTTCTTTAGTCGGACATACTGGGGGCGACAGGTCAGGTAGTCCATGATCCAGGAAACCAAGCGGGTGTCAATGTTTATGTTCCTTAATTTCTCCCCCAGTACTGCTGGTTGGATGGTGTTGAAGGCACTGGAGAAGTCAAAGAACATCATCCTTACGGAGGTCCTAGGCTTGTCAAGGTGAGAGTAGGTGCGATGTAGCAGGTGTATTATGGCGTCATCAACACCCATGAACGGCTGATAGGCAAACTGAAGAGGGTCCAGAGAGGACTTCACCAGGGGACGAAGTGTATCCAGGATCAGTCTCTCAAACACCTTCATAATATGCGATGTTAAAGCCACCGGCCTGTAGTCGTTCTGGGCACAGGGACGTGGTGTTTTGGGTACCGGCACAATGCATGATGTTTTCCACAGTGCAGGGACTTTCTGAAGAGACAGACTCAGGCTAAAGAGGTACTGGAGGACACCACATAGTTGGGGAGCACAGGATTTCAGGACTCTCGGATTGATCTTATCCGGACCTACAGCTTTTGTAGGGCTGATCTTACTCAGGCCATGTTTAACCTGATCCACTGAGATGTTGATTGCTGGGAGTGCAGGAGTAGTGACTGTGACTGTTCTCTGTGTAGGGGAGGACATAGGAGCAGGAATGTGTGGATTTGGGTTGAAGTCGGGGGGAGTGTGAGACATAGGGACATCAAATCTATTGAAGAAAGTGTTGAGGTCGTTTGCACGTTCCCTATTCCCCTCAATAGCCTGGCCGCTTGTCTTATAGCCAGTGATACTCCTCATGCCCCTCCACACCTCTCTCGTGTTGTTTTGCTTCAGCCTTTGTTCTAGTTTTCTCCTGTATGCCTCTTTCCCCTCCTTGATTTTCCCGGTTAGCATTTTTTGAGCCTTCTTCACTGCTTCCTTATCACCAGACCTAAAGGCACTTTTTTTTTCATTTAAACACGCTTTAATGTCTTTGGTGACCCAGGGTTTGTTGTTGGGGAAACAGCGAATATCTCTCATCGGTACACAGGTGTCAACACAGAAGTTAATGTACTCCGTGATGCAGTCCGTCATTCCATCAATGTCCTCTCCATATGATGCACTGAGAACCTCCCAGTCTGTAGCCTCGAAACAATCCTGTAACGTAGCAGTGGCACCTTCTGACCATCTTCTTACACTCCTCACATTAGCAGGCTGTCTCTGAACTAGTGGTTTGTATGTGGGCATGAGGTGGACTAGGTTGTGATCCGACCTCCCCAGGGGGGGAAGTGCTGCAGCACCGTAAGCACCTTTGACATTAGCATACAGCAGGTCTAGTGTCTTCTCCCCCCTAGTGTGACAATCCACGTACTGGGTGAAAGTGGGAATAGTCTTGTTCAGTGATGTGTGATTGAAATCACCGGAGATCAGGAGAAAGGCATCAGGGTGTCGAGTCTGGAGTTTGGCAGTTACAGAGTGAATGACGTCACACGCGGCAGCGGCATTCGCGGATGGAGGAATGTACACAGCAGTTATTATCACATGTGAGAATTCTCTTGGTAAATAATATGGGCGAAGTCCGACAGCCAACAGTTCAATATCTGGACTACAAACGCGCTCCTTAACAGTCACATGACCGGGGTTACACCACATGTTGTTGATGTAAACAGCCAGCCCCCCTCCTTTCCTCTTACCGCTCTCTCTCCTCGTCCTGTCGCTCCGAATCGCGCTGAAGCCGTCCAGTGTAATATTAGAGTCTGGCACATCACTATGTAACCAAGTCTCAGTAAAACACATCAGACTGCACTCGCGGAAGATGTTTTCAGTCTTTAACAAAGCTGTCAACTCGTCCATCTTATTGTCCAGAGATCTCACGTTGCCCATGATAAGAGACGGGACATACGGCTTGTACTTTCTCATCCTTTCCTTATGCGCCGCGCGTTTCTCTTCCTCTTTGGCTCCTCTGCGCCGCTTCCTTCCACCTCTGCATCCTCTTATCGTCCTCCTCCGTATCTCATCCGGAATGTTTAGAGTCCTATACAGAGTCGGATCTCTGATGCCGGCCGGCTTCAGTGCGATCAGCTGTTCCCTGTTGTAAACAAAGGAGCCGCCTCCTTGCTGTTGCGCGCTGATCACCCGGAGCGCCGAAAGTGTAATTAAAATTGCGTAACTGAGAATTAAGCCCTTAATTAAGGACTTAAGGAATTAAGGACTTATGCCCTCCGTAAGTTGAGGGCATAAGTCTTTCTAGTGGCGTGAAGGTTCCAGAGCTCGGGCTGCGGATGAAAAATTGTCCCCTGCGCCTGAGACAGAAGATCCCTCCTCACTGGAATCACCGATGGTAAGCCGTCGAGGAGAGATATTAGATCCAAGAACCACACTCTGGTCGGTTAATGGGGCGCTATCAGTAAGAGGTGCAAACTCTGTTGACGACCCTCGGCAAGACTCCCGGGAGCAAAGCTATCGGGAAAAATGCATAAAGGCATAATCTGGGCCACGTATGAGCCAAGGTGTCCAGACCCAGGGGAGCTGGAAGAGTCAGAGAGTAGTAAAGAGGACTTTTGCTGTTTCTTGCGAGGCAAAGGAGGTCCACCTCTGCTACATGAAATCTCTCCCAGATTGACTGACTACTTCGGGGTGGAGTTTCCATTCCCCGTGTGTCAGAGCTTGACTGGACAGCAAATCTGCTCCCACATTCATATGCCCTGGAATGTAAATCGCCTGAGGGAGAGGAACTTGTCCTGTGCCCAAAGCAGAACCTGGTGCGCTAGCTTATTCAGTGCAGTCCGCCCTGGCGATTTATATATGAGACTACCGTAGTGTTATCCACCCGCACTACAACATGGTCACCTCTCAACTGCTGGAGGAAGTGCTTTAGGGACAGAAATTGATCCATAATTTCGAAGCAATTGATGTGCCACGCGAGAAGATGGCTTCTCCAGCTCCCTTGGGCTGGACGACCATCTAAGACCGCACCCCAGCCCATGAGGGAAGCATCTGTCATTAGCGTATTGCGATGACAACACGGACTTAGATTGAGACCCAGAGCCCGAAACCGGGGTCTGAACCACATAGAAAGGGTACGACGCCCCTGGCGCGTAACTCTTATTGGGGATTGGCCCTCGAGTGAAATCCCCTGGTTCATAGCCAAAACTGAAATGCTCTCATGTGCAGAAGGCCCAAAGGTATCACCGTGGATGCAGCTGCCATGAGAGCTAAAGATCTCTGAAAGTGATGAACAGTCACTTTCTGGTCTAGCTTGATTTCCTTGAGGGTGTTAAGAATGGATTTGACATGAGCGGGAGACAGCTGTGTCCACGTACGATCGAATAACATGTGACACGCAAATATGTTGTCCTCTGAACAGGAAAGAGCACGTTTTTTCGTGGCTTTGGGTCTCAATCCTAAGGAACAAAGATGAGCTAGGACGATATCTCGATGTTGAAGTGCTAGCTCCTGAGACTGGGCCAGCCAGTCGTTTATGTAATTCAAAATACGGATGCACTGGAGTCGTAAAGGAGCCAGAACTGCATCCATGAATTTTGTGCATGTGCGGGCGAGAGCTAGACCAAATTGAAGGACCCGATACTGGTAAGCTTCGCCCCCGAAAGCGAACCTCAGGAACCCCCTGTGTTGTGGCAATATTTCTATATGGAAATATGCGACCTTCAGATCGATTGTCACAAATAAATCCCTTGGTTGGATTTGAGAAACAATCACTTTGCCAGTCAGCATTTTGAAGCTGTATTTATTTATTTTTTTAGATAGCGGTTCAGCGCACGAAAATCTAAAATTGGACGCAGCCCCCCGTTCCTCTTGGGAAACGAGAAATACCGACTGTAGTAGCCTGACTCTCTGTCTGGTAGGGGAACATGTTCTATGGCCCCTTTTCCCAGCAACGTTTGTAACTCCAGAGTCAGCAGATGCGCCCTTTCCGGTTTCACGGAAGTGGAGACTACACTGTTGAAACGTGGAGAGCGATGTGAGAACTGAATCCTGTAGCTTCTCTCTATAGTGGTTAGTACCCAAGGAAATATACTTGGCAGTAGCTTCCACGCTGCCAGTTTCTCCGAAAGGGGCAAAAGACTTGGCGGCTTGGTTAGACGGGGTGGGGGGGGGATTAGATGTTCGGCATCCTGAAACATGGTAGGAAAAGACAGAAGAACTAACATTTTACTGACATTCTCTCCTGGGGGTGCCAGGGAGAACACTTCATTCTCGAAAGGACTTCTTTGTGAAGAAGACAGTATGCCGGTCAGACTTCTTTGAGGTGGATTGCAATGCCGCACCGCATCTTTATGAGGGAGTGCCCGGCTCAAAACACTGTCCTTGTGTGCTTCACGCCTAGCGAGAGTCAGACCCGGTCGAGACTGGGTGGTCGACAGTCCCAACTCTTGAGCACGGCAGGGAAGGAATTTCACGAAAGCTTGTTCATATAACTTCGCCTCACGAACCTAGTGGCGACCGAGTTAATGGCGTTGCCAAACAGGCCAGAAGGCGGCATCAAGGAGGAATGCACGATCTTTATCCTTTATGCCCATGAGATTCAGCCACAAGTGCCTCTCTGCGGAAACCATCGCAGCCATAAAACGGCCGATAGCACGAGCCGTCTGCTTTGTTGCACGAAGGGACAAGTCTGTGGCCGGGCGTAATTCCAGAATGCCCTAACTTCAAGAGCCCCGCCAGTGCTCAAGTCTCTCAGCAGGTCAGCCTGGATAGGCTTACAAACCCGTCATGATGTGCAGTGGAGCACCAACCTGACCTGCTGCCTGAAAAGCTTTTCTCTCCAGGGAAGATGAAAGTCTACACAGCTTGGAAGGAAGTGTTAGCTTTTCAGGAAGGATGATGTCCCAGGAGAGAGATAACCTGTAAGCGTCTCTTCTATCTGGGGCATCATCATATAACCCTGCACTTCCACATCATTAAGTCATTCATTCATCTTCTATACCGCTTTACCCTGTATGTAGGGTCGCGTGGACCTGGAGCCTATCCCAGGAGACTCAAGGCACAAGGTAGGGTACACCCTGGACAGCGTGCCAATTCATCGCAGAGCACACACACACACACACAGACACACACTCATTCACACACTATGGTCAATTTGGGAACGCCAATTAGCCTAATCTGCATGTCTTTGGACTGTGGGAGGAAACCGGAGTACCCGGAGGAAACCCACCAAGCACGGGGAGAACATTCATTCATTTTCTACAGTATATCGCTTAATCCTGTGTTCAGGGTACTTCCATATCAACTATATTTAAATAAATAAATAAGTCGATGGCACGAAAACACAGGATGAATAAAACTTGTACCATGAAACGGTTAACTCGTCGTGGAGGTTGCTAAGGAAAGGGAGAGAGCGTTGTTGAGGCTCCACGCCCCCGGCCATCCGACAGAAACCTGTCGTCTAATTTCGAGTGCTTGGAGGCTATTTCCATCTCCGCGTAAGCAAGCGTAAATGTCTATCCTGCCCATTTCACAAGAAGCGCCAGGGCACGCTTGAGAAGCAGACGGAGGAATTTCCCGATCCGTCGAGAGCGTGAGAGAAAGGAGGGGAATCGGTCTCCCACAGCTATGCCGGATGCATGCGTTTTAAGTCCCAGGAATGCGCCGTGGCTCGTAGCTTCTCTTTAAAGAATGCGAGCTGCACGCGAAGCACTTTAATCGATACAGTAAGTGTGGAGATCGCCCTCCAGGATGGATTGATCACTCAGAGAGACACATCTCGCTTGAAACTTAGCCATATCAGTGAGTTATTTTGCTGGTTTACATACACACGCAAACAAAGTCCTGAAGACAAAATTTATCTGAAGAATGTTTCCGGTTCTGGTTCACTTCCTATTTATAACCTGCAGGTGCGCTTCATCAGATGACGTCACCCGACCGAGGTTATATATGCCAAAATTTGCCATGTTTGATACACACATGCTTCACAACTGGCAACACAGAAAGATGTTACCATAGCGTTTTCACGCAGCATCGAGTGTAGCTTTTGAAAGGAAACACTAATGCGTATAAAACAAACTGCTGCATTCAAGTTAAAATGTTATCCAAATCTTTCAAGATCATTGTGCATTAGACTGATCTGGCAACCCTGGTCAAGCATACTTCATTCATTAGGGGTACATCTGTCTCTGTCGGTACAGCCATACAAAAGAAAAAAAAAAAAGACTTCTGTTTTCAAATTTACCTACTTTTAATTCTTACTTTTAGATAAAGTATTTTCTTTTAATCTTTAAACAGCAAACCTTTTATTACAGATAAAAAGCAAACTGAGAATCTGAAGTCACAATAAGTCATAATATAATATCACTCGCTGCACAGTTGTGCTTTTACTTATTGAATATAATTTACATCATCGTGGGAGTCATAAATGTGATTAGTCAAAAGATTAAAATGTCTATAACCGTCTTTGACAGTAGTTTTGCAGTAATGTTTAATTTTTATTCTTACAGTTAGCTTGGAAGCGTTTAGAACAAACAAGAGAAATAGAAAAAGAGAAGCTGGCAGAACAGAAGTTAACTGTTCACAGCTGTCTGAATTAATAAAGTCATACACTGGAGAAACTTGTTTTCTTGTCGTTTTTTTTTTTTTGGCTGTTCCACAACAATAGATGTTGCATTTCTATTAATAAATAAAATTAAAAAAACACAAAAAATGGATGTACTGTATGTAACCACCTAATTAAATAAACCACTTTATTAAATATTTTTAAATATTAAAAGCAATTAAATATTAAAAGCAAATGAGTCGTGTATGTATATATATATATATATATGTATATATATATATATATATATATATATGTATATATATATATATATATATATATATATATATATATATATATATATATATATATATATATATATACACAGTTGTGTGAAAAACTATTTGCCCCCCTCCTGATTTCTTATTCTTTTGCATGTTTGCCACACGAAATGTTTCTGATCATCAAACACATTTAACTATTAGTCAAAGATAACACAAATAAACACAAAATGCAGTTTTTAAATGAGGGGTTTTATTATTTAGGGAGAAAAAAAATCCAAATCTACATGGCCCTGTGTGAAAAATTAATTGCCCCCTGAACCTAATAACTGGTTGGGCCACCCTTAGCAGCAATAACTGCAATCAAGCGTTTGCGATAACTTGCAACGAGTCTTTTACAGCGCTCTGGAGGAATTTTGGCCCACTCATCTTTGCAGCTTTATTTGAGGGTTTACTATTATGAACCGCCTTTTTAAGGTCATGCCACAACATCTCAATAGGATTCAGGTCAGGACTTTGACTAGGCCACTCCAAAGTCTCCATTTTATTTTTCTTCAGCCATTCAAAGGTGGATTTGCTGGTGTGTTTTGGGTCATTGTCCTGTTGCAGCACCCAAGATCGCTTCAGCCTGAGTTGACGAACAGATGGCCGGACATTCTCCTTCAGGATTTTTTGGTAGACAGTAGAGTTCATGGTTCCATCTATCACAGCAAGCCTTCCAGGTCCTGAAGCAGCAAAACAACCCCAGACCATCACACTACCACCACCATATTTTACTGTTGGTATGATGTTCTTTTTCTGAAATGCTGTGTTACTTTTACGCCAGATGTAACGGGACACGCACCTTCCAAAAAGTTCAACTTTTGTCTCGTCGGTCCACAAGGTATTTTCCCAAAAGTCTTGGCAATCATTGAGATGTTTTTTAGCAAAATTGAGACGAGCCTTAATGTTCTTTTTGCTTAAAAGTGGTTTGCGCCTTGGAAATCTGCCATGCAGGCCGTTTTTGCCCAGTCTCTTTCTTATGGTGGAGTCGTGAACACTGACCTTAATTTAGGCAAGTGAGGCCTGCAGTTCTTTAGATGTTGTCCTGGGGTCTTTTGTGGCCTCTCGGATGAGTTGTCTCTGCGCTCTTGGGGTAATTTTGGTCGGCCGGCCACTCCTGGGAAGGTTCACCACTGTTCCATGTTTTTGCCATTTGTGGATAATGGCTCTCACTGTGGTTCGCTGGAGTCCCAAAGCTTTAGAAATGGCTTTATAACCTTTACCAGACTGATAGATCTCAATTACTTTTGTTCTCATTTGTTCCTGAATTTCTTTGGATCTTGGCATGATGTCTAGCTTTTGAGGTGCTTTTGGTCTTCTTCTCTGTGTCAGGTAGCTCCTACTTAAGTGATTTCTTGATTGAAACAGGTGTGGCAGTAATCAGGCCTGGGGGTGACTACAGAAATTGACATAAATTGAACTAAGTTATTTTTTAACAAGGGGGGCAATCACTTTTTCACACAGGGCCATGTAGATTTGGAGTTTTTTTTCTCCCTTAATAACGTAAACCTTCATTTAAAAACTGCATTTTGTGTTCAATTATGTTATCTTTGACTAATAGTTAACGGTTTTTGATGAGCAGAAACATTTAAGTGTGACAAACATGCAAAAGAATAAGAAATCAGGAAGGGGGCAAATAGTTTTTCACACCACTTTATATATATATATATATATATATAAAGTGTCAAATGTGGAAAATAATAGAATCACATGGAATTGAAAGAGTCGTGTGTAGCCCATGCACTTTATGTTGAAAATCTGAAACATTCTATTACATAAATTGTCTAAAAAGCTGCATGTGATTTTCATGTGATTTTGCTGTAAGGGTGGCGACAGGGATTTCTGAAGAGCATAATGTTAGATCTTTTATTATAGAGACCATGCAGTGTCGATGATAAGTGAGGACTTTCAGCACAGAAGGCACTATTTCCTCTCTCCATCACTGCCCCTAAAGCCTCAATCAGACATGGAGGATTGTCAAGTAACCTTCTGTACCTGACCACTGCTCTGAGTGCATCTCTTCCTCTGCGCTTGTCCTCCCTGTCCTTCACTCGCTCCTTCTGCTGGAGTACACTCTTCTTATCTGCACACCCTGTCTTTGTTTTTTTCTTTTTTCCCCTGAGAGTGCTTGTTACTATGTTTAGCATGTGGATGTGACTGGGCTGGCTGCTTAGATTAGCTGTGTGTGTGTGTATGTGTGTTTGTGTGTGTGTGTGTGTGTGTGTATGCACGCAAATTAGTGAGTAAAATAAGGGTGATATGAGCAAAAGCTCTAAATGAGCTCTATCTTTCACTGCAGGCTTATTTCATTCATTACTCTCGGAATAATTAATGAGGCATTATCGTTTGATGCTTTTAATCTTCTACTGCTGTTTCATAAGCACAGTGCCTATACATGCATGCGCACACACACATACAAGGATTTCATGCAATATGGAGCATTTGCTACAGATCCAGAAAAAATAAATCTTTTTAAAATCAAAACAAAAAAGATAGAACTTTATTCTGCATCCCAAAATAAGACGTGTTTATTTGCTTCTTGGTTTAATTGGGTGTAGTGCAAGTTATTTAAAAAAGAACAAACAAACATGAGTTATGATGCCAGAAGCAACAAGATGGTGCAAAAGGTTGTGTTTGCATTTACAGTACAGTATTTAAGAGAAGCCCTTATGCAGAACGACTTACATTTAACTCATTTATGAGTTGCTCTATAACGTGGGGTAGATTTTTATACAAGTAACAAAAAGTACAATAACAATGTTGTTTTCTCCAGCGCAAATCTTCAGCATTAACCTTTTTCCCCCCCAACATGAAGGATGATCTCAGTTACTAACAAAACTTCGTCCTGCAACTCAAAATTTTTTTTACCCCAATGCCCAAAGTGACCAGCATCCAATAATGTAATTTTTTTTCCTGTGCTATACACTTTGATCCAACACGCTGTGCTTCTCCCTGCTGCTTCTCTCTGATCATCCTTGCAGGATCAGCATTTCATACCCCTTTTCCACCAAGATGGTTCCAGAGTTGGTGCACAATTTCGAATCTTTGTTTTCAGACAGAAAAACTGTTTCCATGGCAGCATCAACACTTGAACAAAGAACCACTTACGTCATGGACTGGGGATTTAATGATGAAACAAAAGTTTGTTACCACCAAATGGCCAGCAGCTGTTGGCAGCTCAAATGCTCTCTAAGTATTGATAAAGCCAGGGGAGCAGCTTACAAAGCCATTCTTTACCAAAATAACCACTACTGTTGTTGTGCTTGCCGCTAGCGGTTTTTTTGCCACTAGCATGTTTTTGGCCATTAACATTGCTACTGGGAAAGTAGAGACATACTGTATACAGCGACGTAATGAGGTGTCTCACTAGCCCATGGAAAATAAAAGGCAGTTCTTTGGCTATTTTTATCTATTTAAAACATTTGTAAAAATACGTTGATGAGGGTGAAATTGAAAGTACTCCCATATGAATAATGTGTGCTGTGACATCCTGTATGTAAACTGATATGGGTAATAATAAACTGATAAAGGCTAATATCGTTGAACATTTCAGTGCTAGGACTTGTCTGGTTGCCCATTTCTAATTTTCATGTACAGTGTAGAATCATATTTGAACAAATAATTATATTAAAATCATAAAGAATTTGTAAACAATAACAGTGTATTGTTGTAACAGTTGATGGTCAAGTAATACACTCAGTGACAATGAGAAATTATGCCAAATTTGAAGATACGTGAAGCATAGGATAAACATATTGTTTCTGTGATTATATATATATATATATATATATATATACACACAAAATTACACAAAATTAAGGGCCATGATTAAATGCCCAGGAGTGGCAGCATGCTATTATTTGAGTCAGTAACCTTCTGTTCACTAGTCCACAGCATTTGGCATTTGTAGACCTACAATTCCAAAGAGAATTTCAGTGAAACTGGTTATAAAAACCACTTTCATGCCAATAAGAAAAAGAGCAGAAATTTTTTGAGCTCACTTGGAAGAATGAAAGACACAATTCTCAATAAATCCTGTCAGTATTTTCTGTGTTCTTTTTCTTTTTAATGGCTACAATTCAACACATAAGTCCACTTAAATCGGGATCTGTGTGTACAGTACCTCTCGATTATGGACTGTTGTGTGAAAACAGACCTTTATTAAAAAAAAAAAAAAAAACTTTTGAACTATAAAAAACTGCGATTGTGCTTTGTTTTTTTCATTCCATTCAAGTGGCATAAACCTTTACAATATGCACTGTTCCAATTCCTACTATTTAATTAAAGCATTTTTTTTCTGAAGCACTCTTTGGAGCTCTCTCTCTTGGAGCTCTGTCTCTTTCTGGCTGTGGCGAATAGACATGCCATCCCTCTCACTGCAGTCTCGTAACAAGTCGTGACAAGCCTACATTTACATTGCTTTAGCCAGATGAAATTGCCCTGCTCGTTTTTTGTGCTGTCAAAATTTCTGAAGTAAATATGAAGTTTTAAGATTTTGCCACCTTTGGCCCTGAACAAAGTGTATTTATTTATTTATTTATTTATTTATTTATTCGATATGACAAATAAATTTGCCTCAGCTACAAAGTCAGTCAGTTTAACAATTATATTTGGAGTGAGTGTGTGGTAATGTGCACACACACACACACACACACACAACTTAATTTATATAAACACATTATTTACGAAGTAACACATTCCGTCTATCTAGTCTAGTCACAAGACGATTGTGAAAAATAAAGTTTTTCATGTACAGTAAAGCAAGCAATTGTAGTTTCTTAAGGTTAAATGTGAACAGACTTTAGACGGAACGAACCAGACTTGGAGAGAGAGACTGATCACAGACATCATGTATGGTGTGAGATCGCTGGAGATCAGTCTGCATAATAGTGGCATAAGTAAGCAGGCCATTCAATGATTTATCACACATCAGATAACTTGTTACAGCTCTCTAACTAAAACAAAAATCCTAGCAAGATGGTTGAGAGCTCTCCCAGTGATCCAGACCCCCTCTGTCCCCTGCACCTGTGACTTATCCTGGTGCCGAACTGGACTCCATGTTAACTTGACATCTTCTGTTATATTAAACTGCCAGCTGCCTAACCCACAGTATGTCTGCAAAATAATCCCTGATATCCGTTATCAGCCAAATGAGGATGAGTTCCCTGTTAAATCTGGTTCCTCTCAAGGATTCTTCCTACTGCCATGTCAGGGAGTTTTTCCTCACCACTGTCACCCTCGGTTTGCTCATCAGGGACAACCTGGGCCCGGTTTCTCGAAAGCTTCTTATCTCTAAGTAGTTCTTAAGTCGTACCTTAACCTCTCTCTTAACTTAATGGCGCATTTCCCGAAACGTTCTAACGCTAAGTATCTCTTAGCTACGTCAGACGTTCGTAAGGTTGGTCTGGACCAACCTTAACTCATACTTAGCGTAGTTTCAGCTCTAGACGCTAGTCGCCGCCACTGAGCAGCAGTCTTTATAAATCAGTGGTGTATGCAAACACATTATGGCACGTTATCAAAGTCGTATTAATGATGGAATATACTGTAGACCTGTTTAAGAATTGTATTTTATTTGATATCATAACTAATAGAGTGACTTTTAATTAGCCTATTTCATAATGTGACTAACGCATTAAAATTGCCAATCACAATTAATATTAAACAGGTGGCGAACAATTAGGCAGCGAGCGTGGTGTTGTGTTAAACTGAAGACGGCGCGGTCCGTGGAGCCGTGTGAGTCATGTACATGTTTCCTTTAGACAAAACTTCAGCCCTTTTCATATTTTCCCCGTGGTCGTTATTAAAAATATATATATAAATAAAAGTTTTGCCTTCCAAGGCAACAGATTATGGAGCTTCTTGAGCTGCTCAGACCTGCGCGTGCCAGACCAACGCGTCGTACTTACTGTACTTACTGTACTGTACACTCCCCGTCCCGATGTCCAGCTGCTCGCTGCTTTTTGTTTAAAATATGTTTCATTGATCATTAGCCATTATCCATGACTTTATGAGTTTTTCTTTTGACATGTTTTATTTTTATGAAATTTGATTTAGTTAAATGAGAAAATAACCTTGGGAGATTCAAACCCCGCATCCATTAATTTTTTCTGGGTGATTGTAATGTTTAATACCCCTACAGTATTCACTTATGCGGTTTGACTCGCTGTGAGATGCGGTGTGTTATACCCCTATCTCACCTGCGCGGGCTCGCGCTGTGGCCGTAGGCTTGATCATGATTCACCCCGAGTTTTTGCGCTGTGGTTACGTTTCCATCTTTCCGCGTGAAAAATTCAACGTTTAATTTTTTGCTGGTCCTCGCGGAAGCTTGCAGACTTTGTAGAACTTCGCGGAACGTTAAAGGAACGTCGTGGGCAATCGCGGCAGCTCACGGAGATGAGTCAGGCCACACAGGTGAGAGAGGGGTATTAGGCACCACACAGGTGAGAGAGGGGTATTAGGCACCACACAGGTGAGAGAGGGGTATTAGGCACCACACAGGTGAGAGAGGGGTATTAGACACCGTGATCCGCCTCGAGTGACCGGCGCCCGACGGTCCGCGAAGATCTACAAGGTCCGCGAGCTTCCACATGTTAAACATGTTTATTTTTTTTGCGTGGTAAGATGGAAACGTAATAACAGCACCAAAACTCGCGCCGAATCATAATGAACCGCACTTACGGCCCTGCATGTGAGATAGGGGTATTAAACCTCCACCCTGTCATCTCATCGTATTCATTCCATAAGTGCGCTATACAACCCCAACAACTGACACTTCACATTGTTTCTGAAGCTGGTGAAGAGTGTTATCAGCTGTTTGTCCATCAACTATGATTGGATACCCGGTTCGTTTCACGGCCACATGTTACATGAAAATATTATATATTATATTATTATATTAATTAATATTAATTTATATATTTGTCTATTATGGCATGTTATTGTTAAGTTAACACATGTCGAAATAAACGCTATTAAAATAATTTAGTGCAATGTTTAATTTGCATAGAAAGTGCCGTCTTTCTTAACACTGTCATGCAAAAGGAGTGAAAAATCGATTCCTGAGCAACCGATGTCCGCTAATTCAGGACCTTCACTGTAGACAGCGCCGCGTAACGTCGGACGTAAGAGGCAGCGACTTAAGAAGACTCCTAAGAGACAGTTCGAGAAATGCACTTAGAAAAGTTATCACTTAACGTAAGATATATCTTAAGAGTCTTCTTAGCGCGCAAATAGTGTGCGTTATCGAGAAACCGGGCCCTGATCATTATGATTTATACATTCATTCATTCATTCATCTTCTATACCGCTTAATCCTGTGGTAAGGGTCGCGGGGGACCTGGAGCCTATCCCAGGAGACTTCAGGCACTAGGCGGGGTACACCATGGACAGGGTGCCAATCCATCGCAGGGCTCACACACCCAATCACACACTACGGGCAATTTAGGAATGCCAATTAGCCTAACCTGCATATCTTTGGACTGTGGGAGGAAACCGGAGTACCCGGAGGAAACCCACCAAGCACGGGGAGAACATGCAAACTCCATGCACACAGAGACGGGAATCGAGCCTGGCCGGGGAATCGAACCCAGACCCTGGAGGTGCAAGGCGACAGTGCTAACCACTACACCACTGTGCCGCCTTGATTTATACATGTTTCCATAATTTAAATTTTGTGAAGTTGCTTTGAAACAATGACCATTGTTAAAAGCACTATATAAATAAAATAGATTTTAATTGAAAAAATTAATTGATTTTTTTATTGATTTTGTGACCTCCCAGGACAACATCCAGTTTAGAAAAACTCCTTTGCAACATCAGTCTTTTAAAGGCCACACCAATGCTACTTCCAGTCCTTGTTCTTGGATGACTACAACTAATTCCTGGCAGGTATGCATTTACAGTACACCAAGTTGAAACTGTTGGCCCCGTAAGCAAGGCCCTTAACCCTCAACTTTTCAGATGTATAATTAGTTAAAAAACATTAAAACTTGCCAACAAATCAAAAATTGGCCCACCACCCAACTACCTTAAAGCACTTATCACACCATGCCCTACACAACACAACTTCTGAGCATCTAGCATGGCTTGATTACACCCACCAGTCAAAGATACACTGTCTGTATCTTTGATTGGTGGGTGTAATCAAAAGAAAAATCTGGCCAAAGAAAAATAGCAATTTCAGAAGGGTCAAATGATTGGCCTCCATCAAGAAAACATTAAAGTGACTGGAATTGGCATAAGAACTGTCTAAATCATTATTTATTAGGTAAAAAAAAAAGTCATAATTACCACGATCAGAGATCATTTAAGTGCTTGGTAAAGTTCTATTATAAAAAAAATTTTATAAAAAAAAAACTCACAGAATTGGATCACTGCTTAGTAAGTGAGGTGAATTTGGAAAAAAAAAAAATTTCTAAGGAGAATAAAAAAAATAGACTTTTGGAGCAACGGCAAAGGATCAAGTGGTCTGGGGAGTCCAGATTGACCCTATTCCAGAACAATGGGTGCTTCAGGGTGAAGGGAAGCTCATAAACTGATGCATTAATCATGCATAGTGTGAATCCTCTTTTCTTTGCTCAGCTTAATTATGAACGGCTTTGGAGAAAATCATCACCTATAAATAATAAGTAAATAAACAATTTTATTAAATCAAATTCCAATTCCTGTCCAATGATCTGAGTCACTGACAACCTTCAAAAAAAGACTAAAACACTACCTTGTCACCAAGCATTAGAATAAATTTTTTGATTTCAAATAAATCTCTGTGCTTTACTGACCTGAGGATAATGGGGTAGTGGTTAAAGGTTCTAAGCTACTGACAAAAGGTCGCCATTACTGGAGCAAAAGACCTTAACCCTTTCATGTCTGCCCCTGTGCTCTGACCCCAGCTACCTAACAAACAAGTCATGTTCAAAAATAGCACAGCATCTTTTAATTCTAGTATGTCTTTTGTGTACAGTAAAACCATATTAAAAATAATCTGACTGTAGCAGGTCTCAGTATTAGGCAAATACAACCTCAGACAAACAACATAGCGTTTTTCACAAGGTCATTTTTTATCTAACAAAGATAAACCCAAAAGTAAACAAACAAACAAACAAACAAACCAACATGTGGACAATATTAAGTACCCCCATGATTCAATACCTTGTATGTCCACCTTTAGCAACATTAATTTGAAGTAACCATTTCCTGTATGAATGGTTATACATACAGTGGTGTGAAAAACTATTTGCCCCCTTCCTGATTTCTTATTCTTTTGCATGTTTGTCATACTTAAATGTTTCTGCTCATCAAAAACCGTTAACTATTAGTCAAAGATAACATAATTGAACACAAAATGCAGTTTTTAAATGAAGGTTTACGTTATTAAGGGAGAAAAAAAACTCAAAATCTGCATGGCCCTGTGTGAAAAAGTGATTGCCCCCCTTGTTAAAAAATAACTTAACTGTGGTTTATCACACCTGAGTTCAATTTCTGTAGTCACCCCGCAGGCCTGATTACTGCCACACCTGTTTCAATCAAGAAATCACTTAAATAGGAGCTACCTGACACAGAGAAGTAGACCAAAAGCACCTCAAAAGCTAGACATCATGCCAAGATCCAAAGAAATTCAGGAACAAATGAGAACAAAAGTAATTGAGATCTATCAGTCTGGTAAAGGTTATAAAGCCATTTCTAAAGCTTTGGGACTCCAGCGAACCACAGTGAGAGCCATTATCCACAAATGGCAAAAACATGGAACAGTGGTGAACCTTCCCAGGAGTGGCCGGCCGACCAAAATTACCCCAAGAGCGCAGAGACAACTCATCCGAGAGGCCACAAAAGACCCCAGTACAACATCTAAAGAACTGCAGGCCTCACTTGCCTCAATTAAGGTCAGTGTTCACGACTCCACCATAAGAAAGAGACTGGGCAAAAACGGCCTGCATGGCAGATTTCCAAGGCGCAAACCACTTTTAAGCAAAAAGAACATTAAAGCTCGTCTCAATTTTGCTAAAAAACATCTCAATGATTGCCAAGACTTTTGGGAAAATACCTTGTGGACCGACGAGACAAAATTTGAACTTTTTGGAAGGTGCGTGTCCAGTTACATCTGGCGTAAAAGTAACACAGCATTTCAGAAAAAGAACATCATACCAACAGTAAAATATGGTGGTGGTAGTGTGATGGTCTGGGGTTGTTTTGCTGCTTCAGGACCTGGAAGGCTTGCTGTGATAGATGGAACCATGAATTCTACTGTCTATCAAAAAATCCTGAAGGAGAATGTCCGGCCATCTGTTCGTCAACTCAAGCTGAAGCGATCTTGGGTGCTGCAGCAGGACAATGACCCAAAACACACCAGCAAATCCACCTCTGAATGGCTGAAGAAAAACAAAATGAAGACTTTGGAGTGGCCTAGTCAAAGTCCTGACCTGAATCCTATTGAGATGTTGTGGCATGACCTTAAAAAGGCGGTTCATGCTAGAAAACCCTCAAATAAAGCTGAATTACAACAATTCTGCAAAGATGAGTGGGCCAAAATTCCTCCAGAGCGCTGTAAAAGACTCGTTGCAAGTTATCGCAAACGCTTGATTGCAGTTATTGCTGCTAAGGGTGGCCCAACCAGTTATTATGTTCAGGGGGCAATTACTTTTTCACACAGGGCCATGTAGGTTTGGATTTTTTTTCTCCCTAAATAATAAAACCCCTCATTTAAAAACTGCATTTTGTGTTTACTTGTGTTATCTTTGAATAATAGTTAAATGTGTTTGATGATCAGAAACATTTTGTGTGACAAACATGCAAAAGAGTAAGAAATCAGGAGGGGGGCAAATAGTTTTTCACACCACTGTACACTAAGTAGGCCAAATCAAAACCTTGATTCTTTTATTTTTCAGCCATTCTGATGTAGAATTACTGATGTGCATTGGATCATTGTACTGTTGCCTGACCCAGTGTCGATCAAATCATCACCCCTGCACTTGACATGAGCGTTGGTTTTTAGTCTGACCTTAGGGTGAATGTTGGAATGGAATGAATGCTGGGACGTCTACTCCTGGGACGCTCGGAAACTATTTAAAATGCTTTCACTTGTGAATAATCTGTATCAATACAGTGGAATCTGGATTGCGAGTAATTTGGGAAATGTGTACATTTGATATACTGTACAAGCACACTTCCAGAATGAATTATGCTCGCAATCCAAGGTTTAACTGTATTTAGAAATGGTTTCCGACTGCTCACCGAGACCCACACCAATAACATTTCTCAATTTAGGTCAGATGAAACATGCAACTTTGAAGTTGAAGTTTTTATTTTGCACAAACCCCAAACTGCCGTAACTTCTGCTTTTCTAGCATGCCTAGGAGCACTTTCCTGCAACTTAACCTCTTAAATCCTATGGAAGCAGTAGCAATTATTGTCCACATGCTTTTTGTCTTCAATTAGAGGTTGTATTTGTCTAATACTAAGGGCTACTATGATCAGCTGATTTAAAAAAATTTTTTACACAAAAATAAAACCTTTTTTTAATTAAAAGAAGAAAAAGAACTTTTGAGTGTGTGATGTGCAAAGAGAGATTTGGACTACCCTGCACTACTGATCAAAAAGTTTGTGAAGTTGATTTTGGGTCCAAATGTTGGGTCCTGAAAAAAGACACCCAAGTCTTATTTGTTTAACAGAATTGTCACTTACGATAAGAGAATCTATTTTTAAAAAAATGAATACATGTTAATTTATTTTTTGAAGATACACTGTGATTATGAAAACTGATACCTATCTTTAGTCTACTTTTTTTTTTATCATATTAATACAAATGCATGTATAGGTCATACAGACTACTTTCTGGCTAGAGGTCACTATTAGAAAAAGCACATTTTTAATTCATCTGGTACAATATGTGGTTCAGAGGTCTAGAATAAGATTTTCTCACGTCGGTCTCGTGGACACACACAGACATACAGGACACACATGGAGCTCTGATCTAGCTCTGTTCTCAGTGGATGAGTGGATACCCCAGAGCTCTTCAACAGTAACACATTTGTTGCCTGACAGCAACGTTCATTCTTATTGTATGTAAAAATCATTACAGCACCAAGACAGGATGAACAGTGTGTAGTTCTACCTAAATGATCAGCCTACAGCTGAACATATGTGAGAGTTGGGGGGGAGGGGGGTTTTTATAAATTTTCATTCTTCATACATATTTCTCCCCTAGTTGAATTAATTTCCATCTGGAATTCTTACTGATTTGTATCAGTGAGCCTATGTGTCTTGTCTCTACATTTTGTATTGTAACTACAGTTGGGAAGTACGTTATGTGTCTTAGAATAATTTCATGGCTCTGAGTTTATATGGATGGAAACAAAATGTGGTGTTTGTTAGCTTTTAACACCTGCCCTACCTAATTTTTTGTTTTTGTTATTCCCATAACTATTTTGCTCTTTTTAACTGCATCCAGCTAACCATTTAACACTTAACACTGTCAGGTGTTAAACACTAGAAAGAATGGCTTGGTAATGACTAGTAAAGAACACAGAGTGCATGTTTCACAGCTACTGTACAGTATATTGATGCACTAAGAGTCTTTATTTACCATTTGATAGAGTTCAGGGCCCGTATTCACTAAGCTTCTTGACCCTAAATCTCTCCTAGTGACAAAATTCTAAGAATTTCCCCTTAAAATTAGGATTAAATCTTATGAAAGATAAACATTATTCACGAAACATCTTATCCCTAAAAACTGCTCATGAGGTAAAAATTGCAACCATGGGGGGGCGCAATCCAGTGTCTTCTTGTGCCAGTCCCAAGTCTGGATAAATGCAGAGGTTTGTGTCAGGAAGGGCATCCGACGTAAATAACATTTGCCAAATCAATGATGCGAATCAGAAATGTCATTTCCATACCGGATCGGTCGTGGCCCGGGTTAACAACGACCGCCACTGGTGCTGTTGACCTACAGGGTGCCGGTGGAAATTGGGCTACTGTTGGTCGAAGAAGGAGAGGAGGAAGGCGTGTTCGAAAGCAGAGAGAGAAGAGGAAAGGCAAGAGTTTAGGAGTGAAAGTAGGGACCTTGAATGTTGGGACCATGACAGGGAAGGGAAGAGAGTTGGTTGATATGATGCAGAGAAGGAAGGTGGATATACTGTGTGTCCAGGAGACCAGGTGGAAAGGTAGCAAAGCTAGAAGTTTAGGATCAGGGTTCAAGTTGTTTTACCATGGTGTGGATAGGAAAAGAAATGGAGTAGGAGTTATCCTGAAAGAGGAGTTTGTTAGGAATGTTCTAGAGGTGAAGAGCGTATCAGATAGGGTGATGAGTCTGAAGCTGGAAATTGATGGTGTGATGTTCAATGTTGTTAGTGGTTATGCTCCACAGGTAGGATGTGTGTTAGAAGAGAAGGAGAAATTCTGGAGTGAGTTAGATGAAGTGATGCAGAGCATCCCCAGAGATGAGAGAGTTGTGATTGGTGCAGACTTCAATGGACATGTTGGGGAAGGGAACAGAGGGGATGAAAATGTGATGGGCAAGTTTGGTCTTCAGGACAGGAATGTAGAAGGACAGATGGTGGTGGACTTTGCAAAGAGGATGGAAATGGCAGTTGTAAATACTTTCTTCCAGAAGAGGCAGGAACATTGGGTGACATATAAGAGCGGAGGCAGAAGCACTCAGGTGGACTACATCTTGTGTCGACGTTGTAATCTGAAAGAGATCAGTGACTGCAAGGTGTTGGTAGGGGAGAGTGTAGCCAGACAACACAGAATGGTGGTGTGTAAAATAACCCTGGTGGTGAGGAAGGTGAAGAGGACAAAGGCAGAGCAGAGGACAAAGTGGTGGAAGCTGAGAAAGGAAGAATGTTGTGTAGTCTTTATGGAGGAGTTGAGACAAGCTATCGGTGGTCAGGAGATGCTTTCAGTTGACTGGACAACTACAGCCAATGTGATCAGGGAGACAGGTAAGAGGGTACTTGGTGTATCATCAGGTAAGGGAAAAGGGGACAAGGAGACTTGGTGGTGGAATGAGGAAGTCCAGGAGTGTATACAGGGAAAGAGGCTAGCCAAGAAGAAGTGGGACACTGAGAGGACTGAAGAGAGTAGACAGGAGTACAGGGAGATGCACCGTAAGGTGAAGGTAGAAGTGGCAAAGGCCAAACAAAGAGCATATGAGGACTTGTATGCTAGGCTGGACAGTAAGGAGGAAGAGGTACTGTAGATCTGTACAGGTTGGCGAGGCAAAGAGATAGAGATGGGAAGGATGTGCAGCAGGTTAGAGTGATTAAAGATAGAGATGGAAATGTACTGACAGATGCCAGGAGGGTGATGGGAAGATGGAAGGAGTACTTTGAGGAGTTGATGAATGAGGAAAACGAAAGAGAACAAAGAGTAGAAGAGGTGACTGTTGTGGAGCAGGAAGTAGCAAATATTAGTAAAAGTGAGGTAAGAAGGGCGTTGAAGAGGATGAAGAGTGGAAAGGCTGTTGGTCCTGATGACATACCTATGAAGGTATGGAAGTGCTTAGGAGAGGTGGCAGTAGAGTTTCTGACTAGTTTGTTTAACAAGATCTTGGAGAATGAGAGGATTCCAGAGGAATGGAGGAGAAGTGTATTGGTGCCGATTTTTAAGAACAAGGGAGATGTGCAGAGCTGTGGCAATTACAGAGGTATAAAGCTAATGAGCCATACAATGAAGCTGTGGGAAAGAGTAGTGGAAGCTAGGTTAAGGGCAGAGGTGAGAATTTGTGAGCAGCAATATGGTTTTATGCCTAGAAAGAGTACATCAGATGCAGTATTTGGTTTGAGGATGCTGGTGGAGAAGTACAGAGAAGGTAATAAAGAGTTGCATTGTGTCTTTGTAGATTTAGAGAAAGCGTACGACAGGGTGCGAGAGAGGAGCTGTGGTGTTGTATGAGGAAGTCTGGAGTGGCAGAGAAGTATGTTAGAGTGGTGCAGGACATGTATGAGAGCTGTAAGACAGTGGTAAGATGTGCTGTAGGTGTGACAGAAGAGTTCAAGGTGGAGGTGGGTCTGCATCAAGGATCGGCTCTAAGCCCCTTATTGTTTGCTCTAGTGATGGACAGGATGACAGATGAAGTTAGACAGGAGTCTCAATGGACTATGATGTTTGCAGATGACATTGTGCTTTGTAGCGAGAGCAGGGAACAGGTGGAGGAAAATTTGGAGAGGTGGAGGTACACTCTGGAAAGCAGAGGAATGAAGGTTAGCCGCAGCAAGACGGAATACATGTGTGTGAATGAGAGGGACCCAAGAGGAACAGTGAGGCTACAGGGAGCAGAGGTAAAGAAGGTGCAGGATTTTAAGTACTTAGGGTCAACGGTCGAGAGCAACGGAGAGTGTTCAAAGGAGGTGAAGAGACGGGTACAGGCAGGTTGGAATGGGTGGAAAAAAGTGTCAGGTGTGTTGTGCGATAAAAGAGTATCAGCGAGAATGAAAGGAAAGGTGTACAGGACAGTGGTGAGACCAGCAATGCTCTACGGCTTAGAGACAGTGGCACTGAAGAAAAGACAGGAGGCAGAGCTAGAGGTAGCAGAGCTGAAGATGTTGAGGTTCTATTTGGGAGTGACAAGGATGGATAGGATCAAGAATGAGTTCATCAGAGGGACAGCCCATGTTAGATGTTTTGGAGATACATAAAGTCAGAGAGGCCAGATTGAGGTGGTTTGGACATGTTCAGAGGAGAGATGGTGAATATATCGGTAGAAGGATGCTGAGGTTGGAACTGCCAGGCAGGAGGTCTAGAGGAAGACCAAAGAGGAGATTTATGGATGCAGTGAGAGAGGACATGAAGTTAGTTGGTGTGAGAGAAGAGGATGCAGAGGATAGGGTTAGATGGAGGCAGATGATTCGCTGTGGCGACCCCTGAAAGGGAATAGCCGAAAGACAAAGAAGAAGAAGAAGAGGTAAAAATTGTTAGAGTAGAGAGGAGGACTTTTAAGAGGTTTAAGAGTTTCTGAAGCAGATGACAAAATGGTGGAAAGAAGAAATTTTCTCCAAATACTGAACGTAAAGCTAAAAGTAAACATTGCTCTTCTGTCCAATTTGGTTTTCTTTTTCTTTTACTTCCTTCGATCTCTCTTGGATTGTTGGCTACATACCATCCAAAAGTGCAATTTAAATTGACTGTCCTACAATCATGTAAATTGATAAGAGCCATTTTGCTCTTATCAATCTGAAATGTTTAGTGTTTGGAGAATATTTCTTCTTTCCACCATTTTGTCCTCTGCTATAGAAACCTCTTAAAAGTCCTCCCCTCTACGCTTAACAATTTCTACCTTAGGAGCTGTGTTTTTAGGGCTAAGATGTTTCATGAATCATTTTTATCTTTATCTTCGGTCAGTAGGAGCAAATTTTAGGCTTATGAAGCTTTGTAAATACGGAGTATACGGAGTTTCCTTTCAAAAGCTACACTCGATGCTGCGTGAAAACGCTATGGGAACATATTTTTCGTGTTGCCGGTTGTGAAGCATGTGTGTATCAAACACGCCAAATTTTGGCAAATATAACCTCGGTCAGGTGACGTCTTCTGTTGAAGCACACCTGCAGGTTATAAATAGGAGTGAACCGGAAACATTCCTCAGATCTTTTTGTCTTCAGCACGTATTGTGTTTGCGTGTGTGTGTCTAAACAAAAAAGAAAAAGAGAAGCATTTACTCACCGATAATATGGCTGATTTTCGTGCCAGATGTGTACTTCCATGTGATAGACCTCTTTCGGAGGGCAATCTCCATGAGTATTGCTTCCAGTGTTTGGGTGAAAATCACGCTCTCCTTGGGCTTCAAGAAGACTGCGAGCACTGTGACCTACTCCCCATAAAAATGCTTTGAGCGTGGCTCGCTTTCTTTAAAGAGAAACCACGAGCCATGGCGCATTCCTGGGGCTCACGTGCGGATCTGGAAGAAGCGCAAGAAACGGAGTTTCTCCTCCTTTCTCTAGCGCTCTCACCGGATCGGGAAGTTTCTCCGTCTGCCTCGCAAGCCGCCCCGGCGCTTCTTGTGATTACGCAGGAGAGACCTCCTCTCTCAAACGTTATCACACTGGGTGAGAGATGCTATTGCTCTAGCCTATGTGGCGCGTGGTCACACTTCGCCTCTAGGTATCAGGGCTCATTTGACCAGAGGGATTGCCTGATCTATTGCGCTCGCAAGAGGTGTTCCCCTGCAGCAAGTGTGTGATGTGGCAGGTTGGTCCTCTCCGCACACATTTGTGAGATTTTATAGTCTGGATGTTCATGCTACTCCGGGCTCACGTGTCCTCGTGTCAGCATCCCAGAGCTAGCTCTGAGACCTCTGTGCTCTTTGTGCGCACACGCTACACAACCTTGGGGGTCCAGACACTTTTGTCTGAAAGGACGTCCAGTCACGCAAGCAATGCGGCATTGGAGCGCAGCATCTCGTTCCCGCTTTTTCAGGGAACAGGGTTACAGCAAAGTAACCGGAGACATTTTTACACTAAGATAGGAGCTCTCTAAGAGAATTCTTAGAAGCTTTGTAAATACAAGCATATGTGTTTTTCATCAGTAATGAGGTGAAAGGGACCATGTGTAATGGTAGTTTCAGTCCTTTCCAGCCATGTTTGTAGGCCATGTGGTGTTACAGGTAGTGTACTGTAGTTGAATACCAAAAACTTTGTCTGATGGAAGTTGTATTGCTTCAGCATAATTCACTTGGTTAGATAAATAAACTAGAACATAGAAGGGAATACAGCGGCACGGATGCTTAGTGGTTAGCACTGTCGCCTTCCACCTCCAGGGTGTGGATTCTATTCCCGACCAGGTTCAATTCCCGCATCTGTGTGCATGGACTTTGCATGTTCTTCCTGTGCTTGGTGAGTTTCCTCCAGGGTACTCCGGTTTCCTCTCACAGTCCAAAGACAGATGCAGATTAGGCTAATTGGCATTCCCAAATTGCCTGTATCATGTGAATGTGTGTGTATCTGTCCAATGATGGATTAGCACCCTGCCTTACCCTGCGTCATACCCCTAAGTCTTCTTTGATAGTCTCCAGGCCCCCTGCGATCCCGTATACGTGATACATCAGTATTGACGATAAGTAAGTCAGTGATAAAAGGAATATAATTACTCTAGTTTTTCCACCATGTGACTTTTTTACTTTAATTTTACTAATTTTCTTGATGACTCTATCAGTACTTTTATACTTTTTCTGAGTTTCAACATTTGTACATTACCTGTAAATGTTAAATCATAACTGTATCTAGTATGATAAGATAAGATAAGATATCTCTTTATTCGTCCCACAGCGGGGACATTTATTCGAAAGCATTAGAAACTTGAGGGAAATGTTCTTCTGCCCAAGTAAACTGATTGGATGGGAGGCAATCCGGTATAAGTCAAACTTATACATAAGAGGTTGCAAATGTATGTATGAAATTAATTCAGTGGTGCTGAATGTCCGGAAATGTCTTTTAATTGGTAGCCTCTCTGCGTCAAATTTAAAAGCGTTTGAGTACACTCGTTGGACAGAGGAAAAGAGAGTACAATTGGAAAGTCCAAGGAGCTCAGAGCAGATCTGAGAAAGGATGATAGATTTACTGGAGTCAGTAATGCCTTGGGCCATTTCTAAACAATCCCAAGGTCAGTTCACACTAGTGCATGTAAGTACAAGTTGTTGAGAGGTATAGCCAATTTTCCAAGGCTTGGAAGAAGACCCAAATTATCACCCTCAGCTGAGAGGAAATTGTTTCAAACAGACAGGAACAAACCTTCGACCACCAAAGAACAGCCCTGCCATAAACTGAAAGCTGCTGGAACATCAGTGTCACTGTCTACAGTCAAGTGGGATTTACTTCACCATAGACTGAAAAGATCCTTCCAAAAAACACCCCTGCTCCAAAATTAATACCTTCAAGCTTGACAAAAGTTTAGAGCTGACCACATGGATAAAGAAAAGGCCTTTTGGACAAATGTTTTGACCAGTGGCGGCTGCTCTAAGACTACAAGGGAAGCTCAGCTTCCCCTACTATGTCAGAAAATAAATGCTCATATATACACTATTTATGTCGTATTTATATTGGTTTTAATAAAAGTGCGCTAGAATGCGTTCAACTTCATGACTAGCTCGTTCAGAATCAGGTATTTATTGTAGATTGTTTGACGCGATTTTCTTGTCATATATTTCCATGCCGCACAGCGAATTAAACCCTCCCCCTGAAGCCCAGCTTCACTGAAGCTCCATGGGGAAGCACAGACTAGATTTTTTCACTGCAGAAAAGCTGGACGGTAATTGGATAAATGCACCAAAATCGTCACTTCCATGGACGCTGAGCTTCTCTGGGGGTGAATGGAGCAGTGGGTGGGACAGGACGCTGGGCTGCTGCATGATGATTGGAGGAGCTGTTTAAACGGCGGAACCCCTTTTTGATTGACAGCATGTATGTAGCGCTACAGACAGCGCATCGCTAGGCCATTTTTAGGGAGGCTTTAGCCCCCCTAACATTTGTACTCAGCAACCCTAAAAATTCTCCATAAACTTCACACAAATTGCTGGTCCCCCATCGTCCCCTTTAAATTTCATATGAAAGTGTCGGCAGACTTCGGCTCCTCACTGTCTTTCAGCGGGTCTTCAATTCACCATCACAATTGGAGGGAGGATTAAGTCAAGGTGTGTGTTTTCCGATAAATTGTTATATCTGCATCAGTGCAGTCCTTTCTCATAAATACAGTTTACAAAATGTCACAAGGGATTAATCAGTTAAATCTTCGCTGTGTTCATCCTCATCACACCAGCTGTTTCCTCTAGTGAACATGAAGCCCTTAAAACAGACTCTATGAACCTATAGTCTACTTTATAAAACAATCATGCCGCTGCTGTTTTAATTGGAAAACCTAATTGTCTATATAAAACATTACACAGTGCATATGGCATTAACTACCATAGAGTTATGAACATAAATGATTAAAAATAGTGACAGACAGCATTCAGTTTAATTGTATAGCGATTTACAGAGATAGAAAAATCCTTTTTTTGTAATAAATATTGTATTAAATAATGTCCCAAATTGTAAAAATACATTTATTAGCCTTAGAGTAGGGTTTTTGTCACTTTGATTCAGAAAAAGTTACTTTTTTTAATGAATAGAAACAAACAAACAAAAAAGAATGATATTAAAAATATGCTTTGTTTAATTACATTAAAACAATGTTTGTCTATATTAATGAATTTGAATAAACAGCCTAATAGCTATGAAATTTTAAAGGATTGAATAGAGAACCTCCTGTCTTATTTATGTAGCTAAAACACTAATTTAAACTAGATAACATGATCAAAGTTTTAATATTTATATTTAACTGTAGATGAAAGGTTTTTCAAGTCACATGAAAAAAAAGATTATTCTTCAGGCCTGCTGTGCATTTGGAGACTCCCATCGGACTTGAAAAACCTTCCATCTACAGTTCTGTGTTCCGTTCTACAGTTCAGTTCTCTGAAAGCGCAGCCTCTCAGGCACATTAACACTGTGTTCCCAACATTGATTGAAGTCAATGCATCAGAAACTATTTTTCAAATTTTTTTTATGTTTGCCTGTTTCCAACAAAAAGCAGCAGTATTGTCAAAGAATGAACAGTTTTCTGGTTATATATTTTTTTATTGTACCTGTACATAGAAAAAGGTTTATATGGTAAACAGCATGTGTGATCAAGAAGACTCATTTGAGTACTGATTCTGTGTTAAACATCTATGGGGCTGAGCCCCTCTTACCTGAAAATCATAGAAACGCCCCTCAATCCGCATGGGACTGAACTCGAATCTCCCGAGATTCGAGTTCAGTCCCATGCGGATTTGCAGGTGATTTGCAGGTGGTATGTTTAGATGCTGTCTTCCTCAGTCTCATTTGATCACTCAGGTTTGTTGACGGTGAGGTGATTGTTTGCTTTACATCTCAGGGAGCCCTCATGTTTGTGTTTCCTTCTGGCTCTCCCTTTTAGTTATGCTGTCATAGTTAGTCCTGCCGGAGTCCCTGCATGCACTCTACAGTAAATATACATTCACATTATACATTGTGACTGTGACCATACCTAATTGCAATCTCTCCTCCTCTTCTCTTTCTCCCCCTCTTTCTATTTCCTCTCTCCCCCTGTCTCCCCCTTTCACTCTTTCTCTCTCTCTCTCTGTCGAGCTACACATGTCGTTCCTGAGCTGCCAGTGATCCAGACTCCCTCTGCCCTCCGGACCTGTCTGGTCCATCCTGGTGCCGTGCTTCTGGTTGGAGATCTCGTCGCATGGATGCCCCGTGTGTCTCTTTGGGATGCGTCTGGTGTCTGGGGATGATTCTATCTACTTAGAAGATGGTTCTGGCCTCGACTGGTGTTGTCAGCTGTTTCTCTGAGGACTTGACAATTCGATAGTTCAGGACTGGAACTTTCTACAAGTCTATCTGAGTCTCCAATAACTACTGGACTCCATTTTACATCAACTATTATAACATCAATTAACATCAACTATTATAGCTGAACCTAACACTTAACACTGTATAAATGCAGATCATTTCCTGCTATCTGTTTCACCCAGATGAGGATGGGTTCCCTGTTGAGTCTGGTTCCTCTCAAGGTTTCTTCCTATTACCATCTCAGGGAGTTTTTCCTTGCCACTGTCTCCCTCGGGCTTGCTCACCAGGGACTATCTGATCATTTTGATTCATTCACATTCCATACAAACTTGTTTTGAGACAATGTCAATTGTTAAAAGCGCTATACAAATAAAACTGAATTGAATTTTTTATGGTGAAAAATGTAATTATAATAGAAAATCTTATGATGAAGGCCAGGCCTAATATGAGCTTCCCCTGTTTGAAAAATGCTAGCAGTTTTTGAACTGGTTTTGACTGAATGTTAAATATTTTAAATTACATATTTTTATTGTCACAAAGACAAAAAATGGGACGTTATAGAGCTATCGCATTTTTGAAAATCCACATTAGTGTGATTTTTGTGTGAAGTGAAACAACCAAAAATATTTGTCATAATATTGTTGTATTTTTTCCTTTTCCACACTCTTGTGATTGTTTTTTTTCTCCTCAAACCTGTCTGACAGTCAACCTCAAAAACATTGCACCAGCATGGTGGTGTTGGCATCATGCTTTGAAGTTGTCTTGCTGCCAGTGGAATGATAAGGTCAATGGAAGAAAGAAGTAAAATAATTTAAGAAGGAAGTAAGTTTATCTAAAATTTCTTATGCAGCATCGTCTCAATTTATAATTTTTAGCCTGTTAGTTAAATCCAGTATTCCAACAGACACTTAAAAACTAGTGGGACAAGTAAAACAGACTAATGGTCAGCTTTTGGAGCCCCAACCGTATTGAAAAATACAATGCTGATAAAGGTACCCTCTTACTGCAGTTTTTCACATTTTATGTTTCACACCCATTCATATTGGACTCATATTGTTATTTCTCGTCTTTCTATGAAAATAAATGAGAAATGAGAAAGGAAAAACAGATGTTTGGAGTGCTCATTTATATTTTAAAAGAGACCGAAATAGTTGTTGTCTTGTTGTGAATGTGAATTGTCATCACAGCTCCTGAGCACTCAAGACAAGGATTTCACTCAGGATAGCTTTTCATTGTTCTGCATCCACCCCTCTATACTGACTAGTTTCCCAGTCCCAGCTGCAGGAAAACTGCAGATCCTGCCACAACAGTGTTTGACTGTAGGGAAGGTTTTAATAAGATGAACCACAGTGCCTGATTTCCTGCTTTCAAATAGTTTGGTCAATGTGTCATCAGACCAAAGAATTTTAGAGAGTCCTTCAGGGGCTTTTTGGCAAACTCCCAGCAGTTTGTCATGTGCCTTTTAGTGAGGAATGGCTTTTATCTGGTCACTCTATCACATAGGCCTGATTGGTGGAGTGTGGCTGTCCTTCTGTAAGGCTCTCCCATTACTACTGTATATGGGAGCTTAGGATCTCAGTTAGAGTGATGCTTGGGTTCTTGGGTACCTGTTTGACATGTCTCAGTTTGGCTGGGTGGCCAGATCTGGGATAAATCTTGGTTGTTCCAAATCTCTTCTGTTTGAGAATGATAGAGGCTACTATGTTCATTGGCAGCTTCAATGTTGTAGAAAGATTTTTTAATCATTCTCCAGATCTCTGTCAGATAAAATCCTTCTTGCAGGTCTACAGATATTTCTCTCAACCTCGTGGCTTTTTTTAATCTGACATGCACCATTTGTAGTGATACCTTAACTTCTTAAACTTCTGTTTGAAACTTTACAATTTTAAACTTGTATGGATAATGTTTTATCCTTTATATATAATATTGTAGCGTTTTTCACTGCTAAAAGGGATGCTGGAGAGACAAGTGAGCTTGGTTGCTGCCCAATGCAATGGCTGGGAGTATTTTATTACCACACAGCACTGTATAACATGAGCAGCACATTCACTGTTATAGCACACTCAGAGAAAGCACATACACACACACCCAAACATGGCCAAAGCCATCAACCCAAACACCCTTCCCCAGCAGGGTGGATACACAGAGAACCCCCGCAAGGCATGATGGTCATCAGCCGCCGCCCCACCCACGCCACACTGCCCCCACCCGAGCTGTGACTGTCCCCGGTCACCATAACTCTCTCAGTCTTGGAGGTGTGAAGGCGGACGGCGCTGGCACTGTGAACGCCGGGGTCCTTTTGGGGGGGAGTGCAACATTGTCCCGGAGGCGGTCCGGCCTCCACAGTGTTCGATGTTTCGTCGGCGTGCGGCTGGTAAGGCGCAAGACGGTCTCTGTGGAGCAGAACTCGCACCCGCCCCGCCAACCGCACCCGGTAGGTGACATCGGAGAGCTGAGCAATTACAGTACAGACGTTCGGAGTCCTCGGAGAAATGCGCGATGAGCTAGCTCTTCCTGCTTATCTGGCTCGACCTCTGGATATCCCCGGCGCGCGAGGCCTCTTAATTCCATGGCAAACGCGCGCAGTGGCTCAGAAGCTTACCCACGCCGAACCGGAGGTGGAGCGACTCTCGTAGCTTTGCCCAGTCCTTCCTCTCATCGGCCCGGAGGTCTTCCAGTGCCCAGAGCGCGTCGCCATCCAGCGAGATTGCTACTCTGACGGCTGTTTCCGCCGGGGACCAGCCTGCGAAGTCGGCGGCTAGCTCCACTTGGGCGAAGAATGCGTAGGGTTCGACGGCGCCGTTGTAGGAAGGAAGGCGCAGCTGCAAGTCGAATCACCGGCTGACGGTGCACGGAGCTGTAACTTGCTCCGCCGCTTGCGCAACTAAATTAAACTCCTGGTTAAGCTCATGAAGTGGTTGTCAGTTCATTATACAGATGCTGAGGAATGTGTGGTGTTTGAAATGTGTATTATATGTTATGTATTAACTCTATACTGTTATAAAATACTTAGTTGTTGGTTGATTGGTTGATTTTTTTTTTTATTATTATTATTTAATTATTAATATTAGGTATTCACATTTGACACCTTAATTAAGCATGAAAAGGCATGTGTAAGATTTTGAACATTTTCAATATATTTATACTGCACTTCTGCTTCACTGAAATAAGTCAAGAATAAAGATTCTTATTTTTCTTTGCTGTTGTTGTTGCTTCTTCATGGTTTTGATAACTCTTCTGGCCTTGTAAGAGATCCTTTTCAAAAACCTCAGTCATTTTTGCCAAACCTTTTATACACACAAGTAATATATAATTCATACTTCCTTTAAGAGGAACCAGGGCTCTATGTGAAATATTTTCCCCACTGGATAGGACACTGTCGGCCTGTGAGGCCAGGGAAAGTGATTTATTTCACACTAAAATGGATGACAGGTCTATTTTAACGCCTGTGATGTGCCTTGCACAAAGTAAATGTATAGCAGGCACCTGTCTTGTGCTATATGTCCAGAGTTCAGACTAACACATACAGTATCTGATTCACCTCATCAGTTAATCATTAGGTTCTGTAGGTTTACTGGATCAGCAAGGTCAGTAAACTTTGCTGGATTTCAGTCCTTAAGGACCAGGATTTTTTTTTTATGTAATAGATTCATGGCACCTAGGAAACATGACCTGGTTTGTTAATCTTTTAAGACCAGCCACCCTGCTCGCAGAATAAAATGGTGTTTTAGAGCATCACTGCTTCTCAATATTTTAAGTGAGGATAAGGCAGCTTGTTGTTAAATCTTACTGAGACTTTGAGGTGGCATTCTTTTTGTTATTAATAAGATTTGCTAATGTTTTATGCAATTAAGTTCCTATACAATAAACAATATTTTAATGATGACTGCTGTATCCGGCTGGACTTGGAAGTACTCTGTGGAGTACTCGGCGTACTCCACATGAGCTAGCTCATCTGGAGTCGCTCGCTCAGTCCATGCCTGCTTGATTGCTTCCTGAAGATCATATACATGATCATGTACATGACAGCTTCTTGAATGGTTCTGCCTTCTTCAACCTCATCCAACAATTTTCTACTGAGTTCAGATGTGAAGATGATCCAGGCCATGTCTCCAGAAGCTGAATACAATTTTCATATATCCAGATCCAGTTTTTTAGCACAACTCTTTAGCCAGACAGGCTAGAACTTATTAGTGAAATCACCTATTTTGTGAACAGTGTGAACTATAATACATGGCATATGTTGTTTTAATACTTTTGCCCATTACTGTACAATTCCATTTTCATAGGTTTACAAATTATTTCTAAAACATTCGGACTTTGGTAAACATAATGCTTTAGTTATTGGCCATGAGATATGTAGTTTGCTCTCTCAGCATTTTAAATTATGGCCATAAAAATAACAACATCCCCCCATTACCAGGTTAATTTACTAATATATTCAAGCAACTAGTAAGTTCCAGTTTACTATTGTGGAACAGTTACCCAAGTCATCGTCTCTTGCATGAAAGTATAGACAATTCAGGTCTGGTGGATTTCTTGCTTTTGTTAATTTTTAAAGACCATTTTTCATCCATCATTGCACACTAGCATTCTTGGGGCCTCTTTAGAAAATTCTAGCTCTTGCTTTCTAACGATAAATGCACATTATGCAACACATTTTATATCCTCAATTTCCCACAGACTCATTTTAGAGATCTGTAATAACCCCCTAAGCTCGTGTATTGGAAGCGTCTGAACGATGTGATTTCCCCATCTGCATCACATTAACAGATTGACACAGATATTTTCAGCTCTAAAAGAAATAACAGGAATAATGATGAGCAACATCCATTGAGAATGTGATGTGAAATTATTTGGAATGCTATGCAAAAAATGCTTGTTAGGAACAGTAGAAATAAAAAACCCTCACTTGCTGCCAGAACAAAATACAAAACACTACAAAAAATACTTATTATGCTAATACTAAAGGAAAAAGAGCGATTTGATCCTTCCTTCCTACTCTACTGATTGGTATTCAAGATTCAAGATTCTTTATTTATTTGTCACATGCATAGTTATACAAGTACAACACGCAGTGAAATGTATCCTGAACCGCTCCTACTTTGTGCAAATAACAGAAGAAACAAAAGAAATAATCTATAAATAGAAATTGAAATAGAAACAACAACAAAAAATAAAAATAAAAAATAAGCCTAGTGCCCCATTTGCCCATTTGGCAATACGTCACATACTGTTGAAAAAAAAGGAAAGAGAAAGTACAACCAATTACACAACCAAGAGGATCATTATAACATGAGGTTGTAAGAAGATAACCCCTGTTCTTCAGCTGTCCTTAAGTAATTCTATGATTGTGCTGATATTTAGCCCATAATATTTGGAAATATTAAGAAAACATATATTCATGCATTTCCAGAAAGATTTGCTTGCTGACAATGACTTTCCTCTTAAATGAGAGGTTGAGTTAGCAAAGGCTTAAAATGTGTTAACTATCATTAATCACTATAACTAATGGCATGAGAACATTTAAAGTGCTTTTATTTACATAATACCTATAATATTTTTTTTATTATTATTAATTTCCTTTCCATCTACACTTAACTTACACTTTACTTGAGAGAATTAAAATTTTTATTATCCTTATCTTTAAAAAAAAAAAAAAAAAAAAAGGATTATTATTGATTAATTGGATTATGAAATATTGCAAATATTTCATAGGATCTCATTATTATTATCTACACATTTTTCTCACACACACACACACACTTCCAATTATTTTCTTTTCTAAAATTATTATTATTATTATTATTATTATTTTATTTTTTTGTAAATTTTCTTTCATTTTTGTGAAGCTGCTTTGAGACAATGACCATTGTTAAAAGCGCTATATAAATAAAATTGAATTGAATTGTGTGTATGTATATATACAGTATATACAGGTGAAACTAAAAAAATTAGAATATCATTGCTCATTTTCACCACGAAAACGGATGAGCCTTCGGGTTTCCTCAGCCGTCCCTATACAGAATACAAATTACAAAACTGTGGTCACGTTGCAATAAGTAAGAATAGTGTAATAGTTCATTTACATGTACACATATGGCCGTAAGCTAAACAAACAATGCGTTATCAAATGCTCGGCAAACTGCCGTGCTACTGAACTTTCATATTTGTTTGAGGCATGCAGTAAAGTGTATGTGACATAAAAATATATATTTGTAATATCGTGCAATCTGTGCTATCCGCTAGCAAACTTTAGCGATTTTTTTGCAAACGTTTCTTTACAGAACATCACCATAAACACAAACACAAGACTAGAGGTAATATACATATAATGAAAACTTGTCATAAAAATCTTTATTAATGGCAAAAATTAACATTTATGGGTCTGCTTGCTCGAGTGAGCAGCCATGTTGAAAATTTTGCTTAGCCCTTCGTTTGAAGTGAGATCCCGAAAAATCTTCGTTTGGAGGGCTATCTGGCCCTTCCCCTTCCCCCTACCCCTCCAACCAAAAGAGAAATGAGACACCACTACCCCTTCACATGAACGCGCCAAATGGAGGGGGAGGGCTAAGTGTAGGGGTAAGGGGTAGAATTGGGATTCTTAAAGTCTTACCTATATGTTTTGTTTTTTTTTGGCTTTATTTTTGTTATAGAAATAATTGCACAGTGAAAAAAAAGGTATTTGTTGCTTGCCTGAGGTTGTGTGTGTGTGTGTGTGTGTGTGTGTGTGTGTGTGTGTGTGTGTGTGTGTGTGTATACAGTACTGTGCAAAAGTCTTAGGCACGCTGTGATTTTAGTAGAAACGTACCTATGCATTGTTTTTCTTTTGTTTTAGGACTTTATTTTTATTTTTTTACTATTAGGTTTTTTTTAGTTGCAGAAGCTTGTGCAACAAAGTCCTCAGAAGAACTGTGTGTGGTTGTGCAGGATGCTCGGTAAAACTTATTAGTTAGGTTAGTTTCTTTATAAACCTGCACAAATTGCACCTGAGACTGTCCTCAAAGCATCATCACATAAGATACTGGACTTTGTTTCATTGCTTACTATGTTCTGGCTTTTATATATATATATTTGAAGGCATACTTGCTCTATGACAGTTATTCATATGTGTATAGTACTGTATATAGTATAGTACTGTATAATACTGTATAGTACCGTATAATTACTATGTCATTTGTAATAGATTTGTCATATATTTTCTCAGATAACAGGTTCAGTGGATGGCCAAATAAGGGGAGAAAAAAGGGGGGAAAATAAAATAAATAAAAAATATATATAATATAGAAATTTAAATAATTTTATTAAATGCTTTAAATGCTTTAATGCTTCAGTGACCTATGAGAGGAAACAATCCTCAAAGGTTATATGAAGAACACTTAACTTGTGTTTAAATGATTTACAAATAAAACATTATTTAATTAAATATTCATGGGACACAAAAGGTATCAGAATCATGGAAACATACAGCATACAATAAAACCGGAACAAACTGAAACAACCTTGAGGCAGCTTATTATTATTCATTATTATAAGTCAAATGCCATAATTTGGTCTCACCAAAGCCACTTTGAGAATCGCATGTGTGTATTATCATTTCCATACCTAACTAATTAGAAGTTCTTCTGATTGAACAAGTGTCTGTAGTTTACTTACACATTTCTCGGACATACTATACAGTAGGTCTATTTTTTCCTCACCCTCCTGTCTTCTAAAACAGAACTGTCATAAAATATTAAGATACTGAGCTCTGAAAAGAAAGTGTGTTTTTTTTTTCCAACATGTCAGCACTTCTTTCTTAGAATCTCTCTATAAGTCATGTTCAGTTTTGCACCAAGGCATTGTTTTCTTCCACTGATTTTCTTCCACAGTGCACACGCTCAGGTTTACGCCTCAGTGGTAAACATCATGGCATACTGATGCACTTTAATAGCTCATCTTCGCCTTTATAATTGAATTTGCCAGACATTGCGTGATAGATACACGGCTAACACATTGTCTCTTAGTTCCTCTTTTAATTAATATCATTTATTCTTTTTAATCCAGTTTGGCCTTTTGAATCAAATTAATAATGCCCACTTTGGTTTGGAGAGTTATGAATTAAATCAGGCTGAAAATTGTGTGTGTTTGTGTGTGTGTGTGTTCATATTTATATCTGTAAAATTGTGGCTGTCTGTAAAATGTATGACAAAAGGGCTTTGCATATGTGTTTCTGTGTGTGTGTGTGTGTTTCTGTGTGTGTGTGTGTGTGTGTGTGTGTGTGTGTGTGTGTGTGTGTGTGTGTGTGTGTGTGTGTGTGTGTGTGTGTGTGTGTGTGTGTACCCTTGAGATGGAGCAATTTGTTATATTAGGCTCCTGCTGGGACAACTCAGCAGGTAAGTGTTAGTCATCCTTACAGTGGGGCAAAAATTATTTAGTCAGTCACCAATTGTGCAAGTTCTCCAACTTAAATAGATGAGAAAGGCCTGTAATTTTCATCATAGGTATACCTTAACTATCACAGATAAAATAAGGGGAAATAATCCAGAAAATCACATTGTAGGATTTTTAAAGAATTTATTTACAAATTATGGTGGAAAATGAGTATTTAGTCACCTACAAACAAGCAAGATTTCTGGCTCTCACAGACCAGTAACTTCTTCAAGAGGCTCCTCTGATCCTCTAATCATGCTTTTTTGTAGATTGGAGGATGGGAATAGAGGGCTGGGTACAAGTTGTGAAACATGAAACGTCGGGTTAATGCGGCGCATAGTGAGGGATAGGGAAAGCCTGGGTGACAATTTGTCGGAGGTTGTTTTGGTGGGGATGTCTCGGATGGACAACATTACTCTTTGACACACTCTGTACCTGGGGCTGCCAAGCGATGTAGGTCAGCTTGCCATATGAAGGTGCTGATGGTGTGTAGGAGATGGGTCCTGGCCTGGGACCAAATCCTCTTGCAACGGCGTACAAAAGACAGGGCCGAAGAAACAGTTACCTCCCTATCTTGGGATGGGAAAAGTGGTCGCTGATAGCCCAAGCAGCATTGGAATGGAGAGAGGCCTGTGGAGGAGTGTCCTGCTCCAAGTAGCCTCATCTTGGGATGCCATGCACTTTAGGGGCTTGTCCAGTTCCTGGTTCAGTCTGTCTGTCTGCATGTTTGACTGAGGGTGATAGCCAGAGGATAGACTGGGTGTTGCTCATTGAAGGCATTGTGCAATTAGTTTGCACAATGCCTTCTAGAACTCTGCTGAGAACTAGGGGCCGCGGTCGGAAGACCATGCAGACGGAAGACGTGGAGGATCATCAATTCAGCCATTTCTTTGGCTGATGGGAGCTTTGGCAAGGGAACGAAATGAGCAGACTTGGAGAAGCGATCTACTATTATCAGAATGCAGGTGTTGCCATCAGAGTTGGGGAGACCGGTGATGAAATCCAGGGCGATATGAGACCAAGGTTGGTGAGGAGCTGGGAGAGGGTTCAGAAAACCAGAATGGGGTTTGTTGATTGACTTGTTCCTAATGCAAGTATCACAGGCTGCCACAAACTCATGAACATCACCCCTCATAGATGGCCATCAGAATCGTTGCTGGAGGAGGGATAGGGTACGGGCTCTCCCCGGATGACAGGCAAGTCGAGAGCTATGTCCCCACTCCAACACTTGAGATCAGATGGACGCTGGGACAAAGAGACAGCCGGGGGGGGGGGGGGGAGGTCGTTGCTCGGACCTGGTTCCTCATTGAGCGCCCTCTTCACCTGCATTTCGATACCCAGGAGTGCAGCTGCCACAAGGCAACGAGGACGCAGATTTGTCTCGGCCACCATTGGTTCTTGGGGGGGTGGAGAACTGTCAAGATAGGGCATCAGGTCTTCCATTTCTGGAGCCAGGACGATACGAGAGCGTGAAGTTGAAGCGGGAAAAGAATAGACTCCACCTGGTTTGATGGGCGTTGAGTCTCTTGGCTGACCTGAGATACTCTAGGTTCTTATGGTCAGTCCAGACTAAGAACGGAGAAGCAGTTCCCTCCAACCAGCTTCTCCACTCCTCTAGAGCTAGTCTTAAGGCCAACAGCTCTCGATCTCCTATGTCATAGTTCCTCTCTGCCGGGAAGAGGCGACGGGAGAAGAAGGAGCAGGGATGAAACTTCCTGTCCTTGGGTGATGTCTGAGACAAGATGGCCCGACCCCTGACTCAAAGGCGTCCACCTCCACCACGAACTGAAGGGAATGTCTCGGATGATTAGGATGGGTGCACAAGTGAACCTGTGCTTGAGGTCAGAGAATGCATCTTCAGCCTGTTTGTTCCAGAGGAAGGGGACTCTTGTGGAGGTTTGCATGATGAAGAGAGCTGCCACTGAACTATAATTCCTGATGAAGCGCCTGTAGAAATTGGCAAACCCCAGGAATCGTTGGAGGTCTCGCCTTGAGTTGGCAGTCTGTGACAGCCATTAACTTGGACAGCTCCATCTGTAGGCTGGAAGGGGCGATAATGAACGCAAGATAGGTCACAGAGCTGCAGTGAAATTCACACTTCTCTGCTTTTACATAGAGTTTATTTTCAAGGAATCTTTGCAGGACCTGTCTGACATGCAGCTTGTGCTCTTCCAAGGAATGAAATATGTTATCTAGGTAAACAAAGACAGAGATATTTAAAAAGTCTATCAGGACATTGTTAACTAGGGCCTGAAAAACAGCAGGAGAGTTGGTCAGTCCGAAAGGAACTACCAGGTACTCGTAGTGGCCCGTTGGGGTATTGAATGGTCTTCCATTCGTCCCCCTCTCTTATCCTCACCAGATGATTTGCAGGGGGCATGTGTTTTCACTAAGCTGGACTTAAAATGCATGAGCTCGAAGCCCGTAGACATGAGAGGAAAGGGATAGTGGTTCTTCATTGTAATGTAATTAAGCCCATGGTAGTCAATGCAGGGGTGAAGGGACTTGTCTCTCTTGTCCATGGAAAAAAAAACGCCTCCTACTGGCGAGGAGGAAGGTCGGATGATCGTGTGTATCGATGCGGCCCGCTAGATCCATGAGCTTATTTAGGCCTGAAGGGACCTCCCGAGAGACCAGCTCATCCTTGACAATTTCACTTAGTCCGTGAAAAAAAAAAACATGCCACATTCATTCCATCCACAGGAGGCCGCCAGGGTGCCGAACTCGATAGCATAATCATAAACTGAACGCATTCCCTGGCGGAGCCTCAACATCTGCCTGGCTGCTTCCCAGCCTGAAAGGGAGCGGTCAAAGACTCTTTTCATTTCATTAGTGAGAGCATTGTAGTTGGTTCAGCAAGGATCATCAGCTGTTCCCCACTCACAGGCTTTTCTAAAGAGGAGGGTGATAATATAAGCTATTTTAGATCATTCAGTGGGAAATGTTGAGGCTTGCAGTTCTATGGAAAGTGAGCATTGAGAGAGAAAAGATCAGCAGGTGCCAGGTTCTCCCTCGTAGGAATAAGGGGGCGGCAAGCAAGGTGTGGCCTGCAGCTGTTCAAGACGGGAAGTGAGTGCGCTGAGGGTGTCTGCCACTAAAACCTTAGGTTTTGATTAACCTGCTGAATTTCCCCTTGGTGTGTGCCTAGGAGGGTGCCCTGTGCCTCCATGGCAGTCCTAAGTTGTCCCAACTTAGGACTGGGTCCATATATGCCATATATATGGGTCCATATATGCCGAATTATTTATTATTACTGTCATGAGGATGCTAGTGTCGGGCAGGCTGGAGGACCCAAAAGCAGACACAACAGATGAGATTGAGTTTAATGTCTTTAATGAGAAGTGTGCTGGAAGCAAAAAAAATGAGAAATTGAGCAAAATAAATAATAATCAAGATGCAGTTAGGGATGGACGGCAGAGCAGGTTGAAAGCGGCTGGGGACAGAGGTTATGCAGATCCGAGGTACAGAGCATATACATCGCGCAGGGTGAGAGCGGCTGCGCAAGATCAAAAGGCACAGAGCAGTTTCCAACACACTAAGATCAGTCAGTGTAGCAAACAAGTTTATTCATAGAGGCAAAAACATAATCCTTGAGGGCAAAAAGGTTTGACAAAGTAAAAAACTGAAATCTTACTTGGACAAAATGGGCACAAGACACTAGGTTATGAGCATGCAATAATTCTGCAATGAGTGGTTGCTTGTGCGAGACTTGTATAGAGCAAAGTGATAAATGAAAATTGGGAGCTGGTGTGCTCAAGCCCGTGAATGAGGTGGCAAAATGTAAGCCGCAGGACGGAATGTGAAAAGGAGTTACGGTGATCATGGCTTGGCTCGAGCTGTGGACATGACCTAGCGTACTGTCACACATATGGCATGGGCTGTTGTAGATACACATTTTGCTTAAGTATTTTAATATTTAAGCACATGTACAAGTACAAGTTCTGTCTCCAATATATTCAATATGTGCACACAGGAATAACTGACAGCTGTGTGTGTTTTGAATTCTCTGATATTAACACCCACTCCTAGAATCCCCTCCTGATTCTAATCATCTCACATTAGTAATCTTCTGACGAGAGTGTTAGGTTAAGCCTCCGGATCACTGATCCACTGTAATATTGAATCTGGAATATTTTCTTTCCTGCAGCTCACCGCTTACAAATTCTCACATTTTACAGCTCTGTGTCACGATCTGTAGTGTTGGACTGTGGGCATGGTGTTGAGGCATAGACGCAGAGGGGGATGATGTCAAGATGGGGCCAGGGGTAGCTCAGTGGTTAAGGCAGTGGACAACGGTTCGGAAGATCCCAGGTTCAAACCCCACAACCACCAAGTTGCCACTGTCGGGCCCTTGAGCAAGGCCCTTAACCCTAAATTGCTCTGATGTGTAATGAGATAAAAATGTAAGTCACCTGACCGAGGTGCCTTCTGGGAAACTGAGTCTACAAACAAAAACTACAAACGCATTGCCCTCTAGTGGTGAACCTTCACACTCTGGGTGCAAAAGTTGGCTTCTGCAGCACTTTTTCACTCTAGGTTTGATTTTTGGCTGGTTTGGATTATCTTATGGTGTGTTTTCCAGTTTGTGCCTGTAAGCTACTGTACATGACTCAGGTCCTGCCTCTCACTTAATTTAGTTCTATGCATCAATATGTGGCTGCACGGTGGACTAGTGGTTAACACTGTCGCCTTGTACCTCCACGGTCCAGGTTCGATTCCCGGCCATGTTCGATTCCTGCCTCTGTGTTCTGCCCGTGCTTGGTGGCTTTCCTCCCCGTGCTTGGTGGGTTTCCTCCTGCTTCCTCCCACAGTCCAAAGACATGCAAAGACATGCAAATTGGGCTAATTGGCATCCCCAAATCACTCATAGTGTGTGAATGTGTGTGCCTTATGATGGATTGGCACCCTGTCCAGGGTTTACACTGGGTCATTCCCGAAGTTTCCTTTGATATACTCCAGGCCCGTGCTATCTCATATACAGGATAAAGTAGTGTAGACGATGATGAGATGACTGTCAATATGTAACTGAGAGTCCATAGCAAGTGTTAAACAAAACCAATTAAAAAGGGTTAAAAGGAAAGAACAAATGAGAGAGAGAGAGAGAGAGAGAGAGAGAGATCAATAGCTGAGTATAAGTTAATGATCAGCTCTAAAGTATCTCTCTGGAGAAAAGCTCAGGCACGTGGCTCACTGTTTATTGACAAAAAAAGTAATAAAATTCTCAGGATTAAATCAATCCATATGATTCGAATGGTTAAATTAATGATGCCAATGAAATAATGAATTAGCAGGCAATGAATTGCAATGAACTAGTCAATTGTCAATTTCTGAACATTTGAGGATCCTAAGTGACAACTTTCTTATGGGCCCTTTAACACACTGATTAGAATATTTATATGCAAGAATGACCAGAATTTGTAGAATTTGTTGGTATACTGTAGCTAGTTTTAACAGATTAGCAACTTATGTTGCCCACTTTTACTTTAGATGCTAGATTGTTAGCTATCGTTTACACCATAGCTACAAGAGGTGGAGAACAAATTGACAACATCCAATGAATTATCATTATTTAATGAGCTCTTTTGTGAATTTCTGATATTAGTTGCATTAGTCCATAAGGTTTAATAATGGATACATATAAAATATGTATTGGGCATTCGTGGCTTTATGCTACAGTAGGTGTTGTGTCCACCATAGGGACGACCTGGGTTCGTTTCTCAGCCGATGCTGAAATCCACTCCGATTGATGCAGCGCAGATCCCAAGCCCTGACACAATCCAAGGGTTTCATCAGGAAAAGCATAAATCATGAAACCTGTGCCAGGTTGTGTGTGAATCGAATGGTTCTCTGTGGCAACTCCTTGACAGGAACAGCCAAAAACAACATGAGGTAGAAAGCATTATTATTATTATTTTTTATTATTATACAGTATATGTGCGCGCACACACACACACACACACACACACAAACACACTAGGGTAGTCTAGTGGCACGCTCTCAGTTAATAGGAGGAAACCAAGGAACCAAGACGAAACCTAGACAGGCACAGTACATGCAAAACACAGACAATGCAGAGTTCAGAATGTCAGTTCATTAGTGTGTTGATGTAACAGGAATTAGACTCCCCGGAGCTGAGAGGCAGCAATGCCACCCGCTACTAAATTGATGTATTCATTACCTAAACACAAATTACTTGTAAAAGTCTCTCTGTTTTACTGGACTCACTAATGCGCTTTCTTCTATAATGGCCTTGTTTTATTTTTAGCCTTTAAATTCAAGCACATAAAATTGAGGGCACGTGGTCATTTGGTTAATGCCAGGTTAAATATTCATTCAGTTTCAACAAGTTGAAAATAGATGCATCAAAGGATTGATGTTATGAAACATTAAATGGAAAGGATATTTGATCTGCACTGTGTGTGTGTGTGTGTGTGTGTGTGTGTGTGTGTGTGTGTGTGTGTGTGTGCGTGTGCGAGCGAGCGAGCGAGCGAGAGAAAGACAGACTGGTTGTGTGTGTGTGTGTGTGTGTGTGTGTGTCCTGAGTTTGTGCCAAATGTGCAAATAAACCATTTAGTGCAGCGTGGCCATGTGAAATGCCATTGATTAAATGTCAATGAGACGGAGTTTCCAATAAATTGTGATTAATTTGTGCTTGTGCAAATGTGTGTGCGCATGTAAAAATGTGTCCAAAGTACATGTGGAAAAACAGGTCAAGTATCAATTCAGCATGTTGAAACTGCACTTTTATTTGAAGTAAAACCAGTGATTCGTATACAGTATTTGCAAAAAAAAAATTTTAGAGACTAAAATAAATTAATTAATTAAGCATGTGGAAATGCCCTACATTTACAAAAATTATTTAATTATTTCCCTACTTTTATATGTGTATTGCCAGGCTCGATTCCCGTCTCTTTGTGCATGGAGTTTGCATGTTCTCCCCGTGTTTGGTGGGTTTCCTCCGGGTACTCCGGTTTCCTCCCACAGTCCAAAGATATGCAGGTTAGGCTAATTGGTGTTCCCAAATTGCCTGTAGTGTGTGATTGGGTGAGTGTGTGTATTTGTGTGTGCCCTGCGATGGATTGGCACCCTGTCCAGGGTGTACCCCACCTAGTGCCCGAAGTCTCCTGGGATAGGCTCCAGGTCCCCCATGACCCTGAACACAGGATTAAGCGGTATAGAAAATGAATGAATGAATGAATGTATGCGTATTGTGGGGTAAAAATGAAGGGGTAAAATTTGCAATGTCAAAATAAATTATCACTTGGCATCGAGGTAATGATACTAAATAGGAAAATTAAACAATAACTTTAAAAAAAATTAAATAAAGCAAAAAACAGGTTAAAATCTTTAATGTGGCAAAAAAAAAAAAAACTATAGTAGAACTAAAAGGAAAGAAAATTCGTGAATTAAAGTAAAATTAATGAATGTGTTGAAATATATATCTATCAAGTGAGGGGGAAAGATCTATGGAACAATAAAATCACCAAGAAATGTGGGGAAATTGATGAAATAGTAATAAAATATGCAATATAAATGTGTTTAAAATGTAAATATAATATATATATATTATATATATATATATATAAAGCATACATTTAATAATTGGGAACAAATGTTTTACTGTGACAAGCTGCAAAGTGCCTAAAAAATTGTTTGTTTAAAGCCTTATTTGGATGGAACTAGTTTTCCAAACGACGTTTGAATTAGAATGTTTTTCATACGACGTCTGTCATTTCATGTACAGTATGCATTTGGACGGGACTAACATCTCCGTGTTTATTACAGAGGGAGGAGTGTCTGTGTTTTACGTTGCACAAGACAACATGTCCATGGACTACATTCATTATTGGTGCACAAACTTGAATCCCAGCTTGCTTGAGAGTGTACGGTAGCTCACGTTGACCAAAACACAAAAGAAAATGTGCTTTGGAACTAAAACCATATTTAGTGTGTGAAATATGAGATGTTTCAGGGTTCTTTGTTAGCATAACTATAAAAAGTGCATGGAGGTGATTGTGCCAATCTGAATTACTGGTCAAAAAGTTCATAAAAAACAAGCTGGAGGTTCTGATGAGGAACATTGATTCCTGCTATAGTTATTCCTTTTAAAGTCCTCCCACACTGGGTCAATAGGTCAAGCTTATACTCACTCATCTGGAAGAGACCCTGTGTGGTGAGAGCAAATGTGAGCTAAATTAAGTAAAAAACCAAAATAAACTAAACTGATGATTCCTTACAGTAACCTTAACCTTATTCATAGTCTTTAAAATGATCAGGTAATGTACTAACATCCATCTATTACTTGTGAGTTACAACATCATTATACAGTAACTGTGCTAGCAAACCCACATTGTGATGTCATGATCTGCTATGATCTCATTGGAATGATGAAGAGACAGCATCGTCCGAATGCATTAACACCACAACTGCTGGCATCATAGTCTTGCCTTTAACCATAAAGCTTGTGTGCATTATTTTTAGAGAGTTCTTTCAGAATGCACAACATGAATTACCTTTGGGGGAAAAAACTAACTTTGGATGGATGGTTGCTATTGGTTGTGTATAATATGCCTGTGTGAGCGTGTGTGTGTGTGTGTGTGTAAGAGTGAGAGAGAATAATTTTCCAGGCTCCGCATCAGCAACAAAGAATTGTATTGAAGATCTGTCTTACCTGTTGGTACTTTCTCTTTGTTTGCTATTGAAATAAAATCTAGGATGTCTTCTTGTTATCTGTATTCTGAGTTAGTACATGCTATTTTGGTGTGTGTGTGTGTGTGTGTGTGTGTGTGCTTTCTGATGCTCCACCTTTCAGATATCCTTATGTATTATTTATATCTGTTCCTGTTACAATACAACTATGCACAAATTTGCTGATAGCATCTCACTGTGTGTGTGCGTGTGTGTGTGTGCGTGTGTGTGCGTGTGTGTGCGTGTGTGTGTGTGTGTGTGAGAGAGAGAGAGAGACAGACATTGTGGCTGTTGATGGTGGCAAGCATTATGCTTTAATTAACAAAAACAGAGCCATAGAGAGACGAATCCTGCAGCCATCTATTCACACCATCACCCCCTGGCCTGCTGTTGTATCTGTGTGTGTGTGTGTTGATCATTGGTAGGTGTTGATGGTGGCAAGCATTATACTTTAATTAAGGATAACAAAGCCACAGAGAGACACATCCTGCAGCCATCTATTCACACCATCAACCCCTGGCCTGCCACTGTGTGTCCGTGTGTGTGTGTGTGTGTGTGTGTGTGTGTGTGTCAGTGATACCATCTTAATTTGAACATCAAACTTTCAGTGTAAAGAAACAATCATTACATTTCTATAACATTTAATTCTACTGTATGACGTCGGGGCGGCACGATGGCTCAGTGGTTAGCACTGTCGCATGGCATCCAGGCCTCCCACAACCTTGTACAGAATATATGTAGAAAATAAATGAATTAATGTATTTTCCAACATGTTTGAATGTTTCATGAGCACTCTCAATATGGAACGAAGCCTCATGTGTCCCAAATCAACTGTCGAGCATTACTTCTCTGTAAATTGTACGGTGAAGTGCATCATGGTTCCCAAATGCAGCAAAATCAGATCTATCAATAGCAGGAGCAACATGGAAAGGAGAAAAATGGATTGGGAAGTTAAACTTAAAGTTATTAAACAACACCAAGGTGGAAAGTCACTAAATTATAATGCTCAAAGCAATACATATGTCTCAGTAGGTTTGTATTTGTATATACTTGTATTTGTAATATTGTGTTCGGGTCATTTGTTCCACACTATCTTCATGTTATACGTATATCAAACATCATTTTATTATTTTGTTCTAGCTTTCAAAAACAACCTAATACCAGTGGATTTCTTCTTCAAAGCTGAAAAATTACGGTTTGGACTGTAAAATATTCCATGCTTGGTAGATATTTCCCAGTGAATCATTTGAACAGTTAGCATGATAGAAGTTTGATTGAAATGAAGAGTCATTTAAATGCACTTGCATAGCATCAGTGAGACGTTTGATTCAGTATACCAAGGCAATTCTTTTAAACACTGCTTTGAATCAGTCGCTCAATTTGACTGACTCACGTCGCCGTTCGTGTTTTATGGTGAACTATTCAGACTTTGTCAGCCAAGTCCTGATGTTTGACTCAACAACATCATCAAAAGCTTTTCTCTTCTGTACGAATGTCAGCAGAACATCAAAAATGAATGATTCATTAGTGAGTCAAGTATTTCTATTCAGTAGTAAGACAATGCTGCCATTTTGAATCATTGTGAATGAATTGAGAGGACAAAAAGTTCTGTTTGTTCCTTAATGTACAGTAGTTAGTGCTATTTTATATTAAATTCAATATTTGTTTAGGTTCTTAAACATGCTTTGTTCACTTCAATTCAGGCACTGAAATTTTTTTAATAATGATTTGTTTGAACTAAATTTGCAGGTAGGACCATGCTAATATAGTAATATTTAATTATTTAAAAGTTAATACATTGTTAATAGAGGTGGAAAGTAACGAATTACATTTACTCGCGTTACTGTAATTGAGTAGTTTTTTTGTGTATTTCTACTTTTTAAAGTAGTTTTTAAAATCTGTAATTTTACTTTTACTTAAGTATGTTTTGTTTGAAGTATTGTAATTCGCTACATTTTAAATCATATTCGCTACTGAGTAAAAAATAAATGAATGAAAATTATAAAATAATACAAATATTATGCTTTTGCGCTCGCGTGTGTGTATCATGTCCTGGTCGCGCGCCGCTCCAGACTCCACTCCAGGTTTTCTGACATCGGCATCTACCTGACCTTCCACACGGTCGCTTCCGCCCTGAGAGTGACGTCTTCGACTAGCGCGACCATATATAAACCGGAGAGAGGAAAGAGGAAAGATTGTGATTTTGGCGTTTTGATATTTGGTTGTGTATTCCGGTTTTGACTTTTTGCCTCCCATTGACTTTGATTATTGCTTTGTCCCTTTGGTTTGGTTGGTCTTTGTATATACAGTGGTGTGAAAAACTATTTGCCCCCCTCGTGATTTCTTATTCTTTTGCATGTTTGTCACACAAAATGTTTCTGATCATCAAACACATTTAACTATTAGTCAAAGATAACACAAGTAAACACAAAATGCAGTTTTTAAATGAGGGGTTTTATTATTTAGGGAGAAAAAAAATCCAAACCTACATGGTCCTGTGTGAAAAAGTAATTGCCCCCTGAACCTAATAACTGATTGGGCCACCCTTAGCAGCCATAACTGCAATCAAGCGTTTGCGATAACTTGCAACGAGTCTTTTACAGCGCTCTGGAGGAATTTTGGCCCACTCATCTTTGCAGAATTGTTGTAATTCAGCTTTATTTGAGGGTTTTCTAGCATGAACTGCCTTTTTAAGGTCATGCCACAACATCTCAATAGGATTCAGGTCAGGACTTTGACTAGGCCACTCCAAAGTCTTCATTTTGTTTTTCTTCAGCCATTCAGAGGTGGATTTGCTGGTGTGTTTTGGGTCATTGTCCTGCTGCAACACCCAAGATCTCTTCAGCTTGAGTTGACGAACAGATGGCCGGACATTCTCCTTCAGGATTTTTTGGTAGACAGTAGAATTCATGGTTCCATCTATCACAGCAAGCCTTCCAGGTCCTGAAGCAGCAAAACAACCCCAGACCATCACACTACCACCACCATATTTTACTGTTGGTATGATGTTCTTTTTCTGAAATGCTGTGTTACTTTTACGCCAGATGTAACGGGACACGCACCTTCCAAAAAGTTCAACTTTTGTCTCGTCAGTCCACAAGGTATTTTCCCAAAAGTCTTGCCAATCATTGAGATGTTTTTTAGCAAAATTGAGACGAGCCTTAATGTTCTTTTTGCTTAAAAGTGGTTTGCGCCTTGGAAATCTGCCATGCAGGCTGTTTTTGCCCAGTCTCTTTCTTATGGTGGAGTCGTGAACACTGACCTTAATTGAGGCAAGTGACGCCTGCAGTTCTTTAGATGTTGTCCTGGGGTCTTTTGTGGCCTCTCGGATGAGTTGTCTCTGCGCTCTTGGGGTAATTTTGGTCGGCCGGCCACCCCTGGGAAGGTTCACCACTGTTCCATGTTTTTGCCATTTGTGGATAATGGCTCTCACTGTGATTCGCTGGAGTCCCAAAGCTTTAGAAATGGCTTTATAACCTTTACCAGACTGATAGATCTCAATTACTTTTGTTCTCATTTGTTCCTGAATTTCTTTGGATCTTGGCATGATGTCTAGTTTTTGAGGTGCTTTTGGTCTAATTCTCTGTGTCAGGTAGCTCCTATTTAAGTGATTTCTTGATTGAAACAGGTGTGGCAGTAATCAGGCCTGGGGGTGACTACAGAAATTGAACTCAGGTATGATAAACCACAGGTAAGTTATTTTTTAACAAGGGGGGCAATCACTTTTTCACACAGGGCCATGTAGATTTGGAGTTTTTTTTCTCCCTTAATAACGTAAACCTTCATTTAAAAACTGCATTTTGTGTTCAATTATGTTATCTTTGACTAATAGTTAACGGTTTTTGATGAGCAGAAACATTTAAGTGTGACAAACATGCAAAAGAATAAGAAATCAGGAAGGGGGCAAATAGTTTTTCACACCACTGTATTTGTAGATAATTTCACTGTTTTTGGTTTAGGGAGTCCGGGAAGATACCTGTATTTTTGTTTTTGTGTGTTTTTTTATTTATTTATTTATTTATTTTTGCAGGTAATCTAGCTACTAAATATAAATACCATTTTGTTCATTATTTTGGCCTGGGTCCACCCTCCTCCTCCTCCTGCTGTGTGTGTGTGTGTATGTGTGTATACAAACCTCATTATTTCATCAGTTAATGATTGGATCTAGCTCTTTCTGCCATATTGTCACGAACGCAGGCAGAACGATATGAATCCAAGTGCGGATACTGACTATATAGAGATGTGGGGGGTGTGGTCGCGGGCGTGAGCAAGGGTCGAATGCCGTGAATCCGTCAGCGAAGCGTCCTAAGCAAAAACACGAGACGAGAGCCGTAGTCAAAAGGGGAAGCGTAAGGTCAAAACCGGGAAATCAAAAGGGCAGGCGAACCATCCAAATCGGCAAGCAGAAAATCAAAAACGAGAAAAAACAAAGTGAGCATGAGATGAGACGACGTAGCTGGGACACGTGGAATGTGGGATTTATTCGTCACATCGTAGAGGGAAGTAGAAGTCTGACCGCGCAGGGGTTGACAATCCTGGTTATGGTGAAGGGGCCGATGTAATGGGGTGAGAGTTTGCGGGACAGGGTCTTAAGAGGGAGGTCTCTGGTGGAGAGCATGACTCTCTGCCCTATCCTGTACTTGGGGACCTGAGAGCGTCTACGGTCTGCTTGCTCCTTGTAAATTCTGCCTTGTCGTAGCAGCGTCCTTCTGGCTTGGGTCCAGGTCCTCCTACAGCGGCAAATGAAGGCTTGGGCAGAGGGGACGCTGACCTCCTCTTCCTGAGAGGGGAACAAGGGTGGTTGGTAGCCCAGGCAGCACTGGAAGGGGGACAGCCCAGTAGAAGAAGAGACTAGGGAGTTGTGGGCGTATTCGACCCAGGGCAGGAATCTGCTCCACGAGGTGACATCCCGGTAGGTCATGCTCCTCAGGGCGATCTCGAGGGCTTGATTCTTCCTCTCCGTCTGCCCATTGGATTGAGGGTGGAAACCTGATGACAGGCGGCTCCAATGAGCTTACAAAATGCCTTCCAGAACTGAGAAGTGAACTGTGGGTCCCGATCAGACACAATGTCCTTGGGCAGGCCGTGGAGCTTAAATACGTGGTTGATCATGAGCTCTGCAGTCTCCTTGGCGGACGGAAGTTTTGGTAGGGGGATAAAGTGAGCAGCCTTAGAGAACCGATCAACCACGGTCATGATGCAGGTGTGGCCGGTGGAGGGGGGTAGACCGGTGACGAAGTCCAGGGCGATGTTGGACCAGGGGCGATGAGGGATGGGCAGGGGTCTGAGGAGGCCAGCTGGGGCCGTGTTGACATGTTTGGACCTTATGCAGACATTGCATGCTGCAACAAAGCGGGAGACGTCCTCCTTGAGGGTGGACCACCAAAACCGCTGCTGGGCTAGTGCCAGAGTTCTGGCGGTGCCTGGGTGGCACGCGAGCTTGGAACTGTGGGCCCACTCCAGGACCTGAGAGCGCAGAGCGAGGGGAACGAAGAGACGGTTAGGAGGCACATTGCTTGGGCTTGGTCCATGGGATAGGACTTCCTTGACACTGGTTTCGATATCGAGCTCGGCCACGGCGAGGAGGTAGGGGGGTGGCAAAATAGTCTCACATGGGGCAGGGTCTTGGGTGGTCGAAAATATTCTTGAAAGCGCATCCGGCTTGGTGTTCTTAGACCCTGGTCGGTAGGAGAGGGTAAAGTTGAACCTGGCAAAGAACAGGGACCACCGGGCCTGATGAGAGTTGAGCCTCTTGGCGCTCCGTAGATACTCGAGGTTCTTGTGATCGGTCCATACCAGGAATGGGACCTCCGTTCCCTCCAGCCAGTGTCTCCATTCCTCCAGTGCTAACTTGATGGCTAAGAGTTCACGATCTCCGATGCCGTAATTGCTCTCAGCAGGGGTTAGGCGGTGGGAGAAGAAGGAGCAGGGGTGCAGCTTATTATCTCTGTTGGATCTTTGTGAGAGGATGCCTCCTACTCCGGTGCTGGAGGCGTCGACTTCTACGATGAACTGCCATGACGGATCTGGGATGGTGAGGATAGGGGCGGAGGTGAACCGTTTCTTCAGCTCGCTGAAGGCTTTTTCGGATTCCAAGTTCCAGCAGAATTGGGTTTTGGTAGAGGTTAGAGCTGTTAGAGGGGCGGCGATGGAGCTGTAGCCTCGGATAAACCGACGATAAAAGTTAGCAAAGCCTAAGAACCTCTGGAGTTCATGTCGAGAAGTAGGAGTGGGCCACCTAGTGACCGCTTCGAGTTTAGCAGGTTCCATCTCGATGCCCTTGGGTCTGATGGTGAATCCGAGGAACGTGGTAGCTGTGGTGTGGAACTCGCACTTCTCAGCCTTGATGAACAAGTTGTTCTCCAGGAGTATCTGCAGTACCTGCCTGACATGATGTTGGCGTTCTTCTGGGTAGTGAGAAAAGATCAGGATGTCGTCGAGATAGACGAATACGAATGAGTTAAGGAAATCCCTGAGGACGTCATTGATTAAGGCTTGAAACACTCCGGGGGCGTTAGTAAGTCCAAAGGGAACCACCAGATACTCATAATGTCCAGTTGGCGTATTAAAAGCTGTTTTCCACTCATCCCCTTCCCGAATGCGAACAAGGTGATAGGCGTTGCGCAGATCTAGCTTAGTGAAGGTGCTGGCCCCCTGAAGGAGTTCGAAGGCAGTAGACATTAGAGGAAGGGGGTATCGGTTCTTAATGGTGATGTTGTTAAGGCCCCTATAATCAATGCACGGATGAAGGGAACCATCTTTCTTGCCTACGAAGAAGAATCCCGCCCCTGCTGGAGAGGAAGAGGGGCAGATGATTCCTGCGGCCAGCGATTCCGTGATGTACTGGTCCATGGCTTGGCGTTCTTTGGGCGATAGTGAGTAAAGACGGCCCTTGGGGGGGGAGGTGCCTGGGAGGAGGTCAATGGCGCAGTCGTATGGTCGGTGGGGGGGAAGAGAGACTGCACGTGATTTACTGAACACAGTCCTGAGGTCATGGTATTCTGGGGGAACACGGGTGAGGTCCGATGGCTCCTTTGTGGGGACTGGGTCGAGGCATGGCGTAGTGGCGGCGTGTAAACATTACGTGGAGCATGATGGACTCCAGGCTACGATCGAGTTCCTGACCCAATCAATGTGCGGATTGTGTTGGGTTAACCAGGGGAGGCCTAGGACGACCGTGGCATGTGACCCCTCCATGATGAACAGCGACGTTTGTTCTGAGTGATTGCCGGACACCTTTAGGCCAATGAGAGGGGTTCTGTGGGTGATGGCTGGGAGTGGACTCCCGTCGAGGGCCTGGACTTTGAGGTGGTTCTCCAAGGGCAGCGCAGGAATACCCAGGGTCTCGGCTGAAGCCGCATTCAGCAAGTTACGATCCGAACCCGAGTCGACCAGTGCCTGCACTAGGTGGGTCTGTCGCTCATGGATGAGGAAGATGGGAAGCAGATGACGTTGGTCTGGGAGCCTTCTTGGAGTCTCGCCTTCTAGTGCTCCCAGCTGAACTAGAGGGCGCACCCCTTTTACTGGACAGTTCTTCAGCAGGTGTCCTGATTTCCCACAGTAGAAGCAGGCCCCCTCCACCCGCCAGCGGTGACGCTCCTCTGGGGTGATGCGGGTTCTGCCCAGTTGCATGGGTTCCTCCTGGGGTTCAACTAGTGGAGGTGGGGGTCGTGGTAGTGCCCTGGGACGAGAAAATCGGGCTGACCTACGAAGATGGAGACGGGCATCTACTCGACCAGCTAGGTCCACAAGCTCTTGGAGCGACGAGGGAAGCTCTCGCGAGATTAGCTCATCTTGGAGCTTCTCTGTCAGACCCTCCAAAAAGACGTCGCATAACGCTCGGTTATTCCAACCACTGGGGAGGGCCAGGGTCTGGAACTCAATGGCATATTCATAGGCCGAGCACGAGCCCTGGCGAAGATTCAGCAGTTTTCGGCCCGCCTCCCTGCCATGGCATGAGCGGTCAAACACCCTCTTCATCTCTCTGGCGAAGTCTCCGTAATTGGAACAGCAGGGGTCGTGTGCATCCCAAAGCGCGGTGCTCCATTCACGGGCGCGTCCTGACAGGAGTGTGATGACGTAAGCCACCTTAGATCGTTCGGTGGAAAAGGCGGAGGCTTGGAGCTCGAAGATCAGGGAACACTGAGATAAGAAGGAGTGACAGGTGCCTGGATCTCCCTCGTAGGTGGGAGGAGCGGGGAGGCGTGGCTCCTGTGGCGCATGTGAGCTTGCTCCTTGCGGTAGGGAGAGTTGGAGTCTCTGAAGCTGAGACGTGACGTCGGCGAGAGACTGCTTGGTGCTGAGCAGTTCCTGTTGGTGAGTCCCGAGTAGGGCACCTTGACTTTCCAATGCCGCTCTCATATGGTCAGAAGCCGCTGGATCCATAACTGGCTGGATTATTCTGTCACGAACGCAGGCAGAACGATATGAATCCAAGTGCGGATACTGACTATATAGAGATGTGGGGAGCGTGGTCGGGGGCGTGAGCAAGGGTCGAATGCCGTGAATCCGTCAGCGAAGCGTCCTAAGCAAAAACACGAGACGAGAGCCGTAGTCAAAAGGGGAAGCGTAAGGTCAAAACCGGGAAATCAAAAGGGCAGGCGAACAATCCAAATCGGCAAGCAGAAAATCAAAAACGAGAAAAAACAAAGCGAGGTCGTAACATGAAAGCAGAGAAAAGAAAACGCGAGAGAATCGAGGTATAACACACACAATTATCCAGCGATCTGAGCAGCGCGCCGCGCATGCTTAAATCGCTGGAGTAATCAGTCAGGGAATGAGAAACAGCTGAGCAGACGGGGCGGAAACGGGGGCGTGAGAGCGCACGTGATGGCTAGACAAAAACATGAGCGCGTGGGGGAGTGACAGCGTGGGAAAAAGACGGCCGACAGACTGCACATATACCACCATTTCCATACAGTTTCAAATAGAACCCTGAACCATTCTTTTACTGTCTGGCCCCAGACTGGGACGTAACACCATATTTAAGTGACCACTTTGATTTTCAAGCACAACAAAGACAACAGCTTTATTATGCAAAGGTGTTCCTTCAGTTAAAAACGACTAGTTTGAGATTTATATCTGCTCATCTTTTTTGAACTACACTAGAATGCCTCATCCCACCCCCGCTGTTAAAAAAATTAAAATAAAAAAGTAACTCGGTAACTTTTACTCTGAGTAAATTTTTTAATGAGCTACTCTTTACTTTTACTTGAGTAGATTTTTATAATGGTAACTTTACTTGTACTTAAGTAAAATTTCACTGAAGTAACAGTACTTCATTGTTTTATTACTCTTTCCACCTCTGATTGTTAATACATTGCATTGCAATACCTCAACATGGCATCATCCAGTGTTAACAAAAAAAGAAAAAGTTAATAGTTGCATCTAATGAAATTTTTTAAGTCTAGATGAGATATACAGCCATGTTCAAAAGTTAGTACCCCTATTAAAATTTTATGTGTGTTTGCGTACAACTATAATCAAAATCATCGATTTAAGGGGCGGTTGGTGCTAGGCAGGGATGACACCCCCCCTCCCCCCATGTTGAAAAAAATTACAAAAACCATCCGCTCTGTAAAACCACCATCCCGCCTTACCATCCCCTTTAGATTAATTATGCTGTGTATTATGTAAAAAATTTTTTATAACAATAAAAATTAAAACTCTCTATGTATGATCATCTACTGCCTATAAATTACGGCGACTAGCCAATCAGAATTCAATATTGTAATGCGCTGCTCACAAGCTGATGCAAGTTTGCACCATTCTTGCGCTGTTCGCATTTTCAAAGCGGCCAAGAGAACAATTCAAACACAGAGTTTGACATATTTCAAAAGGAAGAGAACTGAAGAAGAAGACGGAATGATACATTTGCACAAATCCTCTCAGCAGAGATGCGATGAAAATGAAGGATTCAGTTTAATACGGGGTTTTTGAAATGACTGCGTTAATGATAATAAAAGATGAGTTCTTTACCCAATTTGTGTAATTTCATTCTCAATTTAAAGAAGAGGATTTGCTTTTTCATTAGACTCATTAGGCTTCACCTGCATGCCTGGATGAAAAAGGGTCAAAAATAGATTTTTAAATGCCATAATAGTAATTTGATTTCTGTGTGTGTGTGTGTGAGTGTGAGTGAGTGAGTGAAAGAGAGAGGTGCGTAGTCATACAAAACTACAATAATATTTAATTAAATTATTTTTTAATAATTAGATTTTTATTCTACTCTTATAATCCTCCCCAGATGAAAGCCATGGAAAGCATCAAATTCTTTTGTAGTTTTGACAATTGCACTTTTAAGTGCATGTGTTTTGATAGCTCTATGTTGCCTACATTTTATTAATACAACTGTTCTTAAACATTTTATATGTTTCACATCATTTTATATGGTTAGTTGTAGGTCCACCACAAACACACACATACACACACACAAAAAGAAATCATAATAATACTTGGCCACACCACCCCCCTTGATTATTCGACTCCTGTATATTTGTCCTAGGCAAATACAACATTAGACAATCAACAACCTGTAATGTTTTCATTGTGCCATTATTTATTTATTGAATTAAAATGAAACAATAAAGAAAGAACATGGGAAATACTTAGTACCCCTTTACTGCTGGTGTGCAGACCTCTATAAAAGTGTTGGCAGTTACTTAACTTAAGCAATGTTTTAGAGAAAAAGTTGTTGCTGAAAGAGTATTCACAAGTGGAAAGCATTTAAGACAGTTGCCAATCCTCCCAGGAGTGGACAACCCAATGCATTCATCCCAAGGTCAGACCGAGCAATCAGAGAAATATAAAAACCCCAAGACCTACGTTCCCAGGAGAACGCCCCTTCTGTTTAAAAAGAACATTGAAGGACAACTGAGACTTGCAAATACCAAAAACTGCATCTGAACAAAGGCTTCTGGAACAATATTCTATGAACAGAGTTTTGGGCTTTAATGGCTAGCGCCAAATTTTGCCAGCTTTTTTATCTGTCTGACAGCTAAAGCTTGGTTGAAATTGGGTCATACAACAGGCCAAGGATTCTAAGCACACCAGTAAATCTACATCAAAATGACTGAAAAAAAAAAAAAAACAAGGTTTGGAATGGCCATGTCCTGACCTCAACTCCATTGAAATGCTGTGGCAGGACTTTAAGAGAGCTGTGCATAAGAGAATTCCCCAAATCCTTAGTGAACTGAGGCAATGATGTAGAAGAATGGATCAAAATTATGTAAAAGACTGATAAAGTCCTAAAGGAAATTACTTCAATGTCATTGTTGCTAAAGGTGGATCTACAAGTGATTGAATCATGGAGTAATAATATTACTCATTTGTATTTAGTTTTTTTGGCTTAATTTTTGTTAAATAATTAATGGTATGGGAACAACGGTAATGGAAGGTAATGTTGTTGTTTGTTGATTTGCCTTATACTGAGACCTGCTAAGATCAGATGATTTTTAAGTTTTGACACAAAAACATAGACTCACAAGAGGGGTACTAAATTTTGTACATGACTATAGCTAAAGTCTTAAAACTACCCTTAGTAGAATAAAGAGCTTTTGCCAAATCTGAATAATGCTATCATGCCCAGAGTAAAACGATAATTTGTGCTGGCCACTTTATTAGAAATACACATACCCTTTGTCATTCATCTGATTTTCTTGTCATTCTATGCACACTTTTGCTGCAGTTGATTCTCTCTCAATACATGGTTTGTCTTCAATGCTGGTTACCCTTTCTTTAAACTTCTTCTTCCATCTGTGTACATGGCTCTGGTTAGTGATGCTGTCATCTCCGCAAACATTCTGTAGCACAGTGGGAGTACGTGTGATAAGAAGATTTTCAAAGAATATTCCAGAGCTGGGCTTGTGATGAAGACTATGTTGAGTTACTCTACCAACATCTGCATCTGAATGACCCATAAATTTAGTAAATTCTATATTTCTACATTGTACAGCTGTTCCCTTTCAAAAGCTACACTTGATGCTGCGTGAAAACGCTATGGGAACATCTTTCTGTCTTGCCGGTTGTGAAGCATGTGTGTATCAAACACGCCAAATCTTGGCATATATAACCTCTGTCAGGTGATGTCATCTGATGAAGTGCACCTGCAGGTTATAAATAGTAGTGAACCGGAAACATTCCTCAGATCTTTTTGTCTTCAGGACGTATTGTGATTCGCGTATGTGTGTGCAAGCAAAACAAAGAACAAAGTGTTTGACTCACCGATAAGATGGCTGAGTTTCAAACGAGATGTGTGCCTCTGTGTGATATAATCCTATAATCCTTGGGCTCAAGGAGAGTTTGAGCACTGTGAGGACTGTGCTTCATGCACAGCTCACTTTCTTTAAAGAGTTCAGTATTCATTCAGTGTTTTCGTGCCATCGACTTCGATTTATTCAAATATCGTTGATGCCGAAGGGCGGGGTTATACGATGATGGCTCAGACAGAAGAGACGCTTGCAGGCTTTCTCTCTCCTGGGACATCATCTTCCCTGAAAAAGCAACACTTCCCTCCAAGCCATGTAGACTTTCATCTGCCTTGTTGGAAAAAGCATTTCAGGCAGCAGGTCAGGCTGGTGCTTCTCTGCACACCATGGCGGTCTTGCAGGTGTACCAAGCTGATCTGCTAAAAGATCTGAGCACTGGCTAAACCTTACGGGCATCAAGGATAAGGATCGTGCATGCCTCCTTGATGCCCCCATCTCGCTCTCTGGCCTGTTTGACGACGCCGTTAATTCCGTCGCCACCAGGTTTAGGGAGGCAAGATTATATGAACAGGCCTTCGGAAAATTTCTTCCTCGCCTCAAGAATCGGGACTGTCGGCAACCCAGTCTCGACCTGTTCTGACTCTCGCCAGCGAGAGGCGCAGGAAGAGAGTGTTAGCAGCCGCGCACCCCTCGTAAAGACTTTTTTAGGCTTGTAAAGGTACAGCTCGCCGCCCTGCACAAGCCGCCTCAATTACGTCGGACCGGAGCACTGTCTACTTCATTAAGAAGAAGTCCTGAGGCTCATGCGCCCAGGACCGTGGGGGTGGCTCCCCCCAGGGAGGGGCGTGTAGAATTCCTTTTAAGAACAAAGTGCCCTCCCTGGCACCGTCAGGAGGTCGGTGTTCATGCTCCACTGCCACTGGTGCTCAGAATACAACATATTTGGGTGTCACGTAGGATTCGATCGAAGGTGTCTCCTGAGCATGTTGAATCCATTTCCAACACCCTGAAGGAAACCAAGCTAGGCCAGAAAGTGACTGTTCATCACTTTCAGGGATTTTTAGGTCTCATGGCAGCTGCATCCATGGTAATACCTTTGGGCCTACTGCACATGAGATTGTTTTAGTTGTGGCCAAAAGCAAGGGGATTTTACTTGGGGCCAATTTCTTTCACCTTAGAAATATCGCCAAAATAAGAAATATATTGTCGCTAAATGATGCAGAAAAACTAGTTCCTGCTTTTATCACTTCTAGGTTGGACTATTGTAATGCCTTACTGTCTGGTTGTTCAGTTAGGTGCATAAACAAGCTTCAGCTAGTCCAAAATGCAGCAGCGAGAGTCCTCACTAGAACCAGAAGATATGAGCACATCACCCCTATCCTATCTTCACTGCATTGGCTCCCTGTGAAATTTCGCATTGATTTTAAAATACTACTCTTGACATATAAGGCATTAAATGGGCTCGCGCCGCAGTATCTGAGCGAACTGCTAGTGTCTTACGATCCGCCACGCCTACTTCGGTCAAAGGATGCAGGCTGCTTATCAGTACCGCGTATTATGAAAACTACAGCTGGGGGCAGAGCTTTTTCTTACAAAGCCCCAAAATTATGGAATAGTCTTCCAAATAGTGTTCGGGACTCAGACACAGTCTCAGTGTTTAAGTCTAGGCTAAAAACCTATTTATTTAGCCAAGCATTTTTATAAATAGATTTGCCATAAGGTAAAGGAGCAGATCTGGGGGACTCATGGACGTAGAGTATTATGGTGAACTGGTATGTTTAGATGCTGTCTTCCTCAGTCTCATTTGATCACTCAGGTTTGTTGACGGTGAGGTGATTGTTTGCTTTACATCTCAGGGAGCCCTCATGTTTGTGTTTCCTTCTGGCTCTCCCTTTTAGTTATGCTGTCATAGTTAGTCCTGCCGGAGTCCCTGCTTGCACTCTACAGTAAATATACATTCACATTAGACATTGTGACTGTGACCATACCTAATTGCAATCTCTCCTCCTCTTCTCTTCCTCCCCCTCTTTCTCTTTCCTCTCTCCCCCTGTCTCCCCCTTTCACTCTTTCTCTCTCTCTCTGTCGAGCTACACATGTGGTTCCTGAGCTGCCAGTGATCCAGACTCCCTCTGCCCTCCGGACCTGTCTGATCCATCCTGGTGCCCGGTTTCTGGTTGGAGGTCTCATCGCATGGATGCCCCGTGTGTCTCTTTAGGATGCGTCTGGTGTCTGGGGATGATTCTCTATACTTAGAAGATGGTTCTGGCCTCGACTGGTGTGGTCAGCTGTTTCTCTGAGGACTTGACAATTCGATAGTTCAGGACTGGAACTTTCTACAAGTCTATCTGAGTCTCGAATAACTACTGGACTCCATTTTACATCAAGTATTATAACATCAATTAACATCAACTATTATAGCTGAACCTAACACTTAACACTTATGCAGATCATTTCCTGCTATCTGTTTCACCCAGATGAGGATGGGTTCCCTGTCGAGTCTGGTTCCTCTCAAGGTTTCTTCCTATTACCGTCTCAGGGAGTTTTTCCTTGCCACTGTCGCCCTCGGGCTTGCTCGCCAGGGAATATCTGAACATTTTGATTCATACATATTCACATTCCATACAAACTTAAATAATTCTTTTGATTGTGTAAAGCTGTTTTGAGACAATGTCAATTGTTAAAAGCGCTATACAAATAAAACTGAATTGAATTGAATTGAAATCCCCGGAGGCAATGAGAGTTACGCGCCAGGGACTTCGTACCCTTTTCTATGTGGTTCAGACCCCGGTTTCTGACTTTGGGTCCCACTCTATGTGCGTTTTTGTTGTGGCGAGACGCTAACGACAGACGCCTCCATCACAGGCTGGGGTGCGGTCTTATATGGCCGTCCAGCCCAAGGGAGCTGGAGCGGTCATCTTCTTGCGTGGCACATCAATTGCCCCAAACTGATGGCTTTATTTTGGCCCTGAAACACCTCCTCCAGCAGTTGAGGCTACCATGTCCTAGTGCGGGCGGACAGCACTACGGTAATCTTGTACATAATCGCCAGGGTGGACTTGTGGACAGGGTGGACAGGGTGCTTGTGCCGCTTGAATAAGCTAGTGCACCATGTTCTGCTTGGGGCACAGGACAAGTTCCTGTCCCGCATGGCGATGTACATTCCAGGGCATATGAAGTTGGGAGTCCTGGAACCTTCACGCACTAGAAGAACTTATGCCCTCAAGGAGAGGGTATTTGAAACTGGTGCATGGCGAAACATGTAGACCCAGTCCACTGCCGAATTGTTTCAGTGCTGGAGTTCTGCAAGAAAGTTGTCCTCGGGCTTATGCCCTAGTACCCTCAGAATGTATGTAGCCGCTATTTCGGCTTGTCATGTTCTGACTGAAGGGGTCTGGTTGACACCCCTTCCAAACCACTAGAGTCAGCGCCTGTCTGGCTTCTGACACTTAAGATTTTCTTTTTAAGTTTTAAGATTTAAGTTTTTCTTATAGTTACTTCTTTCAAGAGATCTGCAGGCTCCCGTCCTACCTAGACTTTTCACCTGGGCTATTCAGAGCTATTCTGCATCCTCACCTGAACTATTTTCATTCTTGAGCATGCACCCAGTCTTCCTCGAAGCCTCTGTCCCCCGGCTTTTACAGCTCCGGAGCAGGAAAGGTTTCACTTACTGTCTTCAGTATACATTCTCCAGATTTACGTCCACCACACTAACCAGTAGCGTAAGTCAGAGCAGCCTTTTTTATGCCAAACGCTGTCACATCCGGTGAAAGATGCTACTGCCCTAGCCTTCGAGGCACGTGGTCACACTTCGCCTCTAGGATACAGGGCTCATTCATCCAGGGGGATTGCCTCATCTATTGTGCTGTCAAGAGGTGTTCCCCTGCAGCAAGTGTGTGATGCGGCAGGTTGATCCTTTCCGCACACATTTGTCAGATTCTATAGTCTGGATATTCATGCAGGCTCACGGGTCCTCGAGTCAGCCTCCCAGAGCTAGCTCTGAGACGTCCTTGGCCTTTGTGTGCACACGCTACACAAGCTTGGGGGTCCAGACACTTGCAGTGCGGCGGGGTTGGTATTCTCGGTCCTATAGCGTTTTCACGCAGCATCGAGTGTAGCTTTTGAAAGGGAACGTCTCGGGTTACTTTGCTGTAACCCTGTTCCCTGAAAAAGTGGCAACGAGATGCTGCGCTTCAATGCCGCACTGCTTGCATGACTGGACGTCCTTTCAGACAAAATTGATCTGAGGAATGTTTCAGGTTCACTCCTGTTTATAACCTGCAGGTGCGCTTCATCAGATGACGTCACCTGACGTTTTTGATACACACATGCTTCACAACGGCAACACAGAAAGATGTTCCCATAGCGTTTTCATGCAGCATCTCGTTCCCGCTTTTTCAGGGAACAGGGTTAGAGCAAAGTAACACGAGACATTTTTTCATATATTTTCTTATTCTATATTTTGTACAGTTATTTAATTAAAATTTTCATATTTTATTCTTAGTTAAATTTACCGTCTATTTTTTTTTTTTTCATTTTTATTTCCTATTCATAGTCTTTTATTTTAAGGTCACGAGCAGTTGTCTAACTGCATATCGTACTATGTTGTCACTGCATATCGTACTATGTATGACTTTGTGACAAATAAAATTTTTATTTGACCCATGTCAGTTAATTAAAAAAAATATGCTCACTTTTTTTTACAGCCCTCATATAATGTACCACTAGCTAAACTAATTGCTACGACTCACCTACAGCAACTCCCTGACTTACCTACGTAACAGCCCAATCTCTGTTTTTAAGTTTTTAGTTTGAAGTATTAATTTGCTTATGCAAAGCTTCTTGTGGATTTTGAATTCACTATTTATTTTCCAGCACCATGCTGACAAAATGGCCTAGTTTTGCAAAAAAAAAAAAAAAAGTGCCTTAACAGAAAATTCACTCATCGTCTATAACGCTTAATCCTGAATTCAGGTTCGCGGAGGCCCTGTAGCCTATTCCAGGAGACTTGGGGCACGAGGCAGGGTACACCCTGGACAGGGTGCCAATCCATCACAGGGCACACACACACACACACACACTCATTCACACACTACGGGCAATTTGAGAACACCAGTTAGTGCATGTCTTAGAGCGGCCTCTGGGAGGAAACCGGAGTACCTGAAGAAAACCTATCAAAACCATGCAAACTTCATGTGAACAGAGGTGGGAATCGAACCTGGCCAGGGATCAAACATGGTCCCTGGAGGTGCAAGGGACAGAGCTAACCACTAAGCCACAAGAACATGCAATGCCTTTAAAAAAATATATTTACTCATGTTGAAACAGCTTTATTAGAAAGACCTTAAAAGTAATTTTTCATATTGTAAATAGATTAAGTTTATTTGCCGAGTTTGTTTGCATGATTACATTTGGGCTAATGTAAAGATGAATCCACAGAGTTGAATATAAACAGTACTTTGGGTTGTTTTTTGCTCATGAATCTGCATCTGTGAGATTTTTTCTGTAACGATATAGCACGTTTTTTACAGGTAATTGCACACTTGTGATGTATGTAGCATTGTTTATTTTTGTTTGTGGGTGTGTGTGTCAACCATGTACAGCTGGTACATTACACAGTGATATGAAACAACGTTCCACAGGGACCATAGTGTTACATAAAACAACACAGATTGACATGAGACGACACTAAATTAACCATAACAAAGGACTACTAAAAGGACTTCTAAAGTGCATGTGTGCAAATAGTGCCAGACATCACAGCCACTACTACTAAGACAAAACAATCGACACAATGCTTATCAGTTCAACAGTTAATAATGTGTGTGTGTGTGTGTGTGTATCAGTTCAATCCCAGGATATTGAGGAGTCTGATGGCTTGTGGGATGAACCTGAGACCAAATGCTTTGGTACTTTTTTCCAGATGGCAGGAGGATGAAGTGTGTGTGACAGGGCTGTGTGTGGACATCCATAATGCTGGTGGCTTTTTGGATGCAGCATACCACATGCTGCAATCCAATCTCTGTGATTGAGGGAAGAGAGACCATGATGATCCTCCTAGCTGTGTTCACTATCTGCTGCAGACTTTTGGGATCGGTGCAGACAGTTCAGTTCACCAAACATGTGGTGATACTGCTATTCTTTACTGTTCCTCTGTAGAATGTGGTAGGTATAGCAGGTGGCCCCAATTAGAAACAGGTTGTTGGTTCTATGCCAGTTGCTGCTGCACCTCGTCTCTGTATGCTGACTAGTCATTCCTGCTGATGAGACCCACCATGGTTGTGTCATCTGCTAATTTAATTATGTGATTTAAGCTGTGCATGGCTGCACCGTTGTAAGTCAGCATAGTAAACAACAGTGGACTAAGCACACAGCCCTGGGGTTTCCAGTGCTTAATGTGGTGGTGCTGGAGAGGCTGTTCCGGATCCATACTGACTGAGTTCTCCCCGTCAGAGGCCACCATGCAGTCGCAGGTCCCCATGTGTCACTGTTGTCCTGGAAGTAGATGTAGACTCTCAGGTCTCACAGTTTCCAGCAGTGCATGCACGTCTGCAGTGATCTGTGGCTTCTGGTTGCAGCATATATGGTGGTCTTGGAGGCAGTGAGATGACTGGTGCTGTGTAACTCCTCCAGTTAATGCTATCGCCCTTGGTTGCAGCACCCTGTACATGTGCCAGTCAGTGTTCAAGACAGTCTTGTAGTGCAGAGATCGCTCCTGCTGGCCAAGTATTGACCAGCCTCAGCACCAATTTGTAGCAAAAGTCTTTATGATGGAATTAACATAATAGAGATGTGGTCCAAGTAGCCGAGCTAGGGGCAGAGCTGCATACCTTATGTGCTGGGAATGTTTATGTAAACAAGACCCAATATATTTGCTCCTCTCATTACAAAGTCTCCATGAGCACTGGTTTGGGATTTGCATGGTTGAGCCGCCAATCGGGATGTGTGTACAGTAGCAGTCACAAACTCCACCAGCAATAAGCAGTAACATAGTAAAAAAAATCTAGTATAGAGTTGTTGCACCATTCTGAGTTGTTATGAACTCACAAGCCACAACCACAAGGTTTATTTCACAGAGCGTTTCTGCCGGGGGAAAACAAGGTGTGCCCATGTAGATAAATTTTGGCTTCTGGAACTCTGTCCATATAGGGCTAGTGGATCATCGTAACCAAAGATGCAGCAGTCTCCAGACTCACGTTGATTAGTCTGCAGTAGTCCAGTTCAGAGCTGGCAGAGCTGGTCTGCTTGGGTTAGCCTAATATGGATCTCTGCACACTTGCCACGCTTCTGCTTTCTCACACACTGCTTCTGATGTCCCCACAGCTAGTAAGATTGTGTAGATAGATAATCTTTTAGTCTATCTATCTTAATAACCACTCTTTACAGGCATGGTATGAAGATGGTATGGTATGGTATGGTCGAACCTTGAGCCAGAGATGATACTTAAGCAGAAGACCCCATTAGGTTTCATTCATGTCAGCCAAGAACAGGAATCTGAGGCTACAGTGGCCACCTGCTAATCTTCAATTGCTTAGTTTCTGTGAATACCATAGTTAAGAATTGTTATCGGTCCTCTCTCTCTCTCTCTCTCTCTCTCCCATACGATCCCCTCCATTATAGCCAATCAGTAGGTGTTTAATAAGAAAGAAGTGTCTTTTTTTATTTTAAATGGGGTGAAATGATCTTTTCAAAATGAGAATCAGTTGACTATAGAGTGTTGAATTAAAGCCTAATTTCCCACACAAAGGCACAGATTTAGCATGTCTGCCTGACTCCTTGCTGGTTCTCTAACAATTGCGTTTTTTAACATAAGTTCCGATCAAATTTGCTCCGGTTGCAATCACTGATAATCACTATAATTACTCATGCTCACCTTGTCTGTCTGTGATGCCTCCTATCTCTGTGCCTGATGATGATGACTGATGACCTGGGGTGTGTGGCTGTCTGCTCCTGTTTCTGGACTGATAATGTCCTTTATCCTGGATGCCTCAGCTGGAATTCTGAAGCAATCAGTGCAACATTTACTTTCTGTCCGTCTCCTTCTTTTTTCGTTTGTGACTGTATTTGTATTTGCTTTAACTTTCACATGCACGCACACACACACACACACACACACACACACACACACACACACACACAGTCAGGTTTGATAAAATAGGATAGTTGCTTTTTAACTTGCAAACTAATTTACACTGAAGGTGCTCTGGCACAAAATAAAAATACTATCATGTGTATCAGTGGTAAACAGTTTGATTTATAAAAAGGATGTTAACAGATCCTAGGCTGCTGATAAAGAGCTACTAATGGTATCATTCATTCATTCATTTTCTATACCGCTTAATCCTGTGTTCAGGGTCGCGGGGGACCTGGAGCCTATCCCAGGAGACTTCGGGCACTAGGCGGGGTACACCCTGGACAGGGTGCCAATCCATCGCAGGGCACACACACATACACACACTCACACACCCATTCACACACTACGGGCAATTTAGGAACGCCAATTAGCCTAACCTGCATGTCTTTGGACTGTGGGAGGAAACCGGAGTACCCGGAGGAAACCCACCAAGCACGGGGAGAACATGCAAACTCCATGCACACAGAGACGGGAATCAAGCCTGGCCAGGGAATCGAACCCAGACCCTGGAGGTGCAAGGCGACAGTGCTAACCACTACACCACCGCGCCGCCACTAATGGTATCATTTTGTGTATTTCTTTAGTTACTGTATAGAGTAGATGTGAGAGTTATATCGGTATTCTACAACATTAGATTAGTAATGTAACAGTAGAAGGATGCCAGTAACCTGCATGGTTGAGTGCCATTATGTTTCAAAATCACCATGTTTCTTTTCTCTTAATAAGACATTGTTCTTATTTTGCTTCATTTATCATACAATAGGAATCTTGACATTTAATTTTCTGAAAGCAAGCCTATTTTACTTTGTTAAACACACATGCAGTGATGTGATATGTTTACTATCTCATCCTCACTTTCCAGACACAATGAGTCTGATTAACTGATATACCTTTTTTTTGTTTTAGTACATACAGTGCACAGTTATCTATTTAAGACTGTAAGAGTATAAGAATGTGTCTTATAGTCCTATATGCTTCTCAGAGCACTTCATCAGAAACTGAGCTCACACTTTGGCCGTGGATTTACCCCCCAGGTGATGAGTGATTCTCTAGAGGTTCCACCACAACACTCTTCTTCTTTACTGTCATTCTTTTGACGCCTCTTATGACTCTAGTCCAGTTTTTTTTCACTATCAGTACACACTAACCCTGATTCACACAACTATTGTTTACAGTTTACATCCTACTCTTTCATCTGTTTGGATTCTCCAGTGGAATCCACTCACTCATATAGCGGATTCCACATACTGTATCACGGTTGCAGCATGGGTTTCTCTCATCATCTTCCTGGCTTCAACGCTCACCAGGAGTGTTTCAGTTGTGAAGCGGCTTGACTTGACATTTGGTCTGGTATAAATCTTCATAAGAACAGTCTCAAAGTTTGTCCACTTTAATATGCATCTATGGTTTTTGGACGTACCACCCAAAATTCTTTCATTCAGAGGAATAAACCACATTACAGAATACCATTATATTTGAAAATATATTAATTAATCTTTTCATATCACATTTGCTTCATAGACTATTGTTCTGTTAATTTATCCCGGATATTTAATTTTTTAATTCAGGGATTTCTTTCTTGATGCTTTTGTGTTAATTACATAGTGAACTGTCCATTCATTAACAGGATTTTTGTGCATATAATAATAAAAAAAAACAAGAGTGAAGAATTAAGAAAAAGAAGAGTGAAGAAACAATAATTCTTTTGAACTTAAAAAGCCTTTTTATGTATAAAAAAAAAATTGAAGCAAAGACCACAAGCCAATTAAACTATGAATAACAGGACAAAATCAGTTAGAAGTATTTACTTTATTTATTTAGGTGTTAACTTTGAGATCATTTACATACATTTCTTTTATGTGAGCATAGCTTATTTAAAGTGTTTACTAATCACGAAAAAAATTTTTTTTACAAGTGACATTCAAGTAAAACCGGAACTTTTATACTTTTATTTTAATTGTGCAGTGTGTCTTGGCCGGGATTGTCATTCACAGAGCGTGTGAAACTGTTTGCACAATTCAGGACTCATCACCATACTGTGCTTGAAGTCTTCATGAAATAATTCATTACAGGTCCCGGTTTGACTTGAACACCACTCAGCAATCAGCAATATATCCTCCCTATTGTATTAGGGTTAAATGGTAACATCCATGTACATGTGCATCAGGGTTTGACATTGGCACCCGCCCACCCGCCAAATGCGGGTAAAAATCGGCTGTGGCGGGAAATAACTTTAGTCTCACTAGCCACTTTGGTGGGTAGTTTTTTCTTTGGTATGACAATATATTTTTCTTGTAGTTTTCTCTAAAGTCATCTGATATAATAAATGCATTGCAACGTAACATTACGCGCATAAAACGCGCATGAATGTAATGAGGACATTTAATGCCTCTCTCTACATGCTCACACATGCATTGCGCGCGCACACACACACACACACACACTAGTGATGCGCGGGTCGGGTATTTTTCCAACCCGTGGGTCCCGCTTTTATGAAATTATTTGGCCCGCCCCAGCCCGCCCCGCACCACTGTATCTATTTTTACAACCCGCCCCGCACCTGTGACCGTTAAATTATGTAAATTCCCGACCTCAATTTCTCCCACACCTCGTCTTCCATCTTCACTTTTATTTCTTTGTTTTTGTTGTGACTGCACGCAACATACATGGATTTTTTAAAATAAAATTTTGTTTTTAATGACCCGCCCCAACCCGCGACAATTTCTTTACCCGCCACAACCCGACCCGCGGGTTACCAGACGACCCGCGCATCACTTTTACTTCCTGTTTGGTGTGTGTGTGTATAATTTCCTTAAAGGGCTATTGCTTCTCAACAGGATGAGAATGTTCATTAACGTATCATGGTGAAGAAAAAACTGCGATTTTTGCCAAAATTGTGGCTAGTAAAAAGGCTGAATGGCGAGTGACTCCGGAAATCCACTAGCCACATTGGCCAGTGAGCAAAAAAGTTAATGTCAAGCCCTGATGTGCATCATATCGTCATATTTTATTTATTTAGGCAACATAATGTAGCCTGTAATGGCACTTAATGGTGATGAAAAAAAGAGAGAAAACTGAGAAAAAAAAAAGAGAAAAAACTTGTGCTACCTGAAAACAGTGTTTGTTAAAGGCATATCATATCTCTGGCTGCTTGACTTCTCCTGACTCTGACAGTTGGGATGAGAACAAACATAAGAAGCACAAATGCTAATTAAAACCAGCTGCTTGGAATCATGATCAACATCCGTTGGTAAGCTCCATATGGCCGAGCAGCTGATGCTTGTACAAGCCAATTTACAACTGCAAGTTCTTGCTATGGCCATCCAACTGTCTACCTGTGTTGCAACAGGCTACGTACATGCAAACTAACTAAAAGGTCGGGTGAAAGATGAGTCCCTGTAAACATGGTCATATGGCTAACACATCAATATTCTCTAAATTAAAATGTAAAAAGTTTACTGATAATTAACTCACAAATTTCTTGACATCATTTCCCAGATAGCAAGGTGACATTGATTCAATGTTGAAATTTCATCAGAATCATCATTTTGGTTGAGGTTGATTTTTCAATGCTAAATAATGTTGAATCAATGTTGATAATTCAATGCTTTTCAGTGTTGAAAAGACAAACATTGAATCAATGTTGATTTTTGGTTGTGGAACCCATCCTCATTCAACAATGTAAGGCAAATTAAATTAACTAAGTGCATTTCTATAAAAATGTGTATGTATGTGTGTATGTGTTTAAAACAGGTAAAAAAATTGACTACAAGAGATTTGCCATGGTGCTTAAAAAATAATAATAATTATATATATATATTTATATATATATATTTATATATATATATTTATATATATATATTTATATATATATATATATATATATATATATATATATATATATATATATATATATATAGTTATTGAGGAAAAAAAATAATTTGACGGTAAGTTTTTTGTATTTACCTTGCTGTCTAGTTTACTCACTTGAAAGCTTAATTCCTGTTTGCCGTTCAAAAGTACTCAATTTTCGGCTCGCATTTAACATCGGAGGGTGTTTTTACACTGTCGCCACGTCATTATAATACACTCTACAGGCATGAGAATTCAATATGTTGTAGTCTGGAAGTTCCTGCCACTCACGGTGAAAGAATTTTGGCGATGCGACCTACGGTATTCTGTTGGGAAGCATTTGTTTGAGACCTTAGTTCCTGTTTCCCGTTGTCTGTGTCTGACCCAGAGCAGTGTGCGTGCCCCACATGGAAAGAACCTATATGAGGATATATGCGCATATATGAAACCTATATGCAGTATATATGCGCATATAACCGCACCTATATGGGGCCAGGGGTAGCTCAGTGGTTAAGGCATTGGACTAAGGTTCAAACCCCACAACCACCAAGTTGCCACTGGTGGGCCCTTGAGCAAGGCCCTTAACCCTCAACTGCTCAGATGTGTAATGAGATAAAAATGTAAGTCACTCTGGATAAGAGCGTCTGCCAAATGCCTAAATGTAAATGTAAATATGAGGATATATGCGCATATATGAAACCTATATGCAGTATATATGCACATATATGATAATATATATGCTGCATATATGCGTATATATGCCACATGTAGGCAACATTGAGGTGCATATATGTGCATATACAGGCCATATAGGTCTCCTGTATTGCTTCTTTATATCCACATATAAGCCCTACTGTATATGTACATACAAGATATGTCTCCTATGGCAGGATCTGGTCATTTTAGCTCATATCTCACTTTGGCAACTGTCATACATGATGCCTAGCTCATATTTTCTATTATCAAGGCAATAACTAAGAACTAACAAAAAAATGCAAAAAACTAATCCTAATTGGCCACATGCAGTATATGAGGATATATGCACATATATGAAACCTCAGTCTCCATGAAAATCTTTTTGAAACATGTCACTAAAATTAACTGAAATGAGAAATATATCTATATAAAGCTTAAAGTGTCTACTTTTAAATGATGCAAGTCACATTGAAAACAAATATTCTCAGTTTATGTAATCCGTATGAAACCAAGGAGAGGCACAGAATTTCTGTCACACTTATATGCTAATGACCAGAGACAGGACACGCCCACGCGCCAATCACACTGAAATCAGTCAGGGTAATTTACATACTAGACCACGCCCCCGGACACCGGCATGAAAAACGAACACAGAGAGACAGGCTTGAAAATACTCCGATTCAGTGAGTTTTCGCTTACACATCCGAGGAAACTCTTCAGAATGTTCTGGAAAGTTTACATTTACCTCAGAAGAAGACTGTGTGACTCCGACGACGAACGGGAGCATTTTGAACAGAGAATAGACCCATGCTACACTGGGTAAGTTATTAAGTCTTATATAACTCTTATTCTGATAATATTAAACTAATATTAGTAAATATTTTCCTCACTACAGCTAGCTCTTGTCAGCTTGTGTGACACATTGGCTTTCAATGCCATTTATATAGTTTAGGTAAATCATGCTAACATGCTGCCTCATGTAGCACAAACATGATATTTCCCGGTGGCTAAGCTAATGCCTTATGGAGTTTACAGATGTTTATATTCACCTTGTTTTGGATAGCTTTAGATTATGGTTGCTAATGTGTATTTGGCTCCATTTTGGTTAGCTTATAACACTGCTATCAGTAATGTCATTTAGCACAAACAAGCTAGTTCCAGGTGGCTAAAATACTGCCTTATGTAGCTAAGTGATGCTTATGAATATTTCTTTGGTGTAAATGTATATAATCCCTTTTGTTTAGCATGTATTTACAAATACCTGATAAGATGTAATTGTTTAGAATGTGTTCAATATGTGTGTAATGTCCAGTGGATGATGTTTTTTAAAACTCAAATTGAATTATGGCAGCAGTGTGTAGTATTATCTATCACCATCATTGATGCTGTCATGTGACCTACAGAAGTGAGGTGTATATTTTTCATGTTGATGTGTGGATACATTTTTGGTTATCTCTGTACTGTATATATTGTGCATCCATATTAATTGCACATCCATTTACTCTGAACAGTATAGGTTAACATTTTTTTATTTATTTGTTTTTAGGAATGTGTCTGCATCACCCTTGCCTTCACCAGCCCCTCACATCAGGACACGCAAGCTTCGTTCAGATGGACCTCTTGTATTTGTGAAGTGGATGGACACACGAGAAGTATCTACCTGTTCTACCATCCATTCTGCTTTACAGTAGACGCGGTGAAGATGAGGGTGAAATTACAAGGTACATGGACTACAAAGACATTTCCATGTCCTGTGACTGCGTACAACCAGCACATGGGGAGTTGATCACTCTGATCAGCTATTACAATACTATACTACACAGCACAAAACAATGAAGTATCAGGTTTCAGAAATATCAGAAATAAAGTATCAGAAATATTTCTCTACACTGCTTGGACATTGCTCCCACCAATGCTTACCCTGCATGTATGTTTTGTACAGTTTTTTTTTTTTTCTTGCACTGTTTTACTCTGAATGTCCGTCTTTTTTCAGTTTTTATTTTGTACTGTTCCTGTTGCAGTTTTACCCTGCATGTAAACAAATGTCCAGAATGTCCAGATTATCATTAATCTGCATTTATACATAAAATCCTATTAACTATTGGGAAGCTAAACATAAGAATCAGTATGAAACATGAAAAGTTTCTAAAAGTTGCCAATAAATTAATATTGTGATGTGAAATTATTTTTCAGATTGAAGTTATAAAGGGCTCTGGGGTGTTTTGCCAGGCAGAAGCATGGAGAGCAGCCCGACTTGCCACCTCTGCTACTGCCATGGTACGGAATCTGCTGCTGGGCTCCTTCGACTTGGAGACTTGACCAAATTAAAAAGGTAGCCATTATTGGTGAGTAAATGCATAATGCGTTGAGAAGGGAAAACAAAACATTTAAGACTTTATAAGTTCACAACTTTAACCATAACCTACTTGTATCAATGTTTATTAGCCATCAATGGAGACTGCATAAGGTAGAGCACCCATTATTGTTACTGTATCTGCTTGGGACCTAAAATACTAATTCATCACTTGCTCACTTCTTAATCCTACCTTTCCTCTTCTAAAGCCACATTATATTGCGCTGTAAGGTGTGTAGTCCTCTATTTTGTAGAACATATAGTGTTGCAAATAACCTCGTGGCACTAATTGTTGTTGTCTGAAGTTTTAATAAATAATCATAATGCTGTCAAAAATAATGTCATAAATAGATTTTCTTTATCAATTAATTTCTATTAATTAAATAAAATTTTTAATGTAAATTTTTAAAGTTTAATGGAATGGCTGTGTGAAAGATGCTGAAGCTGACGTGCCAATGGTCTTTTATATTAATGTTGTTCGGAAGCCTGTGTAATGATGTAGTTTCGACATCTATTGACTGAACAGCGTTTTTTCGATTTGTTTCCATGTTATTGTTGTTCAGCAATGGCATGGACGTGATGTTTTGGCAAAAGAAAGGTGGGATGGTGGTTGATGGTGACTGAAAGCGGTGACTGAGTAGATTGGACGTCACAGCAGCTCGTGAAAAGGCAGAGCTACTTTATGCAAGCTGTGTGCATTCTACTGTGGATTGACTGTTTTGAAACTTATATGGTAGTTACATAGTCCCTAGACCTCAGTTACCATGAAAAAAGCCATGAAATTTCAGTTTTGACCATATGGGATCTTAAACAAGGACGTCATCTTTTTTTAATTATTGTTTGTTCGGGGAGGAATTATAGACCACAATGTCAGCATGATCTTGCCTTGTTTCCTTATCACTTCTTGTGTGCGTTTGGCTGTAGCTTGCACACCAGACAGAGTTGTTGGCGATTCATCCTATTGTAAAGTCATGCAGTGTGTAATCTCCTGTCGCCAATTCATTGTGCAGTGTGAACACAGCAGCAACTAAATGCTACCACAGATAGTACAGTGTGAAAACAATGGTGATCCGATGACTTTGAAAATCATGCAGTGTGAGTTTGAGGAGAAGGTAAAAAGCAATGCAAAACAAATAATGTACAGTTTATGTTGTCATTACTTTGCTCTCAAACTAAATGCAATGTAATAATAGGCGTTATTTAATAATAACATTAACAGTGCAGCATGCATCTAACTCTGGGTAAAAAGCTTATAATAAAATCACCAAAATAAGTCTTCATGTTAAGAATAAATATGCAAACAGTACGGTATCTGAGCGTACAGATTGGAAATTTGTGCATACAGTTTGTTAATCCGTGGCCACGATTTGTTAAACTGAGGGAACAGTTTAAGTATTTGTGAGTGCGGGGGACAAATTGCAAAACCGTCGCCACGGATTGATTTTTTTTTTTATTTATTTATTTTTTTGGTTCTACAGGTTTTTTTTTTTTTTTTTGCACATAAAAGACTACATTGTTACATTAAGTATATTTGTTTTCATAGCATTGAATATGTACATTGTAGGACAACATTTGCAGATTGTGAAATAACACATACAGGTCCTTCTCAAAAAATTAGCATATTGTGATAAAGTTCATTATTTTCTGTAATGTACTGATAAACATTAGAATTTCATATATTTTAGATTCATTACACACAACTGAAGTAGTTCAAGCCTTTTATTGTTTTAATATTGATGATTGTGGCATACAGCTCATGAAAACCCAAAATCCCTATCTCAAAAAATTAGCATATCATGAAAAGGTTCTCTAAACGAGCTATTAACCTAATCATCTGAATCAACTAATTATCTATAAACACCTACAAAAGATTCCTGAGGCTTTTAAAAACTCCCAGCCTGGTTCATTACTCAAAACCGCAATCATGGGTAAGACTGCCGACCTGACTGCTGTCCAGAAGGCCATCATTGACAGCCTCAAGCAAGAGGGTAAGACACAGAAAGACATTTCTGAACGAATAGGCTGTTCCCAGAGTGCTGTATCAAGGCACCTCAGTGGGAAGTCTGTGTGAAGTAAAAAGTGTGGCAGAAAACGCTGCACAACGAGAAGAGGTGACCGGGTCCTGAGGAAGATTGTGGAGAAGGACCGATTCCAGACCTTGGGGGACCTGCGGAAGCAGTGGACTGAGTCTGGAGTAGAAACATCCAGAGCCACCGTGTACAGGCGTGTGCAGGAAATGGGCTACAGGTCGCAAATTTTGCATGTCATTCGGAAATCAAGGTGCCAGAGTCTGGAGGAAGACTGGGGAGAGGGAAATGCCAAAATGCCTGAAGTCCAGTGTCAAGTACCCACAGTCAGTGCTGGTCTGGGGTGCCATGTCAGCTGCTGGTGTTGGTCCACTGTGTTTTATCAAGGGCAGGGTCAATGCAGCTAGCTATCAGGAGATTTTGGAGCACTTCATGCTTCCATCTGCTGAAAAGCTTTATGGACATGAAGATTTCATTTTTCAGCACGACCTGGCACCTGCTCACAGTGCCAAAACCACTGGTAAATGGTTTACTGACCATGGTATTACTGTGCTCAATTGGCCTGCCAACTCTCCTGACCTGAACCCCATAGAGAATCTGTGGGATATTGTGAAGAGAAAGTTGAGATACAAGACACAAGAATCTGCAAAAGGATTCCCGACCAAGTATTGAGTGCAGAACTGAACATAATTATATGAAGGTTGACTATTTTTGTATTAAAAACACTTTTCTTTTATTGGTCGGATGAAATATGCAAATTTTTTGAGATAGGGATTTTGGGTTTTCATGAGCTGTATGCCACAATCATCAACATTAAAACAATAAAAGGCTTGAACTACTTCAGTTGTGTGTAATGAATCTAAAATATATGAAAGTCTAATGTTTATCAGTACATTACAGAAAATAATGAACTTTATCACAATATGCTAATTTTTTGAGAAGGACCTGTATATTAAAAAAAAAATCTAATGTGTGCACTGTATCTATGGATGATTGTAGGACATTTCAAAACATATGTTGCATATCTGTACATTTGTAAAAGTCACATTTCCAAAAATGTAGGACCCACCTTCTGTCATTCATAAACAACTACCACTCCAAGTTTTTAGAGCATTGTATAGTTCTAACCTTTTGTTTGTTTTTCATTCTTTAGATGCACTACTACAACAACAGCTGAAAGCTGAAGAAAAGGAGGCCACAGAGTTTCTTTGCTTCAACAGTTCAGAAATGGCTTCGTTATGCCCCAGAACGGCTGGGGGGAATTGCTCGTGGTGGAAAACCATGAGTTCAGACTCATGTCTCATTATCTGTTTTGCTGAGTAAATACATTTCAACTTACGAATAATGTTTCAGTCATCTGTTGTGTTTCTGACTTGGTTGTTTCTATTTGCATTTGACTGAATTTTGCTGAGGCAGGTTGCCATTTTTATATTATGGTTTTCCAGTCTCTTCTCTTGGCAGTTAGATTCTGTTTTATGAATTCAGAATTAACAATCTCTTCTAATAGTTCTCTTCTAAAAAGTCATATTGTCATCCAGTTTATAATAATTTGTATGTAAGTTGTAGTGTGTTTTATTATATAGTCGTTTTATTGTAATTGTGATGTTACTTCCTGTTTAAATGGGTATGGAGCATAAATAAATAAATATGTTTACATGTATACTGAAGGATGTTGAGTTACTGACTTTTTGTTTAAAAAAAAAAAAAAAAAAAAAGCTTTTCAGCCCTACGTGGTCTCTGATTTAAAGAAATAAATCAAAACGGACATGATTTACTGTCATAGAATCTTGCTGTTCATAAAGCAAGACTAAACTATAATTGTTTCAATGTTGATTCAATGTTGATTCAATGTAAAATAAGTGATTGAATTTACGTTGAACAAACATTGATTTTATGCCCATCTTGATCTATTTTTCATCATTGAAATAACATTATTTCAAGGTGCAAACCTGATGAAAAATCAACGTTTAACATTGAAATTTCAACATTGATTCAATGACAAGTTGGTTGATGCTTTAATGTTGATTCAACGATGATTCAATGTTGTTCTGCTATCTGGGTTAACAACCCAAATTATTGATCTACAAATGAAGAACCAGAACCATGGAGAATTGCTCTGTTTAGAATTACAGCATACAGATATTTTACTATTGCAAGCACTTTATACTGCATGGCTGATATTGTCTATCACAGGTGCTGATTATTATCATATTTCTAACTCAGTAGCAGATTTTTTTAAATAATCATCTCTCTCAGCAGTGAGCTGTGCTGAATTAAAAGATCGCGGCGGGGCGGAGCAAATGACTCCACTCCTACCGCGGTTTTACAGCATGAAACATCCCACAATGCCACAGGGCAGAACGGGTGTCCCTCTGAGCTGGCAGGTGTAAGGCTACAGCTCTGACTTTGCAGGATGGGCCCTATACCAGATTCCTGGAGCCCCAACATCTCACACACACACACACACACACACACACACATGCCAAGTCACATGCCACCTAATGCTGGTGCAATGTCAACGAAGCAGCAGGAGCAAGGTGGAGGACAGACAGACAGACAGGCTAGACAAAGCAAAGCAGAAGAAACTCTCTAGGAAAGAAGAACACGACAAAAAAAAACAATATCTGTTAACCTTGACTCAAAGTGCTCAAAGATGATTTTTAAAAATGGTACATAAGAAAAAGATGATCATTATAAAGCCTCTTTGCCGCATCTCTTGTCTATATTTGCTTGAGTGAGCAGCACTCACTCACTCTCTTTCACACACACACACACACACACACACACATGTTTCTTCTTTGTCCATATGTTTTTTTTTTCTTGAATTTTTTTGCCATTGAGGAGTGCTCACCTGTAAATGAAAGATGTGTGTAATTGCAGTCTGCATTTGAATGGGGGGAAAATATATATGCCGTAATTGAGTTTGTGAATACCGTATGCCAGCACATTGGTAGTTCATTGTATATTCAGTGTTCTTTCTTTTGTGCTTCACCACAACACAAATATATATATTTATATATTAAAAAATCAATCATTTCCTGTTATATAGAGCAGACACAAATACATTTGGTTACTTAGAATTGTAGTTATAAAGCTTATGTGCTGTTTGAAACTTGGTTTTAATGGGCCTGATGTCCTGTCATCAGAGGTTTATTGTTTAGTTTTGTACAAAATCATATTTAAGATATATATGTACTGTGTGTGTGTGTGTATATATATATATATATATATATATATATATATATATATATATATATATATCTTACCTGATTGGTGGCATGGTCTAAATGTCACTAAACTTGGGAGTATATATATTTGCATTAGATACATTTTCACTTTTTCAGATTTCTTGTTTATTTTTTCCGATAAAACAGTGTTTCTGTTGTGTGCGCGCGTGTGTGTGAAAAGAGGGGAGGAAGGGTAACTGTGTAAGACTAGAAAGTGGAGAGGAGAGGGGCTCCTTACTTTAGCTTCACACACGCAGACACACACATATACAGCGCCTGCGTGCACAAACGGAAAGTTTGTTTACGAGTGTTTTGAAATACGAGCCCGTTTCCGGAATGAATTATGCTCGTAATCCAAGGTTCCACTGTATTATGTTATACATTATGTTCTTCATAATGTCCAGATTATTTGTGCAAAAAAGCAATTAATAATGGCATAAAACAGGTAAAATAAACTTGAATGTTCCTCACAAAACTCTATGTTCAACTTTATGGATTTAACAGAAAAACCTTGTCTACACCTTGTCAAGGTGTCCTATGGAAAGCAAAGTAGAACAGCTCATCAATGTCAAAGTAAGTTTCTGTGAAACAATAAAAAAAGTTTCACAAGATCAGGGTTTTGAAAATATTTTGAAGCAATCAACCACATTAGCTGTAAAATCTGTTCCATGGACGTAGATTCTCCCAGATTCTCAAATTCATATTATGAACATTATTTATTAGCCAAGGCGCTCTTTTTTTAACCTAGAAAAAATAATAGTTCCAGACTCTTTTTTTTTCAGTTACTAGATTTCGATTAAGCCCTCTCAATTCAAGTGACAAGTCGAAGCTGATAATATATATATATAAGAATTCGATTTCTTTAGGTGTTTAAATTTAAAGTTGCTAAGCTGCTAGCTATGCTTCAATCATTTCTGGGAGTCCCAAGACCTCTTTCTGAAAACCACCAATTATATTCTAACAGTGGGAAATTGTAATGATGAACTCATGCACTGCAATAAATGTCTTGCAAAAATAAAAACAGAAAGAAAGGCAATTTGAAAGAAAGATGTTTTCCAAATAAATAGAAAGGAGATCTGTGAAACCAATTTCTCCCAAAACATGTACAGTATAGGAATAATGCATTTTCTATAATGTAGGTTCAGTGAAAGTGGCAGTTTTGTATTTATTATAAATTGTATTTGAAGTTTATTTAAGAATGCTAATTAAGTAATATCACATAAGATAGACTGCTGTTGTGCTGAATATCAGCACAGCCGTGTTTTGGTTATAGGCATGAAGGTGTAACCCATGTGTCAAAGGCATATCAACTTCAAATGTGACATTGCTATTATAACAGGTCCACAAATACCCTTTATTATCACAGATTCTGATTTGTTTGTTTATTGAACCAGATTTTTGCTCCATTAACACGCATCATTCCCTACCTGGCAAAACTAACCAACTATGACTGGTCGAGCTGCCGAACAAGAGTTAGCAACCGACAGTTACTTAAGTGTAATTAACAGGAGTGAAAGTAGGCTTAAATTCCTACATGCACTATGGAACCTCTGTAAATCTCATATATTTCTCTTTAAATTTCGACTCATTCCACTTTAACAATATAAAATATGATAACTCTCTCAAGTGGGGAGGGATGAGAGGTACTTCATGTTCCCACATTAATCACGGCTCTTCAGCCAATCAGGGGCATCTGTGAGCTCAGGCAAGCAGAAGGAGTGGATAGCGCTGTCCTCTGAGTGTGTTACGCTGCCCCTAGTGGTTTCCTCCCACAGTCCAAAGACATGCAGAATAGGCTAATTGGCATTCCCAAATTGACCATAGTGTGTGAATGAGTGTGTGTGTGTGCTCTGATTGCATGTCTTAAGCAGCCACTACACCGTCACATAGTTTTGCTAATGAACATCACCTGTTCTGATTGGTTTATATGTTTAGTCTATGGGTTATGGGGTTATGTTGTCTTGCTTCTCTTGTTCTTTTGTGTTAATTGTTTTCTCATGTGCATAGTCTTGAATGTCCGCAGTCTAGTTACTGTCCCTGGTTGTAAGGTTTTTTTTACATCCTTTTTTTAAGTTAATTATGTTTAATAACTTGCGTTCTTGTCTTTTAAATGCAGTGATAGTGTTTGGTTTATTGTAATATTATCACAAAAAATTACTAGGTATATTTTTGTTCAAGAATTATCTTATTATGATGCCATTGTTTGCAGTGTGAACTGTTCCGAAATCTGAAACGATCCAAGAATACATGTTAATGATTTTACTAGTACAACTACTTTCTATCAATAAGCAGGTGGCATTAGAGTCTGTAGTGGAGCAAGCGCTAAAACTGAGCATGTTTCAAATGTTGATCCAAACACTGTATAAAATAATACATTTACATTTAGCAGACACTCTTATCCAGAGCGACTTACATTTTTATCTCATTACACATCTGAGCAGATGAGGGTTAAGGGCCTTGCTCAAGGGCCCAACAGTGGCAACTTGGTGGTTGTGGGGTTTGAACCTGGGATCTTCCGAACTGTAGTCCAATGCCTTAACCACTGAGCTACCCCTGGCCCTGATAATAAATCAGGCGGGACGGTGTCTTAGTGGTTAGCACTGTCATCTTCCACCTCCGGGGTCCAGGTTCGATTCCTGCCTCGGGCCTGTGTGCATGGAGTTTCCATTTTCCTCTCACAGTCTAAAGCTGTGCTGATTAGGCTAATTCTCATTCACTAATTGCCTACACTTTATGAATGAGTATGTGTGTGTATGTGGTGTATGTGCTTGCCCTGTGATGAATTGGTAAACTGTCCATGGTGTACCCTGCCTTATGCCCTAAGTCTCCTGGGAAAGGCCCCCCACTACCCTGTATACAGGATGAAGCGGTATAGACAATGATTGATGAGTGAATTAAATACTCTCTCACTTGCATTCGTATAATCAGTATATTGTGTATAATTTGTAATATTATAAAGCAAGCTTTACCTTGCAAACTTTATCAAATTCTTTTCAGGTGTCAAAATGTTTTACACTACTGTACGTGTATCACATTACACTGCAACATGTGGTGACTTAAATTGAACACTGACATGTATTCAACGCTTGTCTATTAGCACTTTTTCATGTTATGGAAAGCAGAAGGCAGGATGTGAGGCAGAACTGCCAGTCTTTCTCCCCAGTCCTATTGTGCTTCTGTGTCAGGATGTGAATGGTAAGCTGGATGTGCTGGCTCTATTCAAAAATCTTCCCCCTGCCTAAAGGAGGCTGGAAACAGATAATCCACCTTTCATTGGTACCACCACCAAGTGGAGGAAATGACCGCAGGTGTGGAATTAGTTTGCATAATGCAAGATGCAAATGGATGATGTCTGCTGGAGCACGGGAGTGATAACCTTGTCATCTGGTGCGATGCTGTTCTCCTTCAGGCGACGCGACAGCAGCTAGTGCTTGGTTATAATGAATTTGTACTGATCTTCAGGGCTCAAAGAGAAAGACTGACTCTACAATGCCCCAGCTGGTTTTTTCCCCCTCTTTTCTTTAAAAGATTTTTTTCTGTTCAACTGTGAGAACTTTCTGTTATTAACCCGTCATGTTAATGGTATCCCAATCACACACAGGTCGGAAGATCAGAACCTTCTCTACTAATAACAAATTTACAGTTTTGCCATATTTTTCGAAGACAGTGTGTTTTACGGTCAGGGTTTGTTTTAGTTCTAGCATGGTATTGAATTACAGTCTAGCTGATAAAGTTTAAATTGACCCAAGGTTAATTTAAAGATGGATAAGAAAATACCCTTTAATCCTTTCTACAGGTGCTTTGGTAAGGCATTTTCATTCTCCTGGATCTTATCGCTATAGAAACAACCGTCGGTTTAGATGATAAATAGATAATAAATGAGCCAGGTGACAGCAGGATGGTCAGTCGTGGTTCTATTTAAAATGAAAAGCTAACTATTTTAAAGCAAATTACAGTATGCTAAACTGATAGTGTGGCAATGAAGCTTTTATTTGAACTGGTCAGTGATTGATTTAACTTGTCGTTTCAAGGCTGGGTACAGTACACTTTGGACGGGATGCCAATCCATTGTGTCCATGTGTCACACACACTCACATGCTTATTTACACATTACAGGCATGCTACATTTGGGAATGCCAATTAGCCTATCATACAGTACTTACTCTTTGAACTATGGGCGGAAACCAGACTACCCCAAGGAAACCCACCAAGGACGGGGAGAACATGCAAACTCCATGCACACAGATCTGAGGTGGGAATTGAACTTGGCCTCTAGGGGTGCAAGGTGACTGTGCTGCTTTGGCTGGATTCAACTATTGTATAACTGTTTTAAAATACGGACTTCATAAAAAAGTGTCACTTTTTTGTCTCTCTGATGGACCCCTTAATAGTCCCTTAAAATAATTATATCAAAGAGTTTCTTTTCAGAGTGAATCCAAGTAAAACTGCTTTAGGAATATAAAATAACTTCATTTTCAAGAACTAATCCTTGACACACATGGATTATCAGTACTTGGTTCAAGATATTATGTTTTGATGTGCAATAATACACAGAAATAGAGAATCATTCAACTATACAAATAGAGTTCATTCAACTCTTGGCGCTACAAGAGATTCCAGCTCTGTCTATTTGATCCACAAATTTATCCAAACAACTGTGAGATCTAGTCTTGGATCTCCATCCAGTGGGACATTCACATGCCAGTCACATGGCATATATGTAAGATGCCTAGACCACATCGAATGGTTCCTTGATCATCAAGCTCCTCACCCCATGGAGTCGGGTTGAGCAGTATCTAATTTTTTAAACCTTTAAACCTTAACCAAATTATACATTGGATATAGTATTACCACTTTCCCACTGACACTACAATATAATGTTGTCTTATCACTGCATTTAATTTTGTAAAGTACTTTTAAGCTTTTTCTCATATACAGTACAGTATCAAAGATGCCACCTACAATAACTTTTATTGCAATTGTATTACTATTTTCAATCATGGAAACAACAAACAACAATAAGGCCCACAAACAGAACCCGAGTGCAAAATATAATATCTATTGAAATTAAATTAAAAAATGTCTATGGCTCAGTTAAGTACCTATGTATAAATAAAAGCACAGCCTGTAACATCAATTGCAATTTATTTTGCCACCATATCACTGCAGGCTTTTCACTGCATGCGATCCTTTTGTATTTGCTTGTTTTGCTTTTGTTGGTTGTATCCAAGTGGTGGGCCCAGATGATGGTCCTGTTTGGGAAGCTGGAACCTGTGAATTTGACAACAAGTTTAACCTTGCAGTGACTATCCGGTGGTAAATTCTGGGATGTGGACATAGACTGGAAGTCTGCCATCTCTGGCAGTCACCTTGTAAAGATTAGCTGGCTCCAAAATGCTGCTAAACTCCAGAATAATTTTTTTCCTTGGGAACTAACTTGCTTGCATTTTCCATGTGTTCTCTCTTTTAACATGAGGCTGTTATATAATGCCTGACTATGAAAGCACCTCATTAGTGAGTTTTTTGTGTGTGTTTGATTTAATAAATTAGGCTTACGGTACATACAGTAATTGCCAAGAGTTCTGTCTGTATTACGTCTGTATATCTTTAAACACAAGAAGTGGTGCTGCTGCTGAACATCAACACATGCTCTTCAGGCATTTATTATAAACAGCGCAATTAAGCAGAAGATTTGCTATTTTTAAATACCCCGGGACACTGTATTTCTGCCCAACCCTACCATGGAGTGGAAAGGTATTACTTCTCTGAAACAAAATTCTGTAGTAAAATCATAAACATATACAGTATATTGTTTTTAATTGTCATTGGCCTATGAAGTGTAGCCAGTGTAATGTGCTAAAATATATATATATATATATATATATATATGTTAAAATGATTATTAATATTTTTATTTACAATATTTATTTAGTGTCAACATTTTTGTATTGTATGACAAACCCCTGCAAAATAAATGTACCACAAAATAAACATTAAATGAGAATTTGTATTAATGGTCTCATGTGACTAGGGCTCATTATAATAGTAATATCATACAAACCGGATTCCAAAAAAGTTGGGACACTAAACAAATTGTGAATAAAAACTGAATGCAATGATGTGGAGATGGCAAATGTCAATATTTTATTCAGAATAGAACATAAATCACGGAACAAAAGTTTAAACTGAGAAAATGTATCATTTTAAGGCAAAAAATATGGTGAATCAAAATGTCATGGCGTCAACAAATCCAAAAAAAGTTGGGACAAGGCCATTTTCACCACTGTGTGGCATCTTCCCTTCTTCTTACAACACTCAACAGACGTCTGGGGACCGAGGAGACCAGTTTCTCAAGTTTAGAAATAGGAATGCCCTCCCATTCTTGTCTAATACAGGCCTCTAACTGTTCAGTCGTCTTGTGCCTTCTTTGTCGCACCTTCCTCTTTATGATGCGCCAAATGTTCTCCATAGGGGAAAGATCTGGACTGCAGACTGGCCATTTCAGTACCCGGATCCTTCTCCTACGCAGCCATGATGTTGTGATTGATGCCAAATGTGGTCTGGCATTATCTTGTTGAAAAATGCAGGGTCTTCCCTGAAAGAGATGACTAGATGTTGTTCTAGAACCTGAATATATTTTTCTGCATTGATGGTGCCTTTCCAGACATGCAAGCTGCCCATGCCACACGCACTCATGCAACCCCATACCATCAGAGATGCAGGCTTCTGAACTGAGCGTTGATAACAACATGGGTTGTCCTTGTTCTCTTTGGTCCGGATGACATGGCGTCCCACATTTCCAACAAGAACTTCGAATCGTGACTCGTCTGACCACAGAACAGTCTTCCATTTTTCCACACTCCATTTTAAATGATCCCTGGCCCAATGAAAATGCCTGTGCTTGTGGATCTTGCTTAGAAATGGCTTCTTCTTTGCACTGTAGAGTTTCAGCTGGCGACGGCGGATGGCACGGTGGATTGTGTTCACTGACGATGGTTTCTGGAAGTATTCCTGAGCCCATTCTGTGATTTCCTTTACGGTAGCATTCCTGTTTGTGGTGCAGTGTCGTTTAAGGGCCCGGAGATCACGGGCATCCAGTATGGTTTTACGCCCTTGACCCTTACGCACAGAGATTGTTCCAGATTCTCTGAATCTTTGGATGATATTATGCACAGTTGATGATGATAACTGCAAAGTCTTTGCAATTTTTCGCTGGGTAACACCTTTCTGATATTGCTCCACTATCTTTCTGCGCAACATTGTGGGAATTGGTGATCCTCTACCCATCTTGGCTTCTGAGAGACACTGCCACTCTGAGAAGCTCTTTATATACCCAATCATGTTGCCAATTAACCTAATTACTGTTAATTGGTCTTCCAGCTCTTCGTTATGCTCAAATTTACTTTTTCCAGCCACTTATTGCTACTTGTCCCAACTTTTTTGGGATTTGTTGACACCGTGAAATTTGGAATCAACATATTTTTCCTTTAAAATGATACATTTTCTCAGATTAAACTTTTGATCTGTCATCTATGTTCTATTGTGAATAAAATATTGACATTTGCCATCTCCACATCATTGCACTCAGTTTTTATTCACAATTTGTTTAGTGTCCCAACTTTTTTGGAATCCGGTTTGTACTTGATAATAATACACCTATGAAATTATGTGCGGAGAGGGGGTCTGTGGCAGGGGCGCATTTTAGCGCATATCACTGGCAAAGATTTAAGCCGCTCTCTCTGGATATATATTTGACTGAGTTATTCACTTACTCCCAGTCACTCCCATTGTTAATACACAGAGATATGTGCTTTGTTTTTTCACAAAGACAGATGAAAAATTAAAAGATGTGACATTAATTAAAGGAATAGCTAGCAGCATTGTAAGTGTCTTTAATTAATTCAGTATAAACTAGCTAGTTGCTATTCTGTATAAACCATGTAGTCCACACAATTAATTAAACATGGGCATACTGCAAGCATACAGAATGCAAAAAGGCTTAATGAAGTGTCAAAACTTGTAAGCTTAATATAAAAAAACGAGATTATTGTTGGCATGAAACACATACAAGGGCGCACATTCACGAAGGAGCCAGAAGATCCTGCAGCCCAGAGACCAAATGGGTGGGAACCGTTGCCCAGGTAACCATCAATCTCTTTGGTGCACTAACCAAACTGCACTTTCGTAATGACCTGCCAGTCATTTTTGTAAACTAGGATTGATGGAATTGTTTGGTTCTGGTCTTCCCCATAGTGGATGGTAACACGTTTTTGTTTTTTTAATCCAACCTACTATACTAGATGTTTTGCACATGGTATTTTATTTCAAGAAATACTAGAATGTTACTGTAGCATTTCCGACATACACTGTAAAGCATTTCACTTACAATCTCCTGTTTGTGTCCACTAAGATGTTAAAGATCAAACCGAACAGCATTGCCCTCTGTTTCTACAATTTGATATTTGGGTTCAGTTTAAAAACTATTCCTGCTTATGGTCCTCTAAACATTACAGTAGATTAAGGATTTAATGATCTGCTTCTCTTGATTTCTTTAGTTAAAACTAATAATGATTTCAAATGAACGTAGACATTACTGTATAATGTTATTATGTCTCAGTATGTGTTGTTTTCAAAGATTATATATCATTTTATTCCACTATGTCATACTATTTTAGATGCATAATGTAAGAATCTTTTTTTCTTCTTCAAATATAGTGAGAAGTGTTGCAAACCTCCCACAGTTTTTCCACAATGGATAAATCAATTTTTAAGCATTTCACTGCATATTGTACTGTGTATGTGACAAATAAAATTTGAATTTGAAATCAGCCTGCAGTTGCGTTTTATGGTAATTTAGGCGTAGTATCAACAATTTGTTGGTTTAGTTTTAGTGTGTGCTTCGATCATGTTTTTCTTGTGTCACAGGCAGCAAATCTGTAAGAAGTAAAAAGGTGTTGAGTTTTGTTGCACACAACCCTTTAACATCTTTAATTATGCACAAAATTGATGATCATGAGAACCATTAAGAGCAATATCTAAAATTTCAGTATATAGTATGCTCCTCAACCAGTTTCAGTTTCACTTCGGTAGTAATACCTCATCATATACCATATATATATTATATATTTATATATATATATATATATATATATATGTCAGGAGGCTGCGATGTACGTCAGTTCGCGGAGGTGAATCCAGATGCAGGTGCAGGCACGAGGCGTTGACTGTGCTTGAGTGAATGAGAGTGGGCGTGTCGCGCCGGGAAATTCGCGGGGGCGGGAGACGCGCCGTGAGCGTGGAGCTGAATCGAAGTCGAGGAGGGGAGAGCAAGAGGTCAAAGCCGTGTGATCAGTCAGCGAGGGCGTCGAGCCAAAACGTGAAGCTGAGCCGTGGTCGAGAAACGAAAGCGAAAGTTCAAAGCCGTTAAATCCAAGCGTGGCAATAATCCAAATCGGGAGGCAAGGGGAAAAACGAGAGACATGCGAGATCGGTAACGTGAAAAGTCATGAACAGAAACGCGAGAAAACTATGGCCAAAAAAACACACAATAATCCAGCGGCGAGCTTGCGCGCTGCGCCTCCTTATAAGCTGAAAGAAATCAGCGCTGGATGAGAAACCGGTGTGCCGGCGGGGCGGTCCGGGAGGGGCGATGACAGCGTGGGAAAACATGGTCACGTGATGGGTGCCTGACAGCGTGGGAAAGGAAATGTCAAGGGTCTTTGATCGGCGCGAAGGCACTGAGAGCGTGACAGTACCCCCTCTCTAACGAACGCCTCCAGGCGTTACGCGGGGTGCGTCGGGACAGCGTCTGTAGAAGTCTGTGATCAGTGTTCGGTCGAGGATGAATCTAGCTGGGATCCAGCTTCTCTCCTCAGGACCGTAGCCCTCCCAATCCACCAAAAATTGGACTCCTCTGCCTCGCCGGCGGGCTTTTAGAAGGCTTCGAACTGTGTAGGCCTCGCTGCCATCAATGATACGGGGAGGAGGATGAGGGTGGGTGGGTGGACTTAATGGGCAACTTACGACGCGTCGTAGCTGGGACACGTGGAACGTGGGGTGGATCCGTCGCATGGACGAGGGGAGTAGAAGTCTGACGGCGGACGGGTTGATTATCCTGGTTATAGTGAAAGGTCCAATGAAACGCGGGGAGAGCTTGCGTGATAGCGTCTTCAAGGGAATGTCCTTTGTGGCGAGCATGACTCGATCTCCCACCCGGTATCTGGGAGCCTTGGTGCGGTGGCGGTCCGCCTGTCTCTTGTAAGAAGAGATGGCTCGTGTCAGAGTTCGCCTAGCACGTAGCCACGTTTGTCTGCAGCGGCGGACGAAGTGTTGAGCTGACGGAGTCTCCACCTCTAATTCTTGGACTGGGAAGAGTGGAGGTTGGTAGCCTAAGCAGCACTGGAACGGGGACAAGCCTGTCGACGAGGAGGGCAGAGAGTTGTGGGCATATTCGACCCAAGGGAGAAACTTGCTCCAGGTGGTGGAGTCCCGGGTCGTCATGCAGCGGAGGGAAACCTCTAGTGTTTGGTTCATTCGTTCTGTTTGCCCATTGGACTGGGGGTGGAAACCTGAGGATAGGCTGGGAGTAGCCCCGACGAGCCTGCAGAATGCGCCCCAAAACCGAGAGGTGAACTGAGGGCCCCGGTCCGACACAATGTCCGTGGGGAGGCCATGGAGCCGAAATACATGGAGAATGAGTAGTTCTGCGGTCTCCTTGGCAGATGGCAGCTTAGGAAGGGGCACCAGGTGCACTGATTTAGAAAAGCGGTCGACGATGGTCATGATGCAATTATTGCCGTCGGACGAGGGCAGGCCGGTGACAAAGTCAACCGCGATATGGGACCAAGGGCGTTGAGGAACCGGTAGGGGTCTGAGAAGACCAGCAGTTGGTCGATTGTCATTCTTACAACGGGTGCAGATGTCGCAAGCCGCCACGAATCTGGATGTGTCCTCCGCCAACGTGGGCCACCAGAATCGTTGCTGGATGACAAAGCGGGTTCGGGCAACGCCTGGGTGACAAGATAGCTTGGATCCGTGGCCCCATTCCAGAACTTGTGAGCGTAGGCGAAGGGGGACGAAGAGATGGTTAGGTGGAACTTCGCTAGGTCCGGCCTCCTGGGCCAGGGCCTGCCGAACCTTGCTTTCTATGTCCAGCTCCATGGCAGCGACGAGGCAGTGGGACGGGAGGATAGTGTCATACAACGTAGGCTCCTGGGGGGGGGAAAACTGGCGGGAGAGGGCGTCCGGCTTAGAATTCCTTGAGCCTGGCCGGTAGGACAGGGTAAAGTTAAACCTGGAGAAGAATAATGACCACCTGGCCTGACGAGCATTGAGTCTCTTGGCAGTGCGCAGATACTCCAGGTTTCTATGGTCGGTCCACACTAGAAATGGAAGCTCAGTCCCCTCTAGCCAGTGTCTCCACTCCTCCAGGGCTAGCTTGATGGCCAAGAGTTCTCGGTCTCCCACGTCATAGTTTCTTTCAGCTGGGGTTAGGCGACGGGAATAGAATGCGCACGGGTGCATCTTGTTGTCCTGGGTGGACCTTTGAGAGAGGATGCCACCCACCCCGGTATTGGAGGCGTCGACCTCCACCACAAACTGCTGAGATGGATCAGGAATAGTGAGGATGGGGGCAGAGGTGAATCTTTTCTTAAGATTATTGAAGGCTTGGTCGGCTTCCTTATTCCAGCAGAACCGGGTCTTGGCGGATGTTAGCGAGGTCAGGGGGGCGGCAACGGAGCTGTACCCTCGTATGAAGCGTCGGTAAAAGTTGGCAAACCCCAGAAAGCGTTGGAGGTCTCGCCGCGAGGCTGGTATGGGCCAGCTAGAGACAGCCTGGACTTTGGCTGGTTCCATCTCCAGCATGGACGGGGAGACGACAAATCCCAGGAAGGTGGTGGAGGATGTGTGAAACTCACACTTCTCAGCCTTGACAGAGTTTATTCTCCAAGAGCCTCTGGAGAACCTGACGAACATGGTGACGGTGTTCCTCCAATCCTTGAGAGAAGATTAAAATGTCATCCAGGTAAACGAAAACAAATGAATTGAGGAAGTCGCGGAGGACATCATTAATGAGGGATTGGAAGACAGCGGGGGCATTGGTGAGACCAAAAGGGACCACCAGATATTCGTAATGTCCCGTAGAGGTGTTAAAGGCTGTCTTCCACTCATCTCCCTCGCGAATGCGGACAAGGTGATAAGCGTTTCGCAGGTCGAGTTTCGTGAACGTGTCGGCCCCCTGGAGTAGTTCGAAGGCGGTCGCCATGAGTGGAAGTGGGTAGCGGTTCCTGACGGTGATTTCGTTGAGGCCCCTGTAATCGATACATGGGCGAAGGGACCCGTCTTTCTTCTTCACAAAGAAGAAACCTGCCCCGGCAGGGGAGGAGGATGGGCGGATGATTCCGGCGGCAAGGGCCTCTGTGATGTAGGTGTTCATGGATTCTCTCTCTTGGCGAGACAAGGAGTACAGTCGGCCTTTGGGTGGAGAGGTGCCTGGGAGAAGGTCGATGGAACAGTCGTATGGGCGATGAGGAGGAAGCGACATGGCTCGGGTTTTGCTGAAAACCTGCTGGAGATCGTGATAATGAGTGGGGACATTAGAGATGTCCGGGGTGTATTCAGTCTTGGCTGTAGTTGGGGGTGTAGGGAGTGCAGAGTGAAGGCATGACGTGGCACAAGAGGGGCTCCAACCCGTGATCACATGTTTGACCCAGTCAATCTGGGGGCCGTGAAGCGCTAGCCATGGAAGGCCGAGGACCAGGGCGGCGTGAGACTTATGGATGACGAGGAGGCAGATCCTCTCAGAGTGATTCCCAGATGTTCTCAGAGTGAGTGGAAGGGTTCTGTGAGTGATTGGTGGAAGGGGGCTTCCATCTAGGGCTTGGACGGACAGTGGATGGTCCAGCGAAGTGCAGGGGACCTGCAGCGCTTTGGCTGTAGCGGAGCTGATGAGGTTCCGATCGGAACCGGAGTCAATGAGCGCCTGGATGGGGTGAGGTCGGCCGTTGATAACTAGTATTACAGAGAGCAGTGGACGGGGTTCCGGGAGTTTATTGGGAGGAGCGCCCTCTAGGGCTCCCAATCTGACTAGAGGGTGCCTCCCTTTTAGTGGGCAGTCCTTCAGCATGTGGCCTGAGTCCCCGCAGTAGAAGCAAGCTCTCTCCAGACGGCGGCGGCGTCTCTCCCCATCGGAGATGCGGGTTCTGCCCAGCTGCATAGGGTCCTCCCAATTACTCTGCGTGCGAGGAGGGGGAGGGTGGGGTGACCTCCGGAAAGGGTGCCTCGAACGAAGACGCGAGTCGATCCTCCCAGCGAGATCCATAAGTTCGTGGAGGTCCGAAGGGAGTTCGCGGGAGACTAACTCGTCCTTGAGTGCCTCCGACAGCCCCTCCAGGAAGACGTCGGCCAAGGCTCTAGTATTCCATCCACTGGAGGCAGCTAAGGTCTGAAACTCGATGGCATGATCATAAGCAGAACGTGACCCCTGGCGGAGGCGTAGTAACTTGGTTCCGGCCTCTCTGCCGACGTGAGACCGGTCAAAGACCCTCTTCATCTCTCCAGAAAATTCCGAAAAACTGTTGCAACATGGGTCATGTGCATCCCATAGAGCCGTGCCCCACTCGCGGGCCCTACCCGTGAGAAGGGTGATGATGTAGGCTACCCTGGATCTTTCAGAAGAGAAAGTGGAGGCCTGAAGCTCAAAAATCAGAGAACATTGGGACAGGAAGGATCTACATGTACCTGGTCCTCCGCCGTAAGTGGGAGGGGCTGGCAGGCGTGGCTCCCGTGGGAGGTCCATGAGAGTGGGCCGTGCCGTGGGCATCTGGAGGCGCTGCATTTGGACGGTGACGTCAGCGAGCGTCTGTCTGGTGGTGACCATCTCCTCCTGGTGTTTACCAAGGAGAACGCCTTGATTCTCCAACGCCTGTCTTATCCTGTCTAATCCTGCTGGATCCATGGTATGGCTGGATTATTCTGTCAGGAGGCTGCGATGTACGTCAGTTCGCGGAGGTGAATCCAGATGCAGGTGCAGGCACGAGGCGTTGACTGTGCTTGAGTGAATGAGAGTGGGCGTGTCGCGCCGGGAAATTCGCGGGGGCGGGAGACGCGCCGTGAGCGTGGAGCTGAATCGAAGTCGAGGAGGGGAGAGCAAGAGGTCAAAGCCGTGTGATCAGTCAGCAAGGGCGTCGAGCCAAAACGTGAAGCTGAGCCGTGGTCGAGAAACGAAAGCGAAAGTTCAAAGCCGTTAAATCCAAGCGTGGCAATAATCCAAATCGGGAGGCGAGGGGAAAAACGAGAGACATGCGAGATCGGTAACGTGAAAAGTCATGAACAGAAACGCGAGAAAACTATGGCCAAAAAAACACACAATAATCCAGCGGCGAGCTTGCGCGCTGCGCCTCCTTATAAGCTGAAAGAAATCAGCGCTGGATGAGAAACCGGTGTGCCGGCGGGGCGGTCCGGGAGGGGCGATGACAGCGTGGGAAAACATGGTCACGTGATGGGTGCCTGACAGCGTGGGAAAGGAAATGTCAAGGGTCTTTGATCGGCGCGAAGGCACTGAGAGCGTGACAATATATATATATATATATATATATATATACCATATATATGTATATATACCATATATATATATATATATATATATATACAGTATATGTGTGTGTATATATATATATATATATATATATATATATATATATATATATATATATAGATAGATATATATAGTGTCCAATTTTCTATTGACACATTGCATACAGTATATTTTTGTGGTCTTATAAGGTTAAAGTTCAAAAATCTCAATGGAGTATAGGATGGAGAAGATTTAACTGGAGGTAACTAATTCTTCACCAGGAATTCAGTTGTTTGATGCCGCTAAGCAGTTTTTTGTTGTTGTTTTATTTAAGTTTGAGGAATAAATGGCAATGCAAATCACAAATAACCTTAGGCATTGGTCTTCTGAATGTGTTATGACTAGTGTCAGTTATGACCATTTTTTAAGTAACTGATTACATTACAAAATTACTGACTTTAAAAAGTAATCAGTTACATTGCAGCGTTATTTTCTGAAAAAAGTAACTAATTATTACTACAGTAGCTATCTCACCTTTGCAGTTTCACGCAGTGGCTGTAGGTACGGTTAATTATGATTCCCCGCGAGATTTGGCGCTTTGATTAGGTTTCCATTTTTCCGCGCGTTGGCCCTCGCATAGTCTCAAACCCCATAGGTGAAATAGGGGTATAACAGCAGGAATAACAGAGAGGGCGGGTTATCGGCGGCGGGGCTTGTAGGACGACTTTCAGAAACACACACACACACACACAAAATAAAAATGCTGTCTGGCTCATAAATTGTCTAAATAACGGATTACATGTTTTAAAAATAACTTACTGTACTGTCAGAGTGTACTAACCTGAAGTGACCAGAAAACGTAGCTTTAGCGGTTAGCCCAATGTAGCGTGGATGGTAAACCCAAACGCGGAAGAAAGCGAGTAGGCAGGTTAACCACGCGATTTAGTTTAAGGTGTCTCACGAAAGGGGAGCAAGGGAAATACACAAATTTAACCCGCGTCCTATAAATACACCCACAATGGTAGGAAGCAACAACCAGAAATGGTGAGTACTCACGGTTTGAAGAAAGCCAACCTGAACCGACATGGGCCGAATTCAATGGCTGAGCGGTAAGCCATCGTTTGTTTACTCCTCTTATACTTCCTGGTGGGCGACCATCTTACTTCCGGGTCCTAGTGCCGGCCGCAGATTGGGTGTGCATGATACTTACTTAACATAAAAAATTACTCGTTACATCAAAGAAGTAATCCAATTACTTTGTAACGCATTACACCCAACACTGGTTATGACTCAATGTCTCCCTTGATCGGGCCTCCTTTGTATTGACTAGTGTATACCTCATCCATAACCAGGACATGACACTTAACAATACAGTACAGTACATGAAAACTCTACTACTGTACTACTCTTCTGATAGTTGCACCATCTTCTACTGTATGAATTTTTAATTCTCTTGCAATTTTAGTTGTTTTAATGTTGTTTTGTGCAATCATAATAAGCTTAATTATCCCACATGCTAATAAGTAAGTAATGAATCAATATTAAAAAGAAAAGTCTTAACCAATCAAGCAACTTACGGTTGAACAATGAAACCACATAAGATGGTTATTGTGTCTACACTGTAACATATCTTCAAACAACCTGGTTCAAAAGAAGTTGTTCACCTAAATGCTTTAAGAGCCTCAATCCATCCTTCAAGTGGTACAAGGTGGTATCAAAACATTCAAGATTAACTCTGTGTACAAGAGAGTACTTCATTACAGTACTTACCTACTGTACAGTATTAATACTTTATTATTATCTGGCAAGTAGGGAGGGTGCAGGAGTTATCTGACGATCGTCATGCACAAATTGCTGAATGGTTTTGGCATTTTTGAGGGTTAAGCTCATTGAAGGTCTTTCTGATCTCTTTGATACCAGCTCGTACAACCAATCTATTGGCTGCACAGAAGTGTCCAGCAACTATAATGACAAGACTATGTACTAATGAACATTCTAATTTATGTGTGAACAAGACCTTTTGGGATTTAACTCCTTTCTTGTAACAGGTTGTGAACCTGTGGTAAAGGATTTGTTCTATACTGTTCAGATGCTTTTGACCTGACTTCTTGATTGTGCTTATAAATTAACCTTCAACTGCTTAATTGTATCCTATCATGCATCTGAAATTCTAGCGAGCATACCATCCTTTTAACAATAGCCTTAAATGGCATTGGCTATGCAGCATCTTTCTCGTTAGCTATTTGATTTTGTCAGTGTGGCCTTGGTGCTGCTGGTGGTTCATTTATAATGTACGTTGAGTTATAGTTTAATTCACACAAATTGTGTTCAGGGACCATCTGGGGTCCTTCTCCAGTTACTATATTCAATTTAACACTTTAGTGTTTTTCAGTTGCTTTGTGTCCTTCTTGACCACAAAAAGGATTCTTTAGGATACACGCTGCGTACATTTTATTCTTTTATCTCAGAAAAACAACATTGCAGTACAGTGCTTTTCTCCCATACTCATGGACTCTCCCACGTTTAAATATTAACACTGACAGTTTTGTCATGGCGAAGAATGCACATTCTTTGGCGGAGTCAAACCGAGGATACCCAACACTAAGGGCTTACATTTTGTGGAGGAAAAGACATCCTCATCATTAAAACACATTTTACGAACACCCAGGGAATACAGACAAATTAGCATTCTGTGCTTATGCTGGTGAAATCCACTTGTCCATTCCAAAGCACAGCAGAAACTTAACAGGAATGTGTGTTGTGCAGAGCTCTGCATGGAAAATGTCACGGTTAGCCTGATTTATAGGGATAAAATTCAACACAGGTAGAATTACAACTAATTAGCAAATGATATTTAGTTTCAGACATGCTAATGAGGAGAATTGTATGTAATGCATACATATGCACTTGGAAACCTGAACCGCATGAGAAATAAGAAATCGTGGAAAATATGATGTACTGTATGGTTTACAAGACTGGGCATTCAACATTAGCAATCAGTACAGTTGATGGCATGTTGAAGCACATAGGCGTCCAACATATGTAAAAATCTCCTTTTTTGATATTGAAATGTGCCCGCTGTAATCGGAAAGCGCCATTGAGAAGGGCCAAATGGTGTTGGCTAAATGATTGGGTCAGTGCCGCACCAAAACGACATGGCTTGCAAGATGTGCAATGATTTTTGCCTACAAAGAATGATGCAAGGAAGGATAATTGGTAAACTGGCAACAGGTTCATGGGTAGGGTTGGGTATCGTTTGTTGTTTTTTTTCGATACCGGTGCCAAATCGATACTTTGAAAACGGTACCGGTGCCAAAACGGTGCCTGAACCAATACTTTTAAGCCACAAAATTATAGTGGATGACTCAAGAATGAATTTTTATTGAACAAAAAAATGTATGCTTAAAATTGAACAATATATTAAAAGTTTAAAGTATATATGAATATATAAGCTTAATTCATTCATTCATTCATTTTCTATACCGCTTAATCCTGTGTTCAGGGTCGCGGGGGACCTGGAGCCTATCCCAGGAGACTTCGGGCACTAGGCGGGGTACACCCTGGACAGGGTGCCAATCCATCGCAGGGCACACACACATACACACACTCACACACCCAATCACGCACTACGGGCAATTTAGGAACGCCAATTAGCCTAACCTGCATATCTTTGGACTGTGGGAGGAAACCGGAGTACCCGGAGGAAACCCACCATGCACGGGGAGAACATGCAAACTCCATGCACACAGAGACGGGAATCGAGCCTGGCCGGGGAATCGAACCCTGGACCCTGGAGGTGCAAGGCGACAGTGCTAACCACTACACCACCGTGCCGCCTATATAAGCTTAAAATTTTAGCAATTCTTTTGCAGAAATTTCACAATATTTGCCTTTTCTGTCAAAATACGACTTCTTTCCTGACTTATTGCATGCCCTGCACAGGACATGAATGCAAGATTTGCATTTTGCAATTAACATTACATTATCCTACTACTAACCTGCGGAAAGGCTGCTGTCGGCATCATAATCAGTGACTCCTTTTTGCTACGGTTGGTGTGACTGGGACTGAGGGTTGTCCACACTGATAGTGCCAGCTGTTGTCCACACGCTGTTAAACACGGTGCCTCCCTCTGCTTTTAACTTTATTCCGCCTACCCCCGAATGTTTCATTAGATTTGACGTGTTTCCCTCTATACACGCAACTGCTGTAAAACATTCGCTGCACGTCGCGTTGTCGGAATCCTTTATTGTGAAATACAGCCACACTTTCAACTGTTTAGTTTTAGGCATTTTAACGAAAGTTGTTTAATTTAGCATGCTAAGCTATCGGTAGACTGCTTGCTGCCGTCAGAGCGAGTGTAACGTTAGTTACTGCATTCACGCGCATGTCGGATCGTCTCTCATTTCCGAATGATTTGTGCTTTTAATTTTTTTTATTTAATCTAATAAACTATTAATCTACAAAAATCTATGTATCTAGAGAACAAATATTTCAATCGACAGTTCAGGCATTTATGTGCCACCGAAATGAGGCACCGAAATTCGCGTTCTGTTTCGGTCCGGTACATACCGGTTCTATAGGTACCGGTGCTGTATTGGCACCGGTTTTCGGTACCCAACCCTATTCATGGGCATGCAGAACTTACTGATGCATGAGGGGAGCAAAGGCTAGCCCATCTGTTCTGATTCCACATGAGATATACTGTAGAATAAGTTGCTGAAAAAAATATATTGACTATGATAGAAAGGGTTCAGAACATGCAGTTAATCTCAGTGCTGCAGAGCGGTCAGAGTGCCCTTGCTGACCCCTGTCCTAGATGAAAGCACCTACAGTGGGCAATGAACATCAGATTGCACCACAGAGCAATGGAAGAAGGTGGCATGGCCTGAAGAATCATGTATTGCTTTACATCATGTTCATGGTGTGTGTGTGTGCCTGTGGAAGTGGCATTTTATTAATTTGGATGTTATTTTGACATGTACTAACTCTCAAAACATTGTTAGTAACCAAATACACCCCTTCATGGCAACAGTTTCCCCTCCCTTTAGCAGGATAATGCACCCTGCATTGGTTTGAGGAACATTTGAAAGGGTTCAGGGTGTAGACTTGGCTTCCTCTGATTTAAATTTAATTGAGCACCTTTGGGATGTGCTGGAAAAACAAGCCTGACCCATGGAGGCTCCACCTCGCAATTTACAGGACTTAAAGTATCTGCTGCTAACATCTTGGTGCTAGACACCACAGCACTCCTTCAGAGGTCTTGTGGAGTCATGCCTCAATGGATCAGGAATGTTTTTGGCATAACATAGGGGACCTAAACAACACTAGGCAGATGGTTTTAATGTTGTATCTAATCTGTGCATGCATTTACTTTTGAAGGAACTTTTATTCCAGTAATTATGTTAACCTACTGGATTAGTTTTTCTTTCCTTACAATATAATTAATTTGCTTATTCATTCTTTTAACAATGTATACCTATCTACTGTATTTAATATAAAAAGCTGTTATTATACAGGTTGCTTTTTGTCTAATAAATGGTCTGCTAGAGGTTTCTTAGCAATTACTGCCTAAGCAAACATTTCATGATTTAATTTCTGAGCTAATTTTTATTGTTTAAATATGTACTTTTATGTATTAATAATATTATACAGAGTTGTTGGTTATTTCTTTGGCCTGGTCGGTGGTTGCAATTACTCAGTGATTACTTTCCCTGCTGTAATTATAAAACATAAATACAAACCGGATTCCAAAAAAGTTGGGACACTAAACAAATTGTGAATAAAAACTGAATGCAATGATGTGGAGATGGCAAATGTCAATATTTTATTCAGAATAGAACATAAATCACGGAACAAAAGTTTAAACTGAGAAAATGTATCATTTTAAGGGAAAAATATGGTGAATCAAAATGTCATGGTGTCAACAAATCCCAAAAAAGTTGGGACAAGGCCATTTTAACCACTGTGTGGCATCTCCCCTTCTTCTTACAACACTCAACAGACGTCTGGGGACCGAGGAGACCAGTTTCTCAAGTTTAGAAATAGGAATGCTCTCCCATTCTTGTCTAATACAGGCCTCTAACTGTTCAATCGTCTTGGGCCTTCTTTGTCGCACCTTCCTCTTTATGATGCGCCAAATGTTCTCTATAGGGGAAAGATCTGGACTGCAGACTGGCCATTTCAGTACCCGGATCCTTCTCCTACGCAGCCATGATGTTGTGATTGATGCAGAATGTGGTCTGGCATTATCTTGTTGAAAAATGCAGGGTCTTCCCTGAAAGAGATGACGTCTGGATGGGAGCATATGTTGTTCTAGAACCTGAATATATTTTTCTGCATTGATGGTGCCTTTCCAGACATGCAAGCTGCCCATGCCACACGCACTCATGCAACCCCATACCATCAGAGATGCAGGCTTCTGAACTGAGCGTTGATAACAACTTGGGTTGTCCTTGTCCTCTTTGGTCCGGGTTGACATGGCGTCCCACATTTCCAACAAGAACTTCGAATCGTGACTCGTCTGACCACAGAACAGTCTTCCATTTTGCCACACTCCATTTTAAATGATCCCTGGCCCAATGAAAACGCCTGTGCTTGTGGATCTTGTTTAGAAATGGCTTCTTCTTTGCACTGTAGAGTTTCAGCTGGCAACGGCGGATGGCACGGTGGATTGTGTTCACTGACAATGGTTTCTGGAAGTATGCCTGAGCCCACTCTGTGATTTCCTTTACAGTAGCATTCCTGTTTGTGGTGCAGTGTCGTTTAAGGGCCCGTAGATCACGGCCATCCAGTATGGTTTTACGCCCTTGACCCTTACGCACAGAGATTGTTCCAGATTCTCTGAATCTTCGGATGATATTATGCACAGTTGATGATGATAACTGCAAAGTCTTTGCAATTTTTCGCTGGGTAACACCTTTCTGATATTGCTCCACTATCTTTCTGCACAATTTGGAAGAATTTTTGTGGGAATTGGTGATCCTCTACCCATCTTGGCTTCTGAGAGACACTGCCACACTGAGAAGCTCTTTTTATACCCAATCATGTTGCCAATTAACCTAATTACTGTTAATTGGTCTTCCAGCTCTTCGTTATGCTCAAATTAACTTTTTCCAGCCTCTTATTGCTACTTGTCCCAACTTTTTTGGGATTTGTTGACAGTGAAATTTGGAACCAACATATTTTTCCTTTAAAATGATACATTTTCTCGGATTCAGCTTTTGATCTGTCATCTATGTTCTATTCTGAATAAAATATTGACATTTGCCATCTCCACATCATTGGATTCAGTTTTTATTCACAATTTGTTTAGTGTCCCAACTTTTTTGGAATCCGGTTTGTATATATATATATATATATATATATATATATATATATATATATATATACACACAGTGGTGTGAAAAACTATTTGCCCCCTTCCTGATTTCTTATTCTTTTGCATGTTTGTCACACTTAAATGTTTCTGCTCATGAAAAACTGTTAACTATTAGTCAAAGATAACATAATTGAACACAAAATGCAGTTTTTAAATGAAGGTTTACGTTATTAAGGGAGAAAAAAACCTCCAAATCTACATGGCCCTGTGTGAAAAAGTGATTGCCCCCCTTGTTAAAAAATAACTTAACTGTGGTTTATCACACCTGAGTTCAATTTCTGTAGTCACCCCCAGGCCTGATTACTGCCACACCTGTTTCAATCAAGAAATCACTTAAATAGGAGCTACCTGACACAGAGAAGTAGACCAAAAGCACCTCAAAAGCTACACATCATGCCAAGATCCAAAGAAATTCAGGAACAAATGAGAACAAAAGTAATTGAGATCTATCAGTCTGGTAAAGGTTATAAAGCCATTTCTAAAGCTTTGGGACTCCAGCGAACCACAGTGAGAGCCATTATCCACAAATGGCAAAAACATGGAACAGTGGTGAACCTTCCCTGGAGTGGCTGGCTGACCAAAATTACCCCAAGAGCGCAGAGACAACTCATCCGAGAGGCCACAAAAGACCCCAGGACAACTTCTAAAGAACTGCAGGCCTCACTTGCCTCAATTAAGGTCAGTGTTCACGACTCCACCATAAGAAAGAGACTGGGCAAAAACGGCTGCATGGCAGATTTCCAAGGCGCAAACAACTTTTAAGCAAAAAGAACATTAAGGCTCGTCTCAATTTTGCTAAAAAAACATCTCAATGATTGCTAAGACTTTTGGGAAAATACCTTGTGGACCGACGAGACAAAAGTTGAACTTTTTGGAAGGTGCGTGGGACCTCTGAATCTTGAAGATTCAGACCTCTGAATCTCAGAATGTTCTTTTTCTGAAATGCTGTGTTACTTTTACGCCAGATGTAACGTCCCGTTACATCTGGCGTAAAAGTAACACAGCATTTCAGAAAAAGAACATCATACCAACAGTAAAATATGGTGGTGGTAGTGTGATGGTCTGGGGTTGTTTTGCTGCTTCAGGACCTGGAAGGCTTGCTGTGATAGATGGAACCATGAATTCTACTGTCTACCAAAAAATCCTGAAGGAGAATGTCCGGCCATCTGTTCGTCAACTCAAGCTGAAGCGATCTTGGGTGCTGCAGCAGGACAATGACCCAAAACACACCAGCAAATCCACCTCTGAATGGCTCTCTGAAAGAAAAACAAAATGAAGACTTTGGAGTGGCCTAGTCAAAGTCCTGACCTGAATCCTATTGAGATGTTGTGGCGTGACCTTAAAAAGGCGGTTCATGCTAGAAAACCCTCAAATAAAGCTGAATTACAACAATTCTGCAAAGATGAGTGGGTCAAAATTCCTCCAGAGCGCTGTAAAAGACTCGTTGCAAGTTATCGCAAACGCTTGATTGCAGTTATTGCTGCTAAGGGTGGCCCAACCAGTTATTAGGTTCAGGGGGCAATTACTTTTTCACACAGGGCCATGTAGGTTTGGATTTTTTTTCTCCCTAAATAATAAAACCCCTCATTTAAAAGCTGCATTTTGTGTTTACTTGTGTTATCTTTGACTAATAGTTAAATGTGTTTGATGATCAGAAACATTTTGTGTGACAAACATGCCAAAGAATAAGAAATCAGGAGGGGGGCAAATAGTTTTTCACACCACTGTATATATATATATATATATATATATATATATATATATATATATATATGCCATAAGCAAATTAAATTTACTACATTACATCCACAATTAAACCGTAAAAAAAGCCCGAAAGCTTACTTGTACCATGATTTAAAGGTACAAAATTTTTTCATTTAATAGTTGTGTATGTTGAATAGAGTATGATGTCACTCAGTGTTTAAATCTGTCATGCACACTCAATCTGTGGCCGGCACTAGGACCCGGACAACTGGAGCGCTACCTGAGATGTTTTATTGCCGATCGTCAGCGCTCCTGGGCTCGCTACCTCATCTGGGCAGAACTTTCCCATAACCTCCATGTCTCATCGGCCACGAATCTAAGCCCATTTGAGGTATGCCACGGCTTCCAACATTCGATGTTCAACCACCAGGAACCGGAGGTTGATGTGCCTTGAGGTTGAAATACTCCCTGAGATGGTAATAGGAAGAAACCTTGAGAGGAACCAGACTCAACAGGGAACCCATCCTCATCTGGGTGAAACAGATAGCAGGAAATTATCTGCATTTATACAGTGTTAGGTGGCAGGCAGTTCAGCTATAATAGTTGATGTTAATTGATGTTAAAATGGAGTCCAGTAGTTATTGGAGACTCAGATAGACTTGTAGAAAGGTCCAGTCCTGAACTATCGAATTGTCAAGTCCTCAGAGAAACAGCTGACAACACCAGTCGAGGCCAGAACCATCTTCTAAGTAGATAGAATCATCTCCAGACACCAGACGCATCCCAAAGAGACGCACGGGGCATCCATGTGACGAGACCTCCAACCAGAAACGGGGCACCAGGATGGATCAGACAGGTCCGGAGGGCGGAGGGAGTCTGGATCACTGGCAGCTCAGGAATGACATGTGTAGCTTGACAGAGAGAGAGAGAGAGAGAGAGAGAGAGAGTGAAAGGGGGAGACTGGGAGAGAGGAAAGAGAAAGAGGGGGAGAAAGAGAAGAAGAGGAGAGATGGCAGTTAGGTACTGTATGGTCACAGTCACCTAATGTATAATGTGAATGTATATTTACTGTAGAGTGCAAGCAGGGACTCCGGCAGGACTAACTATGACAGCGTAACTAAAAGGGAGAGCCAGAAGGAAACACAAACATGAGGGCTCCCTGAGATGTAAAGCAAACAATCACCTCACCGTCAACAAACCTGAGTGATCAAATGAGAGTGAGGAAGACAGCATCTAAACATACCAGTTCACCATAATACTCTACGTCCATGAGTCCCCCAGATCTGCTCCTTTACCTTATGGCAAATCTATTTATAAAAATACTTGGCTAAATAAATAGGTTTTTAGCCTAGACTTAAACACTGAGACTGTGTCTGAGTCCCGAACACTATTTGGAAGACTATTCCATAATTGTGGGGCTTTGTAAGAAAAAGCTCTGCCCCCAGCTGTAGTTTTCATAATACGCAGTACTGACAAGCAGCCTGCATCCTTTGACCGAAGTAGGCGTGGCGGATCGTAAGACACTAGCAGTTCGCTTAGATACTGCGGCGCGAGACCATTTAATGCTTTATATGTCAAGAGTAGTATTTTAAAATCAATGCGAAATTTCACAGGGAGCCAATATAGTGAAGATAGGATAGGGGTGATGTGCTCGTATCTTCTGGTTCTAGTGAGGACTCTCGCTGCTGCATTCTGGACTAGCTGAAGCTTGTTTATGCACCTAACAGAACAACCAGACAGTAAGGCATTACAATAGTCCAACCTAGAGGTGATAAAAGCATGAACTAGTTTTTCTGCATCGTTTAGCGACAATATATTTCTTATCTTGGCAATATTTCTGAGGTGAAAGAATGCTATCCTGGTGATATTATCTACATGAGCTTCAAATGAAAGGCTGGAATCTATAATCACGCCGAGGTCTTTTACTGCTGCACTTGATGGAACAGAAAGGCCATCTAAAGTTACGGTGTGATCTAAGATTTTACTTCTAGCTGTATGCGGTCCAATGACTAGAACTTCTGTCTTGTCCAGGGTGTACCCCGCCTAGTGCCCGAAGTCTCCTGGTATAGGCTCCAGGTCCCCCGTGACCCTGAACACAGGATTAAGCGGTATAGAAAATGAATGAATGAATAATGCACTTAAATTTGAAGCAAATCTCAAAGGGTAATTTATTTAGAAAAATGGGTAAGGAAAGGGTTAAAGGCTCTCTGCGGCCTTTTTCACTTCGGCGGCAGGGATGCGAAGGCGGGCTCTACGCGGAAGTGAAGGTGCCGCGGGAGCTCGCGCAGCTCATTCATGCGCTCCTCTTGCGGAGATCAAAGTTGCCCCCCTTTTTAAAGGCTCTTGTGCCACTGTCTCTCATAAAATCGACTGCGTCGCAAAGTCTAGCTTCCCAACAGTCAGACCCCGAGCTACACTCCCGCTGTGTTTTATAGTGCTGGGATCATTAGCGGCGATAGCTCATGGGCCGTTGCCTGATTCTGCGGCCCTGCTTCTTCACATACCTAAAGGGGGGGGAGGCCGCCTAACTAGTGAGCGAGGAGCGATATCAATTTGGACGCACGCCCATCACAGGCGCACGCCGTGACCCTCTGTAAGTAAGCTAAGCTAGCAAAGCTAGCGGGCATAAATAGGTTATGTTTAGGAAAATGGAATCGGATCGGTACGTGGACTCTACTTTTGGTGTATTCATGAAGTTTAAAAGTAGGTTATTGCTATTAAAGAAGTTCTAGGTATGAAAGAAGTAAGACTTTCAAGGAGGTTTTTATGATACAAATTTTACATTTTCTGTAGAACGACACATTCAGGGTGTTGAACCCATTGTTCAGGGATTTGGGATTTACCCTTGTGTTAGAAGCAAGGTCCTGAACACGCATAGTATGGTTCAGAGGCAATTTGAACTGACCTTACAAATATTAAGGAGACAAAGTGTGGTTTAAAATGACAAACTTATTATAGATACATGTGTTTTCTTGCTGAAAGTGCTTCTGTGTCTGGTTTTAAATGTGGGTTTTGGCATTGATGACAGGAAAGTAATGTCCTTTTTGTTGTCCAGAAGTGGGCGGGACCATGGCAGACAGGCGTCATGACACCAGGTGATACCACCCGGATTCACAACCAAAGATGCGTACTTGCTAATGTTCTTATTTCCAGTTGCTAGCAAATGAATTTAG